>OZ022559.1:28935966-30185966 GCA_963991005.1 Barypeithes pellucidus
GGTGAAGTAGTTTTTATTAAAAAGTTGTCCCCTTTGGCAAATCTTTTGACGTGTCTCAGATTTAATTAGTGGTTTTCGATAAATCCGTGGTGGGAAGTTTTCAAATGAACACCCTGTATACTTAGTACCCTTGGTACATAATAACTATTATATCTATCCAACAAACATTAATTATCAAAATAGATTTTATTAAACAATACAGGTACTTATTTAGTTTACATTAAAATTAATTCTTAAAAAGTATTATATGGCCGGTATGAATAAGTTTCCCAAAGATAATCCCATAGAGCATTCTCCTGAACTTTTCGGTTTGGCTTCATTTCTAAATTTTCATCTATGTCCAAATATTGGTTATTATCTTCAGTTATGGGCTCCCATTTTACGTTCTGAAGCAACTCCGCTGAGTCATCATCAGGAGTAGGATTTCTGAAGAAGATTTATTAGAATAAATAAAATAAATTATAACAAATAATAGTATTTCAAATTCCAGGAATACAAAGATCTTTACAGTTTTAATATTTCTACTAAGATTTGGAGGAAATAGCAAGTTACAAACTTGTGTATTACTTCCAAAGGCCTGCAAAGTCGGTTCGCTGTTAATTGCCTCAAGCCTATTATGCCAACATGTATTATTGAGGAAAAATAACTATTTTTAACTAATTTTTCAAGAGCTTTTCTGTAACGTCTAAATATCTAAACGATATTCCGAGTTCAACGAGATTACCTGTATAATTTCTCAAAAAAACTAAAAAAATCTTAGATATGTTGTTTCATAATTGAACGCTCATCCTAAAGGGCGATAATAATTGAATAATTCTAGGAAATAAATGTATATTATATGAACAAAAGCGCTTTATTTCTAAGATACAGACAGTGTGTTGAAATTTAACAAAAAAAAATCAGCTATTCCTCAATATCTCTAAACAAATGTATTTTTTTTTTGCTTTTGGTACAAGCAAATTACGCATAAGAATAAGCTTTATCCCAGACAATTAATTTTTATCGGTGGCCTCTCTCTTAACATATCTTGCAATATTTTACTTTGTTTGTACTTTGCATGTAAAATTGAAAAAAAATATAATGGTGGCCAACTAAGCAAGGTACGAAGTACTCGGAAACCGTTTACCGTACAGCTTCCTGAAAAAATATTTATAGGAAAAGTTTAGACGAGAAATTGCTATAAATTCTTTGCAAGTTTGTAGGTCGATTTCTCTACAATTTGCTTATACGAGGTATATTGAGAATACTTACAAATAAATCTCTCATGTATGGTGATCAACTTTGCTTATATACTTTTTTCTCTGGTCCTTCAAATAAAGTAGTGGGGGTACCTCAAACACTGATTTGATAGATTCAATATCTCAATCTATCAATCTAGCTCTATCAGCTAAACTGCAAGCGATATCTATGCAATTTTTACTATTGTCGCTAAATGACGCTTTTTACAGATTTGCAATTTTTTTTTCTTTTGAAAACCTTATATGCGACTGTAAAGTTACAGCTAATTCCTGTATTTTGTCTAACCGGACATATCGATGAAAAATTAATTTACATAATTACTACTTCCTCTCTCCCCGGTAATTACATATGTTGTAAAAATAGAAGGCTTTGGAAACAAAAGACACATATTTAATAATAATATTGAGAAGAAACGTCAAATTATTCATTTTGAGGCCCACTGGGCTTTCGTCCACTTATTTTTCGGAGACGCCATACTGGTACAACTGAATCAATATTTTAGCGTATATAGAGTTTAATCCCCATGTTCCTACTTTGGCATTGTCTTTTGATTTAGGAATATCACGAGCTACCATTCAAAATATTTAAAAAGAACACAGATAAGTTTATTATATCACAACATAATATATGTATAAACCAGTTATGGTAAGTAAGCGTTGTACCAAGAGTGGAAATAGTATATTGTACAACAAGTGAGAAAAATTACATATTTCTCCCGAGCGCAGAAGCGCAAATCAAGCGAGGGACAAATATGTCATATCCTCACGTGTCGTACACTGTACCTTTTCTACGGATGCGTTCTTTTTACGTGTTTAAAACGAGGTTGAGAATTAATAGTACAACAAGTACAACACCCGTTTGGCAAGTTGACAGCAATAATAATTGCAGCCCGGTGAGACCGCTTATGGCGGGGATCGAAGCATATAAGTAGGCCGTGCTAGTGACGTCACAGCCAGGCAGGTTACTCCATACGTTTATTCTTTTGTCTCGATCGTTCTGTGTCAATATCAGACTTTGGGTTTGTTCGAATTAATCTGGGCCATATTTGTCTCCCTTTATTGAATCGGAGAAGGTTGATGCAGACAGAGACAGACATAGAATGCGAGCAGCACACGTTCTTAAATTATTTCAACAACCGAACATCCTTCGTCTGGAAGGGGATAAAATCAAGTAACATTTGATTTATAATGTGATTGAAAATGGTGGAGGAAGCCTCATTAAATTCTAAAATAATTTTTAATTTTCTATTCTTTTCACGAAAACGGACCTTCTCGTTTTGTTGCAGGTAAGTAATTTATGATTGAAATATTTTTTTACTAATTTTTATTCGTTATTGTTATTTTACATTGTCCCATTATGTCCCAAACTTGTCACGCAAACTAGCAACAAACACATTTTTAAAGAATTTTACTTAAATTTTACAATCCAGAAGTCAAAAGCTACAACATAATAATTACAGCTTAGTTATATTAACCCGTAGCCAGAATTTTGATAAGTCCGGTAATATATTATTATAATAATTCTTTCTTTTCATAGTTTAATTGAGAATCCCGTAATGACTGAACATTAAAGAGGACTTCGATCGCTAATGTTGCCAGGAGTATGCTACGAAACAAACAAATTGGAAGCCCATAATCATAATGATGGTGCATATATTTACTTGGTTAGTAGCTGTACATATAGTATTGTATTTACCTTGATTTTTTTGAAGTTGAAGATGGTAAAATATTTTATGTAAATTATGATTTATTTCCTATTTTTTAATAAAACTAAGTACAACCTTCAATCTATGAATTCTTTATTTCTAGTATCGTTACTAGTTCAATAATAATATAAAAGTATGTAAGGACAATTTTAAAGTGATATTTACAGCTGAAAACCTATGTCAAAATCCTAATATTTGATTTTCTCTACTTAGAAAATCAAATGAAAGGGTTTCGATGTTTTCTTTGCTTAAATGTCACTTTAAAATATTGACAGTAATAAAAATTTGGACAAAAGTGACATTTGAAAAGCACGTGCGCGCCAGGCATAATGGATGTCGCCGTATCATGCCTGCTTCGATTATTTAACACAGCAGTTTGTCTTCTTCCTGGTTATAAGTATTCGTTGAATAATTGTGCAGTGTTTCGGTTGTGTTCTTATGGACACGCCGGCAAATGTTTTCATGGCCTAAGTAGATATTGCGCGCTAATCGTCGATGTTGCGTCGTCAACATAGAAAACTTGCCGTATCAATTTGCCATGTAACAATTCATGGCTGCCTTGGGTTATCATAATAACAGTGAGAAATTATTTCTCACTATAATGGCGGATATTGGCTGCCTTGGGTTGTTATAATAACAGTGAGAAATTACTTCTCACTATAATGACGGATATTTCTCACTGCGTGAGAAATTCTCCGTTTTTAACGTATGGAAGCGATGAGAGAAGTGGAACATTCCATAGCATCCGTAGAAAACGCCCTTTTGCCGTAATGACGGCGATTTTAATATCGTACCACATACCCTCTTTCAGCGATTGCTGCATTTTGAAAGCGCTCAAGGTAAACAGCATTTTTAATATTCAAATTAAAATAAAACAGATCTAAAAATGAATTATGACGTTTCTTCTCAACATTATTATTACAGATATGTTTACATTAAAGCGCCATTACGCGACTAAAGTAACCCTGTACAAATCGGTCTTAGAGAAAGTGATTTTCTTGTTAAATTTCAATACCAAGTATCCCAGACATAAAGCAGTTACGGTCCTACGTTCATATGAAGAATATGTGTTCAAATCATCGAAGCATTATCTTCCTTTAGGATCAGCATTCAATTATATTTTAAACCACTTACGATGTCTTTGCAAAGTTAGTCCATAACTTCACGAATCTTCTTCTAGTTAAATAGTCGGCTTCAGTTTCTATAGGTTTGGAAGAAATATTAAATAAATAGCCCACTTCTTGTGCATGCCCGACTTTACCAGCACCTAAAGAAGTTACAGTATACAGGGTCCGCAAACGAAGCGTGGACGGAAGATTAAATCGTTATCGAAGAACTTATCAACAATACTGAAACAGCTTGAGATATTGGATTAAAAGCGGCATGGTTTAAAAATATTTTACATTATACAGGGTGGCCCAAAAAAGTGTGACAGCATAAAGTTATATTTTTTTAAATGGGACACCCAGTATTTTATTGCATATTTAGGTTCGCATTACTATCGTTTATAAGTGCCTCAAATTTTATATAATTTGGTTATTTAGTTTCGGAGAAATAAATTAAAAACTAAAAAAAAAAGTTTTGCAGTCCTGAATAAAAAAATCAAAAAAAAAACAATCCAGAACTATTTTTTTAACCTCGGCATTGAGCGAAATTTATGAGAAGAGGACTAGAGATACTATGAATGTAATTGCGTTTATTTATTTTATACAGGGTGTTCATAATAAGCATTCAAAAACCCCACATTTTATAACAATTTCTCTCAAGTTTTTCAAATGGAACACCCTGTATATTATTTAGCTATTTGACGTAGAATTCATAGACAATTTTTTTTTGTAATACAAGCATATAAGTTATATCCAGCCGTTTTCGAAATAATTGTAAATATCATAAATTATGTTGTTTAAATAGAGTTTTTATTGGGAAATTTTGTTATAGGTGACTGGACTAATAATTGTAAACTAAACTAAATGTTCAAAATAGCTTCCTTTTACTTAATTTAATGATTTTCCTCTACTGCCAACAGAACTCTTAATTCATTTTCTTCATTAATAACGGGTTTATTGATTATCATCCTTTTTGTGTACGCAGTGCTTCCTGTTGCTACAAATCTTTGAAATAACTTCTCGGAGGTTTTTGGTCTCGGCTTTCTCTCAATATCTGGATACCTTTCAGCATACATTCGGCTCGCGAGGAGGCAATTTCTTGCACATTATAAAAATCATATTTACCATTTCTAAAATTCGACATTTTGTGTAAGTTAGTACTTAACAAATGTAAATAATTTTATTTAACTGTCATAGTGACAATCTAAACAAAAAGAAATCATGGCAACTCGATTAAGAATAAAAAATAAAATTAAATAATAAAAGTAGCAAAAAAGTATGCTTTTAAAATTTATATCGAAATAACTTAAATACGGTAAACTCTAAGAGTAAAAGGAAGCTATTTTGAACTTTTACTTTAGTTTACAATTATTAGTCTAGTCGCCTATAACAAAATTTCCCAATGAAAACTCTATTTAAACAACATAATTTATGATATTTATAATTATTTCGAAAACGGCTGGATATAACTTATATGCTTGTATTACAAAAAAAAATTGTCTATGAATTCTACGTCAAATAGCTAAATAATATACAGGGTGTTCCATTTGAAAAACTTGAGAAAAATTATTTTAAAATGTGGGGTTTTTGAAAGTTTATTATGAACACCCTGTATAAAATAAATAAACGCAATTACATTCATAGTATCTCGAAACCTCTTGTCATAAATTTCACTCAATGCCGAGGTTAAAAACATAGTTCTGCATTGTTTTTTTTGATTTTTTTATTCAGGACTGCAAAACTTTTTTTTTTAGTTTTTAATTTATTTCTCCGAAACTACAAAACCAAATTGAATAAAACTTGAGGCACTTATAAACGATAGTAATACGAATCTAAATATGCAATAAAATACTGGGTGTCCCATTTAAAAAAATATAACTTTATGCTGTCACACTTTTTTGGGCCACCCTGTATAATGTAAAAATTTTTTAAACCATGCCGCTTTTAATCCAATATCTCAAGCTGTTTCAGTATTGTTGATAAGTTCTTCGATAACGATTAAATCTTCCGTCCACGCTTCGTTTGCGGACCCTGTATTTACTAAACTTAATTCATATTATTTTTATTGATAATTAAAAAGAAAAGTCCAGAATTTTGTTAGAAGCGACAAATCACTTTTTATTCTCAATTTGAAAAGTTCCCACCCTTAGTATCTATCTCGCTTCCAGTAATTAATATTAAAAATCGGAAAGGCACGTCAATTTAATTGTGAAGGGGAATGCTTCTAAAGAATATTCACAGCCTCCTTGGTTTAACCCCCTGGGAGCGGTAGATGTTACCCTTAAAATTTTAAATGGGAAGGAGGTCAAGTGGCACATAATTTTAGGCATTGATTTTGCCCTCGGTCAAGAATTGAAAAGAGTATATCCCGGAGTGACCTACGAACCCCTAATCATTTTACTAAAAGAAGAAGAGTCAACAAAATAATGTTTATAAATAATAACTTAAAAATTTGCTAAAGGCGATTTCTTGGAAACCGCTTTTCAAAAATAATAAATTATGGTATTATTGGAAAGAGATTTCAACGACCTTTACAATGATGTGCCATTTGATAGCACAAGCCAAATTTTTAGATTTTTATTCCGACTTTTAAGCCCTTAAATAAATTATCAAAGTTGGACCTCGCGAAAAAGGGGACAGAGCTTCGCGTGATATGTTGGTCGGAAGACAGTTAAGATTTAGAAGCGTATAGCGCATGTTTCTGTATGAAAACGTCGTTTGATTGTTAAATTATATCTTTTTTATCTTCTTGCTGGATTAAAATGAGTGAGAAGAAAGCTAAATATTGTGTAGTTCCTGAGTGCCTTAACAATTCCAGAAATTCCCCGGAAAAACTGTTTATAAGCGTGCCATGCAGGCGCGGATACAGGATTTAATTGAGAGGTGGGCAAAGCTAAATATATGATATACATTTATTTAGTTTAGATACAAGAAAACATAGAAAATTATACGTACATAAAAGCAATGAAGAACGGTAAAATCAGACTTAAGCCAAAAGTAGTAACAAGGTTTTTTTGATTGTCAAAAAAATGGAGTTACGGGCCACAGATCGAAACTATCGTCACGGTTTTACAAAAAAAAGAACAGCAACAAGAACTTGTTGCTTCCTGAAACTTCACAAATTTCTATTGAGAATGATAATGTCGAGCTGGAAAATGGGCTAAACATGTGTAAAGATATGGGTATTCAAGTGTTATTTAAGGCTGAAGTTCGCAGCAAAGGAGTCCAGTATACAAGTAAAGATTTGCCATTGTCAAAAATGATAAGAAGCCCATTACAAATCGTAAAAGCTTAATGTTATTTGACAAAATCTAAGTAGCATATAAGGCAAGGCTAAGTTGCAGAATACAAATAATTTTATTTCGACTTCTTGCCAAATTATTAAAAGTTCGTAAAAAAATAAGCAAAAAATATTTAATTCTGTAATAATTAATTTTGATAAATAAATGCTCATAAGTTAAAACTTTTCGAGATAGGTTTAGTAAAATTAAACATAGAAATATAGACAATTTCAAGAGCCTTCAGGACCACAGAAAAAATATAGGGTGTTTCATTTAAAGAAATCATACTTTTTATTCCATTTAAATGATCAAGTTTTACTTTTAAAATACTTTCTATAGAAGCAACAGCACCGCATGACTGAAAATATTTTTAAAATAGAGGACATATCAACTTATATAAGCTATTACATTATCAAAGTGATGCGTTCACTAGTTCTTCATAAACTAACAGACCATCCATCATCAATCTCCCTGTATAAGATCAGAGTGAGTCGATATAATAAAATTATTATATTATAGTCAGAATTGAGCTTCAGAGAATAAAACAACAAGAGACACAAAAAATAAATTAAAAAATTACCTGGTATGAGTAAATTGCCTCTACTTTGAGTACCATAGAAGGAAAATTGGTACTTGTATACTGGTGTAAATTTGGATTGCAGAGCTGCATGTTTCTCAGAAGCCCTTCCCATGAGGTTGTCACTTAACATCTAAAATTAGAACCATAAAATTTAAAAGAACGGATCGAAACTAAAATTTATGAAAAAAATGTACTCTGGGATCCTTATTGCAACGACTGTTCAACTGAAAGCACAGAGTTAAAAAAGCATTACAATTAATTATTTTTTAAGTAACTATAAGCCCCATATTAAAATATTTTAATGGAAAAAAAGAGGAAATTTGCTTTTAAATGTTTCAATATATTGAGAGGATTATTCTACATGTATCGGCTTTTTAGGCCTTTATCAAGAGCATTGCAAGATGAAACTAAAACTAGAAATTATTTTACGGGTTTTTATACAGTCACTAATAAACTTTTTTATTGCCTAAGAATTATGGTTTTTCCCCTGATTAGTATAGGTGGACTTGAGAAAGCTGTCTATCGCGGCGTGTTTACGAAATTTTGTTGATCATTAGTTGTGAGGGGATAATTTTTTATAGATGTTTTAATTTCGTACTGTTCTAGAAGATCTAAACGTTGGCCCTTTCTTTCGTTATGTAATAATGTTGTCCGTATCTATAAAATGCTTGTTTTCTATACAATGTGTGGAGATTCCGGAATTTTTTATGTTATTCAAAATAGAATTGCGATGTTCTTTTAATCTTGTCATAGACAGCTTCACAATCCTTACATTTAATGTTGTGCAAACTGGTAGAAACATCAAGACAAGATTAAAAGAACATCGCAATTCTATTTTGAATAACATAAAAAAATCCGGAATCTCCACACAATGTTATAGATACGGACAACATTAAACTATTACATAACGAAAGAAAGGGCCAAAGTTTAGATCTTCTAGAACAGTACGAAATTAAAAAGTCTATAAAAAATAATCCCCTCACAACTAACGATCAACAAAATTTCGTGAACACGCCCGTGATAGACAGCTTTCTCATGTCTACCTACACTAATCTGGGGAAAAACCCTAATTCTTCGGCAATAAAAAAGTTTATTAGAGACTAGTATAAAGACCCGTAAAATAATTTTTAAGTTTAGTATTCATCTTGCAATGCTCTTGATGAAGGCCTAAAAAGCCGAAGCATGTCGATTTAGACATTAAATTATTTTTAAAATGTTTCATATAGAACCAACCGCGGAATCAGTCCCATATTAAAAACAGTTATTAACGTAGTAGTATATGAATATTTTCAATATATTATATTTCTCAATATATGAAGAATCTTCACATGCTAATTACGAAAAGCAATGAAATTTACAAAAGTATGGTTTGTTGCGATCATAGAAGAAATCGGGGGTGCAATGCGAAAATCCACTCCAAAATATGCATTTGAACGAATTGCAATTTAATATTGTATTGGTTTTTAAAAAACTCGGATAAAATAAGTTCACTTCGATTAGCTCCATCGACCAATAACTATGGATACGTACAACTTCTGCGGTGCGAAGTGAAAAGTTAAATTTTATGAGCGAAAAAATGTGTTGGTGCGCAAGTTACACGTCGTGGCTTCAGCGACGGATTTAAAAAAAAAAACTTTTTAAAACCCGAAGGTGTAACAAATTTATTTTTAGAAAGAAGTTTTGTAGATTTACACCGATGCAAGAATGATCAAATAATATTCTTAGGTCTATTTATCACATTACTTATCTATAAACTAGGTAGGTGTAGAATATGCGGTTCTCAGCAGTTGAGCAGAATATGTAACTAGCACGGTTCACCAGTCATATTTTTAAAGGTTGCTCGTCGTTTGTCTCGCGCCCAATGCTGTCGCCGTCATATAGGCAACCTCACCGGTTTGGTTGCCAACCAAAAGTGGCTTTTCAGTGATGGCCACTAGGCCTTCTTTTATGCTAGAAAATAGATTGTTTATTGCCCAGTAGAGAAGGTCTTGATATTGCTGTGTAATCATTTTTAGAGTACGGCCTGTATTTTCCGATTAATGTCAATAGTTTATCTGTCGGCATTGCGCATGGCTTTTTTTACATGCGCGAGGCCATAAATTTGCCACTTTTCCTTTTGGAGCTTGGCTATCGATAGATATAGTTCGGTGGTGAGCTCTTCCAGGAGCACTACTAAGTGCATATCATGACAGTTTAATACAATGATATCCCAAATGAACTTATGGCATGAAATTTTAGGTTAACATTTAATAATTTTTTTTTCATAATTACGTCTTATGAAGAAGTTTATACTCAAAATACCTAAAAAAATGCATGGTAGTTTTTAATTTTTCCTAGAAATTGTGAACATCCCTCGCATATTAAAAACCCTTTGATGAGTTTATTCTATAACTATGGAGAGTTCTAAATTAAATCAGCAATGCTAAATAAAATGTTTCTTAATACAAGAAACAAGAGATTTTTCCAATAAAAGAAATTTGTTAAATTAAAAGATAATATTTTTTCCTTTATGATACACAATTTCTATCTATCACTGAATGAAAGCTAAACTAGCAACATTGTAGTCAATAGTATAAGTTTTACTAAATAAAGGAAACAACAAACCTCATAAAATGCTGCTAAATTTTCTGTAAAAAGTCCATCTTTGCCGACATAATGGTCGTGAACCAATTGTCCAATTTCTTGAGAGGAAGCATTTTCTTGTAACTTCATATCAGGAGGCGCCAAAAGTTGTAGATTAGTGTCGTAAGAACTTGCTTGTTGCACCGCGGCAGCAGTGTCTGGAAACAGTAGTATAGAGGAGCTTAAAGATATACGGTAGTAAAAGCATGCAAAGGTTAGAGGTATATGGAAAACGAGTAATAGGATCATTTTAAAAATTCGCGGTGTTATATAAACGCACCTGCTACATCGACCTACAATAGTTTTAGCATTACGGCGATGCCATTGTTCCAACTTTGTTAGGTTTTTAAGAATCACTTTTTAGTTCTGATAATATATTCTTATAACTTTCATATATTACCTCTTACTGTTTACGAGATAAGGAGTTATTTTTGACTAATATTGGGCAAAACATGACCTTAAGTTTGTTAAGCTCTTGTAAATTTGTTCTCTGAATTCATGGAAAGTTTTAATTTTGGTGGTAGTTTTAGGAAACCCAATGCTTTCAATCCCCATAAAAACATCGATTCGATATCATACAGGAGAAGTTAAAATTATGTTTATTACCGTTACTTCTAAAAAGCGGCCAATGGCTGTTTTTTTATGGAAATGTATATTATTATTTTAATTAAAAGGATGTTAAAATTACTTTAAAACGATATACCATATATCCTGTTCCAGCTGTCAGCTAGTTTTGTGGAAAATTAACGTCTTTTGATGTTATTTCATAGATGTAGCCGTGGTATTCAAGGACAGTTTACAAAATTTGACGCATAACCCTTAAACTCCTATTGACCTTTTTTAAAAAATAACTATGAGAATGAACAAAAATATTTAAAAATTTAACAAAAATTGGCAATGTTGAGAAAACCGGAAAGTTTAGATATATGGATATTATATATCGTTTGAAAGCAAATTTAATATTATTTTAAATTAAATTTAATTAATTTCATTTAAAATACAGCTATTTTTAGATGTAAAGGAAATAAATATCATTTTAACTTCCCCTGTATGATATCTAATCGATTTTCCAATGGATATTGAATACATTTTGTTTCCTTAAACTATCACCAAAATTGCAGGAATAAATACCACCAAATTACAAATGTTTAATGTCATGTCTTGCGCAATATTGAACAGAAATATTTTTTATCTCAGAAACAGCAAGTAAGTAAAAAACGAAAGTTATAAGAAAATATTATTAGAACTAAAAGATGATTCTAAAGACATCTTAAAGAATAATAAATGGGGTGTTTCTTTTAAATTAACAAACAAAGTTGTTATAATTTTTCAGTAGAAGCGACAGTGTTGCGATGCTGAAAATATTTTCGATCGATGTAGCAGGGTGCGTTTATATGGGGCCAAATTTTTAAAATGATTCTATTTCTCGTTTTCCATTAACGTCTAACATACCAGAGACTATGAATCATGTTATATATTTCCTCCACTGTCTGTCGACACCTTTAATCGCCTTGACTTTTTGTATACCCTATATTTTTCTGTAATCTAAATTAAGTACCTTTTATATAACAGTATAATTGTGATATTATACACCCAGTGAGATTTTTGTAAATATTTGATATTTCAAAATGTTTAAATTATTTTCATCAAATCGTAATACCTATAAATCAGAAATGTATTATTACATTTTTAAAACAAAAATGAGTTACCATTTCCGTATCCAATACTCTCCAATGAGTTATACCCTATAATAATTGGTACTCTGTTAATATCACCTGCTTCTAGCGTTTCGTATAGGGGAGTTGTTATGAATGATTGATCAGATGGAATTTCAGTAACTGGAGATATCTAAAATTGAATTAAATTTTTAACATATTTTCTTCGTTCCACAAAACAACTTTAATTTCTTCTGGACGAGTTTTGAAAACTTTTTTAACAATTTTTTTGCTCCTATATTAGTAGATATTATTTTACGGACAGTTCACTTTATAAGTAAATCCATTCTTACGCTGTGCGTAAAAAATGATCGCTCAATCTTCTTTCCATACCTTACTTTTTTATTTTATGATTTTTTTAGTTTGTAAGCTTGTAGCAATAACAGAAAACTGCAAAATTTGAATATCGCTTCTACTAATTTTACACAAAATATTTATAAGAAAATATATTGCTGCTTATATTTACCATGCCAGTTGTCAGGTTCGTAAGGACATCTACTGAAGCTGCCTGCAATACATCCCTAATTTGTTCCGATGAACTTGAATTTGTTATTGATGAATCGATTTTATTGGCAAGGTTAACCGCAAATTCTCTTGCATTAGCTTGATACATATTAGAGACAGCGGTTCCACTTTCCATTATGGCACCCTTAAATAAGCCTGTAAAAAGATAGGGATATAATACCTAATACAATTTTTCGTATAATGAATTGAAGGTGTAGGTAAAATAATAACTTTTTCTAAGACAACGTTCGAGTCTGTTTGTCTGCTTAGCAATCTTACGGACAAGAGTTGTTGATTTTGAAAATAGTGTTGAAATTGTTCATTATTATAGGTGAATTATCATAACTAAATGGCAACACACAGCAACAAATTAAAAGACACTAATGTAAAATGTCTAGTTAAATATTTCGCTTTTGTCATATTGACATCGATAAAAATGTGTATCGTTTTTTACTGCGATAAAAACGTATTCAGCTAAAAATTAGATGATGAAAATCTCTCCATCTCAATATCAAGTAGCCCTTCTTTTTCGTGCCCAGTAACATAACATATTGTTAAGGGCCGTCCACACACAAGGTTTTAACTGACGTTTCACTTGTTCAAGTAAAACGTGCCAGTTAAAACAATAGGTGCTTACAGCATCTAACATAAGGTTTTATCTGACGTTTTACTTCTTCGGGCAAGACGTCCGTCTGAATAGGAATTTGTCTTGATAGAGAGAATGCGGTAAAAAATAAAAACCTGAAAGCAATGTTTCCTTTATAGCGACCTTCCAAACTGATCTGAAATATGAACTCAAAAGTGTGTATGTTTTAAAACCGTTTTGCCTTATAGGCTTACTGGAAGACCTAAAACGTCAGGTATATCCACATGTGCGAACGGGGCGATTATAACCGTTTTGCTAGACAGTATTACTTGAAGATCTGAGGCATCGGGTAAATCCTTATGAGTGAACACTCCTTTACAATTAAATATAATTCTGTCAAACGCTATTTGCCAGTGATAGTACTGTTAATTTGTAATTTCATTATTAAAAATGAACTTGCATTAGAAAATAAACATTGTTTGTCATATGTATATTTTTGGATCACTTCCACACTTAAGGTTATATTTTATAAATTTTTAAATAAAGTAGCATTGAGGCAAAAATATTTAATAAGAACACTATCTGGAGCTCTTGTAATGACTAAATGGATAGTCGAACAGTATTCGTTAAGCACGTGACTATTTATTTTCTAATAAAAATTTATAACAGAGACTATTTTTGATCACACTCACCAATTTTTATTTAACTATTTTTAAAATTGTTATTAATTTTTGTATAACTTATAAGTGAAGAAAGTATATGTCAAATATATTATCACAACATAAAAATGAATGACACACGCTATTATTAAAATTAAATACTGTCATAATATACAGAGATATGAAACACACATGTATTAATCTTCTTGTACAAAATTTATCAATGTTTGATCAATATATTGAGAATAAAAGCACCTTCATCTCAGATAGAACTTACCTTTGGACATAGGGCTAACAATATGATAACCAACTGACAATCCTCCAGCACTTTCACCGAATATGGTGACGTCCTGGGGGCTTCCTCCAAAGAAGGCAATATTTTCGTTAACCCATCTCAATGCCAAATTTTGATCCTTTAATCCGGCATTTCCAAGAACAACCTCATCTTCTGTTGACAAGAATCCAAAAATACCTAAAAATCGTATTTCAAAGGTGTAGTAAGCAACAATGCTATTCTACTCCAAATAATTAAGGCATTGTTGCTATGGTATCATTGTTACATGGTGTCAGGGAAAATGAGCTTGTATTATCCCTTTCACTTGGTTTTTTTTTCATATCCGGGAGATTTCTTGATAAAACTCACCTAATCTGTAGTTAAATGTTACCACAATAACGTCATCTTCTAAGAATGCAGTTGGATCGTAGAAACCAAAGTCACTAAATCCAGCATAAAACCCGCCTCCATAAATCCAAACAAGAACAGTACGATTGGCATTAACCTAAAAAGCGAGTAATGTGTCCGCTTACTTATAGATAATCGGTTTTCAGAGAAGAAAGTTCTTAAATGGCCAGTAGCCATGTGTGCCAAATGTGCTTATCACTATTCCGAAATTATTAAACATTATTTTATGTTTTTAGGTATGCTATAAAATAATACTACAATATAAAAGTAAATACTTACAGTAGAATCAGATCCTACTGGGACAGGGGAATATACATTAATATATAAGCAGTCCTCATCTCTACCATTTAATGGAATCGGGTCTGTAGGAAATGTCCCAAAGCTAACACATCCCGGTGAGTCATTTGAGGCATCCAAAACTCCATCCCATGGCTCCGCTTTTACTGGATTCTAAAATATTTTAAAATACATTAAAAATGCCAGATAGCCAACACAAACTGATGATAAATCAGTCCCAATTATACCGGGTGAGTCAACGATTGCGCGGCGTAATCTTGTGCCTTGAAGATAAAATTTATGTTGAGATATGATATGACAGTAGGGTGGCAGAAAGTTATATTTTTTAAATGAACAAACCCGAACACCCAGTTAGGTTCGTATTAGTGCCCTCAAGAAATATCTAAAATTTTATTTAATTTGCTTGGGTAGTTTAATACCAATAAATTAAGTCATGTTAAGAAAAATCAAAAAAATATTCTAAAGTTATTTCTTCAGCTACGGGATTGAGTGAGTTTTATAGCAAGGAGCCTAGAGATACTATAAATCCAATAGTGTATATCTATTTTATAGGGGGTGTGAGTATGAGAGTAGAGCAGAGGTAAGAGAGATTTCATAAAAGCAGACAGAGAAAATTGGGAAAGACACAAGCCAAGTAAAGCAATTGGTACTACGTTAAACCTCAAATTCATTAAAAAAAAAGATGCTAATTTATGCTCGGTGTAGCATATACTTTACCAAATATCTCAGTTCGCCAACGGGTGGTTTGGCAAATGGTATTCCTCTCCATGTATAAAATGTTTGACCGCTGGGTGTATCAATGGTGGTGCCTTCCACTTTTCCATTTGGTAATTGAACAATTAAATCAGCCAGCTAGAAGTAATCGAAAATATTTTAGACTCTAAAAGAATATTCAAAATGTGGCAGTGTGGTTTTTGTTAACAACATGTAATGCGTCGATATATTGTTGGTTTTAAGCCTTATCATGGAGAATTGTAGTTTCCCTTCAAAAGGTATTTTTAATTTTCTACATTAATGGTATAATTTTAGTTATATTATATACAGGGTGTCCGGGAAAAGGAGGTCAATCCATTAACCATATATTCCTTGAGCAAAAATAATATTACTTTTATAATGCCATTTTTCATTCTTGACCCTCATGTGCGATATACAGGGTGTTAAAGTTTGAAATTGAAAACTGATATTTGTGAATAGTTCGAGTATTTAATGAGATATTAATTTCAAATTTGGTACATTGCTTCAGCCTAAAAAGCTACATATTTTGAGAGGAACAAAACAAGAAACTTTTGTCAAATACTCAAAATAGGGGGGGTCCAGTTCCCGCTGACCACCCCTATTTTTTAGTGTGTGCGCCAGTGACTTCTAAACAAGATTTTTTTAGGCAATTATTTATTTTTGATTATTTTTTCTACCTTATAAAATTTCGATCAAATCATGTGTTTTGGAGATAATTTGAAAAGCATGGATCCTTACCAGATGCCAGCGCGGCTGACGGTAATCCAATAATTTTCAAATGCTAAATCAAGTCAGCCGTTGTGGCATTACCATGGATACAAGATATAATTCAGTAAAACTTTGCAATAAGTGACAATACCGAAAACAAAAGACTAACCAAAAATAAGGACAGTGGCGTACAGATAAAAACCTGTAGTACTAATTCAGTTAAATGAAATTAGTTTATTGACCTACTAAGAACTTACTATTGCTAATCTTTATATAACAGTAAACACCATTGTTATCATTCGTTCTTAAGACAATAATTTACTATTATTTATTAAATAAATTTGAAACATCATAACAAGATAACAAATACTCAAAACATATTATTTTCGAGAGGAGTATAATAATCGTCGCGACATCTCGCGGTGGTACATAAAAACGGCGAAACGCGTCTGGGTATTAGTCTGACGAAGGAAAATGGAAACAAATTTCTATATTCAAATATTATTTTTTTAAATTAACGTTAGTAACAAAACACAAACAAAAAAAATAGTCTAAAGGAATTGCTCGATATGACCTCCATTTTTTTGAATACAAATGCGAGCTCTCTTTATTAAAGAAAATCTTAACCTTTGAAAAATATGTGGTTTTACCCTGAACTGCTGTCCAGCTTGAAGTATTCTTTCTATTAAATGATTCTCGCTCAAAATCGGAACCATATACACAAAATCTTTCATACACCCTAACATCTAACGTCTGACATCCATATTGTTTCTTTTTTACTTGAAAGAAGACTTATTAATTAAAAAACTTTTAAATCTTAAAACACAGTGAAAAGTAATATTTAATTTGACAGCAAATAAAACAACGATGCCGTATCCATGGTAATGCTACAACGGCTAACTTGATTTAGCATATGAAAATTATTGGATTACTATCAGCCGCGCTGGCATCTGGTAAGGATCCAGAACATATGATTTGATCGAAATTTTATAAGGGAGAAAAAATAATCAAAAATAAATGATTACCTAAAAAATATAGTTTAGAAGTCAAAAATAGGGGTGGTCAGCGGGAACTGGACCCCCCCTATTTTGAGTATTTGACAAACATTTCTTGTTTTGTTCCTCTCAAAAGATGTAACATTTTGTGTTGACGTAATGTACCAAATTTTAAATTAATATCTCATTAAATAGTCGAATTATTCAAAAAAATAATTTTTAATTTCAAACTTTAACACCCTGTATATCGCACATGAGGGTCAAAAATGAAAAATGGCATTATAAAAGTAATATTATTTTTGCTCAAGGAATATATGGTTAACGGATTGACCTCCTTTTTCCGGACACCCTGTATATTATATTATAAAAATATATATGTCGATAACCAAAATAATAAACTTGCCAAGTCACTGACACCATAGATTTAAAAATTATTAATTAAATAACAATTGAAATTTTTATCTATAACTTAAGAGGCTATAGGGATATTAAGGACAATCCGATAATGGTGTCTGAAAATCAATTGTTTTGTTTATCCCTATATTTATCTATAAGTCCATAATTAAGAGCTCATATCTGAAAAGGGCTTGAGCTAATATAAAACTAACTATATGTTACCTGGGCTGTTTCGTTGAGTTGAACATAGGAAATCACAAGTAATTATAGAGGTGACTGGATATTTTTTGCCCTGAACATTTTATAGAAGAACTGCATGATAACTTCTCAAAGAGGTCGACATGGTGAATCCACGTATCGAGTTTCAAGATATTTTGGTGAGCCAATCCTAAGCTATTCAATTAGACGTGATGGCAAAAACATGAAACTCGCATAGTTCAGGTAATACAGCAAACACCAGCAAATGATTTCTATGATGCTAGTGCCGATAATTTCTTATGTTTGCTATATCATCTTAACTACGAGAGATTCGTGGTTTTGCCATCACATTTAATTGATTGGCTCACCTAAAGGTAGTCAAACTCGTCACATGGTTTTACCATATTGGCCATGGAAGTGATAATGCAGTTTCGTTTCTCTATAAATTGAACAGGGGATCAATATTCAGCCACCTCAAAAATTAAATAGGATTTCCTATGTTCAACTTAACGATGCAGCACAGCTTTAAAAAAAATTGGTTCAGTTCTGGTTGGACGACCCTGTATTGATGAGAACAAAAAATGTTGAAACCGGTATACAGGTGGTTACATCTTACCTATAGAAAAGGGTTCATTTTCTTGATAGTATCATTCAAAGTGAATTAGTAATTTGATACGACAAATTTTTTTTTAAATGCAGCTTCTTGCGGGGCATATAAATTAATCAATTATTTAAATGTATCATCAAAATCCTGCAAAACACAGGTTAGAAAACGAAGAGGTAACAAATTTTTAATGAATATAGATATAACTGTTTACTAGTAAGATATTTTCAAAACTAAATGTAATTTTTATTATTTACTTACTCAAAAAACTTCTCTGTAAATAAAAGGTTATTAATAATATTTTCTTTTAATCTTATTACTTTTTTATGAGTTTTGATAAATCTTCATGCACATTCCAAATTTTTAATATCTATAAGGTTTAATTAAGATTTAACTTAATTTAATTGTGTCAAATGTTAAAATACTTAAATTTTGAAGTTTACTATATTTTAAATCCGTATGACTTCCTACCTTTAACAAAAAATTACTCTAGACCACTAATTCAAATTTGTTAAAAGAATACTTTGCTTCAGCCAATGTATAATTTTGGTTAATGTAATTAAAATTAGGTGATAGTATTTACGAAACGTTTTTATTAGACAACAACCTAATTTATAATTTATAAGAACTGATTTTGGTTTCCCAACCATCTCAACAAAGGACTTAATTTATTTTTGAAGGTAAAGTTTGACAATACAATATTTTGAGTTAGTTAGGATTTCCATTCGATATAAGTAACCGTTATCCAATAAGTATGTATTTATTATTTAACTACTACTTACAGTACTCTGGAAGAAAACTAACGACCACATCAAAGCAGTCCACATTATGACTAATTTATTAATACTGATTATTTTTGATATGCATTTATATACTACATTTATGTAGTAATATATTATCTAATATCAAGTATTTATTGATTAGAAAGACAAATAATGTTTTAATAATAATCAACAGATGTACGGAAAAATCTCCTCAACAGTTTTTATTCAAATTCATAAATTACCTTAGCATTAACATTTACTGTAGTTATCATGAGACTTTTTAAAGTTAAGTCACAGAACCATATTTCCTGTTCCTACTGTTCCATACCCCGTGTCATCTATCATCTGATCAAGTGCAAAAATATTTTTCAGCACGGATTGCACGGAACGAGAAACTTGGTTAACTTTATTATAAAAATAGTAAAACTAACCATAATTTATGGCTCTATAGGTGACTGGAATAACCTTTATTAAGAACTACCATAAAATTATAACAAAATTTTAACCAAAATTTTTAGTAAAAATTAATAAAATATTTAGTAAACCATTTATATTTTAGTAAATTTACTAAAATCCTTTGAAAAATTTAGTAGAATTTTTTGTGAAATCTTTTATAAAATTTAATGTGATTTTTAGTAAGATTTACAAAAATCTTTTGTAAAAATTTCAACACATTTTTTTTTATGATCAAACACAGCATATAGGAAAAATTCTTTAGGCCACTCTGGGAGTGGTGCGTGTACGCAAAAAGCGATTCACGTTGGGTCTGAATGAATTGTTGGAGGTTATATTCGTTGGGAAAACGACCTCGGTAAGGTCGTTTCATAAGGATGAAGTCCTCCAGATGAAAGAATTCTTAAACAATGAAGTTCGAGTGGTACCAAGCTTAACAACATATGGATGGGCGGCAGTGGTTCGCCGTGTATTTCTGCTATTCACCGGCTGTCGAAGTTCTTCGTCAGCTCGTGGTCTCCAATCAGACGAATGGCCTTCCTTTCGATGAAATCCAGTAGACTAAAAAAGAGTGTGTTTGGGTGCAGAGCTCCAGACATGAGAGCAGTACTCTAGTGATGGTCGAATCTGGGCTTTGTATAGTGTCAAAGTTGTTGAGGTGTATACAACTTTCTGGTTCGGAAGAGTACACCAAATTTCTGAGAAGCTATCTTGGCGATTGCCACAACGTGGTTATGCCAAGCCATATTTCCTCCCAGATTGACGCCCAGCAAATTAATAGATTATGCCAGTGGGGTATATATGGAACACATGGTGTTCCCAAGCGGTGACCCATCCAAGTGTTAATCGTGCCCAACGTCGTTTCACTTCGGTGATCTCTCCACCTGTTCTCCTTAGAATATTGCGTTCTGATTGATCCGTTGCTGATTTTTTACACTTTATTTAAACGTGATCAATTTTACAATAAAAAATACTATAATAGTCGCCAGTAAGATGTGTACCATACATTTAAAAATATTTACCTACTGAAGTTATAAATAAATTATTTTCAATTACATTCGTTGTAAAATTTACGATATGTTTACTTGATTTTACTAAATTTATTAGAAATCTTGACTATAGTTTTTTGTAAATTATGTTTACATTAGTATTTTGGTACGGATTACTAATGGAAAATGTAATTAATACTATCTTTTATAAGAATTTTTACAATAAAATCTTTACTATAATAATTTTATTATAGTATTTTTTCCGTGTGAGATAACACACGTTCTAGCAAATTTAGACATGCTTTTTCTCTCATTTTTGTAGCTGGTCGTAGGAAAAAATTATTTTTCTCAATATTTATATTATAGATGCAATAACTAAGTACGACAATAAACACCAGCGGAATTAATAGATAATAAGGCACTGTGGGTGACAAGATCAAGAATCTCTGGTCCTCATCGCATAACTATATACTTAATACCTTTGGGACTTTGGTACATAATAACTATTATATCTATCCAACAAACATGCATTATCAAAATAGATTTTATTAAACAATATAGGTACTGATTTAGATTCACTTTATTATTAGTTTATACATTAAAATTAATTCTTAAAATGTATTATATGGCCGGTATGAATAAGTTTCCCAAAGATAATCCCATAGAGCATTCTCCTGAACTTTTCGGTTTGGCTTCATTTCTAAATTTTCATCTATGTCCAAATATTGGTTATTATCTTCAGTTATGGGCTCCCATTTTACGTTCTGAAGCAACTCTGCTGAGTCATCATCAGGAGTAGGATTTCTGAAGAAGATTTATTAGAATAAATAAAATAAATTATAACAAATAATAGTATTTCAAATTCCAGGAATACGAAGATCTTTACAGTTTTAATATTTCTACTAAGATTTGGAGGAAATAGCAAGTTACAAACTTGTGTATTAGTTCCAAAGGCATACAAATGTCGTTTCGCTGTTAATTGCCTCAAGCCTATTATACCAACATGTATTATTGAAGAAAAATAACTATTTTGGCTATTCCAAAATTAGATAAAAATTTTACAAAAGTTTTTCTGTAACGTGAAAATATCTAAACAACCTCCCAAATGCAACGGAATTATCGATAAAATTTCTGAAAAAGACTAAAAAATCTTATATACAGGGTGTCCGGGAACATGTGGGAAATCTCCCGAATATGAAGAAAACATGTGAAAAGAATACTATAGGTTCATATAAACTTCTTTCGTATCGGCCTCCTCTTCGGAGATATGGGCTCCCAAAGAGCACCAATGGAATTAAGTTTTTTACACATAATTATTGAACCACCTGGTATATTTCAATTATTTTTTAATATGATGTATACCAGGTTAGACCCGTCAAATTACTACCCAAGAAACTGTTGTGGATTACTCACAGCTGCAGGGACGGACTAGCTGTAACACTCATGGGCCCATTTTTTTTTAACGCCCTGTATGATAAGAACTTTGGACAACGTTTTTTAAATACCTTTAACTATTGACTAAATATTAAGTATTCTTCATTCCTGTCGCTAATCCTAACCGTTTTCGAGGAATCGTCATTTTATTTGCACTGATCCCCCTATCTTCTCACGGGTTAAATATGAAAAAGCGGAATTTTGACGTTCATCATTTCATAGGAACAAAGATGGATCTCTTACCGAGATACGCCAAATACATGATGTAATTAAAATGACGTTTTCTCGAAAACGGTTAGGATTAGCGACATGAATGAAGAGTACCTAATTTTTAGTCAATAGTTAAAGGTATGTAAAAAACATTGTCCAAAGTTCTCATCATACAGGGCGTAAAAAAATGGGCTCATGAGTGTTACTGCTAGTCCGTCCCTGCAGCTGTGAATAATTCACAACAGTTTCTTGGGTAGTAATTTGACGGGTCTTGCCTGGTATACATCATGTTAAAAAATAATTGAAATATACCAGGTAGTTCAATAATTATGTGTAAAAAACTTGATTTCATTGGTGCTCTTTGGGAGCCCATATCTCCGAAGAGGAGGCCGATACGAAAGAAGTTTATATGAACCTATAGTATTCTTTTCACGTGTTTTCTTCATATCCGGGAGATTTCCCACATGTTCCCGGACACGCTGTATATGGTGTTTCATAATTGAACGCCGATTCCAACGAGCGATAATAATTCAATAATTTTAAGAAATAAATCTTATATGAAAAAAACCGCTTTATTTCTAAGTTACAGGGTGTGGAGATTTAACAAAAAAATCAGTTTTTCCTCAATATCTCTACAACCGCTTTGTATTTTTTTTTCACTTTTGTTACATGCAAATTACGCATAATAATAAACCTTATCCAAGACAAAGGGTTTTTCATTTTTATCGGTGGCGTCCCTAAAACTTTCTAAACCGCATATTATTAGGCACGTAAATGCGCAACTTTACCTCCATTTAACCGACTTCGTATCTCTTACGGTTTCCGAGATCCCTGTACTGGCCCTCCTTATCTTGGACACGTTGTGTATAATATAATTATTATAATATTTTGATTGGTACTTCGTGATATTCCCAAATCAAAAGACAATATCCAAGTAGTAACATGGCAAATCTGTAATCACTAAAAATTGCATAGAGACATCGCTTGCAGTGTAGCTGATAGAGCTAGAAGAACTCTTTAAATGACACTAATTTTAATATTTTCCGATATTTCCTGAGATATTGAATCTTTCAAATCAATTTGAGTTACCCCCACCACTTTATTTGAAGCACTAAAAAAGTATATAAGCAAAGTTGATAATATGAATTAACTTAGGAATTTCATTCATATGCCGATTTATTCTGTATTGTAGGGTGCATTTCAGGAAAATATTTTTAAATATACAGGGTGGCCCAAAAATGTGTGGAACCATAATACTGCCTTTTTTTAATGGGACGTCTAGTAATTTATTACATAATTAGATTTACATATATTAGTGTTCTTTATAATTGCCTAAAGTTTTATTTCATTTGGTTATGTAGTTTAAGAGTAATAAATTAAAAACTAAAAAAACACCTGAAATGTTGATTAATGTAAATAAATCATTTGATTATGTAGTTTTAGAGTAATAAATTAAAAAGCAAAAAACACCTGAAATATTGAGGAATGAAAATAGATCATTTGAGGAGCGTAAACTTGTGCTCAGATCAACATAGTGGGCATTTTGAACATTTACTGTAGTTTATAATTATTATTAATCTATGTTTAATTTTCATAATAAAAACTGTATTTAAACAACATGATTTATGAAATTTGCAATTATTTCAAGAACGGCTGGAAATAACTTATATGCTTCTATTACAAAAAACGAATGCTTATGAATTCTACATCCAATAGCCAAATAATATACAAGGTTCCATTTGAAAATCTAGAGAAAAATTATTTTCAAATATGTCGTGTATGAAACCTAATTATGAACACCCTGTATGAAATAGATAAACGCTATGATATTTATAGTATCTCTAGACCTCTTGTTTAAATTCCACATAATGCCTTGGTTAAAAAAGGTATTTTAGGTAGTTTATTGAATTTTTTTCATAGACCCCAAAACTTTTTTTTAGTTTTTAATTTATTACTCTTCAACTACATAACCAAATGAAATAAAATTATAAAGGACACTAATACGAACCTAATTATGTAATGAAATACTGGATGTCCCATTTAAAAAAAGACAACATTATGTTACCACACATGTTTGTGACACCCTCTATATTTTCCTGAAATGCACAATATAATACAGTATACATCGGTATATGAATGAAATTCCTAAGATAATTCGTATAGGAGCTATGGAAGACTGGCACGCTATTGCAGGACCATGTATATAATATATAAACTGTATAAATAGGTTTTAGAGAAAAGTGATTTTCTTGTTAAATTTCAATACCCAGTATCATCCCAGAAATAAAGCGGTTACGATCCTACTTTCATATGAAGAATTTGTCTTGAAATCATCCAAGCATTATCTCCCTTTAGGATCAGCATTCAATTATATTTTAAACCACTTACGATGTTTTGGCAAAGTTAGTCCATAACTTAACGAATCTTCTTCTAGTTAAATAGTCGGCATCAGTTTTTATAGGTTTGGAAGAAATATTAAACAAATAGCCCACTTCTTGTGCATGCGCGACTTTACCAGCACCTAAAAAAGATAAATTAAAATCATTATTATAAATAATTAGAAAATTCCATGATCTTATTAGAATCTACTACATAATCACTTTTTAGGATTCCCTATCCAAGGTGTAAATTTAAAAACTTCACAACCTTAATATCTCGCGTCCAATAAGAAATATAACAGATCGGAAACAAGGAAACCCGAATAAACATGTTAATTTAATTGTAAAGGATTAAGGATTAAAGGATTAAATTATATTGCATGGTTCAACCTGGAAGGAGAAGATGTTACCTTTAAGATCTTAAATATTGGGAATTAACATATCATTTTAATGGCTGTTCAAATATCTATCGAACAATTCACGAAGGCTACAAATATTCTTTAAAAGCATCCCCTTCGCAATAAAATTTACGTATCTAGAAGAAGGCCACACCTGCCAACCGGGATATGCCATGCGTTACAAGCAGGCCAGAGGGCTTTGATCAACCAAGACGAATCTGGACAACACTTAACAGAATAAGGACGAATTGCGGCAGGTGCTCCGACTCACTCTTCAGGTGGGGAAAAATACCTTCCCCAAACTGTGACTGCGGCGCTGAAAGACAGACTATTAAACATCTGGTAGAGGACTGCCCAATTAGTTCCTACAGTGGCAATCCATCCGATTTCCTGATTGCGACAAGAGAGTCAATAGAATATATTTGTAATCTTAATGTTTGTTTGTGAAATTTTTGTTATTTTGTTGTGTACCTACCTGTGATTGTAGACATACGCTAAATAAATAAATTACGTATCTCCGATATTTAATATTATTTACTGAAAGCGAGATATTAAAGGTGGAACTTTTCAAATTGACATACTGTATATTAGTGATATGGAATCCTGTCGTCCTCTTAGGCGCCAGTGTGCCAATCTTATAAGTTCTAAAAAAATTTTAACTTGTATTTCAATAACTACTTCCTTCCAAAAGTGAGCTTTAAAGAATAAAACAATACGAGAAGCAAACTATGAATTTAAAAAAGCTAAACAAGGATTACCCGGTATGATTAAATTGCCTTCACTTTGAGTACCATAGAAGGAAAATAAGTATTTATACACTGGCGAGAATTTGTATTGCAGAGCTGCATGCTTCTCACAAGACCTTCCCATGAAGTCGTCGCTTTGATTCTGAAATCAAAATCATACAATTTTAAAAAATGGATTAATTTCTTGGTTCTAATATTGATGAAAATCTTTGACATTCCAATCCATATTATAATCCATGATTATGAAACACAAAAATTATATGTTTTTAACAAGATAAACTAAAGGCACATATTTTTTAAAAAATCTTACATTTAGTTATTTTTCAAATAAAATAAAATTACCCATAAGTCGCAAAACAATTATTGTATTCGAAAAGTGTATGGACATTTTCAAATATGAAATATTAGATAATTTTTTTTCCTGTATACACTGTCTGAAAGCTGAACTAACAACTATGTAGTCAAGTTTTACTAAAGACAGGAAACAACAAACCTCATAATATGCTGCTAAATTTTCTGTAAAAAGTCCGTCTTTGCCGACATAATGGTCATGAACCAATTGTCCAATTTCTTTAGAAGAAGCATTTTCTTGTAACTTCATACCAGGCGACAAAAGTTGCGGATATGTGTCGTAAAAACTAGCTTCTTGTATCGCGGCAGCAGTATCTGAAAACAGTAGAATATTAGTAATAATAATAATAATAATAACACTTCTTTATTTCAAATTACAAGTTACTAGGTAATTACAAACTACAAGGCTAACACTATAAAGTGAAATGACGTCACAAAAAGCAATAACGACAAGAACTCACTGAAGTCAAGTCCCAATCAAAAAAGTATTTCAAGGTATATGGTTCCATTTCAATTAATAACCTCTTTATTGACCTTTTCCACAATCTTATATTACTTATCCCTTTAATGTTAATAGGCAATCTATTATATAATTTAACGCACATGTAATATGGGCTTTTTTCAGAAATTGTTAAATGGTGACGTCGATACAAAAAATTCAAAGTTCGAGTACCGTAGCTATGCTCATTAAGTTCCTGGAAAATTTCTTTGTTTTTGAATAAGAACATTAAACATTCATAAATGTAAAGTGCATGTATTGTCATTATATTTAGCTTTTTAAAAACGCCTCTACAGGTCTCGAGGTACTGTAATCCCTGCATCAACCTCACCACTCTTTTTTGCATTACAAATACTCTTTGTACTCCCAAACTACTTCCCCAAAAAAGTATACCGTATCTTAAAATCGACTCAAAATTTGTATGATACAAAGTCTTAATTGTTTGCAAATTCATGTAAGATGACACAATCCTTATACCATATGCAACGGAGCCAAGCCTCAAACATAGCCGACTCACATGTGACTCACATGTGAGTCCCATGTCAAAAATTCATTTATTATCACCCCCAAAAACTGGGTTTCTGTTTCCCTATGGAGCTCCGTTCCATACAGTTTAAGACTATTTGGCAGATCTATTTTATTTTGCTTAGTTCTAAAAATTATTATGTTAGTTTTATCCTTATTTAAGATTAATTTATTTTTACTAAACCAATCGTTAATCTCCCCAAAGGCCATCTCAGCTTCATGAATCAGTTCTGCAAAATCTAAACCACCAACAAGCATGTTGGTATCATCACAATAGTTTGATAAGGAAACATTATTTTCATTTACAGTTAAATCATTTATAAAAATTATAAACAATGTAGGCCCCAAAATGCTACCCTGAGCTATCCCCATCAAGTTTTCCCTGAAAGCCGATTTAACCGTCCGATTCCCTTCCTGAATTATGACCCGCTGATGTCTATCTGAAAGGTAGGACCGCATCCACCTCTGCGCATTTCCTCTTACTTATTTAATTTATAGAGGAGCAATTCTCTGTCAATTCACTCATATGCTTTACTAAGATCCAAGAACATCCCTACTGCTAGATTATTATTTTCAAGGTGTTCCAAAACTATTTTCATAAACTGAAAAATCGCAGACGTGGTCGACCTACCTCCCAGATATCCATGTTGCATCTTAGCAAAGAGCTGACCATCTTGGAAACATTCCAACAGTCTCGAACATATCACCATCTCAAAAACCTTTGAGAAACTTGACAACAAGCTTATGGGTCTGTAATTGTTCAAATCTGTTGGACTGCCCTTTTTGTATAAAGGCCTAATTTTTGCAAATTTAAATTTATCTGGGAAACGTCCAAATTTCATAGAATTGTTAATAATATATGCAAGAATTCCAGCCACATCTTTAATAGACAATTTAACTATGCTAGTTGGGATCTCATCTTCACCACTGCTATATTTATTTTTTAGTTTGCTGGATATTTCTAACAATTCTTTTATACAGGTAGGTTTGAGAAATATGGACTGATCATTTTCGGGAATGTTACACTGAAATTGTACATGTGTTTTATCTTGAAAAAGCTTTGGAACTATATTTACTAAATGCTCATTAAAATCATCTGCTAGTTTTTGACAATTTTCGGTAGAGGGACCCTGACTAGTCTTGGTCCTGCCACATAGGAATTTTAATAAAAAAAAACTAGTAGAGAAGAGCTCCAAGATAATATGAGAGTATAAACAAACTCCAGGAAAACATAATAAATTATGAAATTATTGCTTTATTGCTGAATATCGTCGATACTGATAGTTGAGCGTTTTTAATTGTAAAATGTAAAAACAACAAAACTTTCTCAAAACACCGTGAAATAAATTATAGTTACGAGAGATTTGATCGATTTTTATTTATTAGATATAAAGTACAAGCAAACCGTTCATTTATAGCAAGTAATCAGTAGATTTATATTATCTATAAGTTCTATAAGAAGAAACAAGACATTTGACGATTTCAATATACAATGTGTCTATATAGTTTTGACCTATAATTGTTCTTCTACAAAATTTTAGTGTGGCTTATAGGTGAAGGTAAACTAACAGTCAAAATGGCGGATGGGCGACATCTTAGTAAAGAAAACTAATATCATATTGAAGGTACTATCGAGTACTTTATGATGGCAGAATGTTACTTCTCTATTCGCAACGAAAACAAAATGGCGGCGTCTTAAACATTGAATAGTTATTATTTTTTTGATGTCCTTTATTTCATTTACCGTCTTAGAAAAATAAATATAACTTGTCATAGTGTAGTAGGAATCAGAGAGCTACAGAGCAAAATGGCGGCTTTATAAAAAATAATATTTATTATTTTTTTTTTCTATTTTAGTTTAGATTTTACGACTTTGTAGGAAGTCAATTTATCAGCTGGCTGATTCTTACTGCTTTATCCCTATTTAATATATAAAACTATAAAAACTTTTACTGTTTTTTTTAGTGAATGTTACTTTCACTAGCGATTACTACTAATTACTAGTGAAAGTAAGCAAACCTCATTAGAATGTGACATTCACTGCATGATCATTAGTAGTGGCTAGTAATTGCTGCTACTCGTTAACTTTCCTACTTTTTTAAAAGAAAAATTAATTACCATTTCCTGATCTGGCCATTTCCAATGAGTTATATCCTATAATAATTGGTACTCGGTTAATATCACCTGCTTCTAGCGCTTCGTATAGGGGAGTTGTTATGAATGATTGATCGGATGGAATTTCAGTAACTGGAGATACCTGGAATGGAATTAACTTAATTATATTTCTTATAGAGAGATAGTTAGAAAAAACAGAAATTCTCCATGCAAGGTACAATTACATGTACATTACCACCTGTAATAAACCCATTTAGAAATCGGAAAGAATGGCGAGTTGGTGATAAAAATATTTTTAAATAGAATTTTATTTTTTGAACGTTTAAATTTTTGGCATTCATTGATAACTTCATAATTAATAATTTATTGTACAATATTTCAAAAATCCATCGAACCGATATACAGTGTCCCAGAATAAACGAACCTATACATATTGTTATTAATTCGTGTTAGGAAAAACCGATGATTTTAATAATCGAGTACTTGATACTCGAGCCATTTTAATAATCGAGTTAATCGCTCGAGTGAATCGCCTGAAATTCCAATTTACCAAGAATTTCTATTATTTTTGAGAAGTTTTCTCGAGTTTATAGTAAATAAAAATTTTAAAATTATATCCCTTCATTTTTTAATATTTACAATCGGAGACCTAAACTACGCCGCTGGCTAGCCAGCTTTCGGATCGCGCGGCGTGTAAAACGAATGCCATTATAACAGTTGATATTGTTCGGTTATTCGCCTGAATTTATTACTAGAGTATTTCCTATCGAGCGAAAAACTGTTCGAATATACGAGCAGTTTTTTAATTCGATCACGCTACAGCGGTACAATTCCGTTGGCGGCAAGCGAAGCGCTGGTATCGAATGAAAGATAATAAGTTACGGGCGGCGGTTTTCGCCTGAATAGAGAATTCGAGCGGTTTTATTAATAATCGAGCGATGTCGGTTATTTCAATAATCGAGTGATCAAGCGGTTTTTCGCCCGAGTGATCACAACACTATTATTAATGATATTTGCATAGTTAATTTATAGTTTTAAATAGGAAAGATAAAATTAAAAAGATGAAAGTTTCTAAAGCAAATGAATTTCCGAAATCACTTTTTTTCTTAGTAATTTTAGCAACTGCAGCAAACGCTAAACCTGAATATCGCGTCTAACTATTTTACACAAAACATTTCCAACAAACGTATTACTTATTATTACCAAGCCTATTGTCAGGTTCTTAATGACATCTACTGAAGCTTCCTGCAATACATCCCTAATCTGTTCTGATGAACTTGAGTTTGTTATTGAGGAATCGATCTGATTGGCAAGGTTAACTGCAAATAATCTGGCATTGGATTGATGCATGCTAGAGACAGCGCTTCCACTTTGCATTATGGCACCCTTAAATAAGCCTGCAACAAAATAGAGATACAGTGTGGGCGTCGTTAGAAAGTTTTGCAGGGGGTGACAATGATAAAATGATTAATTTTAAAAATCCATCTAAGAAATAAAAAGTCTATGCTTATCAGGTGGTATTAATATCAAATATCAATATGGAAAATTATTATTTCCAGACCACCCGATGATCCTTATACAATAAGGACGTATTTTTGTCTACACAATAGCACTTTAAAATTCTATTTCAGACTACCGTCGATAGTACGGCATTAAGTTAAAAGTCCTCTCTGATGATGGCTATGTACACCTACCCTGTACTGACGAGAACAAATATGTTCGAAACCGGTCTACAGGTGGTTGCATCCTATCAATGGAGATAGCTTCCTTTTCTTGGCAGTACCATTCAATCTGAAATAGTATTTTAAAGTGCTACTCTGTAGACAAAAATACGCCCTTATTGTATAAGGATCATCGGGTGGTCTGGAAATAATAATTTTCCATATTGGTATTTAATAGTAATTTTATAAACTTAAAAACCAGGACGCCAATGGTAGCAAAAAGAGGACACAGCCCTCAGCAGGCGAAAGCGCCACAGGGGCAATTTTTTATGGACCACGAACAAATTGCATACCTCAATTTAGTCACTAATTTATAGTAAATACCAGAAAACCCGATTCGGTAAGCTGTGATTTTCTGGAAATTTTTCAGGACTTAAAACGATCTCGGTTTTACCACTTATATACAAAAAGAGACAGCGGAAAACAAACCAAAAAATAACTCCATATTTATTTTAAGAAACATTGATTAGTACGCTTATTTGTATTTTAATGGTAATTGTATAATATGAAATAATGTCATCGTAAAAAAGTTCAATGTTTGTTAATACTACAAGGGGATCTCCTGAGTGTCCTGGTCAGTTGTATTTCATATTTCCCGCATAAGTTTTGATTAATTTTGAAGTAATGGGTTTTTAAATTAATTTTTCATTGAACAGAATCAAGCATTTATATTGCATCGAGAAACTGTCAAATAGTTCTTGCGCAAACAATTTTGAATAGGATTAAAAATTATTTTGGGTCAGTAAATCGAAAAAATTTAATGTTTTAACAGTTTTAATTTAATTAATAACAGTGCTTAAAATCTCTTTATAAATTGACAACTTCCAGAGGGGGGGTAAGTGTCCCATCTTGCCCCTCCGAAATGACGCCCATGTGTATATATATACAGGTGGTTATGGAAATGACGTATTATATTTAAATGGGTGACTCCTTGGGTGTCCTGAGAAGCGCTACATATTTTATTTTTTTTAAATCGGCTGTTTTAAAAGTGGGGTAACAAACACTCTTACTCACAGGTCAGTCCGCGCTACTGTACAACATTTCACCCAGAACCAATGGCAATGTTGCCAAACTTTATGAAAAACTGAAATTCCATATAAAATTATAAAAATAAATTATTTTCTACCTTACTTGTATTTTTCTTTATACCTAAAGAGCGAGGAAATCCAGTCACAAACACGATAATTTTTTTTCTTTTTCATGGGCACACTCCTGGAAACACTTTATGTACACACAGTAATAGTGAAACAGAACCGATAGTTAGCTTTTAAAAATACAATAATACAGATTATACTACAGATTATTAGATTTTATAACACGCGTTGACGTCCAGAAGAAATGCGTCAATGAATACAATATTCAAAGATTATTTATGAACGGGAAAGATATACGCATAGTACCAGAAAATCTTGGTCTGTAAATAAAGACGCAAACACACTATTATCACGTCACGTGTTGTCATATCGTCAAAATAGTACATGCTCTGACGGCTTAGAAATAGACTACGTACGCAGATCATTTTTATTACATATTTTGTGTGAGATGGCAAGTGAATCTTGGAGCCTTCTAGCGTCAAATTCTGACACCGTACTATCACGCGTGCCGAATATGTAAATTGGCGGAAACATAATTGTGCTGTCACGTATGACTTGCCGTGAGTTGCATGAGGTGACTATAGTGTACTTCTAAACCTATTCATAAGCACGCATAAACCGTCTTGCAGATATTTCGGGTGTGCCGTGACATTGCGTGTTAGCACGTGACGTGATAATAGTGTGTTTGTGGCTGTAAAGCCGCGAGAGCATTGCTATTTTGACGATATGACAACACGTGACGTGATAATAGTATGTTTACAGCTTACTTCCCGCGTTTATCGCGTCTACTCACGGGCCATATTGACTAGCTTTAGGAAGTGCGAAAATCTCCGTTGAAAATATACTCTCAGACGATATACTCTGTATAACACTCTCGAGAACGCGCGGTGAGAAAACCCCTTTCGATCTCCCGGTTCCTAATAGGAATCGGCAACCCCAATGCAGCAGTGTGCGATATTTCTTGTCACCGCATTTTGCATTTAAATTTTATATATCTTAAATTCCGTCGTAGTTTTCTCCTCGACCAATAATATACAACGTTTCCAAGATAAGGAGAGCCAGTACATGGATCTCGGAAACCGTAAGAGATACGAAGTCGGTTAAATGGAGGTAAAGTTGCGCATTTACGTGCCTAATAATATGCCGTTCAGAAAGTTTTAAAATTCCGAGTAGTTCAGGAGATATCCGGAAAAAAAACGAAATTCTGAAAAACCGTTTTATTGTTTTCCTGGGTTTTTTGAGATCGAATTCTAAAGTAAATTGCACCTTTGCATTGCTTCTTTTTCCGCTCTATCTAACAGCGTTAATTATTTTGTACTCCGACGAGTGGTCTTGGAAGGGTCATTATTAACTTTCTTTTTTAAATACGGTCCTGTTTTCCTGATATTTGAATTTGAGAGCTTTTTTCTCCTGAATGCAACGATGTATGACACATTGTGATTTAATGACGTTTCGAGGGTTTTTTGAACAATTTGGGATACGGTCCTGTACTTCTCCTAATTTTGTAAATAATATCTCATAAGTAAACTCTAAATTTTTTACTTATGTTAGACTAGTTCAATAAATAACAAATAATTTAATAATAAATCAGAAATAAGAGAACAAAAATCATTCTAAAACAGTAATAAAACGAACAACGAAAAAAGTAAGGAACTACATAATCAGGTGTTCAAAATGATTTCCGTTATTCTTTAAGCACAAATAACATCTTCTAACTGCCACATAACAGTTTTTTTGACATAAAATAAAATATGCGATAGAATATAAAACTTTTCAGCATTTGTAAAATTATGTTCCATATTTTCCGGAAAATAGAAAACCTCTTAAAACGCTCTCAAACGATCACAATGGGAATGTCAAGTGAAACAAATCACGCGTCACCATCTTAATTTTCTTGTTTCAAGCGATTGTTGATAATGGCCCTTCGAAGACGATTCGTCGGATTACAAAACAATTAACGCTATTAGATAGTGCATGTAAAAGTGCAATTTACTTTAGAATTCAATCTCAAAAAAAACCAGGAAAACAATAAAACCATTTTTCAGAATTTCGTTTTTCTCCGGATATCTCCGGAACGAATTTTAAAACTTTCTAAACGGCATATTATTAGGCACGTAAATTCGCAACTTTACCTCCATTTAACCGACTTCGTATCTCTTATGGTTTCCGAGATCCCTGTACTGGCCCTCCTTATCTTGGACACGATATATACAGTCCACTTGCTCTTCTTTATCTCAAACCCCAAATAATATTGATAATGAAATTACCTTTGCCTCAGATATAGCTTACCTTTGGACATAGGGCTAACAATATGATAACCAACTGACATTCCTCCAGCACTTTCACCGAATATAGTGACGTCCTGGGGACTTCCTCCGAAGAAAGCAATGTTTTCATTGACCCATCTCAATGCCAAATTTTGATCCTTTAATCCGGCATTTCCAAGAATAACCTGATCTTCTGTTGACAAGAAACCAAAAGTACCTAAAACGTATTTCAAAGGCATAGTATTGTTTTCCCAGATTTATTTAAATTTTTTTAAATTTTCTCCCCACGCCTCATGCCACTGTAGAGTTAGTATTTTTGTTAGCTTAATGAAAGGCTACGCAAGAATCTTGAAAGGTTTCACCCCTTACCAAAACCATATAAATCTGAAGACAACGAATATAGATTTATTTTATTCATTTAAATATTGTGGAAAATCATGATTTTTACAAGTCTTCAGGTTTATCTAGGTTGATTTGATAACACTATGCACAACATTATACATAATTATATTACTGGTACGTTTAGTTGTTCTAATTGGAACTTACATGATTCGCGAACATATTCCAACCAATTTTCTAATTATTTTCATAAAGAACCGAGAAAATGTCTAATTTAAATGCTAAAATCGACTACATCAAACACAATTTTAAATTATTTTAATTTATATCTTAGACAATCTAAAATTCCACCAAATTTAGCGATCCCATATTTCATATACGTCTAACCTACCACAGACCGTGAATCACTATATATAAAAAATAGTAACTCGTTTTTCTTCAGGGGATACCTAGTCTCTGGCAAAAATATAGTTCAACGAAAAAAAAAATAAAAATAACATATTTAAAACTATAAATTTTACCTAATCTGTAGTTAAATGTTACCACAATAACGTCCTCCTCTAAAAATGCAGTTGGATCGTAGAAACCAAAGTCGCTAAAGCCAGAATAAAACCCGCCTCCATAAATCCAAACAAGTACAGTACGATTTGCATTAACCTAAAAAGCGAGTAATTTGTCCGTTTACTAATATAGAGAATCGTTTTTCAGAGAAGAATGTTCTCAATTGGCCAGTAGCCAGATTTTCCCCTCTAGTCCAGCAGTGGTGCTTATCACTATTCGAAAATTATTTAACTAAGTCGCAATCGGTTAAACACATAAAATAATTTAAAGTTAAGTTTTAATAATAAATACTTACAGTAGAATCAGATCCTACTGGAACAGGAGAATATACATTAATATATAAGCAGTCCTCATCTCTACCATTCAATGGAATCGGGTCACTAGGAAATATTCCAAAATTAACGCATCCCGGTGAGTCCTTTGAGGCATCCAAAACTCCATCCCATGGCTCTGCTTTAACTGGATTCTAAAATATTTGCATATACTTTAAAGTATGCCAGATAGGCATTATGAACCTCATAATCAACACAAACTGATGATAATAATCAGTCTCACTAAATATTCACGAAAGGCACCTTAAATAAGTAAATATGATTTTGGAAATACATATTCTATACTTTACCAAATATCTCAGTTCGCCAACGGGTGGTTTGGCGAATGGTATTCCTCTCCATGTATAAAATGTTTGACCGCTGGGTGTATCAATGGTGGTGCCTTCTACTTTTCCATTTGGTAGTTGAACAATTAAATCAGCCAGCTAGAAGTAATTCAAAATATATTAGCAGTATATTAACTTTAGTTAGTAGGAAATCAATATTCACAGTCTGGCAGTGTGGTGTTTGTTGACAACATATAAACCGGCGATATATGGTGCGTATGAAGTCGTTGTCATGAAAAATTGGAATACATTTAAAAACAATTTTCAATTTTCCACCTTAATCGTTTAAAAATTAGTAATATCTTGCCACTTCACATGATTTCCTCCATTATTAAATAGGAATTACAAGGCCCTATTTGAAAAAAACATATACATGGAGGTACAAATTCGGCCTTCACCAATGGGATTTCGAAAACGGTAAGAGATACGAAGTCGGTTAAATTGGATCAAAATGGCGTAATTATGGGCCCAATAATATACCGCAAATATATTAAAAATAAATATAGGGACATTCAAAATATTTGGAAAAATTTAAAATTTTGTGTTTCGGTTTTTTTTCCGGACTTTGTTCGAAGACATATCCAAAACTAAATCACTTTATCATCGCTACATTTTATTCTCCACAAGATGACATCATCAGATCTTTCCTGTGACGTTTCGTGATTAGGTTACCATCATCAACTTAATTTGTTTAAATACAGGCCTGGGCTTTCTTGTTTAAATTATGAAAGAAGACCGAAATCTAATTTCAGTACGTCCTTAAATTGGTAATCTTCATTAAAATACCACTAGTACGTTCCTGCAATGTCCTTTTGTGTCGAAGAAACTGAAGGTTTTGAAATTATTGTTATTTCTGTCTTTAATTGTTATTGTTATTATGTGCTACTACTGTTTTTTTTTCTAACTAGTAGTTGTATCGAATTTCTACTTAACGTAAGTACAAGTAATTTATTTTATTAATATTAATAAAATTTGACTCTTAAAGCAAGCATTCCTAAAAGAGGCATTAAGTTTTACATTTTCGAATTAAAAAGAAAAGTTAATTACAGGAACGTACTTGGGGTATTTTAATGAAGAGTAAGTGTTGTATACCACTGAGGGTAGATTTCTGTCCTCTTTCTTCAAACACGAAATGTCGCATTAAAGATCTGACAATGCCATCTTGTGGAGAATAAAAAACAGCAATGAGAAAGTGAAATTTATTTTTGGACATCGCATCACTTCCAAATATTTTGAAAGCACCTGTATTTATTTTAGATTTTTTTGTGGCATATTATTCGGCCCGTAATTATGCACCTTTGCCCCAATTTAACCGACTTCGAATCTCTTACCTTTTACAAAATCCCAATGATGAAGGCCGATTTTGTAATACCCTACATCAATATCCGAAAAAATAAAATGTCAAATCGCTGACATTCTTAGGTTTGAAAATTGTTAATTAAATAACTATGGGAATTTTTATACGTAACTTAAGAGGCGATAAGGCTACTAAGGAGAATCCGGTTTCTAAATTCAATTGTTTTGTTTATACCTATCCATAAGTAGGTATCAGTACTAGTCTATAAAAAAACACTTTAATAATTTTAAGTTTTGGAGTATTTAAATATTTTATCGCATCTGAAGCACGGTGTGAACTAATATAAAATAAACTATATATTTTTGAATGAGCTCTCATAACTATTAAAGATATATAGGACGTTCCATTTAAAAACAACAACTTTTACGCCACAGTCCTCTTGTTTTAAGCTACACTAAAAAAGATTATATACAGGGTGTTATGGAAATGACGTATTATATTTAAATGGGTGACTCCTTGGATGTCCTAGAGAAGCGCTATATATTTTATTTTTTTAAATCGGCCGTTTTAAAAGTGAAGTAACAAGCACTCTTATTCACAGTCCGCGCTACTGTACAACATTTCACCCAGACCCAATGGCAATGTTGCCAAACTTAATGTAAAACTGAAATTCCATATAAAATTATAAAAATAAATTATTCTCTACCTACTTGTATTTATCTTTATACCTAAAGAGCGAGGAAATCCAGGCACAAACATAATCAGTTTTTTTTCTTTTTCATGGGAACACTCGTGGAAACACTTTATGTACAGTACGTTTCACGAACTTTGGATACGACTTAATGATTTATGGGTTGGCCCCATTGTGTCGACAAGAGCTTGGCAATAAACAAGTCAAGTATGAAGGGACGGACTAAGGAAAACAAGTAATGATATGATTATATTAATATAATCAAATGAAATAACATTTTTTTTAAATATTACTAGTCATATTCTAATTCTACAACACGAGAACTTAAAGTCGGAGATATATTTTCAGACCTAACCAGTGATTTTAACTGGTGCCACATATGCTCTATGGGGTTAAAAATGCAATAATAGAGTGGGAGCCGTAGCACTGTATGCCCAATTTCTTCTGCCACCAATGTGTCACAAACATATACTTTTTTTATACAAAATGTCTTTAAAACTTCTAAAAGATCACTTTTTTTATAACTTTTTCAAAACATATATCATTCGCCGCCATGTAGTTTTGAATCTCCAATTTTGTATTATTTGAGCTTGGAGCTTTATGTAATTGGCGACTGTGATAGCTCGCATTGTCCATTGCTATCACGCTATTCTGAGGAATGTTTGGTAAAAGACAATTCTTGAACCATTTCTCAAAAACTAACAAATTTTACCACAAAAAGATATGTAAATATAAATTAAGCAACCTAACCTACCTGATGTGCCTATATTTAATTATAATTATTACAATCCGGTCCTTTCCACATAATAATAAACAAACGGTCATAAATAATGGGATGGCCGCAGGTACTTTTACTGCAGTCATTAAGTTATATCCATTTTTTGTTCAACAATCTTTGCACACAATAATAGTGAAACAGAACCGATAGTTAGCTTTTGAAAATACAATAATACAGATTATTAGATTTTATTACATGCGACGAAATTTGACTTCCAGAAGAAACGCGTCAATAAAAACAATATTCAAAGATTATTTATGGATGGGAAAGATACACGCGTAAACCGTAAAAACAGAGCGTATTGCTGACAGTGTGTTGGTGATCGACGAGACACAACGTATCCGGCGGCTGGTTGGTCTTCAACTAACAGCCCGCAAGCGTGCGGCGCTATATGAACACAGCCGATGTAAGGCGTCAAAAGGTAATTGGCATTTGACCTAGTGACGTACGTGGCTATTACTATTCCATATGTTTTTTCGGGTTGTTTAAAACATAGTCCGTCGTAAATGTTCTTCAATTAATTGTACAAAAAGGTATTACAGAATGGGAAAGTGTTTAAATTATTTTATTTTGTCTAAAGAGTTTAAGGTGTACATATGACAACACTGGCCAGAATTCCTTGATTGCTTACATGTATCGCAATGCCACACAGGTGTTTTTCTGATTTGACGTCAGGTCACTTTTACCGCTGAATGAATTGAATGCGCCATTTATGGGTATTTTTCTTCAATTTGTCTTTATCTCAGGAATTGCCGATTTAAATATAATGCGTTATTTCCATAACACCGTGTATAGTAGAACTATTATAGTAAAGATTTTATTGTAAAATTTCCTATAAAATATAGTATTCATTACATTTTTTATTAGTAATCTGTACCAAAATAATATTGTAAACATAATTTCTAAAAAATTATAGTTAGAATCTCTAATAATTTTAGTAAATTCAAGTAAATACTAAAATATACATATAGTAAATTTTAACGAACACTATAGTAAAATTAATTTAGTAAAGATTTTATTATACGATTTCCTATAAAATATTATAATAATTACAATTTTCATTATTAATCCATACAAAAATAATATTGTATACATATCTTACAAAAACCTATAGTTAGGATTTCTAATAAATTTAGTAAATACAGGAAAAATATATTGTAGATTTTACAACGAATGTAAGTGAAAATAATTTATTTATAACTCCAGTAGATAAATATTATGAAATGTATTGTACATTTTACTGACGAATATTAGTGTCGTTTATTGTCAGTAATTATAAATAATGACCTAGTTCGAATAAAATGTTGTAAAAATGCTTTTTTATAAGAATGAAATCTGATGCAATGGAGCAATCCGAACTCGTAATTCGCAAGGAGAACAGGTAGGGACTTTTAAGAGAAATTTAATCCTTCACCTGAAAGAAATCCTGAAATTCTATCGATAAACAAAGTCAAGCGATGTTGGGCACGGTTAGTAGGATTGGTGACCGCTTGGGAATACCATGGATCGAAATTTTTACAAAAGATTTTAGTAAATTTTACAAATGATTTTAGTAAATCTTACAAAATATTTTAGAAAATTTTACAAAAAGATTTAGTAAATTTTATAAAAATTTTTGTAATTTTTACAAAAAATTATTGTATTTTGTTATAATTTTATGGTAGTGCTTAATAAAAGTTTTTCCATTCCCATATACAGTCATAAATTATGGTTAGTTTTACTATTTTTATAGTAAATTTAACTTTTTCTTTTCTTGTAAGATGCATTTAAATGGCAATATAAACAACATAAACACTACAACAACAATAATTGTTTGAAAAAAAAAAGTTTTTTAATGAAAATAAAACCCTTATTCAGTAGCTTTACGACCCTGTGAGAACAATAAATTTTGAAGCCGGTCTGCAGATGGTGACATCCTACCTATAGTGCAGACATTTCTTGGTAATATCATTCAATCTGAAGTAGCAGTGCAAAACAGAGGTTAGGAAACGAGAGGTAATACAGTTTTAACGTATATAGAGATAATTGTTTACTAGTCAGACATTCAAAGTTAAATGTAATTTTTATTATTAATTTACTAAAAATATTTCCTGTATAATATATATTATTAAAAAACTTATCTGTAAATAAAAGGCCATGAATAATATTTTCCTTTCATCTAACTACTACAATAATCAGATCACACTGCTCTAAAATAAAACTTTCTTTACTTCCATGTATAAGTTCCCTAATATTAAAAAAATTCCCAAATGCTGTCAACTTAAGTGTGGGATTTTTCATAAACATTCGTTCACATTATAAATTGCTAATATCTTCTATGAGGTTTAATTTAATTTTGACTTAATTTAATTGTGTCAAATATTAAAATAATTAAACTTTGAAGTTTACTATGTTTTAAAGCTACACTTAACAAAAATTTACGCTAGAGCAATAATTCAAATTTGTCAAGAGAATAATTTAGTTGACCCAATATACAATTGAATGATCAATGTAATTAAAATTAGGTGATTGTATCTACTAAAAGTTTTTATTAGACAACAACCTAATTAATTTATAATTTATAAGAACTAATTTTTGCAACGATTGGCTCAATTACTTCTTGAAGGTAAAATTTGAAGGTTCTATAAATATTTTGAGCCAGTTGGGATTTCAAATTCTATATAAATTAAGGTGAACCGATAAGTAATGATATTTTTTTATTTAAGTATTACTTACTGTACACTGGAAGAAAAGAACCGACAACACCAAAGAAGTCCACATTATGGCTAAGTAATTACTGCTAATTATTTTTCTTACGTATTTATATACTACATTTATAATGTAATATATTATCTAATATCAAGTGTTTATTCATTAAAAAGACAAATAATGTTTTAATTATAATCAATTAATACACGGACCAAACTTATAATCTTTTTATGCAAATTTATAGATATCTTCCTTTCGCAACTTTTACTTCACTATTATGATTATAGAATTTTTAAAGTTACGTCGCAGAATAAATAGATGTGCCTATAATATATACTATGAGAAAAATGCATCTACGAACACCAAATCTAATGACCGTACCAAAAACAGCCATTTGTTGAAATTCCCTAAAAATTAACAGTAGCTATGGGCTCCCAAAGAGCTCCAATGGAATCAAGTTCTTTACACATAATTATTGAACCATCAGGAATATTTAATTTTTTTTTTATATGATGTGTACCAGGTAAGACCCTTCAAATTACTATCCAAGAAAGTGTTGTGAATTACTCAGAGCTGCGTGCCCCTTGACGTTTCCTCGAAACCGGTTAGAATTAGCGACATGAATGAAGAGTACTTAATTTTTAGTCAATAGTTAAAAGTATGTAAAAACCAAATCAAAGTTCTTATTATACACGGAATTAAAAAAAGGGGCCGCGAGTGTCACAGCTAGACCGTGTCTGCAGCTGTGAGTAATTCACAACACACTTTGTTGGATAGTAATTTGAAGGGTCTTGCCTGGTATATATCATATTAAAAGAAAAATTTTGGTGGTTCAATAATTATGTGAAAAAACTTGATTCCTTTGGAGCTTTTTGGGGGCCCATATCTCCGAAGAGGAGGCCTCTACGAAAAAAGTTTATATGAACTACAAGTTTCTTTTTCACTTGTTTTCTTCATGTCCGGGAAATCTCCCACATTTTTACGGACATCCTGTATACCTTGTACTAAAATTACCTATATTCTGATTTAAGTACCTTGTAACGGAGTACGCCTTCTCTTATCTCAGAGACCATTAATCACACACCTTTCTGAAATTTTTTTAAAGAACAGTTGCCAGATGAATAGTGTCTGAGATACAGGGTGTTAAGTTAAAACTTCATTTTTGTTTTTCTGTAATAACTTGGCGAGAAACTAACGTTTCTTTACAAAATTTGGCAATTTGGATTTTTTTACGACGAGAAATTGATTTTTTATGAAATTTTAATGTATAATTTCACATTTATTAAGTTATGACTTTTTTGTGCCTCAGTGTATTTAAGTTTTTAATGAAAATAATACTTTTGTTTGTCTCATATTTATTACGTAAAAAAGGTATACTAAGTTCAGGTCGTATTTGCATTTAAATTGTTTAGTGCACCCTCACCAATTATTATTAATTTTCATTTTTTTCATTTTTTAGTTCTTCGTAGGTTTATGTTTTCATTGCTGTTGGTTTATTTCGACACGATATTTTCTAGGGTCAAAGTTATTTTAATTAAAATAAGTTAAAGAACAATCCAATTGTATTTATTTTTCCCAATAACCATTACTAGAACATTAATTATCATGTAAAAGTTAATTGGTAATACTCCAATACCCCCTTGGTTATGCTACTGGTGTAGAGCACTAAGTGTAAGAACAGTACTTAACTAACTTCACAGACAGTTTTTTTTCATTTTCCCGATATTTTACTATTTGGACATCAAAGACCCAATTACAAATTAGAAAAACGAAGTTTCTCCGTAATTTCACGAGTGAAGGTATATTAAAAATATTTTTTGAAATATTTAGAAAATTGTACATAATTTTAATTCTGCATGTTTTCTCTAGCTAACCAAATATAGTGGTGGGGAAGGGTAAACATTTATTTTTTTAAATGTTAACTGAGGGTTGGATTAATGTTCTGGTCAAAAAGGAAGACATAACTCTATTAAAAAAAAATATCTGATAGTTCAAAACAACATTTAATTCTTTATATAGGTACTAATAATAACAAATATCAGTAATACTTTTTAGAAAGTATTATATGGGCGATAAGAATATGTTTCATAAATATAATCCCAAAAGACAGTTTCGTTACTTTTTCGACTGGGTTTCAATTCTAAGTTTTCATCTATATTCAGATATTGAACATTATTTTCGGTTATAGGTTCCCATTTAACATTCTGAAGTATATCTGCTGAGTCATCATCAGGAGTAGGATTCCTAAAACGGTACTTATTATTAGTACGTTGGATCTCTTATCACTTCAATCGCAAAAATATCACAAAAATAATCGTAATAGCTATTATACGGGATATTGATTTGAATCGTTCATGTTGACATCGTAGGTAACAATAATATTAATGTCCATAATTATACCACTAAAATCCAGCGAGTGTGAATCGGTTTACTGACCGTGGGGTTTGAGCTACGAACTTTCATACTTGAGTCCCCATGAAATTAAGAACAATTTTGATAATAAGTATAAAATAGTATACTAGTATAGGCCTGTACGAAATCCTTGCATAAATTCTTGAAACTGAAATATAGCGATCTTACCGTAATCCAAAAATTAATAGTTATAGAAGGTATCAAAATGAAAATATTGTTTCAGTTTTTGTTAATTCACGCAGTGCCTGCTTTAGCGGGGGGCACGAGCCCTCCGCAGGACTACACCACAAAGCACTAAAGCCTTATTATATTCTGATATGTACTTTGAACTAAACATATATTGGGTCATTCGGTATACACATATTATACAGGGTGTTATGGAAATGACGTATTATATTTAAATGGGTGACTCCTTGGTTGTCCTAGAAAAAGTCTACATACTTTTTTTTAAATCGAATATCTAAATACTAAGGTAAAAACCCTTTTTACCCACGTACTGTCGTGCCTTTCCATCTGGATTCACTTAGCAACAATGTGGGTCACTAGAGTATACTAACCGTGTTGTCAGATCACACCGCGTGTCTCGCCCTCGCCACTATCGTCGATTCAGTATGTTTCGAGATTCGGGGTTTGACTGACGCTGTCGAGGGTTCCACGTGCTTGACGTATACGAATTTTAAACGTTTTGTTAGTTGTATTGCCCGATCTTTTTTTGTTGTGAAATAATTCATAATAATAAATGTTGTGATGTGATTTCAAATTTGTGTGATATTATCTACTGTTGAACTGTTGAAAAACATACTTTTTGTGTTTTATTTTTTTATGGAATTTAATTATAAAACGGATTATTTTATAATAAGATCGAAGGTAAGAGAGTATGTACCTTAAAATTGTAGTTTTTTTCCTAATCCACACAGGAGTTTTATTAAATATTTATTAAATAGGTCCAATAAAAAAATTCTGCTGTAACTTTCCATAATTTAAAATAATCGAGTAAAATTTTGCATATTTGTATTCTTTGAAACAAAAAAAATTAAAAACTTACATATTAGGTAATTCCTTTTAAGTTATGTTCATGGTAATGTTTTTTATTTTAAAATTCAAGATCCAGATCCGGAAAAAAGTGAAAAAGAATATTCAAACATCCCAATTTAATCTAAATATGGGTTGGTTAGAGGGATCAGGGGCTAATAAACCCAACACCAAAACCTTACAAATTAAATAAAAAACATGAAATAAATAATTTAATGTAGAAAATGAATTAAATAGTAGTTAAGTAGTTAGGAGTTTTCGATGAAACGTGGACGTGGTTTGTTGGTTCACATAATCTTAAATACTTTAATTCAGCTAGATATTTAATTTTGCTAAAGAAAACTCTTTTATCAGTTTCTTTGCATTTTTGACTTACGTAGCCTACGTACACCCAATAATGGTGCATATAGAATTTGTTGGTTACATATAAAAATTGCTCGTTGTGTTACTATATACTTATAAGTTACTATTGAACATAAAAGGTAGCAAGAGTGAACAACCTTTAAGTAAACCGTATATTTAGTTATTTAATAAAATACCTTTTCCTTAGAAAATAACTATTTTGAGAAATGTTTTACTGTGCACCCTGTACAAAACATGGAAATTTTCGAAGGTGATTTCTATTTATATAATAAGGAACAGAAATTATCAAGGATGACTTTTTCGAGAAACTCAAAATATTTTTTTTTACATGTACCTATAGTCCATCTGTTGACACACTGTATAAAATTTACAGTAGGTAAAGATGGACATACATGTAGATACGTACATCCTATCTTTCTGTCAAGATAGGTATCTACTAGACATATATAATTGCATAGATAACTTTATTTTATATATAAAATTAAATTTTATATATAAATAATAAAAAATTATAATGTTTTTGTGTGTTTTATTCCCTATAGGTTAATTTAACCATAATTTAAATAATATTAAATCAACTTAAAAATATAAATAGACTGGTTTCATTGTAAAATAAACTTTATCAATTAAACGTACCTACTATTTTAAGTACGCTCCTGGACCAACCAACCAATACAAATTAAATAACCAGAAATAAGCAGGCAGGTCATTAATGTCCCCGTGAGACTGACATTATATGGCGAGAAGGTTCGCTGTAATAGTATATTACGTACCGAGGTGGAAAGTGTTTCATTCCTCTCGGAAAGAGTCTCGAGACAGTAATGAAATTTTTCACCGAGGTTTGTATAATTGTATACTATTTTATTTACAACCATATCTAACGTCCACGTCTCATTATTTTGAATTAAAATTATTAATAAAAGATAAATGTCATTGTGACTTTTCCATTGAAGAATTAGACAGAAATTTTAAATAACCGCAGGTATACACATCAAGATGGCAAATATCATTTGAATATGGTTTCCATGTCACTAAACAATATATTGTTTTAACAACAGAAAAATTAGAAAATCAGACGAGGAATTTGATTTTGCTGCTACTCCACGAGAAATTCGAGAAGCAGCAAAAATAGTAGAAGAAGATCTTCTGCCAATTAAAAGCCGCCCGAGATATGACAAGGCATATAACTGTTTCAAAGAATGGTGTACGGGAAACAAAGTTCAAAATCCTGGTTCTGAGTCGGCGCCACTACCTTATTTCCTTATACCTTTATTAATACAGACGGATTACTTACGAAGTTTTAGCAAAGTTAGTCCATAACTTAACAAATCGTTTTCTCGTTAAATAATCGGCATCTGTTGCAATAGCGCTCACGGAAATATTAAACAAATAGCCCACTTCATCTCCATGACCAACTTTGCCAGCCCCTAAAAAAATAATAAATATTAAAAGAAAGTAGTACTCATTGTATACAATATAAGCCTGTGTGGTTGTACCGGGTGTCCCACTAAGAATGGCTCTCGGCCGTATCTCTGAAAGTGTTAGTCGTATGGCTCGCGGAAAAATTTTTTAATAGGAAAAGTGATCATAAGAAATTGCTGGAAATTATTTTCAAGTTTCTCAGTCGAGCGCTAGAGGGCGCAACCGTAACGGTAAATCCGTAAAGCTCAGTTTTTTCTAAAGCTGCCGCGTTAAGGTATATTGAAAATAGCATTTTCGTATACTTTAAGGTTTTATGAAGAAAATTTACTTATGACATATTTTTGTCACTTTTAAATTAAAGTGGTGGGGGAAGGTTGAACATTATTTTAAATAAATGCCTACAACTCCGGGTTGGTTCAACAGAATTTAGTGAACTTTGTTTTGTTAAAAAGAGGTTCCCTTACCCTATACTTTACTGTATAAACTATGACAATATGACTTTTAAAGTAGGCGCTAGAGGGAGCTATTTTACAACTTAACAAACATTGCGCATTTTTTCAAAAATTTTAAATACAACAGTATATTTAATTTTACTTCATCACAAAGATTAATAAAAGTTTAAAAAACTGGCGAAAACCACAACTTGATATCTTTTTTCAAACCAGAGATATTAACAAGAACAAAAATAAAGACGGAAAAATATGATTATATTTAAGTTTCAACGGTACAGGTTTTTTCAAAAGTCAAATAGGCATTGGAAAAACAAAATATAATTTAAAATTAGATGCTTTCACGTCAAGGTTTTTATTACGTCAAAATTTTCATCGTGTCCAAAGTATTGTGCCATTGTATTTATTGTTGAAAATGCCTATTTTACTTGAAGAAGCGGTTGATATCATCGCGGTGTATTTCGAATGTTTAAGCAATTCAAGTATTGCTGCAAGGGTTTATGCAATGCGATACCCCCAAAGGCGTCGATATGACAGTAGAATGTTTAATCGTTGAGCCCAACGTTTTCATACTACGGGAAGTATTCTTCGCCCTATATATCGCAGACGAAGTCGAGGTCGAACCGAAGAGAACATAATTAACGTTTTGGCATATGTGGAACTTAATCCACAAATTAGTATTAGGGGAATTGTCCGAGAATTGGGAGTTACTCGCACTACTGTGAATAGGATTTTACTAGAAGAAAAGTAAGTAATAACTAGGTATTAACTTTCAAATAATTTAGAAAAATGCCAATATAGCTTATACTAGTATCTCTCAAGTCAAAATAATGGGTATTTTGTTTTTCTTTAGGCTACATCCCTACCATGTTGTGCTCCATCAGGCTTTGACCGTACCGCTGAAACTTAAATATAATCATATTTTTCCGTGTATATTTTTGGTCTTGTTAATATCTCCGGTTTGAAAAATGATATCAAGTTGTGGTTTCCGCCAGTTTTTTAGGCTTTTATTAATCTTTGTGATGAAGTAAAATTAAACTTACTGTTGTATTTAAAGTTTTTGAAAAAATGCGCAATGTTTGTTAAGTTGTAAAAGAGCTCCCTCTAGCGCCTACTTTAAAAGTCATATTGTCATAGTTTATAGAGTAATAGAGTAAGGGAACCTCTTTTTAACAAAACAAAGTTCACTAAATTCTGTTGAGCCAACCCGGAGTTGTAGGCATTTATTTAAAATAATGTTGAACCTTCCCCCACCACTTTATTTTAAAAGTGACAAAAATATGCCATAAGTAAATTTTCTTCATAAAACCTTAAAGTATACGAAAATGCTATTTTCAACATACCTTAACGCGGTAACTTTTGAAAAAACTGAGCTTTAAGGATTTACCGTTACGGTTGCGCCCTCTAGCGCTCGACTGAGAAACTTGAAAATAATTTCCAGCAATTTCTTGTGATCACTTTTCTTATTAAAAAATTTTTCCGCGAGCCATACGACTAACACTTTCAGAGATACGGCCGAGAGCCATTCTTAGTGGGACACCCGGTACATACACCGTTGCTCAAAATCACATAGAGGTTCGAAAGAAATTTATTAAAAAAAAAACAATTCAATTGCGAAAAGTTTGACAGAAAAACAATAATAATCACTTATTATAAAATACCTTTCCTGTCCCTATTCGCCTTTTGGGCCTCGAAGGCGAACCTAAAGGTTTACATTCTCGATGATAACTTAGGCAACCCTGTATATTTTAATGAAATTTTGTGCAACTATGGATAGCAGTATAGACTAAGAAATTCATACTAGACTCATGCTTGTACATAGCCCGGGAACCCAGGAGCGGAAAGTTTTGATGGTTCTCTTGAGAACAACAAACCCACAACCTTCTATGTTGCTATTCTATATTATTACTTTTTTCCTTGGAAGAGATTTAGTATTAGTACAGTACAGTAATTTGACAAGAAATCTTTCTTCGTACTTCTTTCATTCGATCCTTTTGCGATTCGAACCTTTCAAATTTTTTTCTGCAAACTTAGTTCTTTCTTTTGCTATAACTCATGTTTCTTGTCTACTGGACACAATAAAATACTGTTTATCCTATGGATCTATATGTTGCTTATCGTTGATATTTTATTCTGTGATCGAATTCAAATCCAAATAAAAATCCTCTCTCAATATTATACAGGGTGACCGTTTAGTGTGGCAAAGTACAATGAAGGGCAATAAGTGAGTTATAACGTAAAATTATTTTTGACTATAGGGTGGGTCAAAAAAGCGAAACAAGGAAAGTACCCTGTATATTTTTCATTTTTTAATTCTCCTCAAGATTTTGCATATTGTAGCAATAGTTTTTAATTATTTTGCTACGTTGCCAAGTTATTTTAAAAAATTCATTTTTCGAAGAAAAAAACTTAAAATTTGAAATATAACGAATTATCTTAAGACATTCGAAAGATTCTCGAGGATATGAATGATCATCTAGTGTTTTTGCCCCTACAACTTTTGTTAAGATATTTATATAGTTATTTTTACTCATTTTGGCGTAATATCTGTTTTAATAAAAAGTCTGAAAAAAATGTATTTTTTATTGTACTTAGTTGGGTTTGTTCGTTGTTGTCCATGAGAGACAAAAGCAAATAGAACCGTAGTATAATTTTATTAAGATGTCATTGTCATTTTATTTCTTTTCCAATCCATTGCTGATCATAAGTTTCAAAGAAAGTCCAAAATGTGGACCAACCACATAGTCTCCTATAATTCCTCCCCCAAAGGTTTAGGGATCATCGGTTTTATGATTGAAATCTAACAAAATGAGGCATAATAATGGAAATTATGTCTATTGGCTTTGCCATTTTATGGAACGTAGCTTCGTTGCAGCAACTGAAGGTTGAGGATGTAATTTGTTCGAGTTGATTATTTTTGGAACCGCCGCCGTTCTTCAATATCTAGTTGTTGTGCTGGACGCTTTCCAATAAGGATTTTCACTAATACGTAACATAACGTTGAATTAATTGTCATCAGGTCTTTTTTTTTATAGCCACACTTTTTCTAGATTCAAATCTCTCCATTAGCTTTTCAAATGTCTTTTTATCAGGATGTCTTCGCGCTGGGTATCGTTCTGCATAAATTCTTGTATCCAATAAAGGATTTTTATCACTAGCACCCAAAACATATAAATCATATCGATGATTTCTATATTTCAATAATTCATATAACCTATATTGTCACAAAATAAATTGAACTCGATAAAAAGTAAGAAATAAAGTAACAATGACATTTAAATAAAATTATGCTTTTGCTATTTTCTTTTTACTGTCATGGCCAACGATAAAATATAATTAAAACAGACATTTTTCAGACTCTTCATTAAAAACAGATATTATGCCAAAATGACTATAATATAAATAACTATATAAATATCTTAACAAAAATTGTAGAGGGCAAAAACTCTACAAGCCAAGATATTAAAATACACAAATGTTTCATTTGAAAAAACGGTGTAAATTAATTTTTAAAAATGATATGTTGACATGTTTTTAAAGAACACCCTGTGTAAAATATGGATATACAAGATGACAAGTTTTTTTCTTCGAAAAATGGATTTTTTAAAATAACTTGGCAACGTTGCAAAATAATTAAAAACTATTTTTGCCACGATACGTAGAATTTCGAGGGGAATTTAAAAATATAAAAATATGCAGAGTGTTCTTTAAAAAAAAACACATTTTTTCTTGTTCCGGTTTTTTGGGACACTCTATAGAGTCAAAAAAGTTTACGTTATAACTCACTAACTGCCCTTCAACTTTTATATTAACATTTTTGATGTATTTGAAATAGTAACGGAGCTACTGTACTTTGCCACGCTAAGCGGCCACCCTGTATATTATTTTTTGCGAGCAGATTTAAAGAAGCCGAAACCATCAAATAATTAGACCGATGTGTCGATGTGGCGATATCGTGCTTTATCGGGCTGTAATGAAACCCTCGCCGGCTCATCAGATATATAATAAAATGATAAAACCTTCCTTATTTTTTATTCCTATTGGAATTCAATCAGAGGATAAAATATCAACTAGTTATCGATTCAAAAACGATGAAGGTATAAGTACAAAAAAGTGTACATAATCGGTCGACTTCTATACAAATTAGTATACCTCCAACGATTCAAAACCAACGTGAATGGCTTTTTGCGCACATGCACCACTCCCAGAGTGCCCTAAAGGATTTTTCCTATAGTGCTTGTGTTTGATCATAAAATGAAAAAAAAAAATTGTCCGTTCGTTAAGATATTGCAGTGTTTACTCATGAATAAAAATTATATGTTGATAAAACTGAGATTGGTAAAAATCGATAATCTCTTTTCAATTATCTCCGCCGTCAACATTTTGTCGCTTACAACATTGTTCGGGTTTGCTCGTTCAATTATTACCTGGAACATCAGGATGTCCTTTACTAAGGGTACCATAGTATGAAAATTGGTACAAGTAAACTTGTGAATACTTGGATTGGAGGATTGCATGTTTGGTAGAGCCTCGTATGAACTGGTCATCACTCCACCACTACAATTCAAATTAATTTCTTTTAAATTACTTAAAAGTCTACTTTAATAAAACATTATAGAACAGCACTACATGTTAAAATTGGTCTTTGGAATAAAATGGAATTCGATATCAGGTATTCTTTTATTTTTTATGTTTAAATTGATTAATTGACAGATACCACCACGGGGCACAATCACTAATCACTATTCTCACACTATAAACAATGATTAACGTTATACTGCATTCACGATGTTCACTGGTTCCCTGACTTACCACGACTGTCTTCGTTCAGTACTTAGCGAAAAAGTGTATTGGTCATTTGCATTTATACCTACTTATTATTCATTTGAAGTAGTATGCTACAATATTATAATAATATACTTTTGTTAATATTTCCTGCAAATTTGGTGGTGGTGTGTACTCTCTATTAACGAACCAACATACAACTTGCTACATCATTTCATATTATTTACCTGCGCCACCATGAGAAGGTAGAGAAATGTCAGATATTTTGAAGGAAGAAAAGTAAAGAAGATATTTTTATTTATTTTGTTATGTTCTTGTTAATAATAAAGGAAGCAAAAGTATAATTAAAAGTCTTTACGAATACCACAGCACCTATGGATAAGATAGACCTAACATTTGGTCCTCGAAACAAACCCCCACCCTCACCCAAGCTCTGGCAACGTCACTGTGTGCCAGACGATCATAATCGACATACATACACAACATACATACAACTGTTGTCCAATTTTGGTACGGGCTTGTTTTTTTTTACACTAAAAATTAATAAAATTAAAATAATAAACATCTTACATTAAGGAATGCTGATAAATTTTTACCGAAGTCTCCATCTTTTCCAACATATTGTTGTCGTACTATTTCACCAACTGCAGCAGCGCTCACGTTTTGTTGTATATGAGTATTTGATACTAAAAGCTGTGGATTAGAATTGTACCAACTGGCTATATTTGTTGCTGTTTCAATATCTACAAATTAAAGTAGGAAAATACTCGGCAACTCGGAACACTTGAGCTTTGAAAACAATTTTTTTTAAATACGGATTTTAAAATATTGCTAGCTACCTAGTAATTCATTAATAACACAGAGTGTTATGGAAATGACGTATTATATGTGACTCCTGGTGTGTCCTAGAGAAGCGCTATATATATTTTTTTAAATCGACCGTTTTAAAAGTGGCGTAACAAACACCCTTACTCACAGGTCAGTCCGCGCTACTGTACAACATTTCACCCAGACCCAATGGCAATATTGCCAAACTTAATATAAAACTGAAATTGCATATAAATTATAAAAATTAATTACTTACTTGTGTTTATCTTATAACTAAAGAGCGGGACATCCATCCAAGCACATACATAATCAGTTGTTTTTTCTTTTTCATAAGAACACTTTATTCACGGGGCATAGATTTTCACGGCAACACTGAACAACTTATAGTGGAAGAGAACCAATAAGTTTTTTGTAAAGACACTATCAGATTATTAGATTTTATTACACGTGACGCGACGAAATTTGACTTGTTGACGTTGTGAACGGCATCTGTTGCGTCCAGAAGAAATTTATAGAATTGTACCGAATTTTATAGAATTGTACCGAACGCGTACGACGCTACTTCACTGGACACCAAAAAAACTTATAGTTCTAAGAAAAAAATGGTCGTTACCTTCACCAAAAAAGTGAACTTAAACAAAAGGTCGTTACCTTCACCAAGAAAATTGACTTTAAAAAAAGTCGTTACTTTTAACAGCCCTACATAACAAAACAAATCCTTGAATGGGCAATGTACCAATAACTAGAAAGATGTACCAACGTGCGAATACTTAGTAAAGTGTACCGAATTCGGTACAATAGTACGCCCTAGAACAACCCTGGGTTGAAATTTCAAAATTACAAAGTGACAAAGGCTACACTGCTCCTCATCTTTGTCACACACTCGTCTCGACTGAGCAGACGTAGTTTGTATATGAATGCATGCTAGCGGCTGCGGACTGTCAGTATAAAACAGACCGTGCGGGATATAGATGTTTTTGTCGGATAACCAACTCCCAAGCAACCCGGTCGGTTTTGCATGTGTGTTTGCTTGGGTCGTTGTGTTGTAATATGTAATTTTAAGACCGGTTGTTTCTTCTGAACGCAACAGCTGCCGTTCACAACGTCAACAAGTCAAATTTCGTCGCGTCACGTGTAATAAACTCTACTAATCTGATAGTGTCTTTACAAGAAACTTATTAGTTCTCTTCCACTATGTGTTGTTCAGTGTTGCCGTGAAAATCTGTTTCCGTGCATAAAGTGTTCTTATGAAAAAGAATAAACAACTGATTATGTATGTGCCTGGATGGATGTCCCGCTATTTAGTTATAAGATAAATACAAGTAAGTAATTAATTTTTATAATTTATATGCGATTTCAGTTTTACATTAAGTTAGGCAAGATTTTTTTTCCTAAAACTTAGCTTTTTATAGACATTATGAAACTAATAATTGTTTTTAAATAAGTAAAGGTAAGAGGGCATGTGTCTTAAATAAAATTGAATTTTTTTAAAGAATTTGAAAGATAACCATTTAAAAATTCAATGGCGTTTGATCTTTTACTTTCCTGTGCTTGTGACGAATTTGAAATTTGTATGTGATATTACTATTATTTGTTTTGCACAACGTTTTTTGCCGTCGGTTTTCTGGAATCATATGTGTTCATAAACGATAGAAAGAAAAATTATTAAAATTATAATTTCTTTTTAAAGATTTTACCGTGTAGATATGACAACACCGGCTGATAAACGCTGACGCCTTTTCACACTGCAGCCCTTTTATTTTATTGATTGCAACCGTCGTCAGTAGCGGCCATTTAAATTTTCATATTTCATATAAAGTGTATAATTTCGTTTAATAATTCAAAGCGCCTTTTATGGTTATTTTTCTTCAATTTTTTTTCATCTCAGAATTTGCCGGTTTAAATATAATATGTCATAACACCCCATATACGCCATGACAAAAATATTGCATAATTATTTTAAAATTACAGTAATAGGTATGAATTAGTGTCAACTCGTCGCTATGATAGTTTATCGCAAAATTTTAGGAATTTACTATAACAACACAAAGTACAAGTCGCGGTTCAGAGTTCTGAGGGCTTGGATTAAACGTGTGTAAGTTTGTTCCAGAGTTTATCCTGAATCATCAACGGTCGAGTGGGGCCAGTTGTAAAAGTATAAGAATAAGTAATTTATTTCATTAATACAAAGAAAATTTTACTACTACTACTACTACTACTACTACTACTACTACTACTACTACTACTACTACTACTACTACTACTTTCTTAAGACTTTTAAAAGAGGCATTGAGTTTTACATTTTCAAATTATGTCGAATTTTAAACAAAAAGTAAATTACAGGAACGTATTATGGGAAATATATTAAAAGTATTGTACACCAATGAACGTAGATTGTGGTCCTCTTTCACAATTTGAACAAAAAAAATTAAGTTAAGTTGACGATGGCTATGATGATGTCATCTTATCGAGAATAAAAAGTAGCAATGAGATAGTGAAATTTATTTTTAGACGTCTCCTCGAACAAAGTCAGGAAAAAATAAGAAACGAAACGTAAAATTTTAGATTTTTCTAAATATTTTGAAAGCTCCTGCTTAATATAACATAATAAATACTCATTATTAATAATTTTTTTTACGTTAGAAACTACTTAAGATGAGCACGTATGTACGTACTAAGCAATTAGATAAAGAATATAATTCTACACATAATGATAAATTAAAATACAGGGTACTCCATTAAAAAAAAATTACTTATACACCGTATTGAGCCGAGACATTTATGTCCGAAAAATTAATGTGTTCGATGTGATTAAGGTCGTAGCGATGAATTGACGGGACGCTAGAAGTAACTTTAACTTGGTATCTTCCTTAGCTGCGCTTGAACAGATATATCCAAATAATATCAAAAGATACGCTCTCACCAAAAGCACTAATGTAATAATTGAGAAAAAATATAATCAACAATTATTAGATAGCTCGATATACAACGTCTCCAAGATAAGGACGGCCAGTACAGGGATCTCGGAAACCGTAAGAGATACGAAGTCGGTTAAATGGAGGTAAAGTTGCGCATTTATGTGCCTAATAATATGCCGTTTAGAAGGTTTTAATATTCCGAGTAGTTCCGGAGATATCAGGAAAAAACCGAAATTCTGAAAAATCGTTTTATTGTTTTCCTGGATTTTTTTGAGATCGAATTCTAATGTAAATTGCACTTTTACAATGCCACTTTTTTCGTTCTATCTAACAGCGTTAATTGTTTTGTAATCCGACGAGTCGTCTTCGAAGGGTTATTATCAACTTTCTTTTTTTAAATACGGTCCTGTTTTTCTGATATTGGAATTTGAGAGCTTTTTTTCTTCTGATACATTGTGATTTAATGACGCTTCGAGGGTTTTTTGAACAACATCAAGAAATTTTGGAATACGGTCCTGTACTGCTCCTAATTTTATAAATAATATCTCATAAGTAAGTTCTAAATTTTTTACTTATGTTGAACTAGTTCAATAAATAACAAATAATTTAATAATAAACCACAAATAAGTGAACAAAAATCATACCAAAACAGTAATAAAACGAACAACGAAAAAAGTAAGGAACTACATAATCAGGTGTTCAAAATGATTTCCGTTATTCTCTAAGCACAAATAACTTCTTCTAACTGCCACATAACGGTTTTTTTGTGATAAAATAAAACACGATAGAATATCAAACTTTTCAGCATTTGTAAAATTATGTTCTATATTTTCTGGAAAATAGAAAACTTCTTAGAACGCTTTCAAACGATCACAATGGGAATGTTAAGTGAAAGAAATCACCACCGTCGCCATCTTAATTTTCTTGTTTCAAACGCCTACTTTTCTTATAAATCCCGAATCAACAGAAGTTTGAAATAATGTATTTTGTTCACTTATTTGTAGTAACAAGAAGAATAAGTTATACGCTAGATGATCTGATATAGGAGAAATGGAAAAAGAGACTTAAGTATACCTACATCTTTACCAGTACTCAATGTCAGGTTAACAATGAGATCTGCATCTGCAGCTTGTAGAACATCTCTGATTTCTGTTGTGGTGTTTGATGTTGTTATCATTTATTATTAAATTATTTGTTATTTATTGAACTAGTCCAACATAAGTAAAAATTTAGAGCTTACTTATGAGATATTATTTATAAAATTGTGTCGTACATCGTTACATTCGGGAGAAAAGAAGCTCAATATCTCAAAAAAACCAAGGAAAACATTAGAACGATTTTTCAGAATTTCGGTTTTTTCCTTCGGAACTACTCGGAATTTTGAAACTTTCTAAACGGCATATTATTAGGCAACTTTACCTCCATTTAACCGACTTCGTATCTCTTACGGTTTCCGAGATCCCTGTACTAGCCCTCCTTATCTTGGACACGTTGTATAGAAGAAATTAGTTTCTTTTGATTACAACACCTTTCAATTATCATATTATACCAAGTGGGTCATACAGTATATTATGCTATACGCTAAGTAAATATGTAATATTTTTGTCCAGGGGCGAATTAAATCGTTCTATCATTGTGCCTACTACTATTTTTTTTAAATATTTTCAAAGTAAGTAAATTGAAGTTACCTTGAATATAGCCAATGGTCTCTTCTGAATTATATCCTATAATTATAGGAACTTTAGCTATATCACCAGATTCTAGAGCTTCGTATAATGGTTTCGTTAAAAATGGATAATTAGAATCGATTTCAATAACAGGTCTCACCTAAAAACAATTATCTTTTCAATTAGGAATATCTTTTTTTAAATTTAACATTACAGGGTGTCCAATTTTCGATGGTTTTACGTGGTATCTCCGTTATTAGTAAATATATAGGTAAAGATGCGGTGTTTGCACCATTGTGCTACTTTTTTTGAAACAAAAGATGCCCTGATTAGATTTTTTCTACGCCTCCTCGTTTTTGATATACGGGAGGTTTTTGATAATTTGACATTTTGTGACACCCCTATCCATATTTCGGTTACCCTGTAACTTATTAAAAAGAAATAAAATGTTCTCTTTGTAGTTTTTTACATAGAATCCAATGACGTACTCAGATTTTTTCTACGTTCATACTTTTCAAGAATAAAACAAATTTGCTTCTTTTAAATGTGTCACCCTACATATTTTTTAATAATGTAATTCAGAACAAGCTTCTCACAAATATATGCATGCTGTGAAAACAGCATCCTTCTATATTTGGTAATAACGGAGACATCGCGTAAAACCTTTGAAAAATGGACACAATGTACATAATCGTTTATGAAAGTCGGCTGTATTTTAGTAAGACCCCGTAGAGGCCCGAGACAAAAACAGCTTTCAAAAATAAATACCATTATTAACTTTTCACAGTTACTGTATAATTTTTAGACTCCAAACAAATTTTCAAAAATTTATGAATTTTTGTACTATGATATAGGTTAAGATATACATACCTACTACGAATTGGACGTCTAAAAAGCGGATAGAAGAAGAAAAAGTGAAAGGCGAAGATTAAAGAGGAAAATATGAAGAAAAAGAAGATGAAAAAGATGATGAAGAAGAAGGAAAAGAAAAAGATATACGCAAGATCATCTGATATAGGAGAAATGGAAAAAAAGACTTAAAAATACCTACATCTTTACCAGTACTCAAAGTCAGGTTAACAATGAGATCTGCATCTGCTGCTTGTAGAACATCTCTGATTTCTGTTGTCGTGTTTGCTGTTGTTATCGTTGGATCAATCAGACTAGCCAAGGTATATGAAAAGTCTCTTGGATTAGGCTCGATATAGTTGGATAAGGCAGAGCCACTTTCCATAATTGCAGCCTTATACAAATCTAAGAACAAAAACAGTGCTTGAGTGAGCATTGTAAATATGAGTGGCGGTTATTCAGAGGAAGTAGGGAAAATGTGAATTATTTTGACGCATAAAGCGTGGAGCATAGATACGCGACCGCAACCACGGTAGCGATGGCGATAGCGATATCGAGGACGATAGCGATGGCGATAGCGATGGCGATAGCGATGGCGATAGCGATGGCGATAGCGATGGCGATAGCGATGGCGATAGCGATGGCGATAGCGATAGTGGTAGCGATGGCGATAGCGATAGTGGTAGCGATTACAATAGCGATGGTGATAGCGATGGCTTAGTATATATAGTATTATTTTTTTACATATCACTTTATGTACGAAATTTTATTTTGTAATCGTACAAACTTCCTATCGCTCAATTTTGGAACGGGACATTACGTTGTCATTGGATAATAATAATAAACTTCATTTATTTCGTTCATTTTAGGAGGATGGATAGGAGATAGGAGGGCGATAGGAGGATTTAATAATTGTGCGTCAACTTTCTTAAGCTTAAATAAACTATTAAAATACTTACTTCTAGACATGGGACTAACGATGTGATAACCAACAGACATAGCTCCAGCGCTTTCGCCGAACATGGTAATATCCATAGGATTTCCTCCAAAGAAGGCGATATTTTCCTTAGTCCATATTAACGCCAACCATTGATCCTTTAATCCCGCATTTCCAACGATGGCATCATCCTCCGTGGATAAGAAGCCGAAAGCACCTTGATTTAAATTTATTCAGGTAAATTAAAAGTATCATATCTTTTCACCATTTTATATTATTTTTTATTGGTTCATTACTGTTATTTATGGAAGGCCTATGTTTCATTTTAACCTAACTCACCCAGTCTATAGTTAAATGTTACAACAATAACATTTTCTTCCAGGAATGGCGTAGGATCGGTGAACGAGAAATCGCCAGCACCTATCTGGAATCCGCCTCCATATATCCAAAACATCACAGGAAGATTTGGTTCAATCTAAAAAATTATGAGCGGAATGTGCTAAGTAAGGCAAGATACTGAGCTAAAGGCAGTATCACTTTGGTGGGCGTTAATAGATACAATAATGTATATACCACAACTGGGCAAAAAATCCGCAAGCAAAAATCATATTATCTTACCAGGCTCTCCCCCATTTTAATAATGGTTATTTGTCAAAACAAAAAAAAACTTACACTTGAATTTGAACCTACAGGAACTGGAGAATATACATTAATATATAGGCAGTCCTCGCTGTTTCCTTTTGTTGGAACTGGATCGCCACCATAGGATCCAAAGAACAAACATGCTGGTCCATCTGTTGAAGCATCCAAAACACCTTCCCATGGCTCGGCTTTTTGAGGAAACTAAATTATAATAATGTAATTTAATTATAGAATAAGGCCATTTATTAAAATATAAGAATCTGTATTTTTGAGTCTTCGAAGATATGTTTTATTCCCTTTAACCGACGATTAATTTTAACTAACCACTAGACCATTCAGGAATTTTATAATGATTTACAGTCACAGCGCGTCTTTTTTCTTCCTGTTTAATTTTTGCTTATTGTATTTAATTTTTGCGTATTGTATTCCTTAATTCTGTATTTTAATTTAGTATATTATGTGGTTTTGATTTGTCAGAGTTATTTTATTCTATATGTATTGTCTAATTGTTTTATCAATTGTTGTTATATTTCATTTGTATGTATTTGTATTTTTCATATACTTTTTCTGTTTTAATTCATGTTTTCTAAATAGTTTTTTTATATTATATATAGCTTTGTTAACAAGGACAATTTTCTTAAGACAATAAAGCATATTTTGATTTGATTTGATAATTAGTTTAGCGTTACATTAGAATGACGTCTGGTACTATTAATACATTTTGCCTAATTTGTTCCTATTACACTCCTCCCACATTAGAACGTCTATAGAATTTCATCTGGACTCCTTGCTCTATTAATTGCAATATTTTAGCCCTGAAATATGCTTTTCTTTTACGTTGATCAACAATTGGCCATCCACGTGCCGTACTTTTCTAGGAGTTGTTGGCCGTACTCCCCGCTAGAACCCGACCCTGAACGTAATAACACTATTGTACAACTTACTGAATATCTTAAATTTCCCAGTGGTGGTATCCCATATGGTATGCCTCGCCAGGTATAAAACGTTTTACCGCTTGGTGTGTCAAGTGTTGTGCCCTGTACTTTTCCATTTGGGATTTGGACTATTAAATCGCCTAGCTACAACAAAAAGTCTATAAAGTTCATAACTATACTGCGAAGTATTGTTTTCTTTAGAATTACACCCTCCTCCGTTGTTCCATTCGAATATGCCTGCTGCTTTATTATCTCATCTATAGCATCATGGTGTCCAGATATGGTATATTACAGCACTCGTCCGATTACACTATTTTTATTATATTATTTAAATATATTTATTTTTTATATAATTCATTTATAGTTGTTATATTTATTTCCAATATTTTCCAATTTTTACTTTTGAAAGTAATGTAACGACATATTTAGTCAAAGTTATGATTAGTATATTTACAACCAGGTAAGTAAGTTAACATGTTCAAATAATTGGACATTGCATTATTTGTGGTCGTATGAAAAATTGTGTACATTACTTGTGTAAGTGATTTTCTCAAACGCGACGGATTTCGGCACTCGGCTGGCGCCTCGTGCTAAATACCTCATTGTTTAGAATCTACCACGCTCGTTATATACTAGTATACTATTACTTACAACGCTGTGGTACAAAATTGGAAACAGCAAAAGAACAGTCCACATACTAAAAAAATATATATATACGAATAGGTTATAGATTTTGTAATGCTTCTCGTGATAATTATAATTTCTAAATAAATATTAAGATAGGTTGCACTCTTAAAACAATTTTAAGTGTTCTATTTTGATGCATAGCGATAACTTTCCAGATTAGGGAGATCGGAAAAAAGTCATTTATGGATATTCAGAATGATTTAACCACGAATGGTGATCATGATGAATGATAAAAGGTGACGGTATAAGATAACCACGAGAGGAAGTTTGTACGAATAGAGAACAATTTACAATACATTAAATTAATATGTAAAATTGCAAAAAATATTAAATAAATATTCAAAATAACAACTCAGTAATAGTTCAATAAGTGTTGACCACCAGATACCTACAGATCATTTGTTCGCATTGTCCATGTTTAATTAAATAATTTGATAAGAACTTCATTTGTGTAACTATTTTAGATCATTTCCGCAAGGTTCTTTTTCGACAAGGTTTAATAAGTTAACTGTTGTGTGTCTAATTTTATTATATACAGAGTGTTCCATTAAAAACACAGCCATTGACCACTTTTTAGAAGTAACGGAAATAAACATAATTTTAACCTCTCCTGTCTGATATCGACTCGATTTTTCTATGGGGATTGAATGGGGTTTCCTTAAGCTATCACCAAACTCCGTGAATTCAAGCTATAAATTTACAAGTGTTTAATTACGTTTTGTGCAATATTAGAAGGAAATTATAAGAAAATATAATTAGATCTAAAAGGCGGTTTCCAAAAACCATTTCTCGGTAGGAACGGCAAATGATCCTATTACTCGTTTTCCATATACTTACATCTAACCTACCATAGACCGTGAATCCACTCGACAATCGATATGACTAAAATGTTACTATTTGACTGTGCATTCCATATGTCAGTGACGTCATCAACTGTCAAGGGGTGACGTTACTTTTAATTTTTTTAAAAGGAACACCCTGTATATTATTAGTTATTTTAAATTCTCAATAAATTTAAAACATTTTTTTCTATAACATACCATTTATTATGTCAATTTTTTGTTTCGGAAATATTGACAAATAAGTGAAAAAAAGAAAACAAAGACATTTTATTTTAAAAAATAACAATTTTTTTCTACTCCTATATTAGTAAGAGCCTACTAACGCACTGTCTACTATTACGTAATATATACAGGGTGTCCGGGAACATGTGGGAAATCTCCCGGATATGAAGAAAACACGTGAAAAGAATACTATAGGTTCATAAAACTTCTTTCGTATCGGCCTCCTCTTCGGAGATATGGGCTCCCAAAGAGCACCAATGGAATCAAGTTTTTTACACATAATTATTGAACCACCTGGTATATTTCAATTATTTTTTAATATGATGTATACCAGGTAAGACCGTCAAATTACTACCCAAGAAACTGTTGTGAAATACTCATAGCTGCAGAGACGGACTAGCTGTAACACTCATGGGCCCATTTTTTTTACGCCCTGTATGATGAGAACTTTGGACAATGTTTTTTACATACCTTTAACTATTGGCTAAAAATTAAGTACTCGTCATTCATGTCGCTAATCCTAACCCTTTTCGGAAAAACGGTATTTTAATTATATCATGTATTTGGCGTATTTCAATAAAAGATACATCTTTGTTCCGATCAAATATTCAACCTTTAAAATTAAGCTTTTTCATATTTAACCCGTGAGAAGTTATAGAACTCAGTGTGAATAAAATGACGTTTCCTCGAAAACGGTTAGGATTAGCGACATGAATGAAGAGTACATAATTTTTAGCCAATAGTTAAAGGTATGTAAAAAACATTGTCCAAAGTTCTCATCATATAGGGCGTAAAAAAAATGGGCCCATGAGTGTTACAGCTAGTCCGTCCCTGCAGCTGTGAGTAATTCACAACAGTTTCTTGGGTAGTAATTTGACGGGTCTTACCTGGTATACATCATATTAAAAAATAATTGAAAAAACATTGTCCAAAGTTCTCATCATATAGGGCGTAAAAAAATGGGCCCATGAGTGTTACAGCTAGTCCGTCCCTGCAGCTGTGAGTAATTCACAACAGTTTCTTGGGTAGTAATTTGACGGGTCTTACCTGGTATACATCATATTAAAAAATAATTGAAATATACCAGGTGGTTCAATAATTATGTGTAAAAAACTTGATTCCATTGGTTCTCTTTGGGAGCCCATATCTCCGATGAGGCCGATACGAAAGAAGTTTATATGAACCTATAGTATTATTTTCACGTGTTTTCTTCATATCCGGGAGATTTCCCACATGTTCCCGGACACCCTGTATACAGGGTGCCCACGATAAGAAGGGCCTCTGGATAACAAATACAACTTTGATTAAAAGGGGAAAATGTATCGCAATAAAAGCATGAACAACATGCAGTATAAAAAGCTGTGGTAAGATTTTTAAGTTTTAAGAAATTTAAGAAAGTTATTTAAGGAAAATTGAAATTGTTAATTTCGTGTTAGTTAACTTTTAGTGAACTCTAAAAATTCATAACATATTTTTTTATACGACGTTACGTTTTCAAGCAATCATCATCTACTAAGTATAAATATTGGTACTTAATTTAATTAATTATATAAATTTAGGCTTATCTATATCCATAGTTATCTACAATCTTCTAAAGTCTTGAGAATCCAAAATCTAGGTCAATATTCTAGTTACTATCGGTATAAATTTAGGCTTATTTTTTCTAATACGGACCTGATTTTATAATGTCAAATTTTAAGACCTCGACTCGAACAAACCCGAACAAACAAATAGCATCGTAAAATGGCAGAATTTAAAATATTCATTAGAATTTGTTACCTTACGCTTTGAAAGGCTTCAATAACTTTACTAGTCGTCTTAGGTCTCTGGGAAAATTAGTTTAAATTATCGTTTATGTAAAAATTGTTACTTATTTTTTTTCCTATTTTGATTGCTTTTGTACGGTGGCAATAAATATGCTACAGATTCTTTATTGATTTTAATTTGATCCAGAATTTTTACAAATATTTACATCTGGGTGATATGAGTACTTTTATAAAATTTTAGATTTTTTAGATAGAATAATTTTCCATACAGGGTGCTTTAATTTTATCTATATCAAGAATTAAAACTAAGGCTATTTATAACTCTAAAATATTTTAATTATTGTCTACAGCGTTGCCAAATCGATAATGATTTTTTCAAAATTTTCGGAATTAATTTTTTTATAAATCTTGAAGGCCATTATGTGAGTTATTTCTTATATTCACTTTTTGTGACAAACAAAAAGTGAGAGAGTGGACTTTGTTTCCTCATTCCTTTTTATAAGAAATAACTCACATAATGGCCTTCAAGAATTATAAAAAAATTAATACCGAAAATTTTGAGAAAATCAGACAGGAGGTTAAAATTATGTTTATTTCCGATACTTCTAAAAAGTTGTCAATGGCTGTTTTTTTAACGGAATACTCTTTATATTATTTTCAAAATTAAATGAAGGTTAAATTTTGTTTCAAACGATATCTCATATCTCTATACTTAAACCTTCAGGTTTCCACCATAGAGTCAGTTTTTTTTAAAATTATCATCTTTTGATGTATTTTCATTTGTAGCCTATAGTATTTAAGTATTATGATAGTTTGAAACATTAGACACACAACAGTTAACTTATTGAACCTTCTCGAATAAAAACTATTCGAAAATGATCTAAGAATAGTTACACAAATGAAGTTCTTATGAAATTATATAATTAAACATGAACAATGCGAACAAATCATCTGTTGGTATCTACAATTATTGAACAATTACTGAGTTGTTATTTTGAATATTTAATTTAATATTTTTTTAAATTTTACATATTAATTTAATGTATGAAATTGTTCTCTATTCGTACAAACTTCATCTCGTGGTTATCTTATTACCGTCACGTTTTATCATTCATCATGATCACCATTCGTGGTTAAATCATTCTGAATATCCATAATTAACTTTTTTCCGATCTCCATGATCTGGAAAGTTATCGCTATGCACCAAAATAGAACACTTAAAATGGTTTTAACAGTGCAACCTATCTTAATATTAATTTAGAAATTATAATTATCACGAGAAGCATTACAGAATCTTTATTTATTATTTTTTTTTTAAGTGTAGATGATCTAGATTATTGTATTAGCTTGTATTTTATTGTATTATAACGTCCATATCCTTAAACAAAATACTAAATAACGTACAAATAAGTCAAAAATTAATAAAATAAAATGAAAACTTAATGTATTTCTGTATCATAATATTTCTGCGGCGTTCCCGTCACAATAATCATATACAAAAAATAGTTTACTTAGTTAAATACGTTGTATAAATTGTCGTCCATTTTGATTAATAATACAAGTTTGAAATAGATTGGGATTGCCTTACATTAGATGAAGTCTGAGGTGTTATGTATAACAAATAAAAAATAAATAACGAAAATATTAAGAAAATCATTACGATTTGGCAACGCCGCAGATAATAATATAAACATTTTCTAGTTATAGGGGGACTTGGGAAATTTTAATTCTTGATACAGGGTGTTCCATTTGAAAATATTGAGTAATTAATCCAAATTTCCGGAATTTTGGAAGTAAAATTACAACACCGTATATAAAAAATCTTGTAAAACCTTATAAGTAGTACTCATATAACTTGGATACAACTATCTGCAAAAAATAATTATCAAATTAAAATCAATAAAGAAACTGTAATATATTTATTGTGACCGTACGAACGCAAAAAAAAGGAAAATAATTAATATCTTGGCAACACTGCAACGGATTGGAAAAATAATTAGGATTACATAAGCAATAAGGAGGGACACTAATATCGAATAAAGAATATCGGGTGTTCCATTTAAAAGTATTTAAATTTTGATGCCGCTTTTGTATTTTTAAAATATACATTTTCAATGATCCCCTAATTTTCATGTTTTAAGTTTTCCTCTATCGATGATATTATATGAGATATCGAAGAATTACACACTAAATGGACACCCTGTGGAAAACACATGACTATAGATACCTACAACTACTAATTAAACAATAATAAGTGTTTAGTTTTTATTAACAAGAAATTTATTAAAATCAATGAGAAAACTGAAGATATCAATAGATAATAAAAGGTCTAATTCCAAATGTATCAAATACATATCTCCAAGCATTGTATTGAGGTGACTTAGGTGTATTCCTCAGTTCCAATGTTGCGTTAATATTCAAATAAACAAAATTGTCAGGTGTTGCTATCGGCCAAGTAATGTTGGATAAAAGTTCAACTGGTTCTGGAGTTGGATTTCTGAAAATAATTTCATAATTCCATTAATTCTTTACATATCGTTAGAACATAGTCTGCTTTGCGGTAAGGTGGTAATATTATACAGTGTGTTTCTTAATAAGAGGCTAATCTTTAAGGAGGTTATTCTTTGGTCGATTTTCAGACAAAAACTTCTTATGGACATATGTCTTAAACGTTGTAACTTTTGAGATACAGAGTGTTAAAGATTCTCCAAAGATCTCCTTTAGATCCGCTCTAGATATTTTTGTGAAATTTGTAACACACTTTCTATTCATCAAGGGACATTTTATGATGTTTTTTTATTCCGACCAGAGGCGTTCGTGCGGGAATTGCCCTCGGTATTTTTGAAGAAAAGAATGGTACGCCACTTAGTTAAGAAGCATATTTTATTTTGTAAACATAAGCAGTTTTGACAGTTGTCTACCTAGTCTAGTTCTCATGTATTTAAGTCATTAACCTTAATAACAAATTATTAAAAAAACATTAAAATCTTTAACACCCTGTATATCAAACACAATCATGCTTTTCAAATATTGAAGGGAATACAGGGAACAACGAAACTTTCTAGGTATATCTGAAACTATGTATATTTGAACTCTTCAATATAAATTCTGCAATCTGTTTTTTTCTGAAATGCATATTAGGTCAAATAATTGTAGATAAAGGTCAATAAATATTAATATACAAAGTGTTATGGAAATGACTTATATTTAAATTAGTGACTCCTTGGGTGTCCTAGAGAGTCTACATACTCTTTTTTTAATCAAATATCTAAATACTAAGGTAAAACCCTTTTTGCCTACATGCTGTCGCGATTGTTCGCTCCATCTGGTTTCAGTTAGCATAAATGTAGGCCACTAGAGTAAACTACAGCGATGCCAGATCACACCGCGTGTCTCGCCCTTGCTTGGAAACCGCCGCGCGCGTATTGATATGTTTAACGTTCAGTATCGTTGCGTCAGTATGTTTCGACACTCGGTGTTGGAAGGAAGTTGCCGAGGTTTCCATGTGCCTGATGTATACGAATTTTAAACGGTTTATTAGTTGTAGCATTACCCGCATTTTTTTCCGTTGTGAAATAATTCATAACAATAAATGTTGGAATGTGATTCAAATTTGTGTGATATTATCTACTGTTGGTTCTGTTGCAAAATATACTTTTTGTGTTTTAGTTTTTTATGGAATTTAATTATAAAACGGATTATTTTAAAATAAGATCGATGGTAAGATAGTATGTACCTTAAATTTTTAGTTTTTTTCTGAAAAGTTTAAAAAGGAAGTGTAATGCGGGTCAAAGACGTCTTGTTGTCAAAAACTGAACACGTGCGTTTACAATTCTGTGTTGTAATATGACAACACCACCTACAATGCGCTGATCTCTTTTAAGACTTAAAACTGCCTCAATAAATTATTGATTGCGAACGTCGTCAGTAGCGGCCATGTAAATTTTCAGATTTTATATAAAGTGTATATCTCGCTTATTAATCGAAAGTGGTTATTTTTCTTCAATTTATTTTCATCTCAAAGTCATTTGCATAACACCCTGTATAATTTACCCATATTTATAGAAATTTGTCCATAATTCAACAAGTCTCCAATGAGTCAATACATCATTGGCAGGAAATTGATCGTATTTGGTGTTGTCGTACGATGAGCTCCGCTTAACGTCCAAGTAGTAACTTTGTTCACCATGGGCGACGTTGTCCGCACCTATTGTTAAAAAAAAAACTTATTATATTTAAAAAGTACTCAGAAATAAGTATAAGTAAAATTTAAATTATATAAATATACATATATTATAGATACTGATGAAATACTATAATTATGTATATTAGCTTTGTATGGTAGGGGAAATTGGGGTAAGATAAAGAATGGAAAACGACTACTAACGCGAATATCTCTCTGCACAACACACTATTAAAACATTTGTTATCAGTGTCATCTAAGGCCGGCGACTGACTTGTAACAAGCCGGCGTAATGTAACATGAACATTCGTAGCGAGATTCGTAAAAGGCTTCGACTGACTTGTAACAAAACGGCGAGCCGAGCTATTCGGGGCTCGGGGTTCGCGCTCGCCACTGCCCCATCGGGTTGTAGGTTTTTTCGCGAATTCCTTTGATGTGTTGGGCTCTAGTCAGTCGCTGGATTAATTTGTTCGTTGCCAGCGTATGGGAAAGTGGCGCTTTTTCTCATTTTATTATGTAAATAAAATTCATTTTCTGAGGTTTTGTATTTTTTGTGTGAATCGGGATGCAGTGGGATCGTGAGCAAACCCTGCTTCTTATTGAGAAGTATAGACAAAAAGCAAATCGTTGGGATCCTCGTCACTGTTACGACGAATGGTGGATCACTCGCGAACCGAGCATTCGCTACGATGACCTGAACGGGTTGCTGTAATGTAACATTCGTAGCGAACCCTGTAACATGTTACATTACACTGTTTTGTTATAAGTCAGTCGCCGGCTTAAGAATCACCCATCTAGTAATAAGATTTAGCGGCCACTCCCTTAAACAGTACAGCAGTTCTTTTGTAGGCATCAAGACCTTAAGACCTGTTTGAACGCCGACCCTTTTAATGTATTTTTATATTTCTTCAAATATTGTCTAAGTTTGAAAGGTACGTGCATCTTTTTTAGTAAGTTATGGTGGTCAGCAATAGTCACTATCATTAGTTATGTTAACTCCCAGTGCTTTTTCTACTATTTTCTTTTACTTTTAATTCAATTTCGAAAGTTTAATTTAATTAGAGTGGGGGGGGGGGGGGGGGGCGTGGTAAGATACCGGGTATCTTTAATAATAATATTTTAGACACTAAATTTTAATAATCCTGTATACAGAATTACATTCTAAGAATTTTGTAAATATTTTCCTATATACCGAAGTTATATAAAACATAAATGTAAAAGTCGTATTAGAATGGGCAATTTTTCTTCTTGCGGCAATTAAAATTGCACGGATCAGGTGGCGCAATTAGTCTTGCATTGCCAGAAATGGGTCTTGCGCCATTTTAATTAATTAATTAATAGAAATGAATTGTTCTGTTATTTTTAACTAATTATTATTTGGTCAACGCAGTTATGAACAGCTAATGGCAATTTAAACTGACTGGTACATAAATTAGCAGTTCACATTCTTTATTAAGCATATGTACTGCTAATTCGTCGCAACTTTGTGAACTGCTATTTGTAAGTAGCAGTAGCTGCTTTAACTGCTAACCAAAATGAACAGGTTTGCTCATCTCTAATTCTGGGGGTATATTAGGAATTTCGACACTACCAACTGCTGTTCTTACTGTTGGCAATGTGTCAGCTGGTCGACAACGGTTTACTCTGCATGTCCACGTGCAATTATAATTGCCATTGCAGGCGCCAGAAAAGAATTGCCTACCTGCCTTGTTTATATATTTTAATTTACTTGCCTTCAATAGAGTAAACATTTACTCCCATTGGCCCTTTATAGGAAAACTGGTAAAAATAGACTGGACTGAAATTTGAATAAAGTTCAGCAAATCTTATAATTCCCCTTGTGAATATTCTGGCACTTGTGACCTAAAATAAAACATAAACTAAAACTACGTTTGTTATTTATTCAATATATAAATCGAGTGAATCCGTGTCTATCCGTTATACAATGAAGTAAACAAGTTTGTTCATAATATGACCTCAATGCAATAATTGAAGCTTTTTTGGATACCGAATGAACTTTTAAAACTCAATAACAGCGAAAATCGGCTTTCATAAGTTATAGAGTCGTTTCTTGATAGCTAAAGAAACTGGACGATATGAAAACTATATTTTTACTTTAGTACCTATTGTTGCATCACTAAAATAATTCTTAAATGTACTTACAACAACAACGGATCCTAGGTTATTTGAAAATGTATCATTCCCAACATATGCCTCTTTAATAAGGTTAGCAGCTATTGTTCGGTTTTCTTCTGAAATGTCTCCCAATTGAGAGGGGAGCAACGATAAAGGATTTTCGTCATATAGTCTTGCAGTATTGTTTATAGAAGGAAGATCTGAAAACAACGAAATTTGGGATTGGTCGTATCTTGTGGCAATGTTATCACATTATACAAGGATTACAAATTCGGCCTTCATCATTGGGATTTCGGAAACGGTAAGAGATACGAAGTCAGTTAAATTGAGGCAAAGTTGCGTAATTATGGGCCCAATAATATGCCTAAAAAATCTGAAATAAATACAGGGACTTTCGAAATATTTGGGAAAATAATTTTCATTTTTCCCTTATTTTGTTCGAAGAGATGTACCAAAATTAATTTCACTTCTTATTTGCTACTTCATATTCCTCTCAAGATGGCATCATCAAATCTTTCATGCGATGTTTCATCTTTAGGTTACCATTATCAACTTAAATACGGGCCTAGATTTTTTTGTTTAAACTATGAAAGATGACCGAAATCTACGTTCAGACGACAACACTTACTGGTTTTCCGACATTGCAGTCCTTATAGTGACGATCTTCATTAAAATACACCTAGTCCGTTCCAGTAATTTACATTTGTTTCAAAGAAACTGAAAATTTTTAAATTATTATTGCTATTTCTCTCTTTAATTGTTACTGTCATTACGTTTTTTATTTCAAACTAATAGTTGCAAGAAATTTCTACTTAGAGTAAGTAAAAGCAATTTATTTGATTAATACAAATAAAATTTGACTCTTAGGAATTGAGTTATACATTTTCGTATTGCCCGTATTTAAAAAGATTACGTTGATGATGGTGACCCAAAGACGAAACGTGGGATAAAGGATCTGATAATGCCATCTTATGGACAATAAAAAGTAGCAATGAGAAAGTGAAATTTATATTTGTACATCTCTTCGAACAAAGCCAGGAAAAAATAAAAACCAAAGAGCAAAATTTTAGATTTTTCCAAATATTTCGAAAGCCCCTGTATTTATTTTTGATTTTCTTACGGCCTATTATTGTGCCCATAATTACTCAACTTTGCCCCAATTTAACCGACTTCGTATCTCTTACCATTTCCGAATTCCCAATGGTGAAGGCCGAATTTCTAATATCCTGCTTTTGCATCATTAAACACCTCACCAAGGACGTTTAAGTAAGAACCACCTAGACCTGTTCCAAATAGATTATTTCCGCACCCCTAGTCTGGAAGTAAATTTTTGAGAGCAAGAAGAAAAACAAGTAATTGAACGAACAAGTCTGTTTGTTTTTCATGTGGTAATATTATATAAATATGCAAGGAAATAGTATATTACGTATCGAGGTGGGAAGTGTTTTATTCCTGTCGAGAGAGTCGGTAGGTTAACTAAATCTCGAGACAGTAATGAAACTTTTCACCGAGGTTTGTATACTATTTTATTTACAACCGCATGTAACATCCATTTCTTGTTATTTTCAATTAAAATTATTAATAAAAGATAAATGTCATTTTGACTTGTCCATTGAAAAATTAGACAGAAATTTCAAATAACCGCAGGTGGTGAAATACCGTAAGTAATAATACACATCAAGATGGCAAATATCATTTTTTGAATATGGTTTCCATGTCACTAAACAATATATTATTTTAACAACAGAAAAATGCTATCAGATGAGGAATTTTATTTTGCTGCTACTCCACTAGAAATTCGAGAAGCAGCAAAAATAGTAGAAGAAGATCTTCTGCCAACTAAAAGCCGCCCGAGATATGGCAAGGCATATAACTTCTTCAAATAATGATGTACGGGAAACAAAGTTCAAAATCAACGATTTGGTCACCATATTCAATGCTGACGACCACTATATCAACTAGGGAAAAGTAACCATATCTAAACATGCGAAGCTATTAGCATTTTAAAAAAAGCAAAAATAGGTAAAACAGAAACCATGTTAATTTTCTATTTTTTATAAACGTCTTTAGGTTTATTTAAAAAAAAAAATGTTAAAAAATTCATTGTCGTTAAATTTGTGTAAGGAGTTGTATATTGGTGTGTTCGTATATTATTTTGAGATTTTTTTAAAAATTACAAAAAAGTTATCCACCCGGGTGGAAAGTAAAAGTAAATAAACGTCAACTTTCCACCTTTCAATGATAGATGAAATGTCAATATTACATGCATGGTTGTAAATAAAATAATTTCGTAACCACCTAACCTTATACAATCAGGATATATTTTTCTATTTTTGTCTATCACAGTTAGCTATTAAAATGCTAATTCAGATTGAGTGGTACTACCAACAAAGGGAAGCTTTCTCTATTGATAGGATATCATCTGCAGACCGATTTCGAAATCTTTTGTTCTTGCCAGTGCAGGGAGGTGTAAAATGCAACTGTAGTAGTATAGTCTTCTCTGATGATAGGTATATACACCTACTCTGGACTGACGAGAAAAGAAAAGTTCGAAACCGGTTTGCAGGTGGTGGCATCCCACCAATGCAGACAGCTTCTCTTTCTTAGTAGTACCATTCAAGTTGAACTAGTGTTTAAAAGCTAACTGTGTTAGACAAGACGTCCTTATTGTATAATAATGTATAGGGTTCTTCGGGTGGTTAGGAAATTATTTTTTCACCCCTTTTAAAAAAATCAGTAAATAGTGATTAACAGCAATAGTTTTTATTCATCAGAGCTAAGATACTAAGAACGTCATAATTGTCAACCTGCCAAACCAAATTGACTGAACAAGACACATAAACTTTTATATCGACGATACACATGGCCTAAATATTTTTCGGTATATAGTTGATAGAAATAGTTCGTACTTACCTCTTACAATCCCTATGTCCTCTTCCGAGTTAATACCGATAAAAAGTGGTACTTTAATAACATTTCCAGCGGCAAGAAGTTCATACATGGGTTCAGTAATAAAAGCACCTTCATGCTTGGGTTCAATAACTGGCAGTGGTATTTCCTAAAATAAAAAATACATGCAGGGGGGATATACAATCGGAAGGAACGAACCAAACTCCAAAAGTGTATTGTACAAGTAAAAATAATATAAAAAATCTAATTGTCCTTAACCGATTTTAATTGGTTTTCAATTGATAGCATATTTCAACAAAGCTTCATACATTAACGTGCTACTATTTCAGAAACTTTTCATTACCCAAATTTCACTCAAACTACTACGGAAATATAACTTTTTTAAAAATTTGACATCCTGTATCCTTCAAACAAAGAATTCGGCGGACTTATGTTGATGGTAACTATTTGCCATTTGCCATATTTTTTGTAACATCCTGTATACAGGGTGTGTAACAAATTCGCATTTCACCGGTGGAATTTCGGGAACAATACGCAGTCGGTAAAATTGGGGCAAAGTTGCGTAATTACGGGACCAATAATATGAAAATATTTGGAAGAATCTAAGATTTTGCTTTTCGGTTTTTATTTCTTCCTGACTACGTTCGAGGAGATGTCCAAAAATAAATTTCACTCTCATTGCTACTGTTTATTCTCCACAAGATGGCATTATCATATCTCATGAGACGTCTCGTCTTTGGGTCACCATCATCAATTTAATTTTTTTAAATACGCTCCTGGATTTTTTTATTTAAATTATGAGGACCGAAATCTGCGTTCAGCAGTGTACAACAGTTACTGGTTTTGCGACGATTTGTTCCTTAATTGACCATCTTCATTACCTACCTACCGTACCGTAACCTACCTACCTACCGTTGCCGTAATTTACCTTTGTTTCGAAGAAACAGAAAATTTTTAAATTATTATTGCCATTTCTGTCCGTAATTATTATTATTATGTACTACTACTGTTTTTTCTTATTTCAAACTAATAGTTGTATAAGTATTTCTACTTAGTGTAAGTACACAAGTAATTTATTTTATTAATAAGTCCAAATAAGATTTTACTTTTAAAGCTTTTAAAATATGCATTGAATTTTACATGTTCGAATTATACCGAATTAAAAAAAAAAGTTAATTGCAGGAACGTACTAGGGGTATTTTAATGAATATGGTCAATTTAAGGAACAAAACGTTGGAAAACCATTAAATGTTGTACTGCTGAACGTGGTCCAAAATATTAAGTTGATGATGGTGTTGAAACGTCGCATTAAAGATGTGATGATGCCATCTTATGAAGAATGAAAAGTAGCAATGAGAAAGTAAAATTTATTTTTTATTGCGGCATATTGTTTGGCCCATAATTACGCAACTTTGCCTAAATTTAACCGACTTCGTGTTTTTTTTTCGTTTCCAAAATTCCAATGGTGAAGGACGACTTTCCTAGTCCTACACCCTGTATAAGATAATGATTTTTCTTGTATATAATTTATATCACACTATCATCTGTTCGACTCAATTTTTTTTTGTCCTTTTAACCGCAATACGGCGACACAGTCAATGCGAAAAGGGCTAATTATACGGGGTGTTACAAATTATATATACAAAATATTTGGAAAAAATCTAAAACTTTGCGTTTCATCAGATCTTTTATGCGATGTTTCGCCTTTATGTCACCATCATCAACTTAATTTTTTGAAATACGAACCTGGATTTTTTTTGTTTAAATTATGAAAGAGGACCGAAATCTACGTTCATGTTTTTCCGACATTTTGTTCATTAAATTGACCATCTTCATTAAATTATCCCTGTCTTCCTGTAATTTACTTATGTGTTGAAGAAACTGAAGATGTTTAAATCATTAATGCTATTTCTGTCTTTAATTGTTATTGTTATTACGTACTACTACTGTATTTTTTTTAATATCATGTGCTTGATAGTTGCATCAAAGTTCTACTTAACGTAGGTACAAGTAATTTATTTTATTAATACAAATAAAATTTGACTCTTAGAGCCAGTAGTTTCTTAAGACTCTTAAAAGAAGAATTGAGTTTTACATTTTCGAATTATATTGAATTAAAAGAAAGTTAATTACAGGAACGTACTAGGGGTATTTTATAGATGGTTAATTTAAGGAACAAAACGTCGAAAAACAAGTAAGTGTTGTATAGAACTTCGATATCGGTCCTCTTTAAACAAAAAGACCCAGGCACATATTTAAAAAAATTAAGTTGATTACGGTAATACAAAATACGAGATTAAAATCTAATAATGCCATCCTGTGGAGAATAAAAAGCAGCAATAAGAAGTGAAATTTATTTTTGGACATCTCTTCGAACAAAGTCAGAAAAATATAAAAACCGAAACGCAAAATTTTAGATTATTCCAAATATTTTGAAAGCCCCCTGTATTTATTTTCGATTTTTTCACGGCATATTGTTGGGACGATAATTACGCAACTTTGCCCCAATTTTACCGTTTCCGGGGTCAAGTTGCACATCATCAATAATGCCATAATTTATTATTTTTTGAGTAATCACATGTGTATATGACTGGGATTAGTTTTCTCATTCTTACCGTAGAATATAATATTCCGGAAGCCCTGTCGACATCCCTGGCGCTTGCATTTTGCAGAAACTCCATTAAAAATACGCTGCTGGTATTGGTAAGTGTAGCATTATTATTTACCAAATTTGCCAAGCGTATGGTGTAAGGTAAGTTGTCTTCGACCCAAGCCCATGAGCACAGTGCCGATCCACTCTCAACTGAGGCACCTTTGATTAACCCTATGAGGAAAAAATATACGTTTTCTTGTAAATTACTTAATTCACAAACATGTGTAGCGATTACACAGTTTGAATTAGCAGTATTACACTAAATTTCTTTCGTATGGATTGTACACTTAAACTTATGTGTCCTGTTGGGACTAAAATATATAGTTAGAATTGCAAAAATTGTTACTTGGGAACATAATTAAAATCGATTTTATTAAATAACTCACGTTGGCAAATTCCTAGGGTATTGAAAACTTAAAGTTACATTCATTGTTAGATCTAAATCTAATTTAAGATTTGTATCGCTGCTGAAAATCGAGAACATAGTCAAAATCGACAAAAATCGTTTGTTTTTTTTAACAAAATGGGTGTACTAAAATTAAACTTAAGGTCGTTAGTCACTATAGATTTTCAATAATAAGTCAGTAACATATTCAATATATATCAATATATCATAATACATTATTATAAATAATGTTATCATGTAAATTATTGTATTCTCTTATACAGCATGTATCGCCAAATGGAATAAATTCTATAATAAGTAAATGGAGGAGTGTTCGAAAAAACGCTCGAACACGTCGATTGGTATTTCTAGATGCGCATTTTTGTAATGTAACTATGTAAATGTAACAGTGGACCATACCAACTTTTTTATTTTAAATGCAATACCATGTAAGTATATTATTCAGTTTTTGGATCCCTCAAAAAATTTTAGACACATTTAATGTACAATATCCTATACCTATCTTCGACTGTTTCGGAAATATTAAGTGTTTTCAGATTGATTACAAGAATTAACAACAAACTCAAAAACTAATAAGTAATACTGTTTATTTCTTGATCATGTAAAAAATAAAACAACATTAATGTAGGAGACGTTGAAACTGCTCGCCGCGAACGTCTTGTAACATCTTAATCTTAAGTAGAAATTTCTTCGAACGTTACTGAACATCTCAGGTGTGACCGATCCAATAGCAAGCGTTATTCGTCTTCTTTAATCAGCTAAATCCAGGGGTTTAGTTTTGTATATAATATGTTTGACATAACCCCATAAGATGTAACCCCCTAAGATGAAGTCTAAGGCATCCTCCTCACGATTAAATTGCCGTGTGTTCAAATTGGCACCCTGTATAACTACAGGTCGACAAGTTTATCTGTAGCTACGAAAGGAATGCGGAGAGAAAAAATTCTGGGGTTAACAATGCTGTCACATATATTAAATTTTAATTGAATAATCTCTTACCGAGAAAAACCTAAAATTAAATTTAAGCATTTAAAATAAAATGTAATATGTATATAAGAAACTAATATTCTATTATAGTATCAATATTATTAAAACTTTCTTCTCATACTATTTATTTTGATATTTAAATGCAAAATAATATATTTTTTTGATTAAAGTAATTTTAATCTAAAAATATGGCAACATAGCCCATTGTCAATGATTACAGGTAGCTACTAGCGCTAATTTGATTGGTTATATCCCGGACAGTTGAGCGCACGCGTCTCATGAGACACCCGATGGGCCATCGGGCTTGTACGGCGATATCCGATATTTGAAGGATGTACCCATCCAGTTGCGTAGTGATAAAAAGGCCAATAGTTATTGTATTGTGTCAAATTGTGTTTTATAAGTAACTGTTCATTGTGTCGTGTTTTAGGGTGTTATTTTAAAATCTTGAACTTTGTGATAATGAATGAGTATTCTCCTGGTAAAGACCTTCACTGCCACTTAAGCGAAGGCTAGGAAGGGACATTAATACGACCAAAACTGAAAAGTAGTCATTAATCAATTAACCATGTAGCTGTTTCTTTTATGTTAAAAAATTTACTGTATATCTGTTTAAAAGTAATTTTTTTAAACCTTGATGAAAACAGTTACCTACTTTCAAACATAAAATGCAATTACTGGAAGATTTCCTATTTTTATTACATTATTTAAAATAATACTAGCACGCCCATGACTAGACCATGTTTTAAGCGATATTGCTTCCCCCTTACCGATACGTCGGACACATAGATCCACTGATCGATTTGTATTACCTTCATTTTTTAGGTTCAGCAACTGATATGTAACCGATGCAGCACCAGCGCTTGATCCATAAATGGTAATATGACTCCTATTTCCCCCAAATAATTCGATATTATTGTAAGTCCATTGAAGAGCCAATTGTTGATCTTTAAGTCCAGCATTTCCAGGCATTACTGTGTCACCAGTTGATAGAAACCCCATTGGACCGACTCGGTAGTTGAATGTCACAACAACAATATCTCTAAAGTAGAAATTTGTATAAACTTCACAATTTTAAAAACATTACATAAGACACAAATTCTATCATACTGTTACATAAATATATTTTTTCTTATGAGATTATTTTACCCCGGCGCATTGTGGACGTATAATTAAAAATTAATATATAATTACCAAAGAGAACAAACCCAATTTTCAACTGGAGAATATAAAATCCGTTATTTCAAAATAAATTGAGCATTAAAATAGGCATACGTAATTTCTTCTTAGTAGCATGGGCGTCGTGAGAAAGTTTTATAGGTGGTGGCAATGATAAAATGAGTAATTTTATAATCTTAAAAACCAGGACGCCAGTGGTAGCCAAAAGGGGAAAAATCCCGCTGTAAGAGGAAGCTCCGCAGGCGAATTTTTTTTATGGGCCACGCCCAAAATATACATATTTGATCAATAATTTATAGTAAATACTAGAAAAACCGATACAGTAAAGTGTGAATTCAGACTTGACAGAAATTTTGACGAATTCTCATTATACTTTATTTAAAAAGCTCAAGTTACAACAAAAGAACAAAAGAAAGGTTTTATAGTGGAAAACAAACCAAAAATTAACTCCATATTTATTTTAAGAAACATTGATTAGTACGCTTATTTTATATATTTTTAATGGTATTCTACGGTTTTAATGCCAAATATGCAATAATTTCATCGTAAAAAAGTCCACTGTTTGTTAATACTATAACGAGACCTCCTAGCTATCCTGGCCAGTTGTATTTCGTATTTCCCGCATAAATTTTCACTTTAAACCAAAAAAGCTTCTCTCGGCTGAGACGGAAGTAATGGGTTTTAAAGTCCATTTTTCAGTTGAACAGAATCAAACATTTTATATTGCTTCAATAAACTGTCAAGTAGTTCTTGCAGAAACAATTTTGAATAGTCCATCTAAGAAATAAAAAGTATATGCTTGTCAGGTGGTATTAATATCAAATACACGGTAGCACTTTAAAATACAATCTCAGATTGAATGGTACTACCAAGAAAAAGGAAGCCCTCTTCATTGATAGGATGCAACCACCTGTAGACCGATTTCGAACTTATTTGTTCTCGTCAGTACAGGGTAGGTGTACATACCCATCATTAGAGAGGACTTTCAACTTAACGCCGTCCTATCAACGGTAGTCGACAAAATACAGCGCCATCTCTTAGTAGTCCCACACAATCTGAACAGACGTTATTTGTTTAAATCAAATTTTAAAAATCCATCTAAGTAATAAAAAGTCATGCTTGTCAGGTGTTATTAATATCAAATACCAATATGGAAAATTATTATTTCCAGACCACCCGATGATCCTTATACAATAAAGTGCGTATTTTTGTCTACACAGTAGCACTTTAAAATACTATTTCAGATTGACATCCTATCAATAGGGAGGGCTTCCTTTTCTTGGTAGTACCATTCAACCTGAAATAGTATTTTAAAGTGCTACTGTATAGACAAAAATACGCCCTTATTGTATAAGGATCATCGGGTGGTGTGGAAATAATAATTTTCCTTATTGGTATTTAATTTTGAATAGGATTAAAAATGATTTTTGGTCCTTAAATAGAAAAATTGTAATTCACTGATGTCCGGAAATCTAGTTTTAATTTAATTAATAACGGTGCCTAAAATGTCCTTATAAATTTGTTTATATGGCAACTTCGGATCCGCTATATTAGAATTTTTCATCGTTTGGCTTCGCTTCGGTTAAGAGAAATATTTTGAAAGACACGTATGTGAATTTATTTCAGATTTTAAAAATACGTACCAAATTTGAGAAAAAATAGAAAAAGCACACTATCTTTTCCGTTAACGAAATAAAAGATTATTGATGTATAAAGTTGCAACTTCTAGAGGGGGGGGGGGGGGGGGGGGAAGGCCCATCTTGTCCCTCCCAAACGACGGCCATGCGTAGTAGTATTTGCAAAAACATTACCATCAGGAGGGCGGTTTTGTGACATTATTCTTTTGATGTGTCCATTTTTCCGACTGAACTTAGTTCAGTAGGTTTACGACAATTTACATACCTTTCTACAAACCAATCCGGACCTCCATTGCCATATGATGCAGCGCCACTTCTAAAAGCACCTCCGTACATACCAAAGGCGACTGGAAATTTTTTAGTGCTGTTGACCTATCAAAATATAATATAGTTGATATTCTATTCTCTGATCGAATTCCCATTTAATTAAAAATTCTCTCTTGAATGATTTATTTAATTTATTTTTTAAAACCACGCCGCGGATTCCTTTAAATATGGAAATGAGAGGGCTCCGTAGTAAGTACGGTGGACTAATCTACAGTAAAAGTCAGGAGTTATTAACTATTATTTAGTAAGCCTTTAAAGCCCATTAGGTGTTACTTAATGATATGTACTTCAGAGGCGGCTCGTGACCTATGATAGAGTTCATAAGTATCATGAAATTATTTTAAAAAATTTATTTTTCTGTAACGTCCAAATAATTATGTTCTTCGACGTTTTAAACGTAGGAAGAAAAAAAGCAATAAGAAAATGCGTTAGGTAAAACATATTTTTATTAATTTTTTTAATTTGACAAGGAAATAAAGTTTTGGAAAATAAGAGAGGTTTTTTTAGTGTATAGTGCTTAAACGTAAAGTCCATTCTTCGGTTCTTAATTGTGGAAAATTTATCAATAACAGTCATTAAAGTTTGGAATACCCTCTATTTTTAAAACAAAACAGACGGTTAGTTGTGCTGCATCCAACAAACCCAGTTATTTTTTTCGTATATTGCATTTTTAAACTTTCTAATAAAGTCCCTAGATTTACCCTTTGTGGTCTGCGTTAAATTAATTTCGGGTTTAGGTCTTCTCGCATTCTTCACTTCAATTTTTTGCTCTAAACTCAAAGAGCTAAAGTTATTTTTTAAATAATCCACCGTCAAACTATTCATTTTAACTTAATAAATATGTAATATTAAAATATTGAAATATCCACGCTCGAATTACTCCTTGCATGCACGAACAAACAGAAAATGGCGCACATCGAAATTGTGCGACTTTCCCATGTTAAATATAAATTAATATTTTTTATTCGTTTTGGGGGTGCACTTGCGCATGTGCTCTTGTGGAAGAACCGCCACTGATGTACTTATCTTAATGAGTGATTCCTGGAACAATATTAAGTCGAGAAGTTCATATGTCATAAAATGCTTTGTTAAAGTACTTTTTTCTTTGGTTTTTGTCAATAATCTCGAAACCAGTTATTACACAAAATTATGGTATAGACTTTATGATATCAAAGTAGACATTTTTACCACAAAAAAATTGTTATCTTAAGCCAGTGACGTAGGTACATCTACAGCTATTTATTTAAGTGCCGAACATTAGATAAAGAAAAAAACGTTAATAAAAAAATAATCCGAACGAAATATTTTCAGCCGGAACATGAGTACCTACCCGAACAATCCCCCCGTTTTAAAGGCGACACGATGGCGGCGTCAGAATTTATCTTTGGGGTTTGTTCGGGTTTGTTCAAACTCCTCAAAACGCCCAACAGCCACCCCCACACCCCCAGAGGGGTTAAACGCGCTTCAAGAGGTTTCCCTGAAGAGAAACACACTTTCCCTCCGTTTTCGAGGATGCTGAGTACGGTGGTGGTGGTGGTGGATATCGCATCCGACTCCTTCCAACCCCTCCACCGGCTAATACTCGCCACTGAAAGGGGTGAATTTTTCTTTTCAAGTATCAGGGGCAAATATATATCCCCCCCCCCCCCCCGTTTTCGAGGATGCTGAGCACGTTGGTGGTGTTGGATATCGCGTCCGACCCCCTCCCCCCTCTCCCTCCGTTTTCGAGGATGTTGAGAATGGGGAAAATAGATGTACTTCTGTTTTTGGTTACAATGGTCTCTCATTAGGGTCCAACTGAAAAAATATAATCAAATAGTTTGCGCGAAAAAACTCCAAGGCGTGCTCAGTTTATTTTAAATTTTTAGAAAAATTTTTTTTTCTAAGTTAATATTTTTTTTAAATTGCAATTAAATAAAAAAATCATAAAACAGAAAGAGTAATTTAAAAAAAATTTTAAACACTTTTAAACAATTTTTTTGGAACGGGTCGGACGCGATATCCGACACCACCAACGTGCTCAGCTTCCTTGAAAACGGGGGGAAAGTGTGTTTCTCTGCAGGGAAACCTCTTGAATCGCGTTTAACCGAAATTCGGACGCCGCCATCGTGTTCAGCATCCTCGAAAACGGGGGGGGGGAGGTACTCTTGTTCCAGCTGAAAATATTTCAATTTTTCAGACGTCACTATAATAAAGATTTCCATAAAATATTACTATAACAAAATAGATTAATAATATGGGTTTTAAAAGAAAGATGAAAGAAACCTGTTGTATATGTGCAGACAGCTTACCAAGTCGAGCGATGGAGTAAATATATTGACGAACAGACAGTTTTCATCTTCATCGTCAGAATCGCTGTTGACTTGGAAACACCTGTGTGGGTCTGTAGTGGTATTTAATATGCCATCCCATGGATCAGCTTCTTCTGGTGCCTAGACATAAACAGCAGGAGTCATTATATAGTGATGTTTATTTTAAGTTATATTTAATATATAGCTATACAGGACTAGATACCCATTACCCTTCTATTTAAATAATCCTCTCACTAATAAGTAATAACTGTACCTAATAATACCCCAATTAATGTTATACAGTGTAACCATTAAAGTTGGAACCATATGGGAAAAAAATTTATTGTGTGATTTAGAATTTGTATCCATTTTTTTGTCCCTAGAGGGTACTCAATAAACAGAGTTCACTGTAATGACATACCTGAAATCTTAAATTTCCCAAGGGTGGTTTTGCAAAGGGAATGCCAGTAAACCCATAAAATGTTTTATTTCCTGGGCTTAATATGGCTCGTCCTCGAACGGTACCTTTTGAGGTTGTAACTAAAATATCGGCTAACTAAAAATGAACGGAAATAATCCAATTATTGGCTTGCTGTGCTTTATAATAATAACATTGGAACAATAAGTTTGTTCCATTCAATCGATTTTACAATGGGACACACTGTATATTGTACTCGGGGCTTTACAAAAATGTATCTAGTTTATATTTATAATCAAAATTTTACTTTTGTTAATATCTCAAAAAGTAAACTTTTTATTTACTTAAAAATCTCTAATGAGATCTGTTTCACCCTTTTGATAAGTTACGCGTAACGAAACTACGAGGTTGTCTAATATTTCGTGTATTTCATTTTGTTAAAAGGGGGGACACTGAAGTCAAAACCGCACCGTTCTATCTTTGATAATAATTCGAATACCACACAAAATGTGTGGAAAACGGGATACCGTATAAGTAGTTTACTGGATTGACACGTTAAGTGTGAGACTTAATTCTGTTAAGATTAGACGTGCAAACAGTTCATAAAATATATTTAAAATATATACAGGGTGAAAATTTAAAAACTTGAAATGGCCATATATTAGAAACGAAAAACTGAAGAAAAAAACGCAAAAAACAGTTTCTATAAAACGAAGGGAGAACAAAAACAAGCGTATTAGCCCACCCCTATCTGCAACCCCTTGGCCAGGGTGAGATTAAAATCTTAAATAGAAAGAGGGTCGAGTGATACATCATTTTGAAGCTCTTGAAAAATGCTTTCCAATGGTACCATGGTACATTTCAGGAAATTCTTCTCTGTTTATTAAGGAAAACAATAAATGAAAAGACAATTTTGAAATTTTTTATTATTAGTTAATTAAATGTTCAAAAAGATTTCCGTTGTTTTGAAGACAATAATAAAGCCTACTTTCAAATTCTTCACGTACATTTGCAAAGGTTTCTCTGGATATAGCACGGCATTCCTGAACTATTCTATGCTGAAGTTGCTCTAGTGACTCAGGTTGCGTTTTAAAAACCACAGATTTTAGGTGACCCCACATTTCAGGAAATTCTTCTCTGTTTATTAAGGAAAACAATAAATGAAAAGACAATTTTGAAATTTTTTATTATTAGTTAATTAAATGTTCAAAAAGATTTCCGTTGTTTTGAAGACAATAATAAAGCCTACTTTCAAATTCTTCACGTACATTTGCAAAGGTTTCTCTGGATATAGCACGGCATTCCTGAACTATTCTATGCTGAAGTTGCTCTAGTGACTCAGGTTGCGTTTTAAAAACCACAGATTTTAGGTGACCCCACAAAAGAAGTCAAGAGGTGTTAGGTCCGGGGATCTAGGTAGCCATTCAACAGGACCTCTTCTTCCAATCCACTGGTTGGGATAATTATCATCCAACCACTGCCTAACGGGAACTACATAATGCGGAGGTGCTCCATCCTGTTGGAAATGTAGTAAGCGATTTTCTAATTCTCGCACTATTAGTGGTTCGATAGACCTCTGTAGCATTTCAGCATACCTGTCGCCATTTAAATTTCCTTGTATAAATATTGGGCCGATAATAACATCTCCCAATATACCAGCCCAAACATTAATTTTCTGGGGGTACTGGGTATGCCCTTCTCTAAATACGTGGGGGTTCTCGTCATTCCAGTAACGACAGTTTTGCTTATTAATATGCCCATTTAAATAAAAGGTACACTCATCACTGAAGCATATATTTTTAACTAGTCGAGGTTCTGCCGTAATTCTATCTGTCATTATTTCACAAAACTGTATTCTTCTGTCAGGGTCGTCGTCACCAAGTTCTTGCAGTATGTGCAGTTTATAGGGATAAAACTTATGAATTTCAAGTACCTTTCTTATTGATTCACGAGATAATCCAGTTGCTACAGCTGCTTGACGAGTTGATAAAGTTGAATTCATTGCAAACTACCCCAGAATTTCAATTTGCGCTGCTTCGTCGGCTAGTCTCGGTTGATTTCTCTTTATATTCGCGACAGAACCAGTTTCTTTAAATTTGGCTACTAGTTGGCGAACATTTTGACCTGGATGCCTTTCATTAAAACGTTGAGCTGTTCTTAAAAAACATTGATCCTGGGAACCATAAATGAAAATAATTTCTACCCGTTCAGCTGTGCTGTACACCATTGTTACAGATAAGAAGTGCTGCTTTTTGTTTAAACTGAACCGAAAGTTAACTGTTCTTAAAATAATAATACTAGTAGAAGTTACCTTTAAGGTAAATTGTGTGATATTAAAATGCGAATATTTATAAACAAATTTTTTTTTTCTGTTTATTAAGGAAATAATAAATATTAATAATATCATAAATATTACATTTTAAGATGAGGATCCCAAACAATCCCAAATTAGCAATCAGAGCCATCTATGTTGCAACAATTTAATTTAAAAATATGCCGTTTTTTGGCAGGTTAAGAAAGAGACGAGAGTCAGCTGATCAATATTTCTCTTCGTGAAGTTTTAGCCGTTAATAATAAAGTTTTTTAGTTAATTTATTGATATTTCGATTGTCTGGCATGTCGATTGGGGTATCAACAAGTTCCAGGAAGTTCTGTGACAAAAAATTGAAAATTGTTCATATTTGAAATTGTTATTATTATTCTTATAACATTATATTTTTTAACGCAATTTTTTCATACCGTTTTCCAATCCTTTAACTTTACGAATCCAGTTTTATATTAGAAAAAAATTAAGTATATTTGGCTAAACGTTCGCCTAAAATACTGTCTGCTTGGCAACCTGTGATTAAACGCAACTCTTAGGTAAAAAAGTAACTGCGGTCTTATTGTTCTAGATTTACGCTGCGAAAAAAACATTATTAAAATTTAAAAAATAATTATTTCTTATCATTCTACAATGGTGTGAAGAAGTTATGTTGATCAACATGTCATGCAGAGCATGTCAGTAAATTAGATCAGGAGGGAAAAAATTTCAAGCAGAATCAATATAAGGGAGGTTTATGTGAAACAATGGTTATCATCAAATACAGGGTCATTCGCGGTGAATGGCCCATTAACAGATCTCGGGAACTAAAAACGATATTTATTTGAAATATTGATACTCGCTATAAAAGTAGTCTCTCTTTTATATGAAGATATTTTAACGTATCTATCACTTTCTGTTATACCGGAAATTAGACATTGTTATTTTAAATTTTAAATACAATGCGGTTCTTTAATGTCCACAAATCAAATTTATTTTTTCAAAAATTTTTTGTAAAGAAAATTAACTAGGAAGAAGGGTCGTCTTGCCATGCATCATTTTGAAGGTTCTATCGAGTACGATTCTAGAATATCACTTCTGTGCTCGCTTTGCACCTAAAGCAAAATTGCGTATATTTTTTTAGTATCCTTTATGTCATTTACTATCTTTAAAAAATAAATACAACTTGGCACGGTATAGTAGGAATAAGAGAGCTACACTTTCTTGCATATTTCATGGTGTTCAAATTCAAAATGGCGTAATGGCGCCATCTTGATAAAAATATTTGAATAGGAAGAGGCGTCTTGTCATACATCATTTTAAAGGTCCTATCTAGTAGGTACTGTACGATCCCAGAATATTCCTATTGGTACCCAAAACAAAATGGCGGCTTTTTAAAAAAATATATTTAGTATTTTTTCTTTTGCTATTTTAGTTTAGATTTTACAACTTGGCATAAAGCAGTAAAGACGATAAATGAAATAAAGGATAATAAAAAATATAACTGCAATTTTTAGAAAGACGCCATTTTGATTTGGGTACGAATAGGGGCACAACTTGATAGGAGCTCCAAAATGATGTATCGCAAGACCCCTCACATCCCTTATTTTCACAGTTAGAACTGTCATACTTACGTCAGAAGATATTATATTTCCCTATTGGACACACCCAAATTTAGAGAATTAGCGGGTCAAAAGTTAACATGGGGGAGAGGGGACATTACACTATATAATTTCCAGTATAGTTTGTCATTTTAATATTTAAAAATTAGAGAAATTTTGGAGTCCGTTTAAAAACAATACTTCAATAATTAACGCTTTAAAATATTTTACGTAATAAGTTATTTATTTTGAAAACTTACCGAAACACTTATTAATAAAACAATAATAAATAACAACCTAATATGTGAGTCCATGATCACAACTTATATTGATTGTATATCAATTAGGTAAGTTAAACAAAATCTAAAATATTTATGTTATTATGGATAAGGCGTGAAGTAGTATATACAGGGTGTCAGTTTGAAAATTTCCCACCCATAATAGCTTGCTTCTAATAAATAATATTGAAAATCGAAAAGACACTTCAATTTTATTGTGAAAGGGGATGCTTTTAAAGTATATTTGCATCCTTCATGGCTTAACCCCCTTGGAGGGGTAAATGTTATCCTTAAAATCTTAAGAATGGGGGTCCTGTGGCATATCATTTTAAAAGTCTGTTAAATCAGAAATGCAGGAACTGATTGAACTACTCGCAGCGAAGAAGCCTGACAGCAACATCACCAGGACCAAGACCTATAATTTTAATCGATTAAACTATCCAACATATTTTGAACATGATTTTGTTTGGACAATAACTGAATGGAAACGCACAATAACTGAATAAAAATCCGAGACCGCGCGAAGTGGTCGAGGGTTTTTATTTTAAGATTATTGTGCATGAAACTATTTGCCAAAAACACAATCATGCAAAAAAAATTTGGATAGTTTATTCTATTTAAATTTATAGGTTGAGTAGTATAATGCCAGATTATTTCCTGAATAATTTGTGTTTCTATTACATTACGCATCCCAACAATGCATTCAAGAAGTCTTATGTAAATTTGCATGTAAACATTTCAAATTCTGGCGTATTTTTTATCGCCTTGTATCAAAATCAATATTAGGTTATTCAAGCGATCATGAAATTAATGTTTTTTTATAAACTGTTGCCAAGAATTGTAAGAATTCGCGATAAACGACAAAAAAAAATCACCCTGATAAGTAATAATTAAAATACCGAGACTATAATTTAAAATACCTCAAATACCTCGATCTGGTCATGTAAATATCCCCTCTGTTGCTACCTTAGTAAGATTTACATATACGTGACAAGTGTGCCACATTCGCTCTTGAACATTGAACCATGTAGGGGAGACCTGGGCACATTGATCAGTTTTTCGTTAAAACTATGATAACAAAAACAACTTTATTAACAGCTTTAATTTTAAAGCAACAAAACAGCTGCATCTTTATGCGATGGAGTTTTAACATAAAGAAAATAAGAAAATAATTTTAAAATATTTTTATTAAGAATATTTTATAATAATAAAGTGCAAAACAAGACCATGGTGCCCCATACCGGGGCACCTCGGCAGCATGAACATATCAAAGGGGCTCGGTGGACATTGACTATTTTTCGCTTGAATTTATAACTAGAGCAGTATTTCCTATCGAGCGAAAAACTGTTCGAATATACGAGCAGTTTTCTACCTCGAGCGATCACACAACCGGTCGGCGTCAACCGAAGCTCTGGTATCAAGTGAAAGGTAATAAGTAACAAACGACGATTTTCGCTTGAATTCATAACTCGAGCAGTTTTTGTAATAAGCGAGCGATGTCGGTTATTTCAATAGTCGAGTACTCAAGCGGTTTTTCGCTCGAGCGATCACAACACTAAGAAATACTATAAATTCATCATATTTGTTCTATAAACACATTATTGCGAAGAATAATCGCGAAAAAACATAAATTATTAGCTTTAAAAAATCAAATATCTGAAGTCTTAGTCTTCGGAACCATGTTTCTGATATCTTTATAGTCTTCAGGTTAGATAATATCTCATTAGTTGATATTTTTTGCTGGCTTAGGTTGGATTTTTATGGTAAAATAAAAATTAACAAAACAACCCGATAACCCCTTAAATTAACCCTGTACAATTAACGAGGACAATCAAATTAAATGAAAAAACAGCCTTCCGTTATCAAATATAACATTTGTATGGTGGACTACTAGCAATTTTCAGTAAGCGTGGTAAAAGGTGTTGACACCACACAAAACCGATTGACAAGTGCGTGTCAATTCGGAATCGGAAATCATGCCTGCCATCCCTGACAATCGTAATTGCAAATCCTCACCAAGTAAAACAGAACAATTGTATTATTTTAGGGCCTCTCCAAATATGAACTTTTTGGAAATTCAAGAATTCTCGAACTACCGAAGCCGATAAACCGGGACAATCGACTAAACTCACAGTAGTTCGGGGACTCAGCAAAATTAAAAGTTTGGGAACAACGGTCTCACCGACTGGATACGCGAGTCGAACGTGCATGAAACGGCTCGAATTGACGACAAGACTACCGACTCCTACAATATTTTGAAATAATACTAAATCTGGCATTCAATATTAATTGGACGAACTGCCTGTTTGCAACAACCAAACAAATGATCAAATAACAGCTTTTCTCTGCATTTTTCTGTAATTTCGTTCACATTTTTGGTGCCGAACACAAATTTATCAACATATCAACTAACGCGGGCCAGCAGTCTTATATTTCTTGACATTATAATTAAATTGATTGAAAATTATAAATATTCCGTACAGCTCCCTTCGACATTTCAACTATTTTTTAAGGAATTAATTTCATGTTTAATATAGGGTGAGTATAGAGGAACGGAGTCCTCGAGTTAGTACGCGTTAAATAAAATAATTAATGAAAACACAAATAACGGCACACAAATAAAAATAACAATGAAATAAATCATGAAACATAAGAATCCAACTATATTATCAGCACGAGAGAGTTCCTGCATCACAGGTCAAGCAAAATTTGTACGACAGATACGTAAGGTAGTCCTATTAGTTGGTCTCCAAGATCTCCAGACCTCACACCTGTAGACTAGTTTTTTTGGATCTAGTTGAAAAATGAAGTTTACAAAGTAAAAGTCGACTCGGAATGTACTAATTCCACATTTGAAAAGTTATTTATATCTATGATTAAAAAAATGTAAATATATGAAAATTTATGCGTACGCTATGACTTGAAAGCAAATTTTCAAGAAAAGTTTTTTTAAAATCCAGATTAGATATTTCCAATTTTGTAAAAAGAAAAATCTAATAAGTTCTTTGCATTCCTGGGGACCCTCCCACGTTAATATTGACCCTTAACTATTCACATGAATGGAATTAAAATACCATGTAGGTCACAAGTTTCTATTAACATCAAGAGATCTGTCTACATATAATATGCAACGAAAAAGAATTAATAAATTATGAAAGGTCTAATTCCAAAGGTGTCGTAAACATGTCTCCAGATATTGTAGCGGGGTGATTTAGGTGTGTCTTTAAGTTCCAATGTTGCACTTATATTCAAATAGACAAAGTTGCCAGGTGTTGTTACGGGCCAGGTAAGGTTCGATAATAGTTCAACTGGTTCAGGAGTTGGGTTCCTGAAAGGAAAGCATAAAAGGAAATATATATATACCAATTACTAAGTTGTCCTTAGTCTTATCGATATTTAGAAATATGGGCAGTTAGTATATGACCATAAAGGCGCACCTTACAGCGCCCTCGCTCATAGCCCGGTACCATCTCGACATCGAGATATAAACATTTACTGTGCGTTGTCATCTTCTTCCGATGAAGAAAATATTATTTTAGACGCTAATATAACCAAGACAACAGAAAGAACAGAAATCAAGATTACCAGTGCATCCTATTAACGCAAAGCGACGATTCTATGCAGAATTTTATTACCTTTATCAAGATCTAAGGAAAGATTCCCAACACTTTTGTGAATATATGAGAATGCATATAAATACTAGATTTTTGTTTAATCATAAAAGTACCACTTTGATATATTAGAGTCTCGAACAATATCTTCTTCATCGGAAGAAGATAACAACGCACAGTCCATGTTTATATCTCGATGTCGAGGGACTACTGTGCTATGGTACAAGGCTATTTGCGAGGGGCGGTGCGCCGTTGTGGATACAGACTTATGGCCATACACTAATACGCTACTTGAGAGACAGATCTAGTTTTAATTTCTGTATCTAACTCTATTTTTTTTAATTATACTTGTTGCCATAATCGTTCATTTCACCTACCTATATTTGTAGAAATTAGACCAGAGTTCAATAAGTCTCCAATGAGTCAACACATCACTTGCAGGAAATTGATCGTATTGAGTGTTATCAAAGGAACCAGACCGAGTAACGCTGATGTAGTGGCCTTCTTCCCCGTGGGCAACATTATCAGCCCCTAAATGATAAAAAATAAATTATATATATTACATCAGTAAGAAATTGATCTCTATTTGGGAAATTGCATATTAAATAGTTATTAATATATTAATTAAACCTAGTTTTATATAGATGGATTCGAAGTCTTCCTTTTGGGTCAGAGGGTCACAATTACTCTAAATAAACAATTCTAAAAAAATTACTCGCTAACTTTATTGTGTTCGGGTTTATTCGGACTTGTTCATTAAATCTACTTGCCTTCAATAGAATTATTATATATCCCCATCGGCCCTTTATATGAAAACTGATAAAAATAGACAGGACTGAAGTTTGAGTAAAGTTCACCGAATCGTATAATTCCTCTTGTGAATGAGGTATCACTAGTAAACTAAAATATAAAAAAAATATATAATACAGGGTGCTGATAAAGTCTGGAATAATCGATTTTTCTTGAAAACGCAAAACTTTTTCGAAAAACGCTCGTACCCGTCGATTTTATTTTATTCTTTGAATTTTTTTGGCGTTTTTCAATATTATACCGGATGCGCCAAAAACGCTAGGCAAGTGTCAACTTCACTTTTTCAAATAGAACACCCCTTTTTTTCTCCAATATTCAGATTCCTCTCTAAACTCTAGACAAGTTTCATATAACATATTGTATGGCTAAAGTCAACAGTAATTGAAATACAGGGCCCACAATAAAAATCAAGGTATAATTTTAAGGTCTAGGTATTTACCTTCTTACCGGTTTCTACATAATAACTTAGTTACGTAAATGTCAAAACATTTAATATTTACTCCAAAGTTGTCACTTTTACCCATAAAAATGTTTCTAACGGAAGCTGAGAGAATCGAAATATTAATAATAGTAGGATGTGGAGATCGAAAGAGAACACAAATAGAAGTTTGTGAGTATTTTAATGATAAATATCCAAATAGAGAACACATAAATCAGGCAACTGTTTCCAAAATTGTTAAGAAGTATAATGAAGTTGGTCACGTTAAGGATAAACCTAGAAGTGGACGACCTAAAATTTCCGACGATGTCAAACTTGATATTCTAGTTTCGTTGGAAGAGAGACCACATTCGAGCACAAGAAGCATTTCTCAAAATGTTCAAAATATCCACGATTCAACGGTGGCAAAGTTCCTGAAAAAGGAAAAATGGCATGCATATAAATGTCAAGGAGTACAGGAACTTTTGGAAGGCGACCCTGACAGAAGGAATGAGTTCTGCGAAATTCTCATGGATAATTACTTGATTAACGATGCATTATTTCCGAGTAACATAATTTTTTCCGATGAGGCTACTTTTTCTTGGATGGCATGATAAATCGTCAAAATTGCCGGTATTGGTCCAGCGAAAATCCCCATTGGTTCCGAGAAATTCATACCCAGCGGCCGAGAAAAATTAATGTATGGGCAGGAATAATTCGGGATACTGTTATAGGACCATATTTTTTTGAGGAAAATTTGACTGGCCAAAGATATTTGCAGTTTCTTGAAGAAGACCTCGCTCCAGCGTTGATTGCCCTATTTCCCGATCGGAACATTCCTGACTCACATGATACAACTATGTGGTTTCAGCAGGATGGTGCACCAGCCCACTATTCGGTCGAAGTCCGTAGATACCTGAATGAGTTATTTCATCATCATTGGATAGGTCGACGGGGTGAAATAGAGTGGCCTGCGAGGTCCCCCGACTTAACGCCATTGGACTTCTTTCTGTGGGGCTATATTAAGGAAAGGGTTTACAAAAATAAACCAGAAGATATTGATGTTCTCAAAACGCGTATAACAACAACCATAAGACAAATTACCCCAGAAATTGTACATAATGTACAGTTAGAATTTGTTGAGAGATTGGGACATTGTAGAGCCGTAAATGGCCACCATTTTCAACACTTACTCAAATAATTTTTTAGATTGTTCACTGTATTACCAATTTCCTGTTAGAATTTTTTTTCTAGCCTAAGTATTTGTCATGGAAAACAAGCTTTAAAATTATACCTTGATTTTTATTGTGGGCCCTGTATTTCAATTACTGTTGACTTTAGCCATACAATATGTTATATGAAACTTGTCTAGAGTTTAGAGAGGAATCTGAATATTGGAGAAAAAAAGGGGTGTTCTATTTGAAAAAGTGAAGTTGACACTTGCCTAGCGTTTTTGGCGCATCCGGTATAATATTGATGAACGCCAAAAAATTTCAAAGAATAAAATAAAATCGACGGGTACGAGCGTTTTTCGAAAAAGTTTTGCGTTTTCAAGAAAAATCGATTATTCCAGACTTTATCAGCACCCTGTATAATAAAATATTTACAAAATATCAAGAATACATCAGTAATACGTATTCATACCAAGCATACTCTGGATTCTGGATGAGTTAAAACTATTTTAGATAACAACCTCAATAATTTATCGTATTTCGTAATCTGACAATTTCTCCATGTGCAAAGGTACAATGAACAGCACATATTTCTTTATTTTTAAGTTAAATAAAAAGATGCTTGTACGTACAAAGTCATGACGTGATGGGTACAATTCAAGTGATACTGACTAGGTGGGACCAAGTGCAACTTGCTTCAAATCGCACTAAAATCATAATTACACTAAAATTGTTCAAATATGCTAGAGCGTTAAACCTTCGCATGTTTGGCAAGATCACTGTAGACTTTTCAAAATGTTTAGATCAATCGACCACCTACTTTCGTAACGAAAATGGATCGTTTTCGTGTTATGAATTGATTCGTTCTATTCAGAAATAATGAACCAAACGGAATTTAGATTTTTGAAATGTTTACTATACTTACAGTTACAACGGATCCTAGGTTATTTGAAAATGTATCATTCCCAACATATGCCTCTTTAATAAGGTTGGCAGCTGTTGTTCGGTTTTCTTCTGAAATGTCTCCCAATTGAGAAGGGACCAACGATAAAGGATTTTCGTCGTATTTCTTTGCCTTAGCCCTTAAATTAGGAATATCTGAAAAGCGATAGTTATCTATTATGAGCAATACTGAAATCGCAACAAGTGGAGCTACATTTTACTTTACAGAAATTTTTAATTTAATGAAAGCCACTATCTCCTATTATGATTTTATCTATCTAGAAATCACCGGAGAAACGAGGAAATTATTCACTTTAATTATTTCGATTAGTTAATAGAAGTTAGTCTTATTTACTTCCTGCCATCCCAATTTCTTCTTCAGAGTTAATACCAATAAAAAGTGGTACTTTAATTATATTTCCAGACGCAACCAGCTCATACATAGACTGCGTAATGAATGCCCCGTCATGCTCTGGTTCAATGGTTGGTAGAGGTATTCCCTGAAATGTAAAATCACCACTGATGACATAAATTTTTCCACATTTTTAATTTCCTTACCGAAGAATACAAGATACCGGATGCCTTATCAACTTCCCTAGCGCTAGCATTTTGCAGGAACTCCAGTAAATAGGAACTGCTAGTGTTGACAAGTGCAGTGTTATTGTTTACCACATTAGCCAAACGTATGGTGTATGGTAAATTATCTCTGGTCCAGGCCCAATTGCAGAGCGCCGATCCACTCTCGATTAACGCAGCACTATATAAACCTATGAATAAGCATATGCTAATGATCTCCAGATATCCTTCCTTTATATTAAGTTATAATGGAAAGAGAATTAAATAAATGTTTATAAATATAGTACATGCAATGTGGCAGTGGAGAAATTTAACTACTAAAACTAATCAAATGAAAAGTTTGTTAACAAATGGCTCTTTAGTATTAAATTAGATTCTGGTCTACCTGGCCCAGGGAACGTCAATTATGGTTGGCATTCTCTGCGGACTTTAATAAAAAAGGCTATGCACACACTCGTCCTCTAGCCTCTACTTCCCCATTCAAGCTTTGGTCATTTCGTAATTGTACAATAATTCCAGGTTAGTGGAGATGACAAAATACCAAAATTAACAGATCAAATGAACTTACCTATAAGTGAAGTTCGATCTGGATTATATGGTGGGAAAACAGGTAGTTTCCCCGAAGGGTATGTGGACTAGACATCCTTCGGGGAAACTACCTGTTTTCACTTATTTGCGAGACAAGGCTGAAATATAATTGAATGAAACTTCAGAATTTGGTCGCTTTAGAACATCCAAACCTGACAGCAAAATATCGATCATTGGCCATTTTCGAGCTTTGCGTCCAACGTATATACAGGATGTTTCTTAATAACATGCTAATATTTAAAGAGATGATTCTTGGATCCATTTTCAGAAAAAATCTTCGTATGAACATATGTCCTAAACGTCTTAACTTTTGAGATACAGACTGTGGATTTTTAAAAAATCTCCTTTTTTTATTAACATCTGTGATATCTCCAGATATTTTTGTGAAACTTGATACACACTTTCTATTAATCATCATGCGATTCAGCATCTATTACTAATTTTCTGACCAAATATTTCTAAGCAGTTAATAACTGAATATCACTGGTTTTAGTCAGTTGGCCACGGAGTAGTATCCCATGAAAATGTTGCTCAGAAAAAAAATTAAATTTTATCACCTGCATTTTTTTGGTTCAGCAATTGATATGTAACCGAAGCGCCACCAGCACTTTGACCATGAATGGTAATGTGACTATTATTTCCACCAAATAATTCAATATTATTGTAGGTCCATTGTAGAGCAAATTGCTGATCTTTAAGTCCAGCATTTCCAGGTATTACTGTGTCGCCAGTAGATAGAAAACCCATTGGACCGACTCGGTAGTTGAATGTCACAACAACAATATCTCTAAAAATAGCTACAGAGTGAGTTATTTACACAGTGATAAGGAAAGTCATAATTCATGGCATGTAAATAATGCTTTACACACTAGTAAAGACAATCTTTGTTACCCTATATAATATGGAGAAGAGGATATCGACAAGCAGACTAGTGTATGGGCACTGGCTTTTGCATTATGGAGCCACCAAATATAGTGAACATTACGTGGTGGTCCAGGAAGACCAGAACAATTATTTCGTATGATCTACCTGGTCCAACGAATATCCATTATTGCGTATGTTAAGATCTTCAGAAACCTACGTAGTATATTTAAAATAATCAATACCTTTCCACAAACCAATCTGGGCCTCCATTGCCATAGTATGCAGCTCCACTTCTAAACGATCCTCCATAAATACCAAACGTGACTGGAAGTTTCTTGGTGCTATTGGCCTAGTAAAACATGAAACCTTATATTTCTTTATTTGCCCAAAATGAATATACGGCTTCAGCAAGAATGTAGTCCAACATAAGTGAACCTTATATTATTAGCAAAACGTTGATCAAGAATGGTTGCTTAAATGTTATAATCGAAGATTCCAATTTTCAGGTGCGTTTTGAGGGCTGGATATCTTTGTTAGGTGGGATATTAGGAAATATTATTTGAAATACTAGAATTATTTTGACCTCTCCTGTACACTGGCTAACTATTGCTCCATACTTACCGAATACCCTGTATTATGATCAATAACTTACTAAATCAAGTGTTGGAGTAAAAATATTGACAAAGAGGCAGTTTTCATCTTCAACGTCAGAGTCGCTGTTGACTTGAAAACACTTGTTGGGGTCTGTAGTTGCATTTAATATTCCATCCCATGGACTCGCTTCCTCTGGTGCCTGTAAATAAATGATAATATTAAGATAGAATATCAGTAGATAACTGAAAAAGTATTGAATTTAAGTGTGACTGATTCTGGTTTAAACCATTAACTGAAGATTGCTGGCCGTTATATTAGAGAAATTATGTTGATTTTCAAATAATAGCTGTAAAAAAATTAAGGAATCTTGATTGGTTGAATTTTATGAAGCATCATATTCGTGAATCACAAATGCAAACAATATAATTTAATTCACAAACAATATCATTTTATTGGCAAATGATGATGGCGAAAATAAGGTATATTCTTGGAACACTTAAACGTCTATTTTATTTGTTATATTTTTATGTATGCCTCAATTGACAATATCTCAAAATTATTAAACAATCTTAAGAAAATACCATCCTAAAATATTGAATTGCTTACCTGAAATCTTAATTTTCCCACAGGTGCTTTTGCAAAAGGAATTCCCGTAAAAGCATAGAAAGTTCTGTTTCCTGGGCTCAATATTGCTCGGCCTCGAACGGTGCCTTTCGGAGTTGTAACTAAGATATCCGCTAACTAAAATAACAATGCTAAATTGAACCAAATGTTATAAATTCGTAAAGAAAATAACAATAATGATATGTGGTGTATTTTATGAAACTTACCGTAAATCCTACAAGAGAAAAAAGGAGTACCAGTACCTTAGACCTCATATTGTTTCGTGTAGAAAACACAATTATGACATAAACTACACGGATGAGTATTAAAACATTAACTGATTTAATTTAATACTATAGCTGATTAAATCTCAAGTAGGTTAACAGAAAATTGTAATAAATTATAAGATGAATAAAGAATTTTGATTCTTGTTTAGAATATAAACGTCATATTACTTGTAACAAGTAGGTGTACTTATCTTATTGATTAACCTTGATCCTGAATATAAATATTTTTTAAGTTTATAGACGCAAGTCTAATTAATTGATTACTTTCCAATGTTTCATGATAGTAAGCAAGATCCAAAGTACCCAAAACTACTGCAGAAACACCATAGTTATCAAGAGAATACGTTTGACTGGTGTAGCGAAGAGGTCGAAGAGGTGCCATTTCTTAGTTACTAAACAGAGTCACAATACTTTCACTATACTTTGACAGATTTATTCAAAAAATATTTCTTGTTATACAGAGTGTCCGGGAAAATGTGGGGACGGACTCTCCCAGAAATAAAAAAACAAGTTAAAAGGGTAGTACAAGTTGATGTTAACTTTTTTCGTATAGGCCTCCTCTTCGGAGCTATGGGCTCCCAATGAGCTCCAATGAAATCAAAATTTTTACACATAATTATTGAACCACCAGATATATTTAAATTATCGTCTAATATGATGTATACTCTATATGATGTAGTATCTCAGAAAGTGTTGTGAATTACTCACAGCTGCAGGGGTGGACTAGCTATGATACTAATGGCCTCTTTTTTAACTCCCTGTATGATTAGTACTTTCGACAATGTTTTTTACAACCCAATTAGCTGCATTCGACTTTTTGTTCCAATTTGGACAAATTATTTTAAAACAAATACCAATGTGTGGAAAAATTATTATTTCCCAGACCACCCGATGATACCTTAATAAGGGCGTATTTTTGTCTACGCAGTAGCACTTAGTAATAGTAGTAGTAGTAGTAGTAGTAACAGTAGATAATACAGCGTGAAGTATAGAGTCTTCTCTGATGATAGGTATGAACACCTACCCTGTACTGACGAGAACAAAAGGGTTCGATACCGGTCTGCATGTGGTGACATCCTGTCAATGGAAAATGCTTCCTTTTCTTGGTAGTACCATACAATCTGAAATAGCATTTTAAAGTACTACAAAAATACGCCCTTATCGGTGGGTATCATTGGGTGGTCTGGGAAATAATAATTTTTCAATACATTGGTATTTGATATTAATACCCCCTGAAAAGTACAGACTTTTTTTTAAATTTTAAAACAATTTATAAATAATACCACGAATACCGAATTAAGAAAATGGACACGACCGTTTTCACGTATGTGTATTTTTAATTGTATTAAGAAAAGTCTTCTCGTCAATAGCATGTATTTATTTAATTTTTAAAAAATCCAATTGCATGTTCAACTCGGAATATATAATAAAAATTAAATGATAATGTAAGTGAACGTTGAAATATAAAATAGTTATTATTAGTATTATTAGGAATAGGAACAAATAAAACACAAGCAATTCATACAAAACAATAATTTCTAAATTTTATTGGTAATGTTATGCTTATTTCCTAACATAACATTAAATTATTGGGTATGATTTAACTGGCTAGCACAATATTCTTATTTTTGCGAACAGAAAAATGTAATCGGTCAGCCAAAATGGCTAGTTTGGTCAGCAACTTATGGACAGCAAACATTTCTGATTTGTGACAGTGCCCTGGGAAAACAAGTGAAAACCCGCTCCCGCTACACCTTTTGTAGCCGATTTCCGCCGAAAACACAAGAAAGTTACATAAATTGACAGTGCCCTGGGACCTCTGAAGTAAACTGCTTCTAGACATGTTTGTTTCTACTGACCAATTGTAAACTCTTGCTGACCAAGTAATCATTTCGCAGCTCGACTGTTAATAACGGCAAACCATTTAATTATTTCTCTAAATTATTTATTTTGGATAAATAAAAACTAATTGTTATGGTTCAAAATTTTTTATTCAGATATCTGTTACACGTGTTTCAGACAGGTAACTGAATGGAAAATAAACAGGTAGTTATTATTTCCCCAAAAATGGATAAACAGTTTCACCAAGAATGTAGCCCAATACAAGTTAACTACCTATATTAAAATTTAATTTAAGCATTTAAACATAATTTCTTAACACGCAATACAATTCATATGCTAATAAATAACAAATGGCCTTATGCCGAAAGTGTCATATACATATCTCCAAGTATTGTAGCGAGGTGACTTGGGAGTATCTTTCAGTTCCAATGTTCTATTAATATTCAAATAGATAAAGTTATCTGATGTTACTGTAGGCCATGTGAGGTTGGATAAGAGTTCAACAGGTTCTGGAGTGGGATTTCTAAAAAATATAGAAAAAATATGCTTATAAAAGTAAATCAGTTTGAGGTTCAATGAGGGTTCAATGGTATTCTAGTGTTGGATTTTTTAGAGAATAATGCATACTCTTACACTCTTACATCCTGACCATTTGGTTTATTCAGAGCCGTAAAACCAAATCACACGCACGTTCTTATGAGGAGAGGTTGTTCCTGTGTAGTCAGTTATTTCAAGGTCTCAGGTGTTGATTGTGGTAAATTTTCAATGAGGAAACGAATTTTTTTGCATATCAGTTGCTGGTTTTTTCAAAACTTACAAAATAATGCATTTTAGTAATAATTATTGTATTTTAAATCATTTAATATTATGATCAGTGAACTTGTTCACAATACTCTATTACTTTTACTTTGTAAGATATGATCGGAGGGCACCTGCAAGAATATTTGCAAAGCCTGCGGTCTACGAGGGCGTCAAATATCTTATATGATTTACTGCTTTTATTGTAAGATGTAGAATCCCCTCTCCAAGTATCCGGAATGTAAATTTTTCCTATTGATTTCTTCGAGAATTCCGGAATCCATGTCATCAGGTGAATGTTCATTTTCTTTTAAGTTAAAATTATTCAAAATTTTTTGAGAACTACCATACCATTTATACCAATAAATGTTATCTGGATATATGTTGATAATGTGAAGTATCTCGGAAGTAATATTATGTTGTATTATTATATTATATTAATTATAGTATTATATATACCATTTGAAAGCTTGGCTTGCTCTAGCAAGATAAGATCGATTTAGATGCCACCATGTATTATGTCTTGAACGTTATTATCAACATACATACCCATATTTGTAGAAATTAGACCACAATTCAATCAATCTCCAATGAGTCAACACGTCACTTGCTGGGAATTGATCGTACTTTGTGTTATCAAAGGAGGCAGACCGAGTAACACTTATATAGTGACTTTCTTCGCCATGGGAAACATTGTCAGCACCTAATTAAATTAAAAAAGATTCTTTGACGGAATAAAAATATTCTTGTATGTATTTTAACAGGTTCTTATAGAAGAAAATTAATTTTTTGGTTCATAACTATAAAATTATTCGGAATCTCGTGTTCTTTTAGTTAAGATAACTTGTAATAAGACTTACCTTCAATAGAATAATTCCGTACTCCCATTGGTCCTTTGTAAGAGAATTGGTAAAAGTAGACAGGGCTAAATTTTGAATAGAGCTCACCAAATCTAATGTTTGATTTTGTAAATTGGGTATCACTGGTATACTAAAAATAATAAATAGGTGAATAAAATGCAAGCCAGTCAAAGCCTATTACAAAATTTTTTTTTCTTAAAATTTGGTGGAATTCTAATATTATGAGAAACAGTAAAACTACGTTAAACTTGTTACATGATATGTGGTATCCAAACATATCATATTTTTACAAATGATGACAATATAATATGGAAATGACACAAATATCCCGTAGTTTTACTGTTTGTCATTATACACGGTGTTGAAAAAAGGTCGGTACCCCTGAATAACTTCGGTGCATCGCATTGCAGCGGAAAATGTCTGTGGAAAAAGTTGTTTGGTTTTGAAGGAGGAATAGTTTGCAACTGAAACCACCCACCACCCCCTCAACCCCCGGGAGCGAGTTGGGGTAAATTAAGATTTTCAAATGGAACCGTATTATTTTTTTATTGGCGTATCGTGTTCTCTGACCAAAAATAAACATCTTTTGTCCGAAAATTTTTTTTATTCGGGCCCATCTTTCACTAATAATCACCATGAGAAATACAAAATCAGAAGCGTGCGAAAATCAAGTTCTTTTTCTCTGCTTTGTACTAAAAAATGCCCGTGGAATACAAATAACTTTTTTCGGGTATTTTTTAGTACAAGACGGTACAAGACAAGTATTTCCGGGATAAAACTGGATTTTTGCACGGGTCTGACTTTGTCTTTCTCATGGTGGTAAATGATGGACCCGAATTTCGGACAAAAGATGTTTATTTTTGGTCGGAGAACACGATACGCCAATAAAAAATATGGGGTTCCATTGGAAAATCTTAACTTACCCCAACCCGCTCGTGAGGATTGAGGGGGTGGGGGTGGTTTAGATCCCAAACTATTCCTCCTTCAAAGCCAAACAACTTTTTCTTCAGACATTTTCCCCTGCAATGCGATGCACCGGAGTTATTCCGGGATACCGACCTTTTTTCAACAACCTATATAAGTTTTTTCTTATTATTTGATCTTAGTCTTAGAGAAAAAAAATTATTTGACTTGTATTTGTTTTTGTTTTTATTGCTAAAAATAAGATTAATAATTACTGAGACAACTGAACCCAATTTATTAGAAAATGTATCGTTTCCAACATATGCCTCTTTGATAAGATTGGCCGCTATTGTTCGATTTTCGTCTGAAATGTCACCTAATTGAGGGGGAACCAATAATAAGGGGTTTTCGTCATATTCTTCTGCTAGTTTTTGTAAATTTGAGATATCTAAAAAATAATAAATATTAAGTAAACTGTAGTACCACGCCTACATTATAATAATGTACCGTGTATTTGTAGAAGTTCTACACAACAACTTGTTATTTTACGAAAAAGAAATTATTCCTTATTATACATATAATGTTGCTGTGTTTTTAAACAATTAAAAACTATACAGGTAAATATAGTCCAAAAAAAATCATTCAAATTATGGATCGTAATTTGCCTTAAGAAATATTAATTATCAAAGTACATATTTTTTGGCTTAAGTTTAAATAAGAATGGCAACAGTTTTTAAGCTACTACAAATTTGAAATTGTTTCTGTTACTTTTTATTTATATGGCAGTTTAAGGTAACCAAATAATAAAATTAATAAAACATTTATCGTCTATTTACTTTCTGCCATAACAATATATTCTTCCGAGCAAATACCGATGAATAGTGGTACTTTGATAACATTTCCAGCCACAAGAAGTTCATACATGGATTCGGTAATAAAGGCCCCTTCGTGCTCTGGTTCAATAGTTGGCAAAGGTATCTCCTAAAATAATCGAATGAAAATGTGGTGGTTAAAATAGCAATATGAATTTCAGATGTCCATATTATAGTTGTTAAATTGACCTACGCTAGGACCAAATCAATAAATATGATTCTAGTTGGTCTTTTGTCGCTTTTACTCCCGTTCCTATTATTTTTTTTGAAACATAGGTACTTTACACAGGCAAGAATAATTTAAAAACCGGTCAAGCCAGCAAAATATACGCGAAGAAACGTTTAAAAATGTTCAATCGGTAGAATTGATAACTTCCTCGTTTTTTGAGGTAGTTTTTAAATAAGAGCTGCATTTAACTGAGTACTAAGATGTAACCATATAGGTGTCAGATAATAATATGTTTCATTATTCTAACAGCTGTAGATCATAATAAGATAAGTTATGCTGAATGAAAATATGGGTGTCATATATAGAAATATTGTGTGATTGTATAAAAGATTTTGGCATTTCGCTTCGTTTTCGAAATACAAGGTATATATTGAATAATAAACTTAAACAGGAGACAAATGTCACGGAGAAAACAAATGTTGTTGCCATTGAACGAAGCAAAGCCTACTCGTATAATTTGACGATAAAAATACGAAAATAACTAAAAAATTAAGGTACTCTTTTACCCAGATCCCTGCAAATGAAAAATACTTAACACCCTGTATTTCGAAAACGAAACGACATGCGAAAAACTTGTATACCACATTTTCGTCTTAAAATAAGGTGAGGATTCACCTCCTTCATTTTTTCAGAGAGGTTTGGAAATACCTTGTATGTATTTCACAAATATTTATTTCGTGCTAGGTCAAAAATTTAAAAAATAAATTGATGAAAGAACTAAAATTTTCTTTGATTTTCTTACCACAGGATATAAATTAGCAGAAGCCCTGTCAACTTCTCTAGCCGTGGCATTTTGAAGGAATTCGAGCAAAAATACACTACTGGTATTGGTCAATGCAGTATTATTGTTTACCAAATTTGCCAAGCGTATACTATAGGGCAAATTATCTATTGCCCAGGCCCATGGACAAAATGCTGATCCACTTTCAACCAGGGCAGCTTTGAATAAACCTACAAAATATTTATCCAGAGACTTGCTTTCAGAATTATTTAGGGGATCAGATACAAAAGTTAATATACATATTCGGCATTCGGAGTTTTTATTTGTCGACGAATACAAATTATTTCTTGAATATAAACGTACAAGAGATATTTTCAATTCAATTAGCCGTATTTCAATGAAAATATTGGTTTTCTAAGTAAATTAAACTTTTACCTGTATTTTTCTGGTTCAATAATTGGTACGTTACTGAAGCGGCGCCAGCACTTGTTCCATGAATGATTATGTGGCTTTTATTTCCCCCGAATAATTCAATATTATCGTAAGTCCATTGAAGAGCAAATTGTTGATCTTTAAGTCCAGCATTTCCCGGCATCACTGTATCACCAGTGGAAAGAAAACCCATTGGACCTACTCGGTAGTTAAATGTCACGGCAACGATATCTCTGAAATTTAGATATTAGGTACTCTGAAATCTTATTATGCGATTTTCTACCTAAATTTATATAGCAATATAAACTATAATATACAATGTCCTGCAATAGTGCGTCAGGCCTGCATAGCTCCTATACTTTAATTCATATGTTGACTTATACATTATCATAGGGAGTATTTCAGGAAAATATTTTTCCGTGTACAGGGTGGCCCAAAAAAGTGTGATAATAAAACATTGTATTTTTTTAAATGGGATACCCTGTATTTTGGGGCATGCTGAGCTTCGTATTAGTGTCCTTGATAATTGGCTAAAATTTTATTTAATTTGCAGTGGTGGTTTAAGAGCGAAAAATGAGTTTTAGAGTCCTGGAAAAAAATTAAAAAACGACTTAAAATTTTTTTTCTAACCACGGCATTGGGTGAGATTTATGACAAGGGGTCTAGAGATACTATGAATCTAATAGCTTTTATCTATTTTATACAGGGTGTCCATAATAATGTTTCAAAAACGAAACATTTCAATGTAATGTTTTCAAAATTTTCTTGACTTTATTTTTCAATTTCAAAACTTTTTTAGCAAATTAAATATTATTTTAGGAAATCTTGCAACCTCTTAACTTAGTTAGGCGTCCTTCGGTACAACTTTCCTTAACGAAACTTGATCCTTTTTGAAGCGGTATATTTACTTTAAAATAACGGTTTTATACATTTTTCAGAAAATGCCATTTGAAAGTACTTGCACCCCTTTGAAACAACGATACCTTTCCACAAACCAATCTGGACCTCCATTGCCATAGTATGCAGCTCCACTTCTAAATGATCCACCGTAAATACCAAACATAACTGGAAGTTTTCTTGAACTATTGGCCTATAAGAAAATTAATTTATTGACTTTGTTCCACCAAAAACAAATATTAAATGGACGAACTCCAGTACAACTTACCAATTCAAGAGCTGGAGTAAAAATGTTGACAAACAAGCAGTCTTCATTTTCACGACCAGAGTCACTATTTACTTGAAAACACCTATTGGGGTCTGTAGTAGCATTTAATATTCCGTCCCATGCCTCAGCTTCCACTGGTGCCTGGAAATAAACATCATGCACAATACTTTTATTAAACAAACCCTCATACAAGAAGATTTACTACTAGAATAACTAAAAAATAAAACAAATTCGCATGTCTACAGATCACTTTGAAAATTTCGTAGCTTATATAAGAGCACATGCTCCCTTTTTGTTAAATATTTCCAGCCACTCAGTGCTGCCGCTTCTACTTGAAAGTATTGGCAACCTTGATAATTTAAATGGAAACCTCTGTATTATTTTTTCTAGAATCCCCATTAATTTCTTAATAACATTCTTTGAAATCCTGTACCTATCATTCTGTTATCGTTCTCGAGATAACAATTAATTTAACTTTTTTTTAAAACATCCTTCAAAAAGGTCTGATATATTTAACTCTGACAAATTAGCATACTGAAATTCGGTTGGGAGTTAGGTAATACCCAGAGGCCTTTCATGCTATTCCAGAATATAGTACAGAGTGTTTCAAAATTTAAATATTTTGAATTAATGTTGAATGGAAAAATGGTAAAAAGTATGATTTTCTTTAATGAAATATCCTGTATTTTATCTGTAGTCCTAAAAGCCCTTGAAATTGTCTATCGTTCTTGCATAGTATTGATATACCTATCTCGAATAGTTTTTGACTTATGGACAAATTTTATTAGCAAAATTAAGTATTACAGAATTATACATCCAGGGTGTTTTTTAATTAAGTACCGATGCGTAAGGTTGTGAATCCTTGGGTGATTTTAAGAAGAAAAGTTTATAGTAACATATATCTTAAAGCTCTTCATTGCTGAGCTACAGAATGTTAAAATTTAAACAATAACTTTTTTATCACAATTATAATCACTCTTACTTAGATACTTTTATGAAATTTTGAACTGAAAAGTCTTCAGTAAAATGTATTATCCATTTAAAAATATTTAACAACTGGAGTTATAAATAAATTATTTTCACTTAAATTCGTTGTAAAATTTACACTATATTTTACTTGATTTTACTAAACTTATTGGAAATCCTAGCTATAGATTTTTCTAAATTATGTTCACAATATTATTTTGGTACGAACTAATACTGAAAATTTTAATTATTACCATATTTTATAGGAAATCGTAAAATAAAATCTTTACTATAACAATTTTACTATAGTTTTTGTTAAAAGTTTCTATATATTTTAGTATATATACTTGATTTTACTAAATTTATTGGAAATTCTAACTATACTTTTTTATAAATTATGTTTACAATATTATTTTGGTACGGACTAATACTGAGAATTTTAATTATTACCATATTTTATAGGAAATCGTAAAATAAAATCTTTACTATAATAATTTTACTATAGTTTTTGTTAAAAGTTTCTATATATTTTAGTATATATACTTGATTTTACTAAATTTATTGGAAATTCTAACTATACTTTTTTATAAATTATGTTTACAATATTATTTTGGTACATGTTATTAATAAAAAAAGTATTTGATACTATATTTTATAAGAAATTTTACAATAAAATCTTTACTATAGTATTTTTTTCGTGCATCCTGATTTAGTATTTATTTTTGTAAATTCACTTCTTTATGTAGAAACTAAAATCTATATTTAATTCGCATTAAAAAAAAAAACCCATAAAAACATAAAAATATAGCGGCTAAGAAACGTCATGATTTTGCTAATACTAAAATTACAGAACAATAAAAACATATTTTGTCGACACTACAAATATGTCAAAAATATTATTCCTTTATTTGGGACTGTAATTAATTAAAATAAAGTTTTAATTTGTAATAAGTTCTTCATATGTGGATATGTGTTATACATATACCATCTCAGTTATTTTTTTACTTTTTGCCTTATCTCTAAATTTTTGAGCCGAGTTTGATCATTTTAAACTGAACTTTTAAACTATGTGCCTAGTTTAACTATTTTTATATTGTATTCCTGAGGCACCTGTGCCGAGTTTGAATTAGCCCATAATAAATATTATTAAATTCAACCTCATACCTGAAACCTTAATTTTCCCAAGGGTGGTTTTGCAAAAGGAATGCCCGTAAAAGCGTAAAATGTTCTATTTCCTGGACTCAATATGGCTCGTCCTCGAACGGTACCTTTTGGTGTTGTAACCAATATATCAGCTGACTAAGAGGACAGAATAGAATTTTAAAACAATTTGAAATATTATTGGTTTTAGAATACATAATTATACAGTGTGTTCCAAGATAAGCGAGAATTTGTTCATGGTATTGAATAGATTATTAGAAAAGATTATTTTGCAAACAGTTGATGACCAAATTTAACAAGTTTGCATGATTTTGAATTCTGAACAACTTTTAATAAAATTTTTCAATATTTTGTGAAGAAGAGGCAGTTTGACTAGCCAGAAATGACAATTACGCTCCGGTCAAGGCCTGCTTGACTTATTAAAAATCACAATAAGTTAAAGTTGTTTTGTCACCTAATCAAGTCGGTCTAGATCTCAAACGGTAAAATTTCAATTCGAAAATTTCTTGTCATTTGCACCTATAAGGCGCTTATTCTGTGACAATCTGTAATTATGGAAAATTTGAAACTTTTCTGATGAAACCCTGTTATTATTCTTTTTAGTCAGAGAGTAAACAGCTGTTCCTACGTTCTACGGTTATAATATAAGTTATTGAAGAGAAATGGGTTAACTAATCGAGAGCAAACTGAAACTGTGAAAAAGAAGTTATTATAGTGGTAAAGTTTGTTTTAAAATACTTACCAAAGCACCTATAAGTACAAAAAGGGCAACCAGTAACCTATACATGATTTTTGTACAAAAAAACACATTAGGGTACATAGTATATTACCTATTAAAAAAATATCTACATATCTAAAGTAGGTAGGTACAAGATAATTTTTAAAAAATTATTGTTGATAAGAAGATAAAATATAAAAATGTGGAATATTTAGCTATTTTGATGATTTTATAATAGAGAAAAGGATGGAAAACATAATTAAAACATATTTTGGCCCTAAATAAGGACGTTAAGCAAAGATGTACCAAATATAGGTCACGTTAAAAAAAACTATCTAGACGCAGTGACGTGTCTTGACTTTCGCCAATATATATACCCCAAAATGCGCTACTTAATAACATCCTCCCTTACATAACCACCAACTTTGATAATTGGTACTCATTTGAAATGTTAGTAGTTTCAGCCAAAATAGTTGCAATAAATGAAGACTTTTCAAAATCGTTTGAATAACGTTATTGTTTCGATAGGGTACGCAGTAATTTAACATGTATTTTCGAATTTGTACGATTAGTACTGTTATAGTGCCCTGCCACCAGTTATGGGACCCACCCCGTAGTTTCTTGAAGGGATCGATATCAGCTGTGCACATTGGCGTAACTAGAATGTATTTGTAGGGGGGGCCTGGCCCTTAGTCGCGTAGGATTTTAATGGCAAGTGTCACTATGACGTATGTATGGCTTCGAACTTCGGAAATTCTGGGGTGGGCACCAGAGCAGTCTGGGGTGGGCATAGCCCACCTGGCCCCCCCTCTAGTTACGCCTATGGCTGTGCACCTGTTGCCAGTTGCATCATCCGATATCGCAGGTTGTTGTTGAAATCGGAGCGGTCTGGACTATATTAGAAACTTTTGCGGGATTGACTACTTTTATTTTAAAAATGGAACTGATCACTTGAATTGCTTATTTAACTGCTATCAACTCAATACTCTTTTATCTCTGAACTTCTTACCAATTTTTAATTAAAACCCACTAATTTAGTTTTGCTCTATTTTTAAGATATTTATTACGGTTCACAACAATTTATTCTCAAACAATGATTTACTGGATACGAGACGACATTCTCCATAATTTATCTCAGTAAGACATTATACCCTTAAACATCACAATTTAAAATACTACTACGGAGTCAACGTATTCTTAAAGTATTTCTTACAACGGACTCAATTAACTTTTGGCCATAAACACTTACTTCCGATTAAAATTACTTTTCTATCGAAATCGAAATTTCACTTATTACACATTAAACTTTCAGGCATTTATTTCTTTGTGTCACTAAAACACTTTTCACCATTCACTTAGTTACACTTTTCCGAGTTACTTTATAGATTCCGCTCCCGTCTTTGAGCTCCGTCGTTGACTAACTTTTCTGCATCAGATCCAGTGTTTAAATACCCGATTTTCAGCCCACTTTTCCATCCCATTATCCCCCTGTGACAGTTTTATTGCATATAATTAACCTCAATTCCAGGAAAAAGTGTCATTTCCTAATTATTTATTGATCTTTAAGCGCGAAAGTCGCTTAATTTTACCCCTTTTTAGGTCACAGGTGTTCATTTCCTTCTTATTTCTAGGAAACATCCCACTCAACCCCCCTAGGAGGTGATAAATCATAAGGTGGCGTGATCGGACCCCCTATTGAACACCTGCGATTCTGGGTCAGATATTTCCGGATTCAACCGGTTAATTCCACTCGCTCGCGTTCTTTAATGGGGTCAAAATCCCTTCTTTTAGAGAGAGAGGGTAGGTTTCATCAGTCATCGCGCATTCCTCCCGATTCAGTTATGTTATATCCGCGATCGCGTCTTAAACCAGTTCTCTAATGCAATGGGTGTTTATGCAGTGATAGAGAAGAAAGTGAAGTGTTGTGCAATTTCTGAATAATTCATGAGCTTTATTTTAAAATTTCTATAAATTTTCTAAAATTTATTCCCGCGTTAATTTATAATTTTCTATGAAATATTTAATTTAGAATTTTTCCATATTTTCTGAATGAAAAATTTTTAATATTTTAATAAAATTTTATTTTAAATTTGTATTCTAAAATTTATTCCATATTTATTTTAACTTTTAATAAAATCATCACACTGTGTAGTAGTATTAAGCTGGGTCCATAGTTGTCGTAACGTGCCGTAAGACGTAATCACCAACCTATAACTATGGACACGTACAACTTATGGGGTGCGCAATAAAAAGTTAAATTTTATGAGTGAAAAAATGGGTTGATGCGCACGGTTTTCCGGTCATATTTTTAAAGGTTGCTCGTCGATTGTCTTGCGCACAATGTTATCGCCGTCATATAGGCAACCACGCCGTAGTTTATCAGTGGGCATTGCGGATGACACCTGGCGAGCAGCTTTATTTACATGCGCGCGCCCATAAATTTGTAGGTTACAAATATTATGAAGCAATGAGGAGAGCAACAAATGCCCTTCGCAGACCAAGCAGAATATGTTCAAGGTAGATAGCGATATTTTTGAACATTTATTAAAAGAAAGCTTTAGTAAATGAAGCTTTCTTTATTTGTAAGTATGCTATATCTTGAAAACAAACGAAAAACGGATAAGAATTTTTTTACATTATTTTCACTCTTGGTATAACTGAATGAAACCCAGTAGTTTTATTAAACCATTTTTTATTGGTGCTATAGATATCATTTTATTTTTTACAGCTTTTATACAACCTAAAAAATGTTCTAATAAATAACAAATGGCCTAATGCCGAAAGTATCATATACGTTTCGCCAAGAATCGTATCGGGACGATTTAGGTGTATCTTTAAGTTCCAATGTGGTATTGATGTTCAAATAAACAAAGTTGTCCGGTGTCACTACAGGCCATGTGAGGTTGGATAAGAGTTCAACTGGTTCTGGAGTTGGATTTCTGAAATCATGATATTCATTCTAATTATTTCAGATGTGCTATTTTGAAAACTGCCATGATACTTAAATACCATGATTACCTACCTGAAAAACCTCAAAATATCATTCATTTCGAAAACCTGGCTGTACTGAGGAAACCTCAAGGTTTAAGAGTATTTATCAGTGGACCGCCTGGTCCCATTTGGGAATTCGCCGCGGAAGAGCGTAAATCAGTAATATTGAACAATCAGACAATATCGCCCATCCAAGACATGACGCTAAACTAAATAGATTCCACGCCGATTGAGGCGCGATTTTTAAGTCTCTTATGGAGATTTATGTTGCTGCCAGCGTTTTTAACTCTTTATTAAAGGCATTGAAAGGTTTTACGCATTTAACAGTAAGTGAAATGAAAGAATAATATCATGGTATTTAGGTATATTTATTTCATGAACATACAACAAAGATTGAAGTTAAAATACGACCTAAGTAGTTACAAATAAATTAAATTATTTTTTTAAAATACTCCATCTCTCAGTGGAGTAAAATTATGAAGAGGTAAAGAAACTCATAGTCTGCTTCAGTAGTTAAATAAACAATATTTTAATTTCCAAACGTGTTTCAAATGCATATACTCTCATCAGCTTCACTGGAAAATACTTAAGAAGTAAATGTTAACTAAATAAATAAAACCGTATCCATTCTAATTTTTTGTTTTTATCCTTAGGAAAGTTAGGAAACACCTTATATTTCTATAACATTTCTTTGCCTGATTATCCATATCACAACCGAACACAGCGCACCTCATTTTATGGAAATTCAGATATTTATTTTAATAAACACACACGACTAAATAAGAAAAAGTTCTGGTGAACTTTCCAAATGGCCATTGAAAACAACGTCAAACTGCCACGGCGACCAGTGCTGCCAGAAAACTTTGATCAAAAGTAATAGGTTGACGGTTTGAAACCTAATAGAATGATAAAAACGGTGTCAGCGTAAGAAGAGTACGAGAAAGAAAGGTCGTTACTTTCCTATGATATGGGGGCCACTTCCAGATTGATCATAAATTTTATATGGGGAGCCCCACAACAAGAATGAACATCTAAAAAATTGTTAAAATAGTAATGGATATATTACAATTGTAGAAGACTGACAACGCTGGTGGCAACGAGGAGGGGTCGCCGAGCAGCTTCGGCTATCGTCGACCGGTTCCAATGGTGTGGCGGATGTTTTAAAAGTTTGTCGAAATATTTTCTTATTTTAGTGGTATTGTAGCTATTATGTGTGTTATATTTCTATGAAATTGATATACGTAAATACTTGTCATATATTATTTTTTCATTTTACATACCATTAAATGCGTAAAACCGTTTTATACCTTTAAAATAGAATTAAAAACGCGAACACCGTATAAATCTCCATAAGAAATTTAAAAATCACTCTCCCTGTGACGTTACAGCGCGCGCAGATGAAATTGGAACGGTTAAATATCTTACCTTAAGTTATTGTATCATGACGCTGACCGGGCTGTATCGAGGTAGTAAAGCTTCGGTTTCCTACAAATCAGTACCGTAAAAGTACGGACGGTTTGACGTAAAAATAGTGTAATGTAAACGAAACGGTCTATGCAGTAAAATAGGGTGGCTGTGACAGTAGACATATAAAAATTGTGTTGTTTTGCAATATGGACAATTTAGATCCGGCCATCCTAACTTATTTTGAGGGTGAAGAATCATTAGACGCCATTTTCAAAATCCATGCACATGCACAACCCCAGAATCACCTCGACGTATTTTTATGAAGCGGTAGAGCCTAATGCTCTGGTAAAAAACAATGTGTTTTGCAAGCATGTACAGATTTTTTAATGACTGAGTCACTCGCCGTCAAATTACTCCCGCTATTTTACGGTACCGTTTTGTAGGAAACCGAAGCTTAAGGACGTTTTTTCTTAATCGTCTGCCTTTGAGCAACGGAAGCGTTGCCAAATCACTTTAGATAGTTGCAATTTCAGGTAATATTTCTGAAAATCTTAGTGTGACATTTTTTTCATTAAAACTAAGCCATGAAACTAATTGAGATTATAGCTAGATAGTGGAGGAAGTATTTTCCGAAGTGACTGTATAACCATGTTTTTTCAATTAAAACGTTTTTACCGTTTAGAAAAAATAAAATTCGTTTTCGAAAATTTCATGATTATAGTCAGTCATGTGCATCTTATTCGATATAGCATGTACAAGGTTATAAAATTTCATTAAAACATATAGCCTGTATTTCAAAAATATAAGTTAAATTGCAGAATATGTAAATTTAATGTCAATTATGATGTTCAAAAGATATAATTTTTATTTCAGATTATAAACTGTATTTCAGACAATATCACACATATTATGGTAAATGTATAATTTAGGTTTATATTAGATTTTCTTGGCACATGTCTGTCATAACATCTCCATAGGACTTCCTGTTGAAGATCCAAATTGGATCTTTGTGCTGGTATTTTTTGATCAAGCTGTGTGTATAACGACAGCACATAACGCGTACTTCACATACTAATGCCATGAACAACTACAATTGAAAACTACATATAACACTCTCTAAAATACAAGTGACTGAAATACAATTTACATTTCTTGATTTAAATCTGAATACAACTGACAACTCTCAAATACTATTGACGCTTCCTAAATATAATGACGAAACTGAAATTCTCTATTTAAAACGAACAAATAAAAATACAATAATTGATGCTTCCTTAACCGTGGATAAGCTCCAGAGAGAAAAATTAGATAACTATGTATTTTACGTACCCGTATTTGTAGAAATTGGACCACAACTCGATTAGCCTCCAGTGAGTCACTACATCACTCTCTGGGAATCGATCGTACTTGGTATTGTCATAATGACCAACTTTCGTGACGCCCAAGTAGTAGTATTCTTCTCCATGCGAAACAGTGTCAGCTCCTGATCAAACCGACTTTTTGTATTACATAGTATACAGAGGGTGGTCAAAGAGGGGGTGCGATAATTGGATAATATTTTTAATATTAATTTATCAGAAAATTCACAGATAAATACGAAAAGTAGATAGGTACTTCTTATCTAGTAAAAACCTTTAACACTATGGTATTTTATCAACTTCTATGTTTTGTTTTGGATTTTAACAACTTTTTTTGCTGCCAGGTCCACACCAAATTAACAAAACAGCAACACAATATTTTTCAACAATTTAGAAACAAATCGGCAACATTTTACCAACTTTTATGTTTTGTTTCGATTTTTAGCAACTTATTGTCTTCCCGTCGCGGAGCAGTAAACATCAAACGGTTTCTGTTTGTTCTTATTTCCGGCAATCCTGCAGGTGCGGTATGTACAGGGTGTCCATTTTTGGGTAGTTTTACGGGGTATCTCCGTTATTAGTAAAGATAGAATCATGAGGTTTTCGCAGTACTTTGCTACTTTTTTGTCAAACAGAAGATGCCGTAATCAGAATTTTTCTAGGCCGCCTTGTTTTTTATATACAGGATGTTTTTGAGAATTGTGCATTTTGGGACACCCCCATATCTCGGTTACCCCTAACGTATCAAAAAGAAATCAAATGATATTTTTTTCTACATTCAATAGTTTTCAAGGAAAATAAACAAATTTGCTTTTTTTAAATGGGTCACCCTATATATTTTTTAATAATATAATTTAGTTCGTAACAAGCTTCTCAAAAATATATAACACTTTATTTTTAGTCATAGTATTAGGCCCGAAATATACGTTTTTCAAGAATATACCATTTTTTTTTAGTAGGCCATGACGGGTATTAAAAAAAAATACTGGTGCGATTAAATATTAGACACAAAAATTGAAAATTTATTGAACTCCCTCATAAATATTGCTCAAATTGTTCTCCATTATGCCTTAGACATATTTCACACATGGTTCTTATTCGCCTTAATGAATTAAAAATAATAAACGGCTGCGTTTGTAACTCCCTAAAAGCTCTGTCAATGGCAATTCTTAAATCTGCCATTGTTTGGTACTGAATGGAATAAATCTTATTTTGAAGGTATCCCCATAAGAAGAAATCAAAAACCGACAAGTCGGGTGACCTTGGTGGCCATCTTACAGGTCCATTAGTTCCAATCCAGCGACCTGGAAAGTTATTATCTAGGTAGGCTCTTACAATTTGGGCATTTTGAGCGGGCGCTCCATCCTGTTGAAGATGCAAGTTATTGCAGGGGCACATCTTGGGCACATCTGCTATTATATCTGGCACAACCTTTTCCAGAATTTCCAAATATTTATTTGCATTAAGCCTCCCTTCAAATATATTATAAACTATTTTGCTATTCAGTATAAAGCATGAAACGCTAATGCCAAATCTGCCTTGCCGTTCGATTTTAAATATTACATGCTGATTTTCCTGAGACCAAAACCTCGTATTCTGTCGATTAAACATGCCAGCACTGGTAAAATGATCCCATCAAACCATATAACGGGTTTTCCAAAAAAAATTTCCCTGCTCAGATTTTGTAAATAACAATTGCAAAACTCTATACGGCGCTGTGCATCACAGCTACGCCACTGTCAATTACGTAGTTTTGGGTTTGTCTCGTGAAACATAAAAGTTGATACAATGTTTCCGATTTGTTGCTGAATTGTTGAAAAACATTGTTGGTGTTTTGTTTTCGTTTTGTTGGTGAAACACGAAACAAGCCTAATGCTACGTAGTTACTACATATACTTTTGTTAACATTTTGTCTCGCAAGTGTGGACGCAAGTTTTCGTTTTGATTGGTTTCCAGAAAGTTGCTAGTTTGTTGTATTTCTATTTTGTTGCATATTTTTGTTTTGTTGGTTTGGTGTTGACGTGGCATTATAATAATAATTTTTAACAAATCCCTAAAATTTAAATATCTAAAATTGTATTTCGTTGTATTTTAAGAATTTTATCGGAGATTAACTTACCTTCTATGGAATTGTTATGTATTCCCATTGGTCCTTTATAAGAGAATTGGTAAAAGTATACCGGACTGAATCTTGAATATAGCTCCCCAAATCTAATAACTGATCGAGTAAATTCATTGTCACTGGCGAACTACAAAATAAAGTATCAACATATTTATCGAATTTCTGTTCTTTGAAAAAAAAAATCTTTGATTCAAAATATTATAATATAGAGGATGTAATGAAAATTATTTATTATAATTAAATCGATGACTCATCAGGTTTCCTAAAGAAAGCCTACATACTTTTTTAAATCGGTCGTCTAGAAACGTAGGTAGAGACCCCTAAAATCAACGCACATGCTATGTTTTTTTCCCAAAATTCGTATCACCCTGTGGAGTATATTAGCAACCAAAGCACATTGCAGTTGACATTCAACGGTAGGTCCATCTTTCCCCAACATTTTCTTTTTTGGTTTACTTCACTATCTCTGTTATTAAAGGAGATTCGCCGTTTTATAGCGTAACATGTTTTTATAGACTTTAATATTCAACACATTCATTGCTAAGTGTTTCTGCAACATCTGCTGACACATCGCTTACAATGTCAGAAAAAGTCCACAGTCTACTTGAAAACATTTAACAATGAATGTGTTGAATATTAAAGTCAATAAGAACATGTTACGCTATAAAACGGTGTATCTCCTTTAATAACAGAAATAATGAAATAAACCAAAAAAGAAAATGTTGGGGAAAGATGGACCTACCGTTTAGTATCAACTGCAATATGTTTTCGGTTGATAATATACTCCACAGGGTGATGCGAATTTTCGGAAAAAAACATAGCATTTTTAGAACACCCAGTATAAATCGAAAATTTAATTTTTATCATAATTCAATAAATCATATTTAACAGGCGTTTTTCTAAAATCGAAACGTTTCGGGTTATTAAAGAAATTCATTTTAGACGTTTTTAAGAAATCGCCCTGTATCTCAAAAAGGTCTAAAAACTGCACATTTTCTCTAATTTAACCAGTTTCTTAGGAATTACCGTTCAGAAGATATCTATAGTGACCAATTAAATAATTGCCACCCTGTATATATTAATAATTTTCACACACTATTTTAATCAATCACTTCTTCATAACTACCATAATAATATGTAAGTTTTAATTACTTACTGTAACAACAGATCCTAGTTTATTTGAAAATGTATCGTTTCCTACGTATGCTTTTTTAATTAGATCCGCAGCTATCGTTCGGTTTTCATCAGAAATATTACCCAATTGAGAAGGGACTAGTATCAGGGGATTGTTATCATAATTTTTTGCCTTAGCTTGTAAATTAGGAATATCTAAAACAATTTATAATTATTTAATTCGATTTGTTTAGTAATATAAACTGTCTAAACTGAAATACTAATGCGATAGACTTTCCGACATTGACAAATCTCAAATACAAATGAGAAGGATGCAGAGCTTTTTACTTATGATTATTAAGCAACTTACTTCCTGCCATTCCAATTTCTTCTTCCGAATTAATACCAATAAATAACGGTACTTTAACTACGTTTCCCGCTGCCAGAAGTTCATACATGGATTCGGTAATAAAGGCCCCATCATGTTCTGGTTCAAAGGTTGGCAACGGTATTCCCTAAAATTAAAAAAGTTATATTTTTTTTTGTAAAATTGATCTACTTGTAAGTCTTTTTTTTTCTAGTGTCCATATACCTATTACCACCGTTAATTTGTCCTTGATGTAAATGGATTTGTATCGATATTATCACAATAGGCGCATTTGCTAGATATGCTGGTTGTTTACTTTTGACTTATTGTTTTGAGCGATTCGTTTTCAGTAGTTTTTTCATTTTAGTTTTAGAATGTTTTGGATAAACTTCCTTTCAAATATTTTTAAAAAATCTATTCCAAAACCATACACTATAAATAAATCAGAAATGATACTAAGAAAATAGGCAGGTTAAATTGAGAAGTCAATTTTCAAATTTAAGAGTTGAAGATACCCCTTCACAGAGACAAAAAGCAGCAACAACCGAACAGGCGCAGAACGAAATTTGCAACAAGTTGCAGTGGCGGTTCGTCAATAGGAGCACATGAGCACGTGCACCCCCAAGAATAATAAAAAAAATTAATAAAATATGAATTTATGTTCATTTAATATTATTTATCGTATAAAGTCCAAACCTTTTTAACATTTTATCGTACCGTCAAACCAAACTTATACGTAGTAGCTCTCACTGTGACGTGATCCGCGCTCCGGTCGTTAGATTGATGACGAGGAATGATCGCATATGCGCTCATGTAGACGGGAATGCAAGGCAGTTTCCCTTTACAATCAGACGACGGGTGATTTGAATTGATTTCGAATGGAAAATGCGCACACTTTTGGAGTGGGCCTTTACCCGTTTGCACGTGTATATATGCTGTAATTCAAGGTGCATTTGTTTGTACCAATATTTTAATCAGTTATGTCGTTAAAATTAATAGTTTGATGGTGGAATATGTAAATTTAGCTCTTTTAAATTTGTTCGCGGCAAAATATTAAAGTAAAATAGGGTGTTACTGATACATTTCTTCAAATAAGAACAGAAGAATGAACTTTACATTTAAGCACTGTACACATTAAAAAAAACCTTTTTGATTCTCTAAAAGTTTTCCTGTACAATTTGAAAATAGATAAAAATATGTTTTAACTGACGCTTTTTCTTATTGCTTTTTTCTTTCTACGTTTCGAACGAAAAAAAAATGTTTTGTTGTTATACCAAGATTTTTGTTAATAATTTCACGTTACTATTGAACTTCCTCTATCATAGGTCACGAGCCGCTACTGACCGGTTGGAAAGTTCGCTCTGTGAAAGAAACTAACTGTTTCTATAAACAGCAGATCAATAAGATGCAAAAGTACTCAATAATGCAAGTAAATATTTAATCATTATGAATAATTTAATTCATCCCACACCTGACACCAGAATTAATGTCCTCTAAAATCTCTAAATTACACAGGCCTGTTACTGTTACGGTACTGTTACACAGGTTTGTTAAGCTCAGTTTTTATATAGAAGTAAGTAATTAAAATACAATTGGTCTCTATCACCCACAGAATTTTTTTTGCGAAAAAAAATATAAAATTTTTTTTATAATTCACGTTTTGATCAGTAAAATTTATTTTTTGTTTACCTTTGTGAGTGGCATTTGATATACAGTGCTTAAAAACATGTCTAGCTGGTGTTGCAAAAACAAGCCAGATGATTTTTGTTATATTTATGGATATATCGTCTTGAAAAGATTTGAGAGACCAATTGGTGAATATTTTCGGATTTTACTGATTTGAAAAAGAACCTTACGTGATACAAAAAACTAAAAGCAGATTTGACATCAGCGCTACGCAATTACTCGAAAACAGATAAAATTAAATCAACTTGCAAAGTGTTAAAATGTACAGGCCTGTGTTATTAATTTTCCCAAGATAAACTGAACTAAATACTATTTATACCGCAAAAACAATTTAAGTTTACAAAATATGTGTTAGAAATCATTTTTGTAGAAGCAAATTTCTTGGATTTCTTACCGAAGAATATAAAATACCAGAAGCTCCATCAACTTCTCTCGCACTCGCTTTTTGAAGGAACTCTAGTAAAAAGGCACTACTGGTATTGGCAACAGCTGTATTATTGTTTACTGCCTTCGCTAGTCTTATAGTGTATTCCAAATTGTCTTTTACCCAAGCCCATGGACAGATTGCAGATCCACTCTCAGCCAATGCTCCTACGATTAAACCTAAAAAATCGTAGTTATGTGAAGTTCTCCAACCCTCCAAAAGTAGGGTCGTACGAAAGTCATTTTCAAATTCTAAACTATTCAGGGCATATAGAAAGGGTTTATTACAATATTTAATGCTCCTTCAGTCAATTGTTATCACAATGAGGCGTATTGGAACATAACTCACGTCTCTTCCCGAAACATGAAAGTAGATACGTCGACGCGATAGGCTGCTTCCCTTGAAATCGCGAATAACTTAGTTTGAAACGTTTGTGGTGCTCTTGCTGAATAAATAAGTTATTATTATTTCAACGACGCAGATTCAATGTCTAACCGCGCCATCTCCGTCACTATAGTAACCTTCTATTCTTAAACCATTTTCTTCCCAGGTGCTTCCAAATGCTTTCAAATTTATGTTCGTTACCAAGAAAGAATTTGTTTGTTGTCATTTATATTGAAATTATGGGGAGAAATTGTTGAGGTAAGTAATTAGGTAATAATAAATAAATGTAGTAATTAAGAGAGAGTTAGAGTTATGGAAAAATAATGGATAAAACAGCCAACATCGCTGAGGGCGTCTCTTGACTAATCATGTAACCTTGTTTACCAATCTTCAATAGTGCACGCGGCTTTTTATGAGAATGACATTATCTCGCTTATTAACTCACAGCGCAATTTACGGCTATTTTTCTGCAACTTATTTTCATCTCAGGATTTTCCGGTATAAATAGAATAAGCGAATTACATAACACCCTGTATATATTATTAAAATAATTTGTTGTTATCATATTTTTCGTTCAAGGTAGAAGCTATTGCTATTGAACGTTATAATAAAACTAATAATAAATGGATAGAGTGAATAAAATCTTAGACTCTGTAGGATATCTAAATAATCAAATAGGAAAATATTTTTTTTTAAATGGGACACCCTTTATTTCACATGTTTTAATTCTAGGCATCAATTCAGTAAAGTTGCCTTTTGTATTATACAGGTTTGGCAAATATCTATTATAATCAGACGCTTAACGGACAGAAAAGCGAACGTAATATACCAACTATAAATTAAATAAGGATGAAACAGATATCCTTGTCGTATCCTAATTCGCTTGGTTTCCGCTTCTATCACGGTAGGGGGATCCTCGTACTCTCCTCTCGCAGACTATATAAGGCGAGCTAGATCTAGTGAGTTTTTGCAATCTAGAAATTTAATGAAACTTTTTAAAACTAATTTCTATTGGTTTTTATTTCATATTCAAAATGTGATTCATATTTTAAATGGATTTACTATTTAATTTCCCTAAATACCTTTGTATTGCTAAGTTTTCAATGTACATCGATAAGCACGAGCCGCTTGCACGATTTCGCTTTATCCGCACGTAACACATGACTGCGTCGCGTCATGTTGGTTGATGGTGGAAGGAGAAATCAATTTGGTTTAAGATACGATGTTTGTTTGTACTTCTCTTCAATTAATTTATAGCTGGTATATTTCGTTCTCGTTTGTTTTCGAGATACTGTTTTTGAAAAATGACTGAGACAGCTTCTCAATGGGATAACTTGAAACAAAACAGCAAGCACATTCCTTAGCTTACTTTTTCTTTTCTATTTAAAAATGCCAACATCCGGTTAAGTTGTTAAAGACACTGAGAGACAAAATGAGACCCTTCCAAAAAAATACCTTTATTTTTTTGATTTAACAACTGGTAGGTCACTGATGCAGCACCAGCACTTTGACCCTGTAATGTAATGTGACTTTTATTTCCACCAAACAATTCAATGTTATTGTACACCCACTGGAGGGCAAATTGTTGATCCTTAAGGCCCGCATTTCCAGGCATCACCATATCACCAGTTGATAGAAAACCCATCGGACCTACTCGATAGTTAAATGAAACAACAATAATGTCCCTTAAAGAAATTAAAAAATATTGTTACCTAAAATAAAATAAAATTATTCTCACAGTCGTGAAAGTCACATGCTCGGCAACGGCAAGGCACAGGCGGCACGGCAAAATATATTTAATCATTGAATCTTATTGATTTTGCGGGAACGTCTCTAACCTATTTTGGCGCGCCGGTGCTTTGCCGTTGCCGAGCACTTGCCTTGCACGAAAGTGAGAATCACCCTTGATCCACCCATAGAAAAGGAAAATAAACTTAGTGGATCGATAATACATTTTTTTGAGAACTCGGAGAACCTGCTTGCTTGTCAAATGGTAGTAACATACATATAAGTACGCAAGGGAAAGAATCAAACGAATAATGCTCTATACAGCTCTTTTACGCGACTATATGCCCCGTCGAGCGTTGATTTACAAGACACATTTATTGTCAAACACAGTGAGTAATTCATAATATTTTATGATTTACTAAATGGTAATAATAATAAAATTATAATATTTTAAGGTGATATCTCCTTTTTTAGTTATAATTTTGGCAATGTCATAAGGTCGCTTAGTAAAATTCTACTGAATAAGGTTTGTGCCTTCGAAACATGTATGGGATGATTACAATTCTTTAAATATTGTTATTAAACTAGTAGAGAGTAATTTTTTTCGCATTCATCATTTCACTCCACTTTGAGATGGACCACTTCAGAAAAACAATGTTTGTCATATCTGTAATATGTAGATTCACTTGTTTTAAGAAATAATTACCTTTCAACAAACCAATCAGGTCCACCTCGACCATATCCAGCAGAACCACTTCTAAATGAACCTCCATAAATAGTTAAGACAACTGGGAGCTTTTTGGTGCTGTTAGCCTATGAAAATATATTAAACCTTCAATTTTTGTAGCATTAAGACCCCCTGAGAAAATATTTGTTATAAGCAATCTAAATGGAGATTTGGGTGAGCTTTATAACAAGGGGTCTAAATATACTATGAATGTCACTTTTATGCAGGGTGTTCATAATTAGATTCCAAAAAACGACACATTTCAAAATAATTTTTCTAAAGATTTTCAAATGGAATATCCTATATATTATTTGGCTATTGGATGTACAATTCATAAGCACTTGTTTTTGTAGTACAAACTTATAGGTAATATTTTCAGCCGTTTTCAAAAGAATTCCAAATTTTATGAATTATTGTTGTTTAAATACAATAGGCGTTTTGACTAATAATTGTAAACGACAGTAGCTATATGTTCAAAATATCTTACATTTTGATCTGTCTACAAGTAAACACGTTCTAGAAAAGATCTGTTTACATCCCTTAGCATTTGAGGTGAGATACTATCACAGCGGATCATTAGTAGTGGTTAAGCCTAAAACCATATCAGGCTTTGAAATAAAATACGGATTCATTTGTTAATTATTATAGTTTGACCAGTTTTTTAACTTAAAAAAAAATTGTTGCTTAGGCCGAATAAATAATAATAAGAAATTAAAATTGATTTCATTGGTTGGTGTATATGATCTTTGTACTTGGTAGGAGCGAAAAAAATTGTATGTTAGCAATGACTCATTTTACGTCACGTTATTTAGAACTTGAGTTTTTCGGTATGGGGACCGCCAAATTATTTATGAATAACTGCCTACAATTTATATTAATATGCTGCTAGTTTTTCACCTGAAATGTTGAGGGACGTAAACAGATTGAACAAAATTGAAGACATTTTGAACATTTACTGTAGTTTACAATTATTAGTCGAATCGTCTGTGGTATTTAAACAACATAATTTATGAAACTTGGAATTATTTCGAAGACGCTGGAAATATACAGGGTGTTCATTTGAAAACTTCCCACCACGTATTTATCGAAAACCACTGATTAAAAGAAAAAACGCCGAGATACGTCAATAGGTTTGCCAAAGGGGACAACTTTTTAACCAAAAACTACTTCACCCCCTTTTACCCCCTGGCCCCCGGGGTCATCCCCTTAAAATTTTTAAATGACAAGGGGTAGCAAGTAATAGCTTGTTTGAAAGGTCTTTCAAAGTGCTTTATTTTGACGTTTGATTTTTTAAAATAGGTCGATTCGTTTTCGAGAAAATTAGAAAAAATTTTACCGCCTTCTTTTCATCAACACAGATAACATGGGCGAACTGTTTTTATTCTTATACCTGTTTAGTTTTTTATACCTCTTTAGTTTTTTATAGTTGCTAAGGGAAAGAAACAATTTAATTTGCTGTCAGTTACCTTTGTGACAATCTTGGAATAGTGAAAATTAATTTATTGATTCAGATTTTACTTCCAAAATGGTTTACACACTAGCGGAAAGAGTGGAAATTATTCTAATTTATAGTGCCCAAAATCAATGTGCTCGACAAACTGCCGTGACATTTAACGCCAGACATCCGGAAAGATAACTTCGCATAGGTATGTTTTGGACCTTGTTACTAAATTTACTCAAACTGGATCTGTTGCAAATAAAAAACGTAATCATCGTAGAGTTTTGGATGAAGCCGCTCAAGTTGAAGTTTTGGGTCATTTTGCCATACATCCTAATACTTCATTACGCAAAGTTGTCGATGCGACTGGTATTTCATTAGGCTCTGTACACACAGTTACTAAATTACATAAATTTCATCCATTCAAAATGAAAATATTGCAAGAGTTAACCAAAGATAATTTCGATAGGCGAGTTGAGTTTTGTGAACAAATGACTCCAGCGATTAATGATAATACCATTCATGTAAAGAATATCTGCTTCAGTGGTGAATGGACATTTTATCTAAATGGATTTGTTAATAAGCATAACTGCAGGTATTGGAGCAATGAAAATCCTCATGCATTTGTAGAAGGTCATACTCAGTACCCCCAAAAAATTAATGTATGGGCAGGCATTTTAGAAAATAAAGTGAGTGGGCCATTGTTTATTAATGGGAATTTAAATGGAGGCATTTATTTAGATATGTTGGAAAATACCATCAATCCGCTTATCACTGAAAGCATTGAAAACCAAATCGAAGACGATGGAAACCATATACTTGATGAGGCTGAAATATATTTCCAGCAAGACGGCGCTCCTCCTCACTATGTTCTTCCGGTTTGGCAATGGCTAGACGACGAGTTTCCAGATAAATGGATAGAGCAAAGAGGGCTTATAGAATGGCCTGCTAGATCTCCTGACTTGACGCCATCAGACTTTTTTCTATGGGGCCATTTGAAAACTATTGTGTTCACTCCCCAACCTAACAGTTTGGATGAACTTCGTCAACGCATCACCGAAAGCTGCCATGATCTCCCACAACATGTTTTTGAAAATGTCCGTCAGGAATTTGAAAATCGCCTATATCATTGTTTGGCCAATAACGGGCAACATTTTGAACACTTATTGAAATAAAAAGTGATATTTCCGTGAGCTTTTTTTCTATCTGAACAAATTAAGATAATTAAAGATTTTTCCAATTTTCTCGAAAACGAATCGACCAATTTTAAAAAATCAAACGTCAAAATAAAGCACTGTGAAAGACCTTTCAAACAAGCTATTACTTGCTACCCCTTGTCATTTAAAATTTTAAAGGGGATGACCCCGGGGGCAGAGGGTAAAAGGGGGTGAAGTAGTTTTTGGTTAAAAAGTTGTCCCCTTTGGCAAATCTTTTGACGTGTCTCGACGTTTTTTCTTTTAATCAGTGGTTTTCGATAAATCCGTGGTGGGAAGTTTTCAAATAAACACCCTGTATATATGTTCATATTACACAAAATAATTACTTATGAATTCTACATTCAATAGTCAAATAATATACAGGGTGTTCCGTTTGAAAGTCTGGAGAAAATTGATTTTGAATTGTGTCGTTTTTGAAATCTTATTATGAACACACTGTATAAAATAAATTAATACTATTAGATTCATAGTATCTCTAGACCCTTTTTTATGAAGCTCACCCAATCCCGTGGTTAAAAAATAATTTTTGAATTGTTCTTTGATTTTTCTTTCCAGGACTACAAAACATTTTTTCCAGATTTTTTTATTGCTCTTAAACTATCCAAGCAAATCAAATAACATTTCAGGTAATTATAGAAGACCCTAATACAAACTAATACGAAATGGGGTTTTTGAGTTAATACGTGAGAAAATCACCTTATGTCGTAAAAAGCCGCTTGCACTACTGAAAATTGGTAAACAAACCCATATGCATGACTAATTGAGAGACGTCAGTCGTCAGTGATATCGTCAATTTTACCAGTAATTTTTCCCGTAATTTCAAACTCTGGAACATGGAAGTAAATTATTTCACAAGAGAACTTTTATGTGGATGATTTTAGGGGTTTTTACCTTCGACGGTCAATTTAAAAAAAAGTATGTAGGCTTTCCCCCGAGCAAACCTAAGAAGTCACCTATTTAAATATAATAAATCATTTCCATATCACTCTGTATAGCTGAGAGTTTCCAATTTGCTCGGAGGGTTTTCAGTTCATGACCGTGGCGGGTTTGTTCGTCGTCAGGGGTGGGCGGGGTTTGGTCGAGAGTCTAACCCAAATTTCACCGCCAGTAAAATTGAGCCAGAAAATATGGCGGAAATTATACAAAAATCTGTACCTATTGTCCGAAATAATGTACATTCTTGCTGCCCACCCTCAAATTTTTTCTCCGGATGTCGAGCAACTGTAACAAATCGCAAGCGCCGCCACTATCCCCGTGACAAAGGGTAGATTACAAAATCATTAAATTGAAATAACCCACAACAAATTATGTCATTCCACTTATTCCCTTGAGTTCTGACCCCTCATGTATGAAATAGAGCGATTAGAAGCAGAAGTTGGTTGACGTTAACTTCCTTCGTCTGTCGATGTGTTCCAAGGCAACCCGAACAAACCGGATGCAGTCACGTTAGGTACTGCAGCTGATGAAAAAGTTCTTGAAACATGAATTATACGTACCAATTCAAGTGCTGGAGTAAATATATTAAGAAAAAGGCAATTTTCGTTTTCCGTTTCGGAATCGCTATTCACTTGAAAACATTGGTCAGGATCAGTAGTGGCATTTATTATATCATCCCATGGGTCAGTTTCAACTGGTGCCTAAAAATTACGAATACGATCAGACACCTTCAAATGGTATATAGCCGAAGTTAGTTTGGGTCCATATACATTACAGAAAATGCTAAAACTTATTTATTGTTAAGTGGATTAAAATAGTTATTTATGCATCAAGGGTACTAAGTAGATGATTATGCCCCGAGGGCGACAGTCTTACAAAGCCGAGGGCCTCTGGCCCGAGGGTTCGTAAGTCGCCCTAGGGTATATATCTATTAGTACCCGTGGTGCTGTTACGCCCCTGGCTTTATTTATATTTAATTAACTCTATTCAATGTACGAAATAAGAATTAATTCTAAAATTGCATTAAAAGCCCAAATATTTATGCCATTTTATAAAAATCGCCAAAATATTATAATAATATATCTGGATAAAATATCCTAAAATAAGAAAGTCATAGGAAATAGAAAAGAGATAGATTGTAAGGTATTTTTGACCCACGCACATATTTTTAAATACGCCCAAATCAATTTTATTGGATCAAAACAATTATGGGAAGGATCCACAGATTCCCAGAATAGCTATGATATAAACTAAAAATAATATTCTAAAATATCAACGAATTTTAATTACCTAAACAAGCAATTAAATTTAATGGTTATTACTTCCTTAATAGCCTGCAGGTGTTCTAATCACCGAAATAAACGATTAACTTAATGGTTTTTTACACCTTAATGGGATACCTCCTAGGTAATAAAAATTAACTGCTTCCTTAATTGTTTCTCCCGTTTGACTTGACCCAAATGAACCAACGAATCAGGCGAGACCTAAACTTTTTGGACATACCTCTAATTTTAGTTCCTTGCCCATTTGGAAAAGGGGGGCAATATAACAAAACCACGAAACACAGCAAAAAAAAGGATTATTCAAGATTCGAGATTCTGTACTTACTCCAGTTTCTATTAAGATCAGTCCAGAATAAAATAATAAGATATTCTATTTTAGCCATCATGGGTTAGTCAGTAACTAAGAATAAAGTTTAAAGATATTTTGTTCAAATAAATATCTAAAAGTTCACTATTAATATCTCAGTAACAATGTATATTATAAGAAACCGGGAGGGCTTACTTATCGACCCTTGGTTGTTTACAACAGTGAATTAGTGCAACGACCTATTCTTAAGTGTGTGTTCGGGAACGAAATACTACCAGCTGTAAGATGTTTGTATGTAAGTTAAGATACCTTATAAACATTGACTATTTTATCCAGTGCTAAAAGAACAATGAAAGAATGTACGCAGTACAAAGTTGTAGACATTTATAATAATTTGCATCATGTTAATGAACTATGATTTTTGCATGTGAAACTATGAACAGTGAGTTTTGAAGATTATGGAAGACATTTTTAATTATGTTAATTTATCTAAACTTACTTTCTTATTATTAAATAGTTTTAAGATTAATTATGACTTTTAATTAATCAAACTACCTTAAATATCCATAAGCAAACTTAAACCCTAAAAGAACCCACGTCAATTACCGCAGGTTTAAAATAGACTCCCTTTCGAATGCCAACCAACATCTAGTGCGATTTTAATTATCATTTAGGTAATTAAGATCTTAAAATCTGTGGTCCAGTACAGTGCATACAAACTTTTATGTCATACCAGTTCATTTTAAATAATAATTATAATTTTTTTTTTAAATTTAATTTGATGGGCATAAAGTAATCCATTATGTAAATGGTATCTAAGGTATAAAAACACAATAATGCACTGGCATGACATAAAAATATTTATGATATGATATAAAATCTTTTGATATCATCCCGTTGTAAAGAGAAATGTTAGATTTACTGCAGGAGCGGCATGATAATATTAATAATAAGTACAGTTTTATTCATGGAAAATGGGTACACTAAATTTGTTATAATGTAAATCGGTCTTAATCGAGTTTGAAGTTTATGGTTAATAAGAGTGTCACTGTCAGAATTCTTTCAAATAGGAGCCAGATTTGAAGATGGGTTTGTTCGTTCGTTCATCGTTCATTAACAATATTCAGAATTTCAAGTGGAATTTAAGAATCGAATAAAAATTTGGGGTTATTTAAAAAGTTAACTTATGCCCAGACTTTTTGAGCAATCCTGTATAATACTAAAAATTATCAAAATTTGTAAAAGTGAAAAATTAATTCGACGGGTCCGAACGTTTTTCGAAAATATACATGGTTATGAAAATATTGGGAGTGTTTCATTATTTTTGCCAACCATGTATACTCTATAGTCTTTGCATCGGGGTATCATTTTCAAATTTACCCACCTGAAATCTCAAATAGCCAATTGGGGGTTTTGCATATGGAACACCGGTAAAACCATAAAATGTCCTATTTCCAGGGCTAACTAAAGCTCGTCCTCGAATGGTGCCCTTTGGAGTGGTAACTAATATATCGGCTACCTGAAATTAAAATATTTTAGTAATTTCAAGGTTAATATTTAAGGTAATATTTTAAGGAATTCGATGTGCAAATATGACAACACCGACCAACATTCAAACGATCCCTGACGTCTTTCGATGTTTTGATAGCGTAACTGGCCTACCCCATTGATTGTTTACATCCTAGTCCTTTAGGCGGCCACCCCTCTTGGATAGACACTATCGATCGGTCCTTTTGGTGTCCGCCCAAGGGAGATTTCGCTGTATATGGTTATTTTTATTCATTTTATTTTCATATCAGGATTTTGGGAGTTTAAATGTAATGTTATTTCTATTGCTATACATACCAAGGCATCTTTTAGTGATTTTTTACTGCGTATCCATGTCTTTAGTGAATTTTTGCTGCGTATCCATGTCTTTTAAACAGCCCTATTTTTTTAATATTTTTTCTGACTCTAATAATTTTAAAGCATTTTTAGGTATCAGTCATCACTGGTATCAGTTCAGTAATTATTAAACTATTATGTGATTAAAAAAATTCTGGATCCATTAATTTGATGTTTACTGGGTATCCAAATAAAAGGCCTGCGTATTCAAATGGATACTCAAAAGTACATTACAAGATGCCTTGATACGTACTGTTTAGTGATTAAATATCAAAAACAAATATACATATATCGACATTTATATATATCGACATTTATAAATATTACAAATAAGTCACAATTTAAGCCTTACCACAACAGTTAAAAGGGCACAAACAATCAAAGTTTTTCTAGAAAACATTTCGTTTTGCTTGAATGCTAATTAATACATTAAGTAGACTGATTAATTTATTAGTTTTACCTTCAAATAGAAGTACCTGCCAGTACTTAAAAGATAGTATTGAATTCAATTTTAAATACTTAGGTATTTTTTATCGTTTAACTGGTTAGCAAAATATTCTTATTTTTGCGAACAGAAAAATGTAATCAGTCAGCCAAAATGGCTAGTTGGTCAGCAACTTATGGACAGCAAACATTTTTGAATCGTGACAGTCCCTGGGAAAACAAGTGAAAACCCGCCCCCGCTACACCTTTTGTAGCCGATTTCCTTCTGTATTCGGCAGAAGAAAACACAAGAAAGTTACATAAATTGACAGTGCCCTGGGACCTCTGAAGTAAACTGCTTCTAGACATGCTTGTTTCTACTGACCAATTGTAAACTCTTGCTGACCAAGTAATTATTACGCAGCTCGACTGTTAATAACGGCAAACCATTTAATTACTTATTTAATTAACTTTAATTATTTCGCAGCTCGACTATTAATAACAGTAAATAATTTAATTACTTCTCTTTTTTATTTGACCTAAAGTTGCGATATTACGAAGGCGAAGGCGAAGGCCAAAATTTTGAAGTATTTTTTTATATTTAAATTCCGATTCAAAGAAATAGTTCATTTTCAGAGACCTGTTGAGTAACTAATAAGAAGAAAACTTGAGTTTTCTTCTTATTAGTTTCAAATTCCGAGTTACATCTAGGAATTCGGAGTTGTATCTCGGAATATCGAGTTGTAACTCAGAATTCCGAGTTGTAGTTCAGAATTCGAGTTGTAACTCAGCTATCTCGGAATTATGTATTATTATGTAAATTTCAATCTGTGTGGCCTTGTTTAATAGGAAAGAGTCCTGTCCGGTATGATAACATGCAGGAATTTGAGGCTCTGTATCGTCCTTATCTGTGAACGAAAAATTTAGTGTTTTCAATATATCTAAGTCCTATTTATACACAATAGCTATTGATGGTGGTATAGCGCCCACCCCGTAGTTATCTTTAAATTCAAACATCAGTTGTAGGTACACCTGTCGCTAGTTATAGCATCCGATCTATTCTGGAAATCCAAACGGTCTAATTTCAACACTATACACAATATTTTTGCTGGGATCGGAAGATTCCTGTGTTAGTTTGCGGAACACTTTCCTACTCAAATATGAATTCCCTGATAGAACCACAACCCTAAATGTACTTTTATTAGGTCTGGACTAACCCTGTTAACTTTCTTTATTTGGTGAAATAATTTTTATAAACTTCTATTATGACTAGAAATCAACAACACAATATTCAGGTTTAACGAACACTATTTATTTTCTTCAATTGTTATTAAATGCAATTTTACATACACTTCAAAATACATAGTTACGTTTTACAACACCTTTATTTATACCATGATTTAAAATATAGTTATTATTTTTAATTTTTTTAAACCCTTTTTAAAATTTCGCCATACAATTAATAATATTAAGGAGTCACCTAACAATTTATTTGGCCATAAAATAACACTAATTTCCGCTTAATTGAATTTTCTAACATAATCGCAATTATTAGATCTGACCGAATTTTGTTAATTAATTAACCCAAGAGTTTCTGGCATTAATTTCCACTTAATGCCAATTTCACTTTTTTTTCAACTTTTAACTTGTTTATATTAGAACTGTATAGTAGAATTGCTGTAGGAGGAATTTGAAATGAAATGACTTTTTTTTTTGAAATTTAAGATTAAAAAAAAATTGTTCTACTTTTTGTAGTACTTTGTGGGGATTTGAGAAATCTGCACACCTAAGGTAAAGCCTGCGCTGTGTATACTATAAATATAACTAATTTTAACACACAAAGTTGTGTTTTATTCAATACTTTAAATTTTTTAGTTGTGTATTTATTTTCTAACAGCACGCCACTGTTAACTTTACTTTTCCGTCACAGAGGAATGATAGTCGTAACTGATCTGCTGTACCGTGGCGCCCCATAGCAAGTAAAGAGATTATCTTTCATTCGTTTCGTATGCTATCCAAACAACAGATGGTGCGGGTTATCATGTTGGGGGGTAAAGTTTCACACGTGTTATTCGACAGTTTGTGCAAAAATTTGTCAGTTCACCGGTTCCAGTCATCGGTTTTAGGTGTTTCCCGGGTTTTTAATAAATTTTCGACCATGGCTTACTCCGTGATTGAAAGGGGCTCTCCATTCTCTACTGATTACAGAGTTTACATACGTAAGTTATCTTTAGAACCACTTAACCTAATAACCCACCTTATCATTATTTTTACCTTGAACTTGTGTTTTTTCTGCTCCTGTAATATTGTAATGCAATTATTCATTTAGTGTTGTGCATGGGACAACCGAGATATTTGGGCGTGAGAATGTTACAGTTGATACACGTGGAATGTATTTTCTTATAAAAATAATTTGGTATTTGTTTTAAACATATTTAAGTATTCCAAGCCCATTAGCACTTTTCCTATATGATAGTACCTACTATCATCTTTGTGATCATGTCTTTATTTACCTTTACATCATATTATAGTGAAGAAACACTATACACGTAATTGCATTAGGTTCAAGATATAAGTTACTCAAATAAAACCAATCAGAGTAAACCCCACGATAAGTCCCTAAAATGTTAAGCTTATGGAGTATGGTGTGCAATATAAAAGTGTAATTGTATCGGGTGTAGATACATATTTTTTTTATATTTTGTTTGAGTCTTGGAATTATTAACATAGTAAAAACTCACAGAAAAATTATTTCTAATTATTATGCTTATTTACTTACAACCTATTTAACCATTATATTTTAATTTTACATTAACCTTTTACCTTGGGATCTGGTTATTTAACTATTTGGTACGAATACATAATATATACCTATATAGGACATATTAACATAATAATGCATAACTCACATCAAATGAGAATGAGAATCCTATTCATGAGAATAATTTGTATACTATTTAATAGAGGATAAAAATGGCCCCATTTCTCCCCTTCATGACATTCCATTGGTAGTTGATGCAGGAAAGAAAATATTTAACATGGTTGTGGAGATACCTAGGTGGACCAATGCTAAAATGGAGGTAAGCAAACATATTTATTAGTAAGCAATAATATGTTTAATGTAACAAAAATTTGTAAACTAATTTACTTTTATCCCACTGAGAAGCACTCTTAAACAATCTTGACACTGATGATATAGATGGTGGTCATTTAGAGGGCTTACATATTACATAAGTTATGTACTACTACTTTACTACTTCCTTACATACATACAACTTATAACTTTAAATAGAATAAATTAATCTATAGTTTTTTTTTTCAATTATTTTATACTTATTATCTAAAGAAAAATACAATTTATTGACTATTGACAGAAAGGCTAAAAAATAAACAAACAATAATAATAAGTAAGTACATAAGTTTATATTTTTATCTAGATTACAATGAAAGAAATCCTAAACCCAATCAAACAAGATGTGAAAAAAGGTAAACCACGTTTCGTAGCCAACTGTTTCCCCCATCACGGATACATCTGGAACTACGGAGCTTTGCCACAAACTTGGGAAAATCCGGAACACCTGGATGATGGAACTGGATGCAAGGGTGATAACGACCCTATTGACGTTCTTGAAATTGGTTATAGGGTAGCCAAACGTGGAGAAATTATTCAAGTCAAAATTTTGGGCACCATTGCTTTAATCGATGAAGGTAAGATTTCTATAAATCATATGTTAATCAAAGCAACGTTTTTGAAATAGTTCTTACTAGGTTTTATTTCCCTTTTAACCACAAGTATTAGCAGAAGTATTATTTTCAGTTATTGTTTAGAGCATTTTAAATATATGGAGAAATTCAAATCTTATATTAGCTCATGTAGCCCAGCCCAGTGTTTATAAATATTTTCCAAACAAATTGGAATTATTAAAATTTGGTTTACCATTTCCAGTTTAAAATATAGTTAGAATTGTGCGTTATTTATTATTACATTATAATATCTATGCATTTTAAGTATTGTATGCCTTGCACTTGACCTGTTCTTTGTTCAAAATTTATATATTACATATCACTTAAGTATAGAACAAAGTACCCATTGTAATAATTTTAATCCATTACAAACGCATAATGTCACAGATATGTTAGATAAAAATTTTTGAAAATATTTTATTGTACATTTTTTTATCTGCGATGGGGATTAGGTAGAAAGATAACATTTGGTGGCGTTGGGAATTAAAATATCCAGATTAAGTAGCTCCTGTCATTTTAGCTAGCAAGTAGATCCTGTTTGGGACAATGTTGTAATATTTAGAAGTGAAAAAACAAATGTTTAAAATAGAGTCCAAATAAATTAGAAATTGAATAAATAATGCTATATTCTATTGTGAATGAGAATAATTCTACAATTAAGAATTAAAATATCTGTATTCGATACATTTATAGGGTATCTCCGTTATTGTTAGTGCTATTAAAAAAGTAATGTAGGTGTTATGTGCTCTTTTTGGGTCAGACTTAAAATGGTAAACTCAAAATTTGAAAATTTTCGCTTGCTTAAGAAATACGGGGGAAAATCAACAAATTTGACAATTTCTAACTTACCCTATATTTTCTTAGTTAAAAGAGATACAGAAAAATGTTATAGGCAGAAGTTTATTTATAATGAATTGTTGAATTTTCAGAATAAGTATACGGGGTCAGGTAAGAAAGTTATCGGACCTAACCTCATTTTTTAAGTGGAACACCCTGTATATTTTAATCTAAAAAGATAGCATTTTAAACTCTCTTTTCAAATTTATAACTCACCATGGATGATAGATATCATATTAAATTTTTCAAAATGTTGATAAGTCTTTTTCACAAATGAAAACGAAATTGACGTAAAAAGAAAAGAGAATTTAAAATGCTATCTTTATGGATTTATGGAACAGGGTGTTCCATTTTAAAAAATGGGGTTAGATCCGATAGCTTTTTTACCTCGCCGCGTATACTTATTCTAAATACGCCAGATTATTATTCAAAAATCGTTGTTAAGAAACTTTTGTATAAAACATTTTTCTGTATCTCTTTTAACTAAGAAATATAGGGTAATTTGGAAATTGTCAATTTTTTTGATTTCCCCCCCCCCCCCCCCCCCCCCCCCCCCCGTTTCTCTTAAGCGAGCGAAAATTTTCAAATTTTGATTTTATCATTTTAAGTTTGACCCAAAAAGAGCACATGACACCTACATTACTTTTTTGATGGCACTAACAGTTACGGAGATAATCTATAAAAGTGTCGAAAATGGGCCACCCGGTACATTGTGGTATGATTTACTTCATGTTATAAGCGAGGCACATGCACATTTGAGAGACATTTCAGGCGTACATACCATGCATCAACTACAATATTAAAATTAAATTTTTGACTTTAGTATAATAAGAAGTTGTTTGTATCGACGACCTTCATAATGTTAATCACGTGCGTTTGCTGTTGACGGGGTTTGTCTCATTTGATCTACATGATATCGATTGGAATCGTACTGTTACAGGTGTTGCCGTACGTTCATTCTTTTCCGGTTCAACTGTATTAATCTTTTATGTGGAAAGTGAATTCATTAATTTTATATAAGTAGTAAACTTGGAATCAGTGCAATAATCAATATAAAGATACGTCATGCTCGCGCAGAGTTACAAATCGCCATTAAAAATTGGTGAGGCAAATTAATTTTTCCATGCCAAACAAATTACAGTCATTTAGTAAAAGCGGGTTTTTCGTTACAATAAAATTATTTCCTTTATGAAATTTGAGCGACGTAACAACGTTATAAATATAAGGTCATAGTATATTATACATTTGCGGACAAATATCAATTTCCTGTATGGCAGTGAAAGTTTTAACTAGTAATTTTGCATTAGTTTGTCATAGATCAAGGCCGAGGACAAAATCGTGATCTATAAGAAAAAGCATCAGAAGTAATAATAAAAGGTGTGGACCGAAAATTTCTATTATACCGCGTGGTGCAGAAAGATAGCAGATTATTATATTTTTATAATTACCTGAAGAAGCTGCTATGTTTTAACGATTATCCCATATTTACAAAATATTTAAAATAGAGAGGAAAATTCAGTAAAAAATTCTAGTTTTTTACTTGTAATGGATTTCCACAATCTATGGACCGATTCAGTGGTCATTCCCTGTAAATTCGTCCTTGTTTCAATTTAGTTTAAATGTAGCCCTGCGGTTAAATTTACCTGATAATTAGCTAACATCGCCACGGTACTGATGCTGCGACTGAACTACATGGAACTTTTTTACAACGGACAGGTGTGATTAGTTTCACTCGCATCCAGTGTCATTATGTTCGTAACAAATTTGTTACGAAAAACGATGAATCTATTACGTTTGTAATTATCGCTACGATAGTAAAATTAACCAAAATGACATCTAGAAAAAAGTTATTACTTTGATTGGGGGCTCGATCTTGTAAGGCCTAAGGAAAAATTTGCAATCGACACCTAAAAAGAAGGTCATTTGGGTCCCGTCAACGTATAAAACAAATTGATTACGGAGAACCTTCATCTATTACGAAATTTGTATGCAAAAAAGGCAACTGTGTTTACTTTTAAAAATCTAAGCTTTCCGCCTTCATTACTATTAGTTTGGAATAGGCTTTCAGCAGTAAAGGAAAACGGCATAATCTAAACTATACTGCAGGGGACGTCAAAATAATACAAGAAGTACATACAATCACTCCTAACAAAGATATCGGGCCGCAAAACGCTCCTGAAGATTTACATTTCCGATTGTAGCTTTTAAACACCCCTGTATATTTTTACGAAATTTTGTAACTTTGTAAAGCCCATATGGATAAAGAACAAATATTAAACCACATTTTTCAGAAATTATCGCATTAGTATTTAAAAATAAATTAATTATTCAATGATGATGTAAAAATCGTTTACTGACCTTCCTATCTTTACTTGAAATTAGATCATTTTTAATAGCATTGATATTTGATAAGGACATGACAGTGAATTGATATAATATTATGTAAAATTGGAATATTGTTATGTCGTTCTTATCAATTTGGTATAACGTCGGCTTAAAGTGTTAAGTTCATTTTAACCAATCTGACAGGGGAGCTTAAGAAGTTTTTTTAGTCTTGAAGAAACGTCAGGCGCATAGTGTGAATTGATACCGGCAAAATTCATAAGATACATAATAAATATATTTTCCCGAGCCGCTGCCTTGCCGTTGCCGAGCACGTTCGTTATTTTACCTCTGCTGTAAAAGTTTGTTAAAATGGACTTGGTAGATTAAGACTATAAGCCGAAATATGGAGATTTTTACTCCAGTTTTAAACAATTACGGCAATTCTCTTTTCCATTGTAAAAAATTGAAACTATGGAAAACAGGAAATTATGGAATCACTTCGGCGTGTCTATCACAGACGTCTCCCTGGTTCATAGCTACTATCCAGAATTAGTATTTGATTTAGGAGGACATCAAAAAATATACAGGGTGTTCCTTAGGTCATTTTATAAAGAAAAGTTCATATGAACATATGTCCGCAACGGCTTAAATTTTTTGCTACAAGGTGTTGAATTTTTATTTTTTAAATGGTTATTTTCTAATATCTCTGAAAGTACTGTAGATATTATTTTCAATTTTGGTATGTGTTAATAGGATATAGAACCACACATTTTAGTTAGAAAAGTTATTCAATTGTTCCACCAGTGGCGTCCCTGCAAACATGTCCTCTGATATTTTTTACAAAAAAGATGGTACGCTACTGACATTTTTTCATGTGGATATTTTTTCTTATTAGCCTGGTCAATTCTACATTAAAACGGTCTCTTGAGTTTTTCTTGTCAGACGCACCCGTTCTTGATTAAAACCACTAAATTCATATTGAAACTCGTTATTATTAACATTGATAAAATATTAATGATAAATTTTGAATTATTTGAACGAGTGGGCAATTCGATGCGAAGACGGGCGGAACAATACCAACAATTTTTATTGAACCAAATTTATCATTAATATTTTATCAATGTTAATAATAATGAGTTTCAATATGAATTTAGTGGTTTTAATCAAGAACGGTACGCCTGGCGAGAAAAACTCAAAAGACCGTTTTCATGTAGAATTGACCAGGCTAATAAGAAAAAATATCCACATGGAAAAATGTCAGTAGCGTACCATCTTTTTTGTAAAAATATCAGAGGACATGTTTGCAGGGACGCCACTGGTGGAACAATTGAATAACTTTTCTAACTAAGATTTGTGGTTCTATATATCCTATTAACACATACCAAAATTGAAAATAATATCTAACGTACTTTCGGAGATATTAAAAAATAACCATTAAAAAAATAAAGATTCGACACCCTGTAGCAAAAAATTTAAGCCGTTGCGGACATATGTTCATATGAACTTTGTTTATAAAATGACCTAAGGAATCACACCCTGCAATATTAGCACGTCATTAAGGAACACCCTGTATAGACAAAATTATATAGTATTCCTATTTAGAACTCTTAAAACAATATGGTTGAATCTATGTAAATTCAACTAAAAAAATTTTCAGGTGAAACCGATTGGAAATTAGTAGCAATTGACGTGAATGATCCCTCCGCCGACTTAGTGAACGATGTTGCCGACGTAGAAAAACATTTTCCTGGACTGTTAAAGGCTTCAGTGGAATGGTTTAAAATCTACAAGATGCCCGATGGTAAACCGGAAAACCAGTTTGCGTTCAATGGGGAAGCCAAATCGGCGGCATTTGCACATAAAATTGTCGATGAGGTAAATTTAGTTTTAAAAATCTACCCCCTGGATTAAATCATTCGAATTGTTAATTATTTACAATAATTTATAATAAGCAGTCACTATAGATAATTGCATTTTTTTTCGCTTTACAGGTACATGGATTTTGGAAATCATTAGTCAGCAAGGAAGTGGATGCCAAAGGAATTTCATGGTAAGTGCGTTGCAAAAATAAATACATCACTGATTATTATAAATTTGGCACTCACTGGTACTGGTAATAGTCCGGCAGCCCGTTACCAAAATTTCACGCCTTCATCTAGTCAATGACTAATCACTAGATTATTAAAAAATAGAAAGTTTTACTTTAGCGAAAAAGTTCGGCAACGCTTACCCGTCAGAGTGATTTCAGTCCGTAAGAAAGCAGATCTTCTTTTTGTTGATACGCCTTGTCCGTTCTTGATGAGATCATATTAAGAATATAAAAAAAAAGTGAACTCATCGAGAACGGACGTTTTGAGTGTAGCAAGAATTCCATAGTTTAAATAAAAGATGTCAGGGGTATAAAAAAGTTACAACGCCCGAGTCGATTGTTTTTTTAAATTGTTGATAACACTCTAAAAATAGTAGATAGAGTCGAACGGACATTTTCCGTGTTGCGCAGCTGCAGGGAGGGCAGCGGAGCCGGATCTCGTATATGTATATTTCATGCTCGCGGTACACGGCGTGCGCATAGAACGGCTTGCTTAGTGGCTTGGTTGTCTATAGCAATTCAGCATCTAGATATGTCCCCATGTAGCATTATTATTGATACACGTGCTGTGTTGACTGAAAACGGTTTTGCTAAAAAATACGTGTGTAAAAATGTCAGTTCATATTTTTCCACCATTTTCCGAGCCACAATACACGATTTCTGCTTGAAAACGTAAGAGGCGCGAGAACTCGACAGCGTAAAAAAATTACATACCTAAGATCCAACACTTCGGTTGCGTGTCGATGAAAATGTCCGTTCTCATTTTTTTCCGGTCGCGAATAACGAAAAATAACATCTGACAAGTAAAACGGACGAGGCGTGTTAAGTTTAATTTAATTCTCCGCTGTAAATAGGTTTTTCTCTGACCAAAACTATTCACCGCACGGAAAGTGTCAGTTACTGTTTTCATCTCATCAAAAATATCACTCTCAGTCAAAAAATAAAAAGAACGCACGAGGCGCCATAACTATTACGACCACTTTTTTTACATATGTAAAGATGATTCTCAATGATTTCGCAACATGGTTAATGTCCGTTATTGTTCATTTCTTTCTCAAGTCCTTATTAAATACCAAAAAAATCAAAAAAAATTTAGGTCGTGATCAGTCTGAAATCCTGGTAACTGGCTGTCGTACTATAACAGGGTTGCACTGATTTAAATCACGTTTGAAATCATGATTTTTTTAATAAAACTTTTGATTTCCGGCTCATACCTTTGTGATAACCACCACTGTATTATTTTTAATACTTACATACATATTATGTTTAAATGGACTTCCAGTTTTTGCAAATCGCTCTACGCCCTGATTTATTTAGATATGTTGTTTGAACATAAAACTGCCATATATTGTCCTCTTTTCCTCCAGCGATTTATTATATGTCACTTAATATCCGTGAAAAAATTACAACAATAATTTACTTCCAATCCCTTGAACAACTACTATCAAATACGTTCGACGAGCCGCGACAAGAGTTTTCTTGTAAGACTCGCGTTATGGCAAATATTTAGGCTGTAGATTATACTGTAATTTGTACTATATTTTTAGACTGACATTAAAATAAGTTGTATTAAATTGAAAAACGCGAGATGAATAAATTTATTATTTAAATCCAAAAAATCATGACGTTAAAAAATTAATTATTTTTGATTTAAAAAAAATCAATGATTTTTGATATTTTTAATAAAAATCAAATTTTGCACAACCCTGAGTGGTAATATTTAAGAATATTTTCCAAGACAAAGGAACCCTTATTATTCAAATATATTTTTTTATTTGTTTACCAATACACTTGACGGGTGAAGAGTGAAGGAACAAAACGAGGAATATCCATTTTTTAATAAATCGAGTTTATTGCGCGATCTAATAGATATTTATACTCTCCATATTTAGAATTCGAGTGGTAGGTAAAAGCTCGTACAATCCGAGAACTGCGCTTTAAAATTTAAGGTTAACAATAAGGAATGTCCACGCAGAAAAAAATCATGTTTTCATATTGTTGCCTCTGTTCCAAAAGTTTAAAATTAATATTAGTTAGCAATTAGTAAAATATAATTGTATTATAAATAAAACAAAACGTCTAACTTGTATTCAGCGTAATATAATTCTACCAAACGCCTAGCGCTTTCGGCCTCTAAAAGGCCATCATCAGGACTAAGGCTCTACAAGAAATAAAACAATAAAATAAAATAATTCACAGACATGTATAAGACATATTATGGAATCAAATTTTTGTCGTAAAAACAAGTTAAACAATTTCTTTGTTTCTTTCTTTTCAAAATTGAGGAGTCGCCGACAATTAAATATCTTTCTTTGATAGAACCTTTTAGTTTTTTAAAAAGTTTTTAAAATTTTTATATATATTTATCTTTTGTTTCTTTGTTTGACCTGAGATACCCGTCGTCGATACTACGTCAGGTACCAAATGTCATTATTGTTTATTTATACTTAAGAAACCACCACACAGTTAAATTAAAAAGGGTGTTTAATATCTTTTTGGTATGTTTCTTGTGTGCCTGAGGTGACTTTGACGAGTGAGTATACTCAATTAATTTTAAATTGTTTAACTTAACTTGTTTTTACGACAAAAATTTTTAAAATTTGAATTCCATATGTCTTAGGTATACATGTGTTTTATTTTGTTTTATTGTTTTATTTCTTGTAGAGCCTTAGCCCTGATGATGGCCTTTTAGAGGCCGAAAGCGCTAGGCGTTTGGTAGAATTATATTACGCTGAATACAAGTTAGACGTTTTGTTTTATTTATATGACAAAATCAGCGTATAACCGACCCTTCCCGCCTGGTTTGTAGTGTTATTAAAATCAAACAACATTTTTTAAATGCAATGTATGATATCGCAAAACGAGGCGTGGCTTAGTGACGTCAAGTGGTGGCCAGCAAGGCGAACAAAAACGCTAACAACAACGTAAATTTCCATAAGCAATTTAGAAATATGTCACCACTTGACGTCACTTTGACGTTAATGCGTGCGTCAGACCAAATTGGAACGGCTAAATGTCGTACCTTGTGTTTGTGATACGTCGCATTATACCACAAAAGTCTAGATCTACCTACGTTCTTGATACTACTTTACCTGCCTAATCTGTCAGTGCAAATTTGACTTTTTGTAAAAAAAAATTAATGACGTACATTGTTCTCCATATTTGCAGTGTTAATACAACTTTAGACGGAAACGCCTTTAAAGTATCTTTTAATGAGGCCAAAGATACCATAAGCAAAACGCCTGAATTGGCAGCCCCAACACCGCTAGAACCAATTGGTAAGTATGATACATTGTTGTGCAAACACACTCATGACAACTTTCATCAATTCATTTATAATACAATTTTTACAATTGATCTACGGCTACTAGAAATTGTGTTTATTGTACTATAAGTACATCATCACAATCATACAGAAGTATCGGGGCGGGTTTGCACTAGTTTCTGCTCTTTATAAAAAATAATGTATCTGATGCAAAAAGTTATTGTTTAGTTGCTAAGTTTAATTATCGCAGTGTTTTGTATATTTTCAAAGTGAATTTTCAAAAAAACAATATCTAGGTACCTATATAGTTTGAGGGGTGCAAGTGGGCCATTAATTTGTTTACGTGTAATAAAACATGTGGTATAAAATGCCGAATTGGTCGGTCACCGTATGTCGCTGGAGGGCACAAATTTTACTTTACTTAGGGGTACTGCTGAATTGGTACCTACCCGTAATTTTTTCTCCAACTCCAAGCTGGGGCTGTCCAGTTTGAATAAAGTAATTGTCTTTGCATGACTTTACTACCATACCATACATTCAAGTATGAAAACGTTTTTTTAAAAAAATTTCGATTACTTCCTACGTAGTTGTAGAAAAAGTATCGTGCTGAAATTATACTTTGAGAAACAAGACCATTTCGTGTCGGATGAATCGAAATTCTCCTTACAATCTTTAGTTAATTTGCGAGTAGAGCAATGACGAGAAAATAATAAATTTAAATTATTTATTATTCAATCCCTTTTTTGTGAAGGTTGATGGGAACTGCAACTTACGACTATTGTCCTCCTAGCATGGTACAAATAACAGCAGGTAAGATACGTCTTCACGGAGAGAGATATTTTTAAATTGCTTATGGAGATTTACATTGCTGTTCGCGTTTTTCATTCTGCTTTAAAGGTATTAAAAGGTTTTACGTATTTAATAAAGGTGAAATGAAAAATAATGTCATGGTATTTAAGGTATATTAATTTCATAAAAATATAACACTACAGCTAAAATGCCACTAAAATAAGACAAAATTCCACAAATTTCTAAACCATACGGAAAATGATCGAGCTGCTTGCCGTCTGTGACGTATTCGCGAGAGTTATAAGCCACGCCTCCCCGTGTGGAATCACACCTCCTGTTATTTGTACCATGTTGTCGTAGCTATAGTCGTTGCAGCGAACCCTCGCTCCAGATATGTCAAGTGTCACTTATTTCTGGTTATTTATTTTGCCTAGGTTTGTATGACATTCCAGGACCTTCCAGTACCGTACTACAATAGTACTTACGTTTATTTAAAAAAAAAAATACAAGAATTTATTTATACTTTTAAATAAATTTTTTATTATTTATTATAGGGAATAAAACACACAACACATTGTATTTTTTTGCTATTTATTTATTCAAATATATAAAATAAAGTCATTATCTATAATTACATGTCTAGTAGGTACCTCTATATTCGCAAAAAGATAGGAAGTACGTGAAATTTCAACATCCACTTTAATAAACAATATATTTAGTATTCTCTGCAATGTCCTAAAAATAATGAACTTAGATAAACATATTATTACTACATGATCAATAATTGCACTTGAATTCTGACCAAAACTATTAAAAATATCATGCAGATATTTCCTACTTTCCCAGCTAATCAAACTGTCTACATTCAAGTCGCCACACAAAAGTATTACCTGATATTTAGCTGAAATAAATCTCGACTCACTCGGAAAGAAATAAAACATCTAGAAATTTTTTTATTAATATTAAAATTCACCGTAGTTTCTATAACGGTGGCATCAGCTGAGGTAGAAGGCAGACAATAATTATGCTCCATAATTATGATTTTCGTCTAAAAACATAAATAAAATATTAACCTATAAATTTTTCGTTACGTGACTCGTACTTACTGTGGTTTACCAGATACACAAACAACTCAGTATGTAGTTAATCAAAGTTTTCAAAACAAAATAAACTATACTAAAACGACGGAAATACCCTTTTAAAACTTATTAGCACAAATCAAACTGGAAAAATATAAAAACACAACACGCTGAATGCGGTTCGTTTAAAACTGGGGTATTTGATTAAGTCTGCAAACAGCTGATCGATGACATATTGCTGATGTCAACTGTCGAAAAAGCTTGAGGGTTCGCTGCAAAGACTATAGGATATAATACTATACTAAACTTGATATGCTATTTTACTAACATATTATACATTCAGACACACGCCAGTTTCTTTGTTCCAACCCGCCGTTACAATTGTTTCAGTAATATCAAGTTCAACCACATTTCTAAGTACGGCTAGTGCTTTATTAGATGGATGACATAGAAATCTGAAAAATAATGCTACTAAATATTTTTTCTTTTTTAGTTGATAAAATATATTTTATTGGACAAACTGGTAATAGGCGTGGTTGCAGGTGCAGACTTTAAACGATCCCTGTTTTGGTTAGTAAAACTTTTCTATTCAGACACTGGCAGTCAGAAACATATTTTTTTTACATAAAAGCAGGGGAAACAGTCAGAGTTATATTTTTTCAAATCATTTTCCATGCCTAGTGGTTAGGGAGATATAGTATTATTTCTGCTTAGTCTTAAATAATAAATTACTTTGACGTTAAAAGATAAGTACAGTGATACCTCGAGATACGAGTTTAATTTGTTCCGTAACCTTGCTCCTATGTCAATTTGTTCATATCTCAAGCAATTTTTCCTATTAAAAATAATTGAAATGCCATTAATCCGTTCCAGCCCCAAAAGTGCTACCCCCAATTGTTGTTGTTACGTGTTTTTGAATACGAAAAATGTAACTGATTTTATAAAGTGTACATACATATTTGTATTTTGGTTTTATTAAATGCAACTTACACACAACTTAAATGCTACTATATGCTTAATTTTAGTCCCTGCTTGTCTCTTCACTGGTCTTTGCCTTTTTCCCCGGATTAAAAAAAAACTGTCCAAGGATGTTTGTAGCTTCTTCCATTTCAGAATGCTGCGGAAATGAATTAGGCAAGTGTCATTAAATAGCTCCGATGCACGACCAGTTGCAACTGGTGTGCAGCGTCGCAGCTGACCGGTCCTCGTATCTCAAATGTCGCTCGTATTTCAAAACAAAACTTCGCTCGCTCGACAGCTCGTATCTCAAATAACTCGTATGTTAGGGCACTCGTATCTCGAGGTACCACTGTATTAGTAAGATAGTCTTTTGGCGGTAATAGTATATTGTTTTACAAAAAGACGAAGATATTTTTGGAAGCGAGAGGAATGGGTTCGCCTTGATTTGTAAACTGTTTTCTCACTTACTTTCAAAAATATTTTCGACTAGTGAAACATTATACTTTTTCTACGACCACGTTTTAAAGGGTGTCCACAATAAGGGATAAGTGCTAACATTGATATGTTCGAGACGGCTACTAGGTCGATCAAATTAGAGTTTTTGACCAACAGGGGATTTGGTGAAATTCACCTACCTAAGAATATCATTGTGAACGTGAATAGTTTATAATATTTCGAGTAACAGAGAATTTTGGCTTGGGATGACAGGAACCAAGTCGAACTTAACGCTAAAAACCCAGACAGCAGTTTTCTCTAAAAAGGCAGGACACGCACTCCCACTGGCTTCATCTATTAATTTGCTGGGCCTCAATCTGGGAGGAAATATGTCTTGGCATAACCACGTTGTGGCAATCGCCAAGATAGCTTCGCAGAAACTTGCTGTACTCTTGCGAACCAAAAAGTTGTACACACCTCGACAACTTTTGATACTATACAAACCCCAGATTCGACCGACGATCACTAGAGTACTGCTCTCGTGTCCGGAGCTCTGCACCCAAACATACCCTTCGGCTACCGGATTCCATCGAAAGGAGGGCTATTCGTCTGATCGGAGACCACGAGTTGACGAAGAACCTCGACAGCCTAGAACATCGAAGACATGTTGGGGATTTGACTCTCTTTTACAGATATTTCATGGAAGGTGCTCAGCTAACCTTGCCCTCTTAATTCCGCCCAGAGCGACGAATAGCAGAAATACACGACGAACCACTGCCGCCCATCCATATGTCGTTAAGCTTAATACTCCTCGAACTTCATTATTTAAGAATTCTTTCATCTGGAGGACTACATCCTTGTGGAGCGACCTTCCCGAGGTCGTTTTCCCCAACGATTCAAAACCAACGTAAATCGCTTTTTGCGTACACGCACCACTCCCATAGTGCCCTAAAGGATTTTTCCTATAGTGCTTGTATTTTATCATAAAAAAAAAGGGTAAAAAGGTAACTTTTGTTTCGCCTGTATTTTTTGAAAATTAAAATTCAAGATATCATCACAAGACACCAGTCTACTGCTGAGAAATTCACCAAGATCGGGCAGCAATTAAAAAAGTTACAGGAATAGACCTGACTATTATTTTTGTCCGGCTGTTATTGTTGGGGAGTATAGAATTGCGTATTAGAAAGGAGGCTGGGAGTATCTGAAATTATATCTATTTACTTTCGTCACAAGAGACGAACGTTATGGGATTTTTTGTCACGGAATAACCATTTTCGTTGGGGTATACTGTTACCGAAAGATATATTTTCATATATGGCCGTAGAAAAAATAATTATACATTATATCATGTAATTTTGTCATAAATCTTGCCACATTAAAAATTGAGAGAAATGGCTTAATAATAATAGAAGGAAAACTGACTTTAAAATTTAATATAAAATTTAACGCAAATAGTCCAAATTGTGTAAAAGAAAACAAGTACACAAAGACGGACCGCACCTTTGGTGTTATACAGGGTTAGCTGCGCTTGCAAAATTCGGCATTTGGGTTTGACTTTTGACTTTGAGAAGGATATAGTGATTGCCCAACAGGCTAAGACAACAATAACCTTACAGTTTATAGTAGATATGCAAAATTGGGAAATGTGGTAACAGTGCCGATATCATTGTTCAATTCCACACTCGCTATCCGAGTTACAACAACTTTATGCTATCAGATAAAGAATGAGTTCTGATGATCTTCAAAATAGGTTTCAATTGGTTATCGTCAGTTGGAAAGCTCATGACTATGGTCTATAGTCTATGAGACTCACCAACTTTGGAACGCAAATCAGGAATTTTTCATCGATATCTTTTTGAATAATTTTACGTTTTATAAATTATGAAAAAATGTTTATTGCTAGAAGAAATAGTGGCGGTGTAATTATTTTTAAAATTTTATTTTTGTGTAACGACCAAACAATTAATTTCTAGGCGTTTTAAATGTAGACAGAAAAGAAGTAATAAGAAAATGCGTTAGGTAAAACATATTTTTATTTATTTATTAATTTTACACGAGGAAATACAACTTTTGGAAAATATGAAAGGTTTTCTTAGTGTGTATAGTGCTTAAATGTAAAGTCCGCTCTTCGGTTCTTAATTGTTGAAAATTGATCAATAACAGCCTCATTAAAGTTTGGAATACCCTCTATAAATTTTTTTTCATATATTAAATTTTTAAACTTCCTAATCCCTAGATTTACGCTTTGTGGTCTGCGTTAAATAACTTCAGGTTTAGGTCTTCCCGCATTCTTCACTTCAATTTTTTGCTCCAAACTCAAAGAGCTAAAGTTATTTTTTAAATAGTCCACAGTCAAACTATTCATTTTAACTTAATAAATATATAATATTAAAACATACACGCTCGAATTTCTAACTAGATGCACAAACAGACAACGGCGCGGCGCACACCAAAATTGTGCGCCTTTCCCATGTTAAATCGCCATAGCCTCGCTATCCCCCGCCGTCTCCCGCCACCTGTTACTACAGAGAAACTGCATTATGCCCCGCCTACTTAATCGCACATGCGAGCAAGTCTCTTCATAATCGTCATTAACATCGACCTAGGCGCGGTTGCCGGATCGAGAGCCTATAATATACAGTTTGGTTGACGGTACGATAAAATATTAGGGAGGGTCGGACTTTATACGATAAATAATATTCAATGAATATAAATTAATATTTTTTTATTCGTTTTGGGGGTGCACGTGCGCATGTGCTCATGTGGAAGGACCGCCACTGAGACGAAAACGTTTTTAATGCTATTTTCATTATATAAGATGTTACGGAACTGGTTTCTTCTGTTCCATTATACTGATTTTACAGAAATATAAACTTAAATGACGCTTTGCGTAATAAGCGAGAAAATACACCATATTATGTGTTTTCGATTGAAAGCCGTCCACGCCAATGGCGTGCAGAGCTTATGGTTTAATTATAAGGGTGCTTACCCAATTTATTTTGTTATTTTTCTAGGACACTCAAGGTCGTCCATTTAAATATAATAAACTCCATAAGACCCTGTATTTAATAACTAAATAACCGAAGAGCAGGTAATTTTTCCAGAAAGTTATTCTCAGTACTATCTGAATTATCAGTGCCACCACGGGGCTATCTAAGAGCTTGTTAATTAATTGCTATAGTTTAGCAATTTCGACGAATATACAGGGTGATTTGTGATAAGTACATAGCCCATCTGAACCATCAGTGCGTGGTTAAGTAATTTAGCTGTTGGTCAAGTGTTAGCTGCTGGTCATCTTGACGTCAAGCTGTTATAAATTGGCTGGCAGCTATGAAATCGAAATGTTTAAGGTCCATTTATAAACTTTTACATTCAGTTCAGTTCAGTTGCGCTGCGCTCGCAGTTGCAGTTCCCTGGGAAACAATTTCTTATTTATAAACTTGATCTGATTCGAACGAACCGCGTCGGAGTTTATAAATGGTCTGGTATGTTTTCGTTTGTTCAAGTCGAACGACAGCCGGCGGAACTAAACTCAACTGCGCGCAACTGAACTGAACTTCAGCGACAAAGTTTATAAATTACACTTTAGCCGTGCATCGATAAACCCGCCCTAAATGTCACAAAATTTGTAAAATTGAAGTGGCATGAAAGATTGACCCCAGAATCGTGAAACCGATCATATTTTTAATACATTGTGTAAATATTATGAGAACCCAAATATTCTGTACAACCGTTCACATTTATTTCTATTCTTTTTCTTTAAAATAGGTATAAAGTTTGTTAAAAAGTCGGAGTGGTATACATTTTTAATGTATAAAAAATTTTAATATTTCTTTTTTCTGTTTCAGTTGATAAATGGCACTACGTCCACCTGAAGTAAATAGTATCTTACTAAATTTTTGTATATAAGCAGCACCTAAGCATTTAGCAGCATTCGTGGGTAAAATGATGTTTAATATGTATCTCAATTTTGTACACAACTACATAGTTTTAATATACTTAATTTATTTGAAGATCAACGCAAACTAATGTGTTTTTTTTTCCCCATCTTATGCGCGCAGGAAGTAGGAGAGCCCTTAATAAAGATCTAAAATGAATTCACTGCTAACATCCTCCAATGTGTGGAAGTTTCCTATGAAACATAAGTGTGAATGATGTTTTGAATTCGGAAGGAGACTTTCTAGTTGGTGTAGTCCAGATAAACACTAAAATTATTATCGTCGAATCTAGCGAAAAATTTGGGGGGTGAGATAGCAAAAATTGGCATTTTGGGGTAATAGGTACATATTTTTGTATAATTTATACCATATTTTCTTGCTACATTTAGCAGATTTGGTGAGAATAATTTGGGTTGGGCGCTCCCACTACTGGTGTCTCCACTGCTTGTTTATATTTGAAACAGTATCTATATTCGAGCGGTATAATGACATTTAAGAGTAGTCATTACCGCAAATACTACATACAGGGTGTCCAGTAAGTACCTATAATTTCTCGGGAGCATACAGAGGAGGTCAAAGTATACCTAAAGTGCCCTTTAACGGAGATACTGAGCCCCAAAGGGATGCCCAGCAATTTACTTTACTTTTATGGCTCTAACTTTTGAACCGACCGGTATAAGTTAATAAACTTTTAATATTTTATGGAATTAAAGAGTCATTCAGGCATACTACAGTAGATGTTTTATATTGTCAGGAACGGACTTGCACTACACTCGTTGGGCCAAAATTTTGACCGGTGTCATTTGACAGAGCTGAAAACCGATTTCTTGAATACATATAGTCATTCCTATTTAAAAAAGGGACTCTTAATTTAGTACGATGAAACTGGCGGTTTTCGAGATAAATCGGTTTTTATGCAAAACACTCATAAGTTATTCTAGTGACTAGTAGTACTATGACTGGCTGAATACCTGAGCAGTTCAAACAAAAAAACAATGTTAAGAATTAAGCCCCTCACAGACTTCGTGACTTTTAATCGGTGGTCGTGACAGGCGTTCGAGCGAGAACTGTCACGATGTGTATATGCTAATGCTAGATTAGACGTTGGTTTGTTGGTTAATGGCGGGGGTCGGGTGTGTGACCCGAACTTCTATCACTGCAGCTTCTGGCCACGTTATTGGATATTCCCGAAGGTCTTAACTTAAGTCTTCTGCTGCGAGTCAGCGCTTCGTAGCTGTATATGATATGGGAGGCAGTTTCATCCTCTACGCCCCATAGTCTGCATTCAGTGGGTCCATTGTAGGTTCTTATACGTTAAAGGTGTTTCCGTAAGTGACACTGGCCTGTTGGTAAAGGTGACAAGTTAAAACGCGTTTTAACTGGGACAGCGTTCGGGGTAGCATCCCATTCGACATTATCTTCGATAGTTTTCCAATTACGGCCCGTGCGTTTATTTGATCAGGTAACCTTTGACATGCTGGTTCAGGACACCTGACATTTTGAGCGCTAATTCGTCCGCTTTTTCATTACTTATTATTCCAGAGTGATCAGGAACCCACAAGAGTTCTACCTTGTTCCTCCAGGCCGCCCAAGTCTGTGGGGGGCCTTATAAATACACGGTATTACTTGGAGAGGCGATTCTACATGTTAAAATAAAGGTAATAAAGCCTTTTTGAAGTTTCTTTCTTATTTTTAACATCTTACGCTTTAGTTTTAAAACGATCCTGCAGTTAATATATTGGACAAATAAGGGACTATGCACTTAAGGACTTTTATCATTCTGTTATAAAAATGTTCCCTCACTGTGTCACCAGAGGCTGAAATTCAAATTTAATTTTTGGCATATCTTTGTTTTGACAATTATTGGAAAAAAGGACATGTCGCATTTTAAAGACAAGAGAATACATAATAAAAAAGGCACTCTCTATGTCGATAAACCCCACCGTTATAAGTTGTCAATTAGCAGAGTACGTTGAGAAATTGAGTAATTTATTTGCCTGTCCTCATTTTCGCTATATTATTTATCCTAATCTGGTACCTTTAGGGCCGATATTTGAATGTTACCTTAAGTTGGCTGGTTAAAGACGGGGGTCGGTTAAAAGGCTCGAACTTCTATCACTGCAGCCTTTCGGCTTATTGTGTACCCCGATCTTATTAAAAGATGATTGTTCCTTCTATGAGGTCTAGTAACCTTCTACCAAGCTTGTGATGTGGGAGGTTGTAACCACGTTGTATGTTCCCGAAGATATTTTGTCTTCTACGAGACAGCGCTATGCAAGAGCGGATCCAGGGGGGGGTCATCCCCAAACCAAATTTGACCCCCCCAAACCAAAGTTCTGGATCCGCCCTTGGCGCTATGCGGTGGTATATTATGTGTGAGGCGGTTTCATCCTCTTCGCCGCAGAGTCTGCATTCAATGGATCCGTTGTTTATACCTATCCGTTGAAGATGTTTTCGCAGGTGGCCTTACCTTAAAAGTTAGACCTTTGCTAAGGTACTTAAGCTTAAAAAAGTATATTTTAAATTAATTTGATTGTCAATCGACGCGTTAAGTAAGATTACCACTCCTTAAAGATCTATTACTCCTTGATGAGAGCTAAAAAGGGAGACTCTTTTGTTAAGTATGACTTACGTTATTCTGTACCTTAAGTCGACTTTAAAATATCGGCCCTTATAGAGGTTGCTTTTCAGCTAGCTAAACAGTGCATTAATTACTTGGTGTAGAGAAACAAAGACCAGCTTACTTAATAGTTGCTCAGGTATTTAGGGCTGTTAATTCAAAGTGGTGGTTCCTGCAGTAAAATAAAAAAGATTAGTTGTAATTTGACTCTGAATATATTTAAGTGTTACTGTGTTTTGGTGTTTGAATTACAATTTTTAATGAATGTGTGAGTCCGTCCTTGCGAGGATGGCAATGACAAACTACTGACAATTGTTTACAAAGTGACACTGTTCCATGGCCGTAGCCAGCATGTTTTTGCTTGTTATGTTTTTGACCTTCATAGCCAGGGCATTATAAGATTAGAGAAAACACATACACATATCGGTAGGCTACGGAATAGTAAGGACCGTTCTCTGCCAGGCCGAACTTTTCGCCTGTCGGGGCGGCGCCCTGATTCGCCCCCACCTGGCTACGGCCCTGCACTGTTCACACGTTGAACCATATACTTTTTTAAATGTCGATGTTTTACAACCGATGTTTTTAAGCCATCGATGTTAGCTTTCGATGTTCACATCGATGGTCAACATCGATATGTTCCGTTTCGATGTCCCAGCACTACTCTGTCATCACAAGAACGCCAGACATGTTGAAATCGTTCTGATTGGTTGGGAAGAACAAAGGCATTCTGACTTCCAGAATTTTCGGACTAAACGAGTGAGAACGAACGTGCATAGTAAGAGAATAAGAGAGAGGTAGTTAAAGTTTTTATACAAAGGAATGTGGAAGTAAATCGGTTTGCGGTCTAGAAAGAAAGCGTGAGGGAGGGAGGTTTCCACACTGAGAAGAGATGACAGAGTGGAAACAATGTGTAAAAAACGGTTTAAAAATTTATACGAGGGGAAAGTGTTTTATGTGCACCGGGGAACACTAGAAGATAATAATTAAAAATTATAAGTAAAAAATAAACACGATTGTTTTAAACTGGAATTAAAAACTTTAAAGTTGAAATGAGCATATACTTATGTATTTTCTGGAAAAAAGGGGAGGAGGTGCGCCAAATTTAAGTTTTGCTCCAGGCACCAAAAGTTCTAGGGCCGGTCCTGATCCTAAATACAAAATATCCTATATCTTTTTCCACCGGCCACACTAATTTAAAAAAATTAATAGTACATTCAACCTAATAATTTCCATAAGAAAAGTGTAATGGACCAATAATAAGCGTGCACCCTGTACGTAACTTTTTAGTTTAAATCTGCTTGATCTGACCGCCTGCCAGACTGTCAGTATTTATCAAATATATATTACTTAATTCGTTCACCAGCTCTTCGGCTCTATAATATAGGTATACGTTTCATCTACCCCTCATAACAAAAAGTAAAACACCGGTATCTCCTTAGCGATTTGTCCCCGTTTCTACGCCCCTGTATCTGCCGGTAAAACACACGTGGTTCATTTGTCCTTCTCTCCGTTATGACCTTCCAATAAGCGCTTCTTTGTTTCCGGGTAGTCCACGCTTGCAGCCATAAACTGCGCATGGCCACCAACTTCGAAATTTTCTGTTTGTTATGGTTTTGGAGCGGGCAATCGGTCCTACTTTTTTTGCATTTTGCAATGTATAAGTTGTGTTTTTGCATACATATGTAGTGTAATACAATAGTGTTTTATTATATGCTCTTTTCTTTATCACGGCGATTCTACGACTTTAATATGCCGGTAAATCAATCTGTAATTTCCTCCTTGATGCCCTTGTTACATGGCCATAACCAGGTGAGTTTTTATTTTTTATCTGCATACTTATTCGTACCTTAACTTTATATTATAGCAACCACAACCACTCATACTCTTCTTTTATTGCCAAACATTCAGCGACACTTTACAATAACAAAAAGTATTAAAAATTAATGATACGAGGGTTATTTAAAAATTACACGTTACCTATGTTGGGTAAAACTATCAACGGTTAGTATATGAATTGAAGAACTTTTGTAATGTATTCGTAGGTCACTATAACCTAGCTATTAGAATGAGTTTTTTTTTCAATTAGGATTGGAAATACTATATCTACCCCCAGAGTAATTTTTTAAGTGCAATAGAAATACCTAAGTATTTTAGTGTCTTAAATACAAAACAAATGATTTTTACCAGAGAATATTGTGCTATATTTTCTTTAAAAAATTAACATTTTATCTTCCTGGTCATCAAAAAGAAACACAGTCTATAAAAACTATTACCATGTAATAAACAGTCCAAACAACAATAAAAAAATACGGAACAAATCAGCTGGACTTAAGCGCTATCCACATGTTTTACCTGACATCTTAGGTCTCCAAGTAAGAGTGTTCATAATTCAGATCAGTTTTGGAAGGTCGCCATGGATGAAACATTGCTTTTAGGTTTTTATTTTTGCTCGCATTCTCTCTATCAAGACAGATTCGTAATAAGACGGACATCTTACCTGAACAAGTAAAACGTAATGTAAAACCTTACGTTAGATCCTGTCCAAACCTAATGTTTTAACTGATACTTTTTACTTGAACACGTAAAACGTCAGGTGAAACCTCATGTGTGGACGGCCTTTTGCTTGAGCAATTAAAACTTCAGACAAAACCTTATGTGTGGACGATGCTTTATACTTAATTCTTCATTTTCATTTAGAGGTCACAGAGAACCATTGATATTTTTCAGATAATACCTTTTCAAAAACTTTTTTATTTTTATTTTATTATAATAATAAGACTAACTAATACCTACTATTGCATATACCCAGTTTAATCAACGCTACACACATATACAATCAAGCGCGGATCCAGGGGGGAGATCGTGGGGGTCATAACCACCCCCCCCCCCCCAACCATCAATTTAACACGAAAAAAAACCATATACTTATAACGGTTTGACTAACGCGGCAGGGTATTACTTTTCGTAACTTTTCCATGCATGACCCCCCCCCCCCCCTTGTTGCTTGAGTAATAGTTGAGTAGTAGTAATTTTGTACTTCCTTTATATTTATTTAAATCACAACGTTTCAGTTCTTAAGCATCTTCGTCGTCTTTAGGGCAATACTAAATAAGTTTAGGGCGTACAAGGCGCAAATTTATAGGATGATTAACAACGTTTCGCTACTGCAGGATTCTGGAAAGGCTATTTGAAATATCTGTCAGGACAGGTTATATCTAGTAATAAAATGTTTCTATTTATAGGGTACGTAGCCCTTTTTTGAAAAAAGTAAGTAAAAAAGTAAAAAAAATCGGACCAAAAGTACGTATTTTTAACCGAAACCGAAAATATCGATTTTCTAAACTCATCGACGGACGCAGAATTAAAAACATAAATACTTTGTATTTTACATTTTTTAAATAGGTTAAAAAATAACGTAGTTATAATAATATGCGTTTGAAGAGTCCTGTAAAAGCCTCTCTCATATTTCGCGAACGCGAGGTGGTAGTTTTCGGTGGAAGTACCGGCAATCGGCATGCGGCCTATATTTCAAGCAAGCAAGTCAGCTTTTGTTTGGCCTTTTTTGCAGCGTGATTCTTTTATGTGAATTTATAATAATTAATCGTTTGTGTAATATTGGATTGATTTAATTTAAACATATTTAGGGTTTTTGAGCGTATATAGTATAATAAATATTATGTATGTTGTTTCGATTTTTGATGTGATCAGGTAAGAGCTATTTCTCATTATGTGACGTAGGTAACTCTCACTTTTTGTCGAGTGATCAAGCGGCTTCTCAAAGGGGCAGCAGCATTTTACAAGTAGGTACATTGTTTCCATAAATCAAAATTCTGCTTCGAAATAAAGTCAACCAAAAACTATGACTACTGTGAGCATGGAAATAAATAATGTCTTTAAAATATACCGATGTGACTAGACAATGGTCTTGTACTTCAGTGTGTAGCCGCTGTTCACGGAGTATCTTACATATTCCTGGTTTTTGGTGAAAACACGATATAAATCAAGGATGTATTGTAAAGTAATTTCGAAACTAGTTGTGAAAAATAAGACATTTCAAAACTTCAGTCAGCTTAAAATCTTTTTTTCAACGTTTATTGCACTTTTGCTGCTTGTTTCAAACTCTATAATTTTAATGCCGTGAATGGTCAATTTACACATTTGAATGTCTTTTGTCAATTTTCAGGGAATGCCGAGTCAAAACAATGGGTTCAATCAGATGATGTCTCCACTCAGCATTTTGAATAAACATTCTATTAATTCTCTTCTGGGCAAAAATGTAACGTCTTATGATCATCTAGGTAAGTCCATATTTTAAATGTCTTTTTTAATGATCTCGCACAAAGGCAGTCAATATGTTTTGATATCAAAAGTATCTCTCTCTCTTTCATCGTTTCGCCAATATTTTGTCCAGATGAAAGACGGAGAATACTATATTACATAACGAGTGCCGAGCGCGGAAATCTGCCTAGTTTGAAAAAATCGCTCTCACATAATTGCACACAATTTTTCCTACGACCACAAATACAATATCCCATTATTTGAACATGTTTATTAATTGATTCAGCCGATACTTGGTGAAAATCCATAACTAATATTATGAGAAACAATAAAACTACGTTATATCTCTTTTCCACTATATTATTAAAACTGACATGTTTCGCTATCACTGTAGCTTCTTCCGATTGAGAATGAATGAATATTTTTCTATATCTAACAAAATGTACAATCTTAAAATATTATTACAGGTATAATGATGGTGTAGGGCAGGGGATGCAATAGTAACAATGGGAATTTTCAAATGTTCTGTATAGTGATTAAATAAATTATATTATAGGTTTGTTTATACAAGTATTTGCGGATTAGAGAAATAAATTTAACAAAGCAGAATTGTTTAGGTCTATTTGATCATTCAGTAAAACATCAATATTTTTAAGTTTATTTATTTCCATCGATTCTAACAGATTAAGTTTTATGCTTTTCATTTCAGTATGTAAAATTATAAAATTTTAATCAAAATTATGTTGGCTTTCTTTTAAATGGTTGGAATAATTAGAATCTGTTTTATCTTTTATGTAGCTGTTATAATGTTCTTGTATTCTTTTCCAAAATATCTCCCTGTTTGGCCAATGTATGTTTTCGGACAGTCTTTATATTTTAGTTTATATAGGTACACCTGATTTTCTATTTTTATGATTTTTAGTTTTATTATTTTTTATATATTTCCCTAAAAGTGTTGTTGGTTTTATAAGCTACCCTTAGGTTGAGTTTATTAAGAAAATTACCCACATTTTTACTAGGTTTTCCAACATTGGCCAAACATCGAGATATTTTGGAAAAAGAATACAAGAACATTATAACAGCTACATAAAAGATAAAACAGATTCTAATTACTCCAACCATTTAAAAGAAAACAAACATAATTTTGATTCAAATTTTATAATTTTACATACTGAAAACAACAGCAGAAAACTTAATCTGTTAGAATCCATGGAAATAAATAAACTTTAAAATACCGATGTTTTACTGAATGATCAAATAGACCTTAACAATTCTCCTTTGTTAAATTTATTTCACTAATCCGCAATTACTTGTAACGAACAAATCTATAATATAATTTATTTAATCACTATACTGAATATTTGGAAAATCCCACTGTTATAGGTACTATTATATCCCCTACACAATCTTTATACCTGTAATAATATTTTAAGATTGTACATTTTGTTAGATATAGGAAAATATTCTTTCATTCTAAATCTGAAGAAGCTACAGTGATAGCGAAACATGTAATTTTTAAGAATATAGTGGGAAAGAAATATAACGTATAGTATTTGCAGAATTATACCGTTGATCTGTTGACTGCAATAAAACCTCATTTTCCCTTGGACCATAAAATAAATAAGGAAATCCCAAATTTTAAAACCTTTTCGAGCAGAGCCGGACCAGGTATACAAATTAAATTTATACCTATGCCTGATGCATATATAAATACAAAGTGATTTTTAATAATTTTAATCTTTAGTGGTTTTCCGGCGAGTAATTTTTAGTTAGGCTTATTAGTGGTAGAATGTGGCGTCCTTGGAATTGTGCTGATAGGGGGGCATCTTCAAGTGTCATTTTTAAAAGAAAGCATTTATCTACCGATGCCACACTAATAATTAAAAATGTGTATCAATCGTTGTTGAGTAGAAATTTTAATTCGATGGATGCTTTAGCAGAGACGTCTACTTTGACAAAAACTCCTTTATCTTCGGTAAGAGACATAATAATATAGTACTTAAACCTGTTAATCCTAGAAAAAATCGGAGTGATTCTGGCACATTTAGAAGCATTGACGAAAATGACATGGATTTATTAAGAAGAAAGATTTGCCAAATGTATGAGACACAAACTGTACCCACTTTGATTTCCCTCAAAGAGCGGCTGATTAAAGACGAAACAAATATCTCTTGTAGCCTTTCAAGCCTTAGGAAAATATTGCGTAAAATGGGTTTTAAATACCGAAGCATTTATTAAAGACAAACATTAATGGAATCTCAACGTTTACGGGAATAGAGACTTAAATATTTAACAGCTGTTAAACAATTTAGAGAAGAAAATCGTCCAATTAATTACCTTGACGAAACATGGTTCGATACCCATGACACTCCAAGAAAAGGTTGGGTTGATTCTTCCAAAAAATTTCAAACCAAGGCACCTTCAAATAAAGGCAAAAGAATCACAATATTACATGCTGGTTCAGAGAACGGGTTTGTTCCAAATTGTCTGTTGCTTTCAGCTAAAAACATAGCAGATTGAGAACGGGTTTGTTCCAAATTGTCTGTTGCTTTCAGCTAAAAACATAGCAGATTCTTCTTTAGATTACCATCAAGATACCGACGCACAACTTTTTGAAGATTGGTTTAAACATAAACTCCTTAAAAATATACCTGAAAATAGCGTCATTGTAATGGACAATGCTAGTTATCATAGTCGGCAAGCAAAAATCATTCCCAATTCTAATAATACAAAAGCAGAAATTCAAAATTTTATGATTGAAAATGATTTATATTTTGAAGAAACTTACAAAAAACGAGAACTGCTAGAAGTATTAAAAGCTTTTAAAATAAATAAGGAATACGAGTGTGACAAACTTGCAGCATGACATACGGTGTTGCGTCTTCCTCCGTACTATTGTATATTCAATCCTATTGAGCTAATATGGCATCAATTAAAATCCGATATTAGGAGAAATAATATTTCTCCTACATTAAATGCATTTGTAGTAGAATTAATTAAAAACGAAGTAAGAAAAATTTCTGCAGACAGCTGGAAAAATTGTGTACAGCATGTACTTAAGTTGGAAAATTCTTACAATTGTATGATTACAAATGTTCAACCCTTAATTATAAGTTTAGGCTTAGATGAAGATAGTGATAGTGATACAGAGTTAAATTTTGAATAAATTATCAATAGTTTCTTAGAATTTAATTAATTTTTATTGTACTTGTTATCGTAATAGTTATATTTTTAAATTATATTATTTTCAATTATCATTAATTGTTATCATTATTTTACATTTATTATAGGTACCTAAAACTAAAAATACCTATCTATTTATTTTAAATTATAAAAATAAATCATGTGGTGTGGTATACATTTTCAAGAAGGCCCTGGTCCCATTTATTGAGCTTTGAGGAGGTTCAGGCGTATACAATAGGGTTTAATCAGGTAGTTTATTTATGACAGTAAGAATCAACGGTATAATTCTGCAACAACTATAACACTGTTAGACTGTCAGATAAAACGTCAGGTAAGACGTCATGCAAAACCTTATTTGTGGGAGCCAGTATTAAGCCGTCAGGTAACTCCGCTTAAGAAGGAATGTCTCAAAAAATTAAATCTTTCTGCCCAAAATGGTTTTCAGTTCGTAATCTATATCCAAAAATACATCTTCCTTAAAAAAATCATAAATTTTACGTCTTGGATTTTGGCCGGTAAGAACAGAATATTCTCACCCAAATAGAATTCAGTAAAAGCCCTATCATTTTATATCACACTGTATAAAGGAACTACCTGATTCCATTTCTATCTGCATACCTTTGCAGTAAAAAACATCAAAATGCCAAACCTATACACAACGTTTACATTTCTTTGATAGCAAAAACAGTGTCGAAGTGTTTTTGTTTCTCAGTTGGCCCTGACGAAAAACATTTTAGTGCGCCATTATTGTTTTGCAAATGGAAGAATAAGCATAGAACAGGTCCAGCAATTTTTGACTGAACTTTTAAACGTTTAACGATATTTTTCTTATTTTTAAGAAGTTTTAACCTGTTCGTGTGGTATTAACGATTTTTTTATGGCAGACGAGATAATGTCCATATCTGATTTGCTAGGTTTGAATTCGCCTCGCGGCCTTCTAAACTTTGGATCTTCAGACAGATTGTATCCATGTACCCCACCTGCCAGTCCACAAAATATGCAGGTAAGTTAATAATGAAAAAATATTAACCTATTTGTGTGTGATTTTTGGTTAAATTTAGTTTAAGACTATGTCGGCGTGTGTCATAATGTTGTTTAAAAACCCCAAATTATGCATCTAGTCGTTCTCTGAGCTACATAATTAATTGATCACATAGTTATACACCTGAAATTGTCATAACTTTAGTTAAGTTTCACAGGGTATTATCTCGATTTAAGATATTTTCATGAAATTTTGGTGAGGTAATAGTGAGACACATTTTTGACATTACCTTCTCTCCCTATTTTGAGGGGTGGGATCTAACTTTCAAATTTTAAATCGGATGATGTACTTGTTTATAAAATTTGCATCTACATAAAAACGTGCATAGAAAAAAATTCTATGCTTACTTCAGCAATAAAAAATAATTGTTAAAACGTCGTCAAACTGACTTCAAGTAAAAATAACGCATTTCCATGGAAACGATTACTAATTCTGACATAAGTGAACTTGATGTATCGGTAAAGTTATTTATTTATTAAATTAATAGTTCAATTTTAGTTATTCCACAATTCGTAAGAAAAAGAGAAAATCAAAAAAGAATTGTACGCATACGTAGTTTTTTTTTACATAAAATCGAGTTTTATAAACAAATGTACATCATCCTATTCAAAAATTTCAAAGTTACCACCGTCACGACAGAGAGAGAATGTGAATTTATTTAAATGTGCAGAACAAATTTTTTACTTTAGTTCAGAAATATCATCAAATAAGAAACAATTTTTTACCCCATCAAATAGGTGATACCAGTTTTTATGAAATTTCATTTAATATTACACACGTTTCTCACGCGAATGGGTTTAGGTTCTATACCGAAAAGAGGCTGCTTTTTTAGATTTTAATTCTTTATGAGAAAGGTCTGTTTCTAAAGATACGACCCCAAGATTTATTACTATAATAAACGGCCAGGAAAATATAAAAAAATTAATAAATAATAATTGTGTTTTTATGTTTCATTTAATTTTTATTGTACTTTTTGGGCGTTGCGCACACCTCACTGCAGCGCACGCAGAAGCTTTGAAACCCAAAATTAGGATTTTTTAAGCGATATTAATGAATTTTTTCCTTCAAATTATTCGAGGTAGCCCGAGTCTTTCGTCAAGTTGGCGCGGTCCAAAAGTTTATGTGACAACCACCACTTTGGAAAAAATGCAATGATCAATGAAATTTAAGCAATTGATTTTTCGTGCTTGGCAAATTAAGCGATTAGTATTTGAATTTGCAATGCAATCTCGGTCTAATTTACTATATAGGGTGATTGATGGTGGATGGTCTATTATACGTTTATGGAGAACTAGTCATCGGATCACTTTGAAAATTTGGGAGCTTATAGAAGCGAACATGATCTCTCTTTTAAAAATATTTTTAGCCGTGCAGTGTTGCCGCTTCTACTTGAAAGTATTAGCAACTTTGATAATTTAAACCCTATGTGTTATTTTTGTTTTAGAATCCTTATTAATTTCTTAATAACTTTCCTTAATATTTTCACTTCACACCTTTAATTAATTCCACTTTTTTGTTTCGGAAAACATGTCCTGTGAAAAAGTGATGATATTTTTAAACTCTGAGAAATGAAAGCACTGAAATTTGGTATGGAGTCAGGTTATATCCAGAGGTCTTTCACCCTCTTTCCAAATATTAGTTATAATAGTACAGGGTGTTTCAAAATACAGATATTTTGAAAAACCCGAACAAACCCTACACAACACAATTTAAAAAACCAGCTAATTAATTTAATTAAAATTTACATTTTAATATAAATATTACTTTCTTAAAAACCACTTCATTAAAATATATTTCTACATTTGAAGTCCAAAAGAAAATGACTTATTTTTTATTGCATATCATTTGAAACTGATGCATCTCAAGGTATTTTGCTATAATAGCTCTTGGCATACGCCGCATTATTTTAAAATATTTATGGATTTTTGTGAGCTTATATATTTTTTTGTCAACAAAAGATTTGAAATATAGTAATTTTAATTTGTAAAAATAATAAATGGAGGGGGGGACTAGAATAAGCATATCTATCAGATTCCCATAAGGTCAATTCAAACAAGATTTAGAAACCTGGAACTTTGACGTTGCTAATTTTTGTTTTGGTTCTGTAAGAAAATTTTACAAAAATATAATTTGTCCTAAAATAAATTGGTATTATCTAATTGAGAAGTATATACAAAAGTCTTTACTCGTTAAGTAGTTTTTGAGCCAGAAGATAGACCGACGGGAATGAGACACATATTTTTCACTAAGTCAGCTCCTTACTCGGTCTCATGTAAGATATTTGTCGTCTAGCTTCAGAAGTGACGACCGGTGCATTTGTTTGCTTGATAACATACCTTGTGCTATTGTATCATGCCGAGTACCTATCCATCCAAAGCTATTCTATATTCATTAATATCATTTTATATTCACCAACTTGAACTTAGGACGTCCCCCATATAGAGGCTTATTAGACAAATGTCTAAACATGGAATAGCGATGGCATGGCATGCTTTAAAATCAATAATCAATCAATTTAGTATAAAACGAAGGGAAACGGAATAAGATATAAGCGCCATGTATTCTGCATTTTTCATGCATTCTGTGTTTTTATTTTCAGGCTAATTTCGAAGAGACGATACAGGACAGATCCCCAAACAATTATGGGAATTCCTCTATTAAGAATTTGCAAAGAAATATTTCTTTGGGTAGCGCTGGATCCAGTCCGGCAACACCGACATATTTATCCAGAGCTTTTAGGAGTGTTTCTTTAAGGTAAGAGAACAGATTTGATAATAAATAAATTAAGAAGATAATAAAATTATTTATGTCACAAAAAATATGCCAGACGTGAAGGAAATGAAAACTTACTTTTTTGACCATACCTTGGACAGTACTTTTACTACGAGGGTAAGGTGGTCCATAGTGGGAATGTCGCTCTGGTAAAGCTATGTGTGGCCATATATACTTTATTGACCATAACGCTTAAGAGGGACAAAGTGTTTTATTAATTTTTCTAGTGTAACTCTACAAATATTTAAAATTAAAGTATGTGATCGAATGAAAATTTCAATAGACAATTTTTTTCAAATAACTAATTGAAATTTATTTTTTAAAATTATCTGAGTATGATTATCTAAGACATTCATAACCTCAATCTATCATATGTCCATTTCTGCGTCATCTTGCCACTTTGATAAAATAGTAATTGTTTTTATTTTAATGCACGATGGCCTATAGTGGGATACCCTATTTCGGTCCATACTGGGATATGATAATAGCATGCTATTACATTTTTGCCGATTTGAATATGCCGTCACATCCAAGGTCACAGCTATCATCAGTATTTCAAAAAGCAAGGGCATTCATGACCAGTACGAAAGGTATATGCATCCTTCTGTGGATGAGGTCGTCACAAATCAAATTACTTATTTTAGCGCGGCTTTACATCCAAAAGTCGATAAGCTTCCAATATCTGTATCAGACTAAAAGTGTTTTTATAAAAACTGCCATTGTAGCCCACTATAATTCCTACTATGAACTATATAGTGGTTCATAGTGGAACAATTGGTGTATAGTTTTATTTACTGTAAGATTTGGTTCCAATTACTATTAGTTTCTTGAATGATAGAAAAGTTTTGGACTTGCATTGTCTTTATTTGTTATATATCACAACGTTTCAACTGGTAAGTATCTCTAGTCGTCTTCAGGTGAATACTGTCAGTATTCACCTACTAAGTATATAGTTCATAGTAGGAATTATAGTGGGCTACAATGGCAGTTATACTGTCAGTATTCACGACTGGAGATACTTACCAGTTGAAACGTTGTGATATATAACAAATAAAGACAATGCAAGTCCAAAACTTTTCTATCATTCAAGAAACACCATTGTCTACAACCTTCAATACTATTAGTTTGTTTCCTCTTACATTAAAACCTACGTTTGACCATTAAGATTATATGTATTTTACAGGAAGCGAAATGATTTTTTTTTAAATGTGTCCCACTATTTAGACCAGTTTACTTCACATAGTTATTGTACTGACATAACACTACAATCATATTTTGCTGTAAGCAGCAATTCCCAACGACATATAACTTTTAAATGAGAAATTTGTGAACCTAATATATTCTTTATTTACTTATTCTCGGGTGCATACTTTAGAAAGTCACATTTACATAGAATTTTTAAATTTGATACTTGTCGAATCTTTAACTAACCACTTAACTCTATTAAAATCCTTCTACACCACGTGAACAGTCATATAAACATAAATCGATTCTACATAATTAAATAATCAAAATTTCGTTTGTTTCAGCGATTCCTGCGGCAGCAACAGCCCTGCTGCATTGGACCAATCCTTGCTGAATCGTAGCAACTCCAATTCTCCTGAATCATATTTGGCCACGAATCTGAACAGCCCTGATATAACCGAATTGTTGGTAAGAAAGCATAGCAAGTTCATTCAAACGTTATAATAAAGAAAATTTTAAATGTAACTATTTAAGCACCATTTATGTTTTTTTTGTTGGATTTGCAAATGTTTTAGGGAGTCAGAAGCAAAAGGATTCAAGTAGGAAACCATAACTTTATTATTTACATTTAAGAAGTTTAAATTTAAACATTTGGTGTAAATCTTAAAACCGTTGATAATTAACATGTCTTTGCCTGTTTCACTTTAGAAACCTCCCTTTTATATTTGTACTCTATACGCTACACTAGAATCACTTTAAGAACAATTTCTTGCGCTATGAACAAGTAGTAAGAAAGTAATGTGAAATATTGAGCTTTAGTCCTACCTTTTAATTGGTCGATTGGTAAACAATATTCAAGTATTTGATCGTAAAAACTTAAATTTCTTTGAGCTGTTGATTAATGATTTTTCTAAATTTGAAATCGGTAATTTTGGCACGCATGCATGCCTACCACAATTTCAATGTAATTTTAAAGAAAATCTATTTGGCAACAATATTCTGAGTTCTGGAAGATAATACTTTTTAAAGCATGCATGTAAATAAATAATGCCTTTATATTACAAATTATTTGAAATAATTGCAAACAAAAAAAATTACAAAACAATGTTTTTTGTTAAAAATGTGTTTGTTAATGTATTTGCTGCTATAGTTGGACGGGTCTCTAATTCCGAAGTAAAACGCATTTTTGAAAATCAAAATATATCGCGTAGAACCATTTATCGGACAATTGCTGACTGTGAACAACATATTCCTTGTATGAACTTTCCAAAAAGTGGAAGGCCTAGAATTTATACCAGAGTAAGATCAGAAGACTAGCACGACAATATCGAACATCTAAGAACACCATAACGCGGGAACTATCGCGTAATGGCTAGAAATACCGAAATAGAGGAAAGGTTCCGCAATATACGGCCAACCAATTAGCCAGAATCCCGAGATGATGCTGCCGTGCATTAGAAGAGTATATTTTGCTAACAACCTGGTGATAATTATGCATGACGAGCGAGCGAACCGACAACCCTCCTAACAGGCTCGGCCCATAGAAGATTTTTGGGCTCTTTCAATTCGAAAAGTTTACGATGGAGGATGGGAAGCACAAAATGAGGAGGTACTTCGACGCAGGATATATAGAAAATCCGAGAAATCGATATAAATGCCTTCCAAAACCTAATACTAGGTGTCCGCAGAAAGTTGCCTCTAGTGGAGGTCCATGGTCCTCTATATTTAATTTAAGTTTATAATTTTGTTGCTTATGAAACAATTAATTACTATGTATTACAAAACTTTATTTAAATATATTTTATTATAAAAAAAAACAATTGGTTGAAATGTGTGCCAAACCTTAGGGAACATATGTTCGTAATCAATCAAAAATTATAAGAGACGATAGCATTATAAGTGAAAGACCTCGGAAACAAGGCATTCTAATGGTGAGGTAAGGTAAAGTTAACTATTGAAAGTGAAATGGTGGGGGTAAACTCGTACCTGGCCCCTTGGTATACCCCTTTGCTTCTGCGACAAATTCTTTATTTCGTCGTAATTTCTGAAAAATTTGTAGGCAGATAATTAGTACGAACTTGGCCGACGTTGAGAATAAGGAACCCGGTTTTCTTCTGGATTGTCATTATTTTTCTGTTATAAACATTTTATGCCCTGTTTTTAGAATTCACTCACTTTTAACGAAAACATATCAAGAACATTGCTGGGAGCCAGTAGCCCCACTGACTTGGACCTGTCAAATCTACAGAATCTGCAGGCAGTTCACGCACTACAGTATCTGCAACAACCGTCTGCTACGTTACTTAACTCTTTATTACCAAATGCTGCTAATTATAACTCGCAGGTAATACTTTTTTATGAAAATAATATCGACATTTTTTCAAGTATATTTTTGAATTTTTAGTTCAGAGATAAATGGAACGGTTGCTCTTCACCTGGTTCAGTATCCGAGACACATCAATTGGACAGAGCCGCCCGGTTTCACCGATCGGCTGCTGGTGAGAAAATAATAATAATGATACTATAGTTATTTTACCAATTCAGTAGACCAAAACAAATACACGCGACCAGCAGGTGAACAGCACACAGGGTCGCATTAAGTACTATCTCGAACCACGCATGAATAGACTTGAAATAATAGCCTCGTACGCCTACACTGAACTACGATCCTGTTAGAAATGCATCTCGCCAGCATCGAAAGTTTTATCACCGTTTGACCAATAGCAATAAGTTTATGCATCGAGCATCGTGGATATCCCGTGCTGATGTTTGTTTATGCTCCTGAATTGGTAAAATGAAGATAGTATAGTTCCAAATAAGAACACACAGCTAACACCTTGTGGTTTAACCTTACACAAGTTCCATTATAAAAATATCGAACGTGCATCATTCAAAATTTAATCTACGACGGTACAAAAAAATTACAACGTTTTCATGAATTAAAATTAAAATTTATCAGGTGCTCATATTAGTTGATGTCATCGTAACCGCGCTTGTCGATTGTTGCAATTTTGACTGATGTTGATGTGATTTACATTATTCACCTGAATACGACTAGAGATGTTTATCAGTTGAAACGTGTGTAATTAAAGAAAATGGAAGTCCAAAATACGTCTATGACTCATGATACAGCATTGTCTCTCATCTTCAAGCAAACAGTACTATAGTTGTCGATATTTTTAGCTGTTTATGATGCAGTATGCACCTGGAGCGGCGTTTTGCCTCCCCGCACTGAAAAGCCGGTTGGATATTCCAGCAAAGTATTTCTGGGTGGTGTCCCGTGGGATATTTCAGAACAGTATCTTATACAGACCTTTAAGCAATTTGGTCCCATTAAAGTTGAGTGGCCAGGAAAGGATAGAGAAGCACCTCAACCGAAAGTATGTATAAATAGTGATGATTTCATAGATATAAGTGCCAGTTTTGAATGCCAGAATATTGGTATTTGAACACGTGACTTTTTCCCTTGATAAATTTTGTTACGAAACTTCAAGAACTTTTTTACAAATTAAATATTGTTAACCAAGATGATTTTAGTTTAACTTTTTCTGAGTATTGCAAAGCTTTAAATTTATCTATTTATATAATATTAGGTAAATAATACAACAATGTGTAGAAATCTTCACTGAATTTTATTGTACCATGACAATTGTTTCGGCACACAGTGCCTTTATCAAATGGAGAAACCAAAGTGACTGAGGTATAAACATATCTTCCTAAATGTAAAAAATTCCACTTAAGCTAATTATCTAAATTATATTATATGGTGTTAAAATACCCAGAATATTAATGGATTAAATGCAAATACAAAGGAGTACCTAATTATAGGTTTATGAAGGATGGAAAAACCACCCTTTACAGATTTAAATTTAACAATGGGGAACCATTTAAGTCCAACTGATCGTCTAATAAAATATTTAGTTTTTTGTGTTTGTTAATTTCCATACTTTCTAAAAAATTGAGTTTCAGAGATTTTTGTTCTAGGTGTAAAATTTCAAAATTATCGTTAAAACTATGCTGTTTAAATGTATTGCATAATGAGAATTAGTATGGTTTTTTTGGAAACAATTGTCATGGTACAATAAAATTCAGTGAAGATTTCTACACATTGTTGTATTATTTACCTAGTTTTATAATGGATCTTCATCAAGTAACGGCTACTTCAATTGATTACTTATATAATATTATTTCAGCTTTAAAAATAAAGTAATTATGACAGCTATGAAGTTTGTTTAGTAATTGTTTCTGCAACCAAACATACATGACCGCATTACCAAACTTTAAAAAAGAGAAAAACGGTTTCATAAAAAGATTATTACGATACTGAAAAAATTTCGAAATGGATTTGATATGAAACCAAGATAAAAACAAACGTTTTTGATTTATCCCCTTTATTAAACGTTTTTTTTTATTTACATTTTGTTAACCCTGTTTGACAGCTAATTCCAATAGTGCCTAATTTTACTTTTAGGGGTACTGCTACATCATTTTCGAATCGGAGAAAAATGTCAAGGCTTTATTACAGGCTTGCACGAATGAATATTCGAACAATGTCGTCGTGAACAGTTATTTCAAAATAGGCTCTAAACGGATGAAATCGAAAGATGTAAGTAGTATATTTAATTTATGCTTTACATAAAAAATAACAAATTCGGACTTTCAATGCTCTAAATTACCATGAAAATTTGTATCAAAATATTGTTTCATTATTCGGTAGGGCATGGATGATATTTTTCGGAATCAAATTTTAACCTATCACTATTATTAAGGCACGAATCAAGATAACATATACATTATATAAAATCGGCAACGGCAACTCAGGCATTCTTATCAGCTTATTTCTCTATTTCTCTTTACTATGTTCGCCTTCATTGAAGAGCTGCGTTTAATCACAGATTACCAAGCAGGCACTATTTTGTGAAGGTTTAACCAAATATACTTAATTTTTCTCTAATCTAAAACTGGATTCGTAAAGTTAAAGGATTGGAAAACGGTATGAGAAAATTGCGTTAAAAAATATAATGTTATAATATACACGGTGTTGAAAAAAGGTCGGTCCCTCATATTTTTTATTAGCGTATCGTGTTCTCTGACCAAGAAGAAACATCTTTTGTTCGAAATTCGGGCCCATCCTTCACCAATAATCACCATGAGAAAGACAAAATCAGAACCGTGCGAAAATCAAGTTTTATCCCGGAAATACTCTTTTTCTCTGGCTTGTACTAAAAAATGCCCGTGAAAAGAGTTGTTTGTATTCCACGGGCATCGCAAACTATTCCTCCTTCAAAACCAAACACCTTTTTTCCCAGACATTGTCCGCTGCAATGCGATGCACCGGGGTACCGACCTTTTTTCAACACCCTATATAATAAAATAATAATATCAATTTCAAATATGACCAATTTTCAAATTTTTGTCACAGATATTCCCGAAACTTGCTTGATACCCCAATCAACATGCCAGCAATCTAAATATCAATAAATTAACTAAAAAACTTTATTATTAACGACTAAAACTTCACGAAAATAAATATAGATCAGCTGATGACTCTCGTCTCTTTCTAAACTGCCAAAAAGCGGCATATTTTTACTTTTACAATTATTGTAATATATCCATTACTATTTAAAAAATTTTTGAGATGTTCATTCTTGTTGTGGTGCTCCCCATATGAAATTTATGTTCAATCTGGAGGTGGCCCCCATATTATAAGAAAGTCGTAATCTTCTTACTCTGACACGGTTTTTTTATTATTCTCTTAGATTTCGAACCGTCAACTTTACTTTTGATCAAAGATTTCTGCCAACACTGGTCGCCACGGAGTGTTTCATGGAAATTTTGAAAGAATTGTTTCTTATTTAGTCGTGTGTGTTTATTAAAATAAATATCTGATTTTCATAATATGACGTGCGCTGTGTTGGGTTGTGATATGGATAACCAGGCAATGAAATTTGACAGAAATATAAGGTGTTAATCTTTGTTGTATGTATGTTCATGAAATTAATATACCTAAACACCACGACAGTATTCTTTCGTTTCACATACCATAAATGCGTAAAACCTTTTAATACCTTTAAAAGAGAGTTAAAACCGCTGACAGCAGTCTCCATAAGAGATTTAAAAATCACTCGCCCGTTGACGTTACAAGCCACGCCTCCATCGGCGTGGTATCATACCTCTTAGATCTTTATAGCATGATAGTTATGTACCAATGATAATAAATATGGTCAGTATCAAACCTACAACAAGGGCATTTAACACCACCATCTGTGATTTTGGTACAGTCGTTCTATGCATTAGAAAGCTAAAAATCCATGATTTTAGCCTTTTCTGACCAATCGTTTATTTTTCTAATTTTTTAAAAATCAAAATATTTACGACAGTTTTCTTCCTACAAAAATATTCTATACTTATTCTAGGTTCAAGTGATTCCATGGTATTTAAGTGATTCTAACTACACGAAGTCAGCTTCGCAGAAATTGGACCCAAGCAAAACGGTCTTTGTGGGAGCTCTACATGGCATGTTAAATGCTCAGGGATTAGCCAAAATTATGAATGATCTGTTTGACGGTGTCGTATATGCGGGTAAATACTGTTATTGAAATACCGCCTCTCTGAACATTACAGCAACAGATTGGTCTAATTCCTAAAATTAGTCAAAATATTTCCCAAATATTTGTAGCATATTATGTTTAACTTCAGGGTAGACCCGAACAAACCCGTTAGACGTTTGTGCAAAACGTTTATTTGAAACGTTTGTTTTGAGAATTTGCACTTCCAGATAACCGACTATGGTCTATCGTTTTAAAATTTTCAGTAATGCAGCTTTGTCGCTTCTACCTAAAACCTGTAGCAACATCGTTATTATAAATGGATTAGAAATTTTCAGATTCTACATCTTTTTCTGGGCAACTTGTCTAAATACTACCCTATATCTTTGAAGCGGCAACGCCGCATTTTTGAAAATATTTTAAAACGATAGGACATGGTCGGTTATCTGGAAAACCAAATTGTCAGAACAAACTTATTCTCGTTTTCTAAAGATGTCTAACGTTCCATCCACCGTGAATCACCCAGCTTGTCCTATCATTTGTAACCAGCAGTTTCTGGACTGGACACCCTGTATACACAGTGTGTAAAAAGTCCCGGAACAGTCAATTATTTCAAAAATGGTGCACAATATAAAAAAACTTTCTGTATAAAAGGTGTTGGTCTTAAAGAAATTTATTAAACTTAGATCCCTGTAATTATACAGGGTTGCCCAAAAAGTCGTGGTAACCGAAACTTCATTTTTTTTAAATGGAATGACCCTTTTTTGATCACATTTTCTGATTCCTCTAAACATTCTAAACAACAATTATAGAACATGTCATATGGCTAAACCTATTAGTTTTAGAAATAATTTGAGTTGAAGGACATAAATGCGATAGGTACGATATTACCTTTTGCATTTTTATAAGCTGGTACTAGAATTTTTTTGCGTCACTGTCAAAGTAAATTCTCAAAATTATAATAAAGGAATTATTTAATACAACTTTTCCAAACCGAGAGCCTATATCAAAATCTATAGTTGTGAGAACAGTTCAAAGGTTCGAGGTAACCGGTTGTTGCAGAGATAATCTTCGTTCCGGAAGACCAAAGTCGGCAAGTAGTGATGAAAAAAAATTAGAGACATTACTTCATTTTGTTCAGAATCCACATTTGTCACTCAGAAAAGCTGCTACCCAAGTTGATGTTTGTTTTAAATCAATTGACAATATTTCAAAAACCAGTAATTTTCATCCCTATAAAATAACTCTTGTCCAGGAATTATCAGAAGACGATTTTGATCGTAGATTGGAATTTTGCGAAGTAATGATGCAAAAACATGAAGAAAATAACAATTTTTTTAATCAAATAGTTTTTACGGATGAGGCAACATTCATGTTGAACGGGTCTCTCAATCGCCATAATTGTCGTTAGTGGGCTGATCAGAATCCACATTGGATGAGAGAAACACATACTCAACACCCCCAGAAAGTAAATGTGTGGGCTGGAATTATTGGCAACAGATTAGTGGGGCCTTTCTTTATAGAGGGGAATTTGAATGCCGAAATGTATCTCCACATGCTGCAAAATGAAATTGTGCCAGCAATAAACAATGAAGTAGGACCACTATTACGCAATACGTGGTTTCAGCAGGATGGAGCTCCTCCTCATTTTGGGCTAGCTGTTAGAAATTATTTAAACAACACTTTTCCTAATCGCTGGATAGGACGAAGAGGCCCCATAGAATGGCCTGCTAGGTCGCCAGACTTAACGCCCCTTGATTATTTTCTTTGGGGACACCTAAAAAATAAAGTATTTGTGACAATACCTGCAGATCTGAATGACTTAAGAGGAAGAATTATTGAAGAATGTGCATCTATTAACCAAGAAATGTTACAGAACGTCATCGACAAATTTTATTATAACCTAGCCCATTGTCAAACTGTGGGAGGAGGACATTTTCAGCATTTAATTAAATAACGACTTACACTTAATTTTATTTTTGTTCTTTTCAAGTTATTGTTAATTTTACTGCTTGTATTTAATAATTTAGTTGTTATTAAAATTTTGACACAACTTGAGTGAGGTTCATTTTACACGAGTTTAATGTTTTTCTTTTAATTTTAACGTAAAACATTTGAGCCGACTCGAAACAATGCAAAAGGTAATATCGTACCTATCGCATTTATGTCCTTCAACTCAAATTATTTCTAAAACTAATAGGTTTAGCCATATGACATGTTCTATAATTGTTGTTTAGAATGTTTAGAGGAATCAGAAAATGTGATCAAAAAAGGGTCATTCCATTTAAAAAAAATGAAGTTTCGGTTACCACGACTTTTTGGGCAACCCTGTATAATTACAGGGATCTAAGTTTAATAAATTTCTTTAAGACCAACAACTTTTATACAGAAAGTTTTTTTATATTGTGCACCATTTTTGAAATAATTGACTGTTCCGGGACTTTTTACACACTGTGTATAGTATAGTTTATTTAATTTTTTTTCAGGAATAGACACCGACAAATACAAATACCCAATTGGTTCAGGTAGGGTAACCTTTAACAATCCACGATCGTACATGAAAGCTGTGTCCGCATCCTTTATCGAAATAAAAACCACCAAATTTACCAAAAAGGTAAGAAACTTGAAAGGCCGTTTCGATTATCTCGATTTACACAACAGTCTTGCGAATGAACGGACAAGTGAATCGCATATAATTCAATGCCTTACATAGCATACTGCCAGAGGAGTAGTTGTTTTGGGGGTTTGATGCGCCTTGACTGACCGAAGGGTTGTGTTCTAAAAAAGTATCGGCAAAAGGGTCATAATTAGAAAAACGTAATAACGTTAAAAAAAAATGCCATTTTTGCCGATTGCAGAAAAAATACTTAAATGCAACTATTTACTTTAGGTACAAGTTGATCCTTACCTGGAAGACGCGCTTTGCTCCTTCTGCGGCGTACAGCAAGGCCCATATTTCTGCAGAGACATATCTTGTTTCCGGTATTTCTGCCGCTCCTGCTGGTCATATCAGCACGGTCCAGAATTACGTCACCACAACCCCATGAGCCGCAATTCGAAAAACAGACAAGTGCTGTGATTTGGAACGGTACAATCTGGTACCAACGATACCGCTACCGGTATGAGTTAAGCAAGTATTTATTTATTCTTGCTTAAAAATATTACATTTATTGTTGTTGATGCTTATTTTTCGCTTACCACTGTTGCGTGGTATTTAATATTTACAGCGAGTATTCCTATTAAAGTTACCATGTACCGATAGTTTGCAATGTTAAATACCATGCGTATAGGATTACGGAAACTATGCTTATAGGTTTTGTTGTTTTTGTTTATATTTAGGTTTGTTACTTTGTTGATACAAGTAAGTATGGTGAAGGTTTATACACATAAACCTTGAAGGCCGTTACTTACTTATTTAGATGTAAGGTCCTGAGAACTATACACTGTGTTTCGTTTATAATTTCTTGGCGATTAAATCGAGGTGCATATTTTTGAAAATATTTTCTAATATACGGTGCGAAAGAATAAGACACCAAGAAATTATTGATTTAAAATATTATTTTTGAATTCTGCTTAAGGTTCTAAACATATTTTATACTATACATCACATATCTAAAATATCGGATACTATTTGCGCTGTTGACAGTCGGTGGCGTTTGGGTTAAAACGACCCATAGTTGTTCAAATGTTAATATTCGATGAGTTTTTGACAAAATATAGTACGCGACATGCCTCAAATTTTACATTAGGAATTTTTTCTTCTCATTTTATTTTTGAGCATAAACCTCTATCATCTTTTTAAGTATTCTTTTATATTGTTATAGTTCAGTGTAGACTAGTCAATTTTAGTAAACTTCAATGTTTTCGGGTACTTTTGCAGCTTACGACTCTTGGTGAATACATTTTTTGAAAGTTTTATATATTATTTATTTGTCGGTTAAGATATATACACGGTGTTGAAAAGGTCGGTACCCCGGAATAACTCTGTGGGATGTCTGGGGAAAAAGTTGTTTGGTTTTGAAGGAGGAATAGTTTGCAATTTAAACCACCCCCCACACCCGGGCGCGGGTGGGGGTAAGATAAGATTTTCAAATGGAACCCCATATTTTTTATTGGCGTATCGTGTTCTCCGACCAAAAATAAACATCTTTTGTCCGAAAAATTTTTTTATTTGGGCCCATCCTTCACCAATAATCACCTTGAGAAAAACAAAATCAGAACCGTGCGAATATCAAGTTTTATCCCGGAAATACTCTTTTTCTCTGTCGTACTAAAAATGCCCGTGGAAAAAGTTGTTTGTATGATAATGAATTAAAATCTTTGAACAATGAACTCATATGAACAAAAGTCAAATAATGACTGCAAATGTCCTCCGTGAGCCAGTAAACACCCATGTACACCTATGTCTCTTACGTGTTGGCAAATTTCGAAAATAACTGAAAAATAAGGTACTCTTTTACCCAGATCCCCACAAATGAATTAATTGTAAAATTTAAAATTGACCCAATGTAAAGTGCTCTAATCCTTTAAGTTTAACAAATATCATTAGAATATCGTTTGGCATTAATTAATAAAATGAAAAATACAATATTTTTTTAACACCCTGTATTTCGAAAACGACGCGACATGCGGAAAACTTTTATACCAAATTTTTGTCTTAAAATAAGATGAGGATTCACCGCCTTAATTTTTTCAGAGACGTTAGGAAAGACCCTGTCTATGATAGGAGAAAACTATTCTTCATAAGAAGCATTGCTTATCTTAAAAGCATCTAATCCGCGAGAAAAGTACAAATACATATATCGCCCTGAAATCCTGAGAGTAGAGTAACAATAATTTACATGGTAGAAAAAAAATTATTAAGAATCAAATTCAACGTCAAAATATAAAATACCAGCCATCTACGAAGAAAAAATATTTTCATGTATTTATTCTTGCCCAAGATAATGTGAACATCGGGTTTAAAACGACTTTGAATACATGTTTTTCTTTTCAATTCATTTAGGGAAGTTTTTTATAAATCTTCGAACAGCGTTTACCTTTAGAAATATTTAAGTTTTTCAAATCTTGGGCAAGAAAAAATAGATGAAAATTTTTCTCCGTAGATAACTGTTATTGTATATTTTGACATTAAATTTGATTCTTGACTCATTTCTAATAATTTGTTTGTACCATAAAAATTAATGTTACCTTACTCTTTTTCATTTAAATTTTAGCAGATTTTCTTCTTTTTTTTACCACTCTATAGGTCATATTTGTAATTTTTTCACAGATTAAGTGTTTTGAGGCAAAACTTTTTATTAGGAATAGTTTTTTTCCCTAAATTCACAGATAAAAGTGTTTTCATATATTTCCAATATTTTCACACACGCTGTATATGTATGTACATCTGATGACAAAATTTTACAAAATATGTTTGGCATTTGAAGCAGGATTTTAAAATAATAAATTATTGTGACTGACTTTAAAAAAATGTACAAATGTATCCAATTTAAACATTTAGAAAATTGAAACCAGGCAAATTATCGACCCTACCAATATTTATCCAGCGTATTGCTATATTTATTAAAATAAAATTGCAATAATAAATTTAATTTGTATTGTAATTTATCTGGAAATTATAAATCAAACCGGTCGTATGGGAAGTCTGTCCCAAACTTAACTATTTATTATTGTGGAGTGTAATTCATTATTGACGAGTTGTTGTTTTTATATATATTTTCAGATTATAACTAAATATTGATCAGCATCTTCAAAAAAAGGTGTTTAAAATAATATAGTTTTATTATTCGTAATGACACGATCGAAAAGTTGTTTTTAACGAAAGCAATTATGGGACATATCTGTTTAAAAATTTATCTAATTAATACGAACCCTGATGTTTCCATTTGTATAACATTATGATATGACTAGATATACAGAGTGTTAGAAGTTAGCCCTTTTTGTATAAATTCCTCTCTCGTGAAGAGTTGCTGGTGTGAAGAATCTGCCCTTGTAAAATCAATCCTCCATGATATATCACATCTATTAATTATTATATTTTTTGTGTTTGAATACTGACTCGTTTCGTGTCTTACGATTTAAAAATGCGTTACGTAGCTGCTTACTTGCTAGCCTTTTTTGCCTAGCCTAGCGTTTTTGAAAATAGGGAATTTTTTATTATTGTAAATAATGTCGATTAAACCAAAATAAAGTAAAGGGTGTCCCATTTTCGATACTTATATAGGGTATCTCCGTTATTGTTAGTGCTATCAAAAAGTAATGTAGGTGTCATGTGCTCTTTTTGGGTCAAACTTAAAATGGTAAAATCAAAATTCGAAAATTTTCACGGGGGAAAAATCAAAAAATTGCCCATTTCGAAATTACCTTATATTTTCTTAGTTAAAAGAGATATAGAAAAATGTTTTATACAGAAGTTTCTCTATAATCATTGTTGATTAATCTGCCGTTTTCAGAGTAATTATCAACATTTTGAAAAATTTGATGATATCCATGATAATCCATGGTTAGGTCCGATCACTTTTTTACCAGACCCCGTATACTTATTCTGAAAACGGCAGATTATTCAACAATCATTATAAAGAAACTTCTGTATAAAATATTTTTCTATATCTCTTTTAACTAAGAAAATATAGGGTAATTTCGAAATAGGAAATTTTTTGATTTTCCCCCGCATCTCTTAAGCGAGCGAAAATTTTCGAATTTTAATTTTACCATTTTAAATTTGACCCAAAAAGAGCACATGACACCTACATTACTTACTGTACAAATACAAAACAGAAACAAAAATATTTTCAATAAAATGCTTATTTGCATTGCCGAAAAGCTTTTTTAGTACGAGAACGCACAATAAATAAGGGGTGTGATATATCGTTGGATTCAGAATATAAAGTGGAGTTAATAAAGCATAAAATAATATGTTATATTTAAAAAACCAAGTTATGGTGGTTGCGAAAGAACGAAACGTCGGATGAATACTTAATTATCTTATAGAAGAGTGTAAAGTTTATTTTCACCTATCTCTTCAAATAGAATCTGAAATCAAAAAGAACGAAATCGTAAAAAAAACTAATAAGCAACTTTGGCGAGATTGAGATATTTGTTACAAGCAAATTTCAAGCAACATCCTGTATAAGAAATATGAACTAAATAGATAACAAACAGCTTTTCTAATATGCTTTTAATAATCTGAAATGCTATGAAAACGTTTTATTCTTTATATAAGAATTTGACGAAATTAATCTTCATCCATTGTCGAACGTTTTTTGTGTGTAAATAGACTTTTAACTTTACAATTTTTGTACATGCAAGCCAATAACATTTTAGATGATAAACGCTGTAATTATATTTTTTAAAATAGTGTCCAATTTATGTCAAAATTTTAATCAATTTTTTTTTCCAGATTTTAGGAATTTTACCAATAGTTTGGGATAGACTTCATATTTATATACGATTGCCAATGGCATTAAATATTTTTATTAGATAATTCTAACTTCATTCCGTAACTAGGCGAATAAGACGAAGAGTAGTATTTTTTAAAAATTTACAGCTTTATTTGTGGACAATAATTTAAAGTGTTCACTAGAAAATCGTTAAGGTTAAACTAAGACTTCGGTCATCCGTGTTACTTCGCGCACAGGCTATACAGGGTGATTCATGTCTCGAACGTCAGTCCGAACATTCAATGATTTTGCGAATTTACATTTCTTGACTAAAATATTGACGTTTTTCTATCACTTCCGTTCATACCGGAAGTAGATGTCAACTTAAATATTTTCATGCTATTTTTATTACATTTTTACTCGAGATTCACAACATACACTTAATAAATTCCGGACAAAGATAATGTTAATCAGGTTAACTTGTTTTCCGATCATGATAAAATTTTTAGCAAAGTGAAGACTTGTGTCTCCAAATGTTAACCTGCATTTTAGTTTTCAAGAAATGGCGTTTTGATCATTATACAGGCAGAAACATAAGTGACTTTTCTAGCTTTCATTTCTTAACTCCCTTTGGAAAAATTTAGCAGTAGCTTGTTGTTATGCGTCATTAACTACTTTTTAAAATAAGAAAGTATTACAGTTTTTATTCACAATTCAGAACATTATTTTATCGAGTAGCATAAACATTGGTAGATCGTATTACAACCTCGTATTCTCATCACTTCTACTAGGTAAGAAGGCATCCTTTCAATACAATACCGGCTATTAGTTTTAGGATATTTGTTTATGCAACTCGATAAAATAATGTAATGTGAATTGTGAATAAAATTTAAAAACTGCAATACTTTATTTAAAAATTTGTATCTTCTTTTAAAAAACAGATAATGACGTGAACCAAAAAACATTGGGTTAAGAAAAAGTGACACTTCAAAACAAAACATAATGGAGCCAAATTCTACCACTCAATTTTTCCACAGGGCCTTAAGGAACATAAGTCTACACTGTGCCAATAATTTCACCAAGATTGGAAAACAAGTTACCGGACTATAATAATGAATAATAGGTTAGATCTAAACTGACTAATTTTTTACATTTTGTTTCACAAACGGATGTAACTTTATGATCTTGATGAAAAATATTTGCACATTCGTATCTCGATTTTTCACCTCATACATACTTCTTCACGAAGCATAAATGTTAAGGTTGCCAGCTACTTCCGAAATAACCGGAACAAACCCAAATATTTCATTTAAGAAGGGCAAACCGAAAAATATAAACAATTAAAATGTTAGGTAAGTGTCTGTATTAGTTTTGTTAAAATTTCCAACGGACGCTCATCGTGAATCATCCTGTATATTTTGAAAATGTATTAGCTACATTTTAGCAAAGGCTAATAAAATTGGAGAGACTTTTAATTTGTGTTGTTGAGAATAACGACATTGTCAACTTTGGTACCAAGTATTTTACCTGCAAATTAAAATCACTTAAAGATGTTCAAACTTATTTAAGTAGCAGAAAGCAAACTATACACATGACGGATTTGTATTCGTGGCATTATTGCTTAGACGTGCAAGCAAGATTTGGGCAAATGCTTAGGGAAGATTTGTGTTCTATAGGAAATTTAAGGAAATAATTTAAAACAGCCTAGAAGGGACTGCGATGCAGTGAAATATCTCGCACGACAACATATCAGTGTGTTGTCCAAAAATTATATATCGAACAATATATAACACATAAAATTATAGCAATAATTAATCAATTATATTTCCAAAAAGAAATTTTTGTGCTTTTTTTAAAATAATTTTAAAATTTAGAGCACTTTTCAATAGTTTTCGTAATTGATTATAAATATTTATTCCGTCTATGGAATTCCTTTTAAAAGTCTCTCCCTTCAGTCTTTGATTTTAGCTATAAAATAGTATAGTTATTGTTTTACTATCATAAAGTATTTTCATATATTTAACCTATTTTTTCTTAGTTTTAAGTGTTTTGATATTTCTTAAATTTTAAAGTTATTTTTGTCGTTAACTGGGATATTAGGGTTAAGTGCGTATTTACAGTTACCAGTTATCATCGGTCAGTATTCTCCGTTACAGTATTAGTAACTGTATTGCTCCTTGAAATGCTAAATTTTTTTAAGCTACTAAAAACAGTGAGAGGATTAAGAAAAGTAATAGAATAAATAGTTTGACTGCGCTTAGTTAATATGCAGCTAAGTTACCAGCTGCGTAACGAGAGTCGCCTAAGTTATATTTAAACTCAAATTCGACTTTGTTAATATGGCCTGTTGTATCAGTCAAATTAAACTGCCATTTTTAATTTTGATAGTTTCGCACTTTGTTGGCCTCGAAACTTCATTATAATTTACTGTTTTGAGTAGGTTAGAATATTTCCATGGTAACGCGTTAATCAAAATAATTTATTTTATAGTCTTGTCGAAGCTAATTTAAATAAGGTAAGGTTGGGCAAGTGTGTAGCAGAATTTTAAAAGTTCACATATGTATATCACATATTTTTGAACAATCTGTTTAGGATATTTAATTTACATTTTGGTACCAAACCCTTATTGATCTTACCTGCAGGTGTAGTACATTAAAACTGTATTCAACAACCTTTTGTCTTGTTTTCCCCATTTTTTGGCCGATGTTACACACAAAATGGAGGAAGAGTGTAAGGCATCCCGATTTCCTATAAAAATGTATGTATTTATAACTATGATGAGTGTGTAAAATTATAAAATTTTATCTCTCAGTAGCAGTGTAAATTTGTTTCGTCGTTGTTATGTCCATGATCATGGATTCTGCCAATTGCAACGACAGTTGTGAGTGAGAAAAAAGACTATTCGCATTTGGTTGTTGTTTTATTACATTTTAGTGCAAGTAACCTTCTTCGGTAGTTCATAGATGGCAACATGATTTAAGAATTAATTCTTTATTACACACTTGCCCCAGCTTACCTTACATAAAAACTACTTGTCCGGGATGGGCACATCAGAACCCCGGTATCGAGACCCCTACATTTACGGAATGTTTGTATTCAGGCCAACATATTATATAAACTATTGGGTATTCTCCAGGCCTTTATATTAGTTAGCTCTGGCGAGACTATAACACCGTATATAATCATTAAACCGTTGCGTTGCTTTATATCGAACTTTTTAGAGATATATTGTTGATATTATATTATTTTGTTAAAAAAATATATTACTATAAAGTATTTTGCTCCGAATTTGTATACATACTTTAACAAAGTAATGCCGTTGTATTTTTATATTCTTTATTAAATTTTTCTTGCAATAATACTACCGCTTTCTTATTCTAGATTGGCCAAGAAATGCCCTGCATGTTTGTTTGATCACTGGAAAATTGGGACGCGTTTCCTGCATGTTTTGTGTTTTGTAGACTAGTGCCTTTGTTTTTTGTTTTACGTAGATTTAGTGTTTTTATGTCTCGTTTTACTTTTTATGACTTTATGTTGGGTTATTTTTTTTATGCAATACTAACAGCGGAAATTTTAATACGGATAAATAAGGCAATTACTAGTAGAACAGGCGCATAGGTACAGAAAAATATTCCGATTCAGTTTTTTTTTTAAATAGTGTTTAGGGTGTAATACTGATTGCCATGGGCAGTATTCTCCCAACTTGTTGCAAAGAAAAAACAATTCATTTCGGACCACAGATGATATGACCATATCATTAAATTAATGCTTGTCAAGTTGTGAATTTTGAAAAATTTTAAAATATAAAAGATTAATTTGGCTACTTCGAATTTTTGCAAATATCCTTCGACTGTGGTTTATTACAAGGGGCACTTATTTATATTATTATTTAAACCCGGAATTTAACCGCTTTCCAGTTTAATCCCACTTATTTAATAAGCATGTTCACAAGTACTGATTTTATGTACTCCATATTATGTGTATTTCGCAGTTATGTTCCGAATGGAATATCCATGTAAATTCACAGGAAAACGACTAGTACATACAGTGTGTCCATGGATTGACTCCCAGTAAATCCTGCTTAAGCTGAAACTATCCAAAATCTTATTATTTTCTCAAATTTAGATACCTGGTGTTCAGAATTTAGAAACATGAAACAAACTAAGAACAAGGTACCCTTACTAATTGTAAAGATACGATAAAAGTAATTTATAAAAGTTGTTGGTGTTGAAAAGCTACGCCTCAATATCAAATTTTGACTCATTGTCTAAATGAACAGAGACAAAAGTCAAAAAGTTACCCCATATAAAATATGAACAAATCACTATTTGTCTTTAAACGGTATTACTCTGTAATAGCATAGAGGGAAGTAAGTATGCTAAGTAACGACCCATATTGTATTTTATAATATGGATACTACGACATTTCCTTATACAGGGTGTCCGCTAAGTAATGGGACATGGAAAAACCACAGACTCCTTACGTAAAAATCTTAGGATTTAATTATAGTTACCTATATCCGAAAGTTGATATTAACTGAGATACAGGGTGTTAAAGTTAAAACTTCATTTTTGTTTTTCTCTAATAACTTTGACACAAACCAACGGTTTTTTTACAAAATTTGGCAATTATGCTTTTTTTAGGATGAGGAACTGATTTTTTTTTGTAAAAAAATGTTTCATTTTTGAGTTTATCCTAAGTTAAGTAACAATGCCGAAACACAATAATCAACAAACAAATAACAACATGGAGGTTTCACAGCAACTGTATCTCTAAATTTCATTTGTTTCCTCATAGGTTACTTAAAAAAAAAATTGTTTACATATTAATAATAGGCACTAAACAATATAAATGAATATATCTCCGAAAAGGTAACTCTGGGCGACATGAAATTAGTGTATCTTTTTTACGTAATAAATATGAGAAAAGTATTATTTTCATTAAAAACTTAAATTCACGGAGGCACAAAAAAGTTATGACCTAATATATGTGCAAAAAATGCCGCAGGCAGCGCCCCCTACATTGTACATTAAAATACAAAATATCAGTTCCTCATCCTAAAAGAAGCATAATTGCCAAATTTTGCAAAAAACCGTTGGTTTCTGTTAGTTATTAGAGAAAAACAAAAATGAAGTTTTAACTAACACCCTGTATATCGGATATAGGTAAGTATAATTAAATCCTGATATTTTTACGTAAGGAGTCTGTGGTTTTTCCATGTCCCATTACTTAGCGGACACCCTGTATACTATAAAACTATGGGTGGAACTTTTTGCAAGACCCTGTTTATTTAGGCAATGAGTCAAAATTTGATAGTGAGGTGTAACTTCGCATCCCGTATAGTAAGATTATTTTTACTATAACAATTATAGTAATTTTTCGCAAGGCAAGAGTAAGACAAAATTGGTATAGTTCATATTTTATTCTCTGATTCCAATAGAAATAAAAATGCTCTTTAAAATGATTTATTTAAAAAAAAAATTTCGCGACGCCGATTGCTTCTTTACAGTAGGACACCGCCAGGCCGGCATCGGCCCAATTATTTTAAGAGGCCGCCGTCGGTTTCATATATCTGCTCGCGTATTGGAATTCGATCATAGAATAAAATATCAACTATATTTATGCAACAAATCTAAATCTGGTGAAATTGAATAAATAGGAATTAATTGTCGGTACTAATGCGATATATCCACCTGTAACTATAGTTGCATTTTAGCCATTTTTTTTTTGTTATCGCGCAATTATTCGACTAACCATCTGAGCGCTATAAAAATATTTCTTAATAGTTTCAAATTTTACTTTATATTTTAACGAAGTCGATTTTAAACATTTCCGCTGTGTAATTTGTGTTCGTTTTTTAGTATTAAGGTTTTATTCAACTGTATTGGTTAATATTTTAAACTCCTTTTTAAATGAAATATCGCTTTATACATTAACAATTGAAATTTTTTAAAATATTTTAAAGTTTTTAAGAATTTTAACTACATTTTTAAGTAATAAGGAATTTGCATATACATACAAAACGTTTTAAACCTGAAATAGTTTGCCCAGCGCGTTAAATAAATTAAACTATAAGAATCTATGCACTTAATCTACTCATATAATTATATAGTTTACTTCTGTCCTATTGTGAGATTTTTAAAACATTTTCTTCCAGTCATATTTGTTATAAAAGAACTGATATCTCTAATAGTACATTTACAATTGGCAATTGTCGGTCTTTTTCTAACCTGCAAAATATCGACATACATATACAGGGTGTAACAAATTCATCTTTCACTATTGGGATTTCGGAAATGGTAAGAGATGCGAAGTCGGTTAAGTTTGGGCAAAGTTCTAAAATATTTGGAAAAATCTAAAATTTTACGTTTCGGTTTTTATTTTTTCCATACTTTGTTCGAAGAGATGTTCAAAAATAAATTTCAAAGTAAGGTCAAATTACATGTGACATGTTTTTTTTTATAAAAAAATTGTTTAATGAATTTAATTTCAGAAACCGTTATGGGTATAGGAAATTGTTAACTAAAGTTACTCGGATTTTTACATAGAATCGAATTTCAAAATATACAGGGTAATCTATTAAAAATAACAATGTTATCCGGTATAACCGGAAGTGATAGATAGGTCAAAATATGTTCATTAGAAAGATCGACATTTTTTATAGCGTGTGCCAATTTTTCAAATAAATATCACTCGTAGCCCTGTATATCTATATATTTTCATTTAATTATTGCAACATGCTTCAAAATATCGTATGCGCCTTTCAACGACGATTAGAAAAAAAATTAGGACAAATAGGCTGGTAACTTTTGTATGTTAATTTTGCTTTATACAAAAATAATTTCAGGTTTAATTCTCTAGAGATTAAAACTAAGATAGAAATGTGGAAGATATTTTTCTTCAACTTGTAACACAAAGTGGATGTGTAAAATGTAATTATTCAAATAACATCCCAAAAACGGTAGGTTTAAGGTAACAACTTAGCTTGGTTTGTTTAAAAGTGGTACACAATGTTCTGAAATTTTTCCCTCCTTAATTCAAAAATAACATAAAATACTAAAAAATTAAAAAAACTACTGTTATAATGTTACCTACTTTACTTCATTTTTATTCAAAATCTTAGAATTAATTTCGCCTGTTATAGAATAGTACAATAGTTCCGATATAGGGTTTAAAGCGTTTTATGTACAAGCAAATTTATTATTTTAAAAAATTAATGAGCTCATTAAAAACATTTTTTAACTTTTAAATACAAACTTATACCATTGTTTGTTTCATTTTAAGAAGATTTTTTTTAGTTGATCCATCAATCAAAAGTTTTGTCGTTGACTTATTTAACATTTAAGGAATTTTAAATAACCATTTGTGTTGAATGTAGAAATTGGTACGTCGTTTTCTATTATTGTTTTGTTTATATGTCCTAGCATTTGTGCTTTTAAGGCTTTATTGTTTAATAAAGCCGTAATAAATAAAGTTTGTGAAGTACAATTATTTGTATTGTTTACTTAATATTAATTAAATTACACTTTATAATGTAGGTACAGGATGTTCCATTTTCGACACTTTTATATGGTATCTCCGTAACTGCTAGTGCTATCAAAAAAGTAATGTAGGTGTCATGTGCTCTTTTTGGGTCAAACTAATGGTAAAATCATTTTTTTTTAATTTTCGCTCACCTTATGGGGGAAAATCAAAAAATTTACAATTTCAAAATTACCCCCCTATATTTTCTTAGTTAAAAGAGATACAGAAAAATGTTTTTTACATTTTATACATTTTACAAAGTTTGTTTATAATGATTTTTGGATAATCTTCCGTTTTCAGGTAAACAAGTTATCGGACCTAACATCATTTTTTTTAATGGAACGCTGTTCTATAATATACAAGATGTTTTGATTAAAAATTTAGTGCTAATGGACGACGAAAATGCAGATTAATTGATCATCCTTGTGGCTGGATATGTTGTCTATCCAATATTTTCTTTGCGACTTTTTCCTTTTTAATTTTGCATATTCGTGACACATGACTAACTCAATTACATCATCATCAGAACTCTGAACTGGATGTTTAAAATAAAACAATCACTTTTCACTCCAAGGCGAACAAATATCAACTGCGGACTGTTCTCAAAAGTGTGTGTCGCGGTAATGAGAATAGCTAGCAACATTACGACAGTTTGCACCAATGCGTCGCCGAGCTGAGTGTAGCGCAAATGAGAATCGACCTTAGTGTATGGCCATAACGGCGCACCGACCCTCGCTCATTGCCTTGCCTGTCGATCAGTTTTTCTCTCGACATCGAGATATAAACATGGACTAATATAACAAAGTGTTATAAGATTACCAGTGCATCCTATTAACGCAAGGCGAAAATAGTATGGAGAATTTTATCATCTTTATAATGATCTAAGGAAAGACCCCAACACTTTTGTGAATATATGAGAACGCATATAAATACCTTTGATAATATCGTAAGCAACAGTGAAAGGAGAATAAATAAAAATTGGAAGAACTACCATTCTCAACCTATATCAGTGGAAGAAAGAGTAATAATAATTATCATGTGTTAAAAAAAGCGTTGGGAATATTTCCTTAGATCATTATAAAGGTGATAAAATTCTCCAATTGAATCTTTGCTTTACGTGAATGGGATGAACTGGTAATTATTTTGATTTTTGTTTAAGCATATATAAGTACCACTTTGTTATATTACAGTCTAAAACAATATGTTCTTCATCGGAAGAAGATAACAACGCACAGTCCATGTTTATATCTCGATGTCGAGGGACTACTGTGTGAGGCTCAAGCGAGGTTGTGCGGTGCTGTGGTACAAGGCTATGGGCGAGGGTCGGTGCGCCGTTATGGCCATCGACTTAGGCGACGGTAACTTAGCAGCGACGTTTTATCTCGATACCCTGCATGATATAAGCATGTCCGAGATAGATCGAAATCCGGATATACACGACGCTCGTCTCTAAAAATAGGTAGTCACATGTTTACACTATTCCGTTATTCTTAAAAAACAAACTACAACAAAGTGCTTATCCTTTTATTTAACAAGTAATACTTATAATATAAAAGTATAAATAACCAAAAACCATTCACTTTAACCACCTCTTATAAATAATTAAATAAATCCCTAAAATTGATGAGCTTGACGCAATTAAATTTATATGTAATGATTTTATTTTAGAAGACCACAGGAACCCAGGAGGTAGTGTATTAACAGCGTGAATAAAATCCATACATGCTCGAGCTACGGTCCACACATGAAATCTTTTCAAGGTTTGTAGTTTTTCAGGTGATATACTAAAAAGATTGAAGTCTTAATAAGAGAGATTGAACTAAAAGAAAGAAACAAATTTACCTGTCAGATTTATCTATACATCCTTTGTGTCTCTCTAGCAACAGTAAATACCTCAAAGTCCTAAAAAAAATTTATTGTATTTAATTTTATTCCTTAAAATTGGAAAAAAAGGGGGACAAGCTACTTTGAACACATATGTAAAGAGATAATAATTTCTTTAAATTGACATTATTTCTGACTTGTGGAAATACTATGCATACAAGGTGTCCAAAATAAGGACGGCCTCTATGGGGATCTCGTTAATGGTAACCGATACAACTTCGATTAAATGAGAAAAAAGTATCGCAATCAAAGTACGAACAATATGCCGTACAAAAATTTTTGGTAAGATTTTTAACTTTTGAGTTATGTCAAAACAACTGAAATTTTTAATTTAATTTTTTTCGACGTTAATATTAAAGTTAGAGCAATTCTCACAGCAACTTTTAGTGAACTCAAAGATCACATACAAATTTTATTTATACGACGTTTCGTTTTCAAACAATCATCAACAACTTCATTTTTTCTAATATGACCCTGATTTTATAATGGCAAATTTTAAGACCTATTTTTATTCTAAATTCAATGATACCACACATTGTTGTTTAAATACGTTTTGAGTCCTTTTAATCATCTTCATGAAATTTTCGGGACACGGACCTGTATTTTCCATAATTTTGTAAAAACAGTTCAATGCACTAGGTACTAAAATTAATATTTTTAAAATTCCTTTATAATAATGCATTACATAATAATCATAAAATAAGATAATTTATTAATAATAACAAAACAGTAAGTATGAAAAAATAAACAACAAATAGATACATCGACAAAAAATATTAATTAAGCTAAAAATAACGGTAGATTATTAGAAATTACCTTTCCAAAAGGTGTTCGAAATGATTTCCGTCATTTTCCAGAGACCTTAGATGACTAGTAAGTGACTGAAGCCTTTCAAAGCGTGAGGCCACAAATGCTAATGAATGTTTTAAATTCTGCAATTTTAAGATGCTATTTGTTTGGAGACGACGGAAATCATTTCGAACACATTTTGGAAAATTGATTTGTAATAATCTATTGTTAGTTTTTCATTATTTAATGTTTTTTTGCCGATGTACCTATTTGTTATTTATTTTTCCATATTTAATGTTTTGTTTTAATAAATTATCTTGTTTTATGATTATTATGTAGTGCATTATTATAAAAGAATTTTAAAAATATTCATTTTAGTACCTACTGCATTGAACTGTGTTTACAAAATTATAGAAAATATAGGTACGTATCGCGAAAATTTCTGGTAGACAAATTTAGAAACTAAAAATACTTCCTGCGATTTTCTTTCAATCAATTTTATTATGTTCTTCTCGAGAAATGTGTAACAAGTTTTCATAAAAGTATCTTGAGATGACATTATTGAACTAAAAATGTCAAAATACTTAATCTCGACAGATTAAACTGCAAATTTGGAAGCTCTTGTGTATAATTCGCGATCAAAACTAATGGCAGTCACGTAGCAGTCGCAAGCATGGAAATCACTGCAAACCACCAATAAGGACACAGCATTTTGGCAGGTTCCATGGTTTCGACTGTTACGTCACCGCCATCAGTTTTGGTCGTCAACTACAGGTTTTCTTTATTATACTTAAAATATAATAATTTTTGTTCTTTTGTCTGGTTTTTTCAACTGGTAATCGGGTAGCCAGATGCACTGGCTTAACTATAGGTATTAGTCAGCGACCTATAACTATGGATACATACAAACTTACTTTCAAATATTGGTCAATAATTTAGTAATTCAGATAACTTGACAGAATATAAAATGAGGTTGTAGTTGTTCATCTAATTATAAAAACCCGAAATATATATTAAAAGTTAGGTAGCTGTGGCTGCAATAGAGCGGCCCAAACCGGGATAGAGCCACCAACCTATAACTATGGATACGTACAACTTATGGGGCGAGCAGTAAAAAGTTAAATTTAGGGAAAAAATGGGTTGGTGCGCACGATTTTCTCGGTCATATTTTTAAAGGTTGCTCGTCGGTTGTCTTGCGCACGAACCCCCCCCCTGCATTGGTTGCCAAGCCACGACGTGAACCAACGACGAGCGTCCAGAACCGAAATCAGTCGTAGCGATGTAACGATATTAAAAATCTTTCGATACATGGACAATAGATATCAAAATTAATTCTAAAAGTGGCTTTTCAGTGATGGCCACGAGGCCTTCTTTTCGCGAGAAAATAGATTATTTATAAGAAGGTCTCGATGTGCCAAAATATTGCCGTATCATCATTTTCATTAAGGGCGCAGTACGGTCCTGTTTGTCGGTTACGGTCGAGCGTTTATCAGTCGGCATTGCGCATGACATCCTACCAGCTTTGTTTACATGCGCGAGGCCATAAATTTGCCATTTTTGCTTGTAGAGTATGGCTATCCATAGATATAGGTCGGTGGTATTAGTACAACTTACTTTAAAATTGTTATATATGATGTAATGACCCAGCAGGTTGAGCTTGCGGTTTCCCATTTAGAGTTATTAATTCCTGTCAATAATTTATGTTTGGCGAGCCAGGAAATTTTTTCTAGAGGCAAGAATATTTGATCAACTATATTTGAGGACACTCCGAAAAAGGCCATGTATTTGTCAGGTTCCTAAAACGAATAGTATAATACAGGGTTATTGATGTCGTTAACATTTTCGGAGAAACTATTAAAGAGAATATAGGAGAAGAGCCAAGCATAAATATTCTTAAACACACAAGACTTTCGTTACGCGTCAATATAGTTCACGCCAAAGGCGAGGAAGTACCCTACTAAATTAAAATTAAAAGCTTTCTATAACATTCGAATTGGTTATTCCGAAACTGTAATCTTTAAAACATACGATAGTAATTATTACATTTTTGCATATTACCATAGACTTATGATAAGGCTGTGGATATTACCCTAGAGTATTATGGAATTATGTGAATCGACAATTCAGCTGACTGCTGACTGTCTGGAATAAACTTATTGATTTTCCTAGATTTTCGTAGAGCTTTTGAAACAATTGACCAATATATATTGTTAGAAAAACTTCCGGAATAGAAGGCACAGTTCTTAAATGGCTAAAAGATTTCCTGACTGAACACAACTAGGTCTAATAAAATATTAAATCAGTTCGGAGTACCACAAGGTAGTGTATTGGAGTCGCTCCTCTTCATATTTACTTACTTACATAAACTTAAACATAACTACAGGGTGTTATGGAAATCACGTATTATATTTAAACCGGCAAATCCTGAGATGAAAATAAATTGCAGCCCATAAATGGCGCTTTCAATTAATGACCGGATTATATCACCTTATGTCAAATCAGACAAACACATGTGGGGCACTGGCGTAATATGTAAACAATCAACACTGAGGTCTGCAGGGTCAAAAGACGTCAGCGCATTTCGGCCGGTGTTGTCATATCCACACGGCAAAGTCGTTAGAAAAAAATTTATACTTTTAACCATTTTTAATTCGATCATTTATGAACAAATATGATTCCAGAAAACCGACGGCGAAAGATGTTTTGCAAAACAAATGATGGTAATATCACACACTCATTTCAAATTCGTTACAAGCACAGGAAAGTAAATAGGTCAAACGTCATTGACCTTTTAAATAATAATAATCGTTCAAACTCTTTTAAAAAAATGCAATTTTAATTAAGACACATGCTTTCTTACTTTTACTTATTTAAATACAATTGTTAGTTTCATAATGTCACATAAACCACACAGAATCTAAGTTTTAGGAAAAACCTCTCACATAACCTCAAAAATAGCAGCTGCTCAGTTAAAACGAGTAGTTTGTTTTGGACGTTTGACTTGACAGAAAAATGGAATGACGCTGACGAATTAGTCGCGTCGCGTGTAATAAGACCGAATGATCTGATCTGAGTGTATTTTTAAAAAACTTGTGCCTGGAGGTATAAAGATAAATACAAGTAGGTAGATAAATAATTTAATTTTATAATTTTATATGGAATTTCAGTTTTGCATTAAGTTTGGCAACATTGCACGTAACACCTGTTTCCTGATATGCCACCACAGGGTGGCATGGCATGACGAACAAACGCCGGGTGAGGTGTGGGTTTATGGGGCTGGACCCCACTTTTAAAACGGTCGATTTGAAAAAAAAAATATGTAGCGCTTCTCTAGGACACCCAAGGAGTCACCCATTTAAATATAATACGTCATTTCCATAACACCCGGTATATATAATACCAAAATTAATATTGTCACTGAAATGAAATATTTGGGATTTTATATAGACAACTTATTAACATTTAAAAGCAATTTTATCCATATAAGAAAAAAAATTGTATGACGCTGTTTTTCTTAAGGATTGCAGCACATTTATCAATGAATTCCCGCATTCTAGTTTATAAAACCATAATTTAATTACTGTGCTAGCGTACTATATACCTTTTGAATAGTAATTGTAAGGCATCATTGCAAAAACTGCAAAATCGGGGTATGAGGATTATTCTTCGGTGTAGCAGATACACTCCAATATCACTGTTGGAATGTCTTAGTTGGCGACCTGTTCAGTCTTCTCTGAAGTTCTCCTCAATGACTTTTGACAATTCTACATAATCTTCTACCCCCCCTATTTGAGGCAAAATATTATCTATATTGCAGATGTTGATGACCATTTCACTCGCAACACTGGCAATTTATATGTTAGGAAAACAAAACTAATAATAAATGTTGTGATGTGATTTGAAATTTGTGTGATATTACTATTGGTTGTGTTGCAAAACATACATTTTTCGCGTCATTTCAAATTGTGGAAAGAATTGTACAAAAATGTATGATGGAATGAAAAATTGTTAAATTATAGTGCCTACCTATTTTTTTTTAAAGTGTATACGTGTATATATGACACAACTGGCCACTTTTCAGACTTGACCTACCCTATTAGATCGTTAACATAATATCTTAGATCTAGTTCTCATTACTGAAATATAAATAGGAAAATCAATGAAGAGAATAATTCTTTGACTGAAATTCCACTTTTAAATTTTTAGTGTCGATATTTGGCAGTGTTAATACAATACACTTATATAATTCTGTTGAAATGGGAGGTCTATTAAACGTACAACTAACAGAACTTGATATGTGGCACCCTTAATGGATTATTGGTGGACAAAAAATATTTGATTGGTCAAACATAGGTAACTATATTTTTCAATGTTGAATTGGATTCCAAAGAGTTCCGACAGATGGCCAGATACCGAGTTGCATGGTTTCATAGCCCTGTTTTTAATTTCTAGTATGGAACCCTAAAAAGGTAAATCTTAACTTACATTTTTACCAAATCCATACTGCAAGTTGTTCTTTAATACAGGAAGGTCATCAAATAACCTAAGAGTTGTTCGAGTAGCAGACATCTGTGATCCAAATATATTTAACTTTTTTGCCAATTCAGGGTCGCTCTGCAACTCACCTAGTAACCTTGATAAATAACATAGTGTTCTCAGGATCTAAAAAAAATTCTACATTTTACCAGGACTATCAGAGGAACACAAGACTTTAATTAATTCTTGCTATCTATTCTGAATGAGTCTAAAATTTAAGGGACTACATGGTTCTTTTCAAAAAGCATATTTTGTTGCATACTTATCTGAACCTCAAAAAACCTCAGAGGGGTATCCTATTTTTGTTCCGTTTTATTAAGGGAATTTCAAAAATAAATATTTATTTATTCATTATGTATTCAGTTCCAGTAATTTATACACATATAAATTACTTTGCAACTAAATTATTATAAATTAGTAACTGGACTGGTTAGAGAAGTTTTATAAATCTTAAAAACCAAAACTGCATAATTTAATGTTACAATACTTTGACCCATAGATAAGATATAGAAAATTTAAATTCTTTAAACTGAATAGCTAGATCAAAAATTAAAAATTTAATACTAAAATGGTTCTATTTATCGACCACAATGAAATGTTTAGATTGCAATTTATTCACCTTGTCTCTGCCTCTGTAAGTTTCCAAAATTACACAAGTTTCATTTAAAATAGAATTAAATACATCACACATTCTGACTAGAAAATTTAACTATTTCTTTCTGGTATAACTTTTATGCAAAAAGCAACTGGCATTGTAAAAAAGCGATATCTAACAGATAAAGAAATGATATAAAATACGTCATATCATACTTAAACTTTAATGTTTAAAAAGTGTAAATAGAAACAGCTGATTCTGACGTTAAAATAAATATAGCATTCACCACAGAGGAATGATAGGTTAACTATAATATTTTTTTAAATTTATCTAAAAACTATAATATAATAATATTCAAGACGCAACATCGGATAATCCCTACTAATATTGCCAGACACTGATTGAACTAATTAAAAATTAACACATGTGTTTTTTGATATACAGCAAGATTCTACTATAATCGATTAAAAAGATTTGAAACCTCTCTCTTTCCTAATCAAAGTTTGAAACCTACTTATCATTTGTGTCGCCCTTCACAACAATGTCGAATATTCTTAAAGGAAGACGAGAATGACAGCACATGCCTCGGTAACGGGCGGTTTCTAGGTTATCTAATTATATACTTGAAAAATGTTTAAATTTTATCAGAAATTAATAATACAGCAATCCAAAAGCATAAACAGGATACCCTCATTAGCATGGTACAATGGATTTGCATCCTCGGTAGCAGCTGAAGTACACAATGCCAATACGCAAAGCATTTCTAACGAAAAGCGGGCCGAAGTCAAAACTTCAAGAAACCATAAGATGATCAATGCAGCCTTTGCTTCTATACAATTAGAAGATCATAGTTGGGAAATTCAAACACCAGCAACCGATAATAAAATCAAAAGTGCTCAATCAATCGATGAGCTACTATCTATTTCTGATGGAACAGGTGTCTCCAGAAATCATGCACTTAAGGTAATTAATTATTTTTTAATGCCTCAAAATCGTATTGGAGTGGCCTGGGCCCCTTTCCCGTAAGTAAATGCATACATACATATTAGTGTGGTTCCCCAAAGAGTTGATTGAGAAATTCAATATAATTAGATATTGATAATCAAGCAGGAAGACTTAACATGACTATTCAGTCAGTATTTATGTAAATATTCTTATATAACCAGGATAGTTTTGATACTTTTAATATTGATACCTACTTTATTCTTTTTTACTATACTTATATTTACTTGTGTAAAGAAAAATTTTGTAATAACATGAATAAACGAATTTGAATAGGTTACTTATGAAGGTTTTTAATTACAAAATATAACGATAATTTACAATATACCTAGTTAAATTAATTATATATGTACCTAGTTATGTTGTTAAATATAATTTTCTTTATTTAGGTTGTATCCGTTTTGTCTGACTGGACCTCGAGTGGGAAGGTCACATTAATTGACTTTGATAGCGATCCCAGATTTATAAGACTTTGCAAGGTATTAACAAAAAACTCTGCAGGACACAAGCACAGTGGCATTACCTTAACTGCTCCAAAAAGTGATGATTTATCTACCATATTAAATGTAGCAGCCGATGATGAGGCAGCAAAACTAGTGGGAAGTATATCCCTTCCACAAATGGTTAAGGTAAGTTTTTATAAAATGTAATTTTAGTAAAAAAAAACATCTTGATTTAAGTCAACGTTCATGTGTAAACTGTTTTTATGTATATCTGGATCACTCTGTACCTAATAATGGAGGAGCTATTAATCATTCTTTTTAGGTCCTCACAACTCTCTCTGTAAAAAAACGACGCTCTACTTTGTTGCTTAGAACATTGGCTTACAATATTGCTGCAAACCCAGAAAACTTGGACATCAAACAGTGTGCCGATTTGCTTTATAGCATATCATCGTTGAATTTTTATGATGAAAACTTATTTGAGAGAGTTGCCAACAATGTAATAATGGTGCTTCAGAAGGAAAGTATCAACAAAAGTGCAGTTATTGGGTCTATATTGACAAGTGTCGGATTGTTGAGGTATAAGAATCCAGGTAAAATTTTTACTTTAATCAATCAATCATGCACTTTTTGTTGTAAGTTACTACAATCTTCATTATCATAAGATATTACAATCCTAACAAACACATAAGTACAGGGTCTGCAAAGGAAGCTGGTACGGAAGATTAAATTGTTATTGGAGAACTTATCTAAACAGCTTGAGATATTGGATTAAAAGCGGCACGTTTTAAAAATATTTAACATTATACAGGGTGGCCCAAAAAAAGTGACAGCATAAAGTTATATTTTTTTAAATAGGACACCCACTATTTTATTGCATATTTAGGATCGTATTGGTATCGTTTATAAGTGCCTCAAATTTTATTTAATTTGGTTTTGTAGTTTCGGAGAAATAAATTAAAAACTAAAAAAAAAATTTGCAGTCCTGAATAAAAAAATAAAAAAAAACAATCCAGGACTATTTTTTTAACCTCGGCACTGGGTAAAATTTATGCCAAGAGGTCTAGAGATACTATGAATCTAAGTACGCTTATCTATTTTATACAGGGTGTTCATAATAAGCTTTCAAAAACGCCACATTTTAAAATAGTTTTTCAAATGGAACACCCTGTATGTTATTTTTCTATTTGACGTACAATATAGACAATTTTTTTTTGTAATACAAGCATATAAGATATCCAGCCGTTTTCGAAATAATTGTAAATATCATAAATTATGTTCTTTAAATAGAGTTTTTATTGAGACATTTTGCTATAGGCGACTAGACTAATAATTGTTGTGTTTACTCTTAGAGTTTACCGTATTTTAGTTATTTCTATATAAATTTTAAAAGCCTACATTTTTTCTACTTTTATTTATTTAATTTTATTTTTTATTCTTAATCGAGTTGCCATGATTTTTTTTTTGTTTAGATTGTCACTATGACAGCCACTTGCACATTCACCCAGTATAAAAATCATATTTACAATTTCTAAAGTTGTAAAATTCGACATTTTGTGTAAGTTAGTACCTAATTTCGACGACTGAACAAATGTAAATAATTTTATTTGGCTGTCTAAATGACAATCTAAACAAAAAAAAATCATGGCAATCGATTAAGAATAAAAAATAAAATTAAATAAATAAAAGTAGCAAAAATGTAGGCTTTTAAAATTTATATTGAAATAACTAAAATACTGTAAACTCTAAGAGTAAAAGGAAGCTATTTTGAACATTTACTTTAGTTTACAATTATTAGTCTAGTCGCCTATAATAAAATTTCCCAATAAAAACTCTATTTAAACAACATAACTGGATATAACTTATATGCTTGCATTACAAAAAAAAATTATTGTCTATGAATTCTACGTCAAATAGCCAAATAATATACAGAGTGTTCCATTTGAAAAACATGAGAAAAATTATTTTAAAATGTGGCGTTTTTGAAAGCTTATTATGAACACCCTGTATAAAATACATAAACGCAATTAGATTCATAGTATCTCTAGACCTCTTTTGACATAAATTTTACCCAATGCCAAGGTTAAAAAAATAGTTCGGGATTGTTTTTTTTGATTTTTTTATTCAGGACTGCAAAACTTTTTTTTTTAGTTTTTAATTTATTTCTCCGAAACTACGAAACCAAATAAAATAAAATTTGAGGCACTTATAAACGATACCAATACGAACCTAAATATGCCATAAAATACTGGGTGTCCATATAACTTTATGCTGTCACACTTTTTTGGGCCACCCTGTATGTTCTAAAATATTTTTAAAACATGCCACTTTTAATCCAATATCTCGAGCTGTTTTAGTATTGTTGATAAGTTCTTCGATAACGATTTAATCTTCCGTCCCCGCTGCGTTTGCGGACCCGGTATAAGTATTTAGAATAGTTTTTACATTCATTGCAATTATTTGACAGATTTCATGTATTTTTTGAAACTTTAGTCAAAAAATAACGATAATAGTTAAGAAATAGGTCTTTTTATGAAATGAACAAGATAGTTCACAATTAGTTGTTAAAGAAGTTAGTCTCAAAGCCGCTGGAGAATCTTAAATATGGGTTTTCACTTACAAATTAATAAAATAGTTAATCTTAAAAGTAGAGATCGACCGATATGATTTTTTGTGGCCGATACCGATATCGGCCGATACCGATATACTCATAGCCGATATCGGCCGATACATATGTGGCCGATACCGATATATCGGCCATAAAATTTTGTCGTAATTTGTTTGCTTTATAAATGAGGTAAAAGTGATTTATAATGATATACTGTTACCGTTACATGGATTAACCATAAAATCACTAAAAAAAATGCAGAGCAAATTCAATATTTTGTGAAATCACCTAACGGAATAAAAATAAATACGGTAATTCCCCGAATTCAACAAAGCCCGGCCATTCGGCCCGAGAAGAGCAACCGTAATTCGGCGGCGCGGCGTTCGCTCGGTCGGGGAATACCAGAATTTCCGAATACGGTTGGAAGCAGTAAGTAAATAAAACTCGTAGTGTTGCTCTGATTTTTCACAAACATGGATCGTTTTGTAGTGCGTTCTCCATGCATACAGTCGTCGTCGTCAACTTTACAAGAGTCTGGTTCTGGTGCATTATCTTCAATAAGTAGCAGTATTAGTGGCAACATAACTAGTAGTAAAAGTGTTTACTGGAAGTATTTGTCCAAGAATGAAATTAATGCCTTTACAATAAAAACAAATGCCACCTGTAAATTATGTTCCTTTTGAAGAAATTACGAAGTTTTGTAATAAGAATAATGCATCTGTATCGGAAGTAATACCCGTACTTAAAACTCTCTTAAATTATCTCGAGAAAGCTGAAGGAGCTGACTTTTCAGGGGTGCAGAGTACCAAAAATGAGCTTAAAGACTCCTTGATTAAGAGATGCAAAGCATGCTTCACTGATAGAAACCTTCTTCTTGCCACTTTATTGGATCCAAGGTTCAAGACATCTTTCTTTGATAATGATTTATCTCAAGGAACCTTTACAGATTTAAAAAAAGAACTTTTAAAAATTAATGGGCAAAATTCAGACTTGCTGGAAGATAATGCAGCGAAAATCGCCAAAAAAATCACACGAGGTAAACCAACAAATTCAGGAAAATGTTCCGGGCTCAATTTCTCATAGTTTATTTTGGAATACTTTTGATGAACTTACTGGTATGACGACAAGTAAATCAGTGTCATATAAGAGAAGTACTGATGATATGATGAATAAAATTGATGATGAGATTAAATTGTATAAGAAATTAGAAAAAATATCAAGAAATGAAGATCCTTTGACTTGGTGGGCGCAAAAAAAAAGACATTTTTCCATTGATGTATAAAGTTGCAATAATATATTTAGCGTCGTCGCCAAGTAGTGTTGCTAGTGAACAGCTATTTTCTTCAGCCGGAAATGTTTATGAAAGCGCAAGAAATCGTCTAACTCCGGAAAGAGCAGAAAGCCTAATTCTGTTACATTACAACTTGCCAAAACTTCACTTTAAATATTAATTTGTTTAATTTAGTGTGTTACTTTACTTCTACATTTTTAATGATTTTTTTGTTAAATTTTCAATAAGAATAAATTTGTTTGTTTGTTGTTTGATTTTTATTTAGTATTTCTGTTTTAATTTCTTTAAAAAAAGGCTTAGCAACTGAAATATTAAGCAATTTTAATTTTTGTAGGCCGATACCGATATAGGCCGATATCGTGGTTACATATCGGCCGATACCGATATCGGCTAAGAAGGCCGATATGGCCGATATACCGATACCGATATCGGTATCGGTCGATCCCTACTTAAAAGTGCCGTTATTTATCTGCCCGAGGGGTCAGTGAGTTAAAAAAAAAAATTTGCCGATACGATAGGGATGCGCCGATATTTATATCGGTATCAGCCAATCACTAATCTTTAGGAATCGAACTAGTAATCAAAGGAAAGTTGTTCCTGTGATCTAAAGAGTTCTAAGTGTGATCAAATTTAATTTTTGTCTAGCCTTTTAGACCGTTGTTCCTTAACAACCTTGCCTAATATTAAAATAAATGTAGTACCTAAGTATATTTGAGAAAATTCAATGAAATAGGTCAGATGTTCCCCATAAACTCGTACCTAAAAATCTTGGAAATCGTTAAAACTAAAAATCATCTTATTTTAACAGATTATTAAAAATCCAATAAAATAATTTTTTTTAAGTAAATTGTTATCTATGATTTATTTTTTAGCACTTCTGGATGCAGTCAGCGAATGGGTAATAAAGAATCACTCGATTTGTCGACCACAAGATGTTTTTAGCCTATGTATGACATTAGCTGTCTTAAACTACCTGCCGGCAAATTATGAGGACCTATTTAAGGTAATTCCCAGGTAATTTTGGAAAACAACATTCTCAGAAACATGTAATCGTGATTTTTCAATCACGTTGTGAAACGTAATTGTTATTTTTTGATATCAGTGAAATTAAAGCGTGAAGTGATCACGGTTTACAAATTTTTATCACCGCCAATAATTAGTGGGTGATGGTCCATGGCTTTAAATTATTTATTATGTATACTACTTTACTACTAAAAAAACTGTAACAAAAGAAAACTAAAATATGTAAAAAATATTACACAACATTGACAACATACAAAATAAAACGTTATTTCTACCTAGATTAAAGCAGAATTATACCTTTTAAAAAACCTATGATGAACTAAACACTGTGTACTTTACAACAAACTATTTGTTCATGCAAATACGCATGGTTTCTTAAATAATTTTGTGCGTATTGTATATTATCATTTAAAAATAGAATCGTTAATCATTTGAGTTTTCTTATTACTTAGCCTGTTTCTTTAAAGAATGCCCAGAGCTCGCTAGTCTTTCGAATATTACTACTCATTTTCATTTCACGGTTTCAAGTTCAAGATTCAGAAGTCACGGTCAAGTACCAAATAACGACCTGACAACTTCACGGAATCACATTTTAAATAATAGGTCTATATGAGATGTGATGATGTAGTTTTAGGATAATATTTGCTTTAGGTTTTACTTCCCCAACTGACGCAAGAGGAGGCGGGGAAACCTTCGGTTTGGTTAGAAATAGTGTGGTCGCTGGTTTTGTTAAATCAGGCCAGTGCCAACCATGTCAAATCAGTCTTAGATGAGAGTTTTATTATGGGCCTTGAGAGTAAGTATTTAATTTATTTATTTATTTTACCTGCCTTTCAGGAATAATAGTATATAATATAATGAGTGGTAATGGATTATACTTTTTTTTATATATATTTTAATGAGACCAGTGACAAATTTTCATGCTTTTATCATGCACAATTTCATAAATTTTTTATATACTTTGTCACTCATATCTATCCTTGAATTTCTGTGATTATATTTATTATCGAGGATAGTTATATTATCGATATACAGGTCTGGAAATGCGCTGGCCGCCCATATCCTAGTAATAAGTTCAAAGAGTAAAAATATTAAATATCGCAAAGCAAACATAATTAGGTAGATTATGTTTGCCCCACTCCATCGCATCGGATCTCGCCCATGCTGCGTTCTATCTTCCACTTCGACTGAATTTTAAATTTTAGTGCTATTTACACTGTCAAGGGGAGATGTACTGTGTCGGAAACAGGTGTCATAAAAATTACTTACTAGTATGTGGCGTACTACGACCGAAAAAATGTACCGTCCCATACCTTCGAGCTGTGCCACTGGCATTAACTTAACCAAATACAGGAGGATATTGATGATGACGTGAAAATTCGGCGACGAAATGCGCCAACAGCACATTTTAGTCTATTACACACACTGGAAGTAAACTGGCTACTTGTTGGGATACAAATGCTTATTCAAGTTTTTCTTTCCTAATTTTTATGTTTATGGATTTAAATTGAAAATATTGACGTTTTAATTTTTATTATAGATGAAACTACTCTATCTACGTCTGTAAGGCTAAAACTGTTAAATATAGATGGCGCCGCACATTACTTATTGGAAAAGTACAATGGTCCTAAAGTTTTAGGAGATCATGAAATCCGAAATACAAGATTTTCCATGTCGAAAGGAAAATCAGAAATGGTCGATTCTATAATCGACGCTTTAAAAAATCTTATTTCAGAAAATTATTTAAGAACAAGGATAAATACTGGTTTAGGATTTTATATTGGTAAGAAATTAATTATCGGGTTTGTTATTTTTAAATTAGGATAAATATAGCGGGAACAGGCAAACAAATTACCCAATCAATTTCCCAACGTTTGACGTCGCTGGCCCAACTTGTCCAATGCTGTGACTAAAGTGGGGGTTATTCACAGCATGCTCACTGAGGGGGGCGGGGCTAGCTACGAAGGAGGGGGGGGGACAAAGGTGGACACGAAGTGTAGGTGACAATAGTCCTTCGCAGGGACACTCTGCACCCCCTCTGTGTCCATTTGCTGATGCTACAGACGTGTACAGAGCTATTGAGCATATTTCAGTAATACATTCCTATCCCTGCAGGTCTGTGATTTCACTTGCAAGGTCAAAAATTAATACTTATTAAGTCAGCTAGCTGGGAAGTTTCGAACATCAAGCAAATTGATCTGTATCCATAACTTCGTCAGGGGTGAATTAGCACGGTAGGTACTTCCAGGCTGACATTTTCTGAAATATTAGCTAGGAAGACCATTTTTGGCGAAACACACATTCGCATTCATTAAAAGGACAGAACTTTGTGCTCCTAAGTAATATATCACCAAATTGCAGCCTGTACGTACCCTGCTAATTGACCCCTGAGGAAGTTTTAATAATAAAATGAAACGCTGGGTAATTTATTTCCCTGCTCTCATTCCTGCTATATTTATCCTAATCATATAATAAGGGCGCTATAGTTACAACACTAAAAAGAACACTTTTAAAATTTCTGGCTTGTTCGAAGAATATAACTTTGCGACTATTATTTTTTCTATGTCGTGTATATGTTCAAGTTATTTTTAAATATTCGGGCTTGTTCGAAGAATATAACTTTGCGACTATTATTTTTTCGATATCCTGTATATGTGGTTGGAAGAATATAACTGGGAATATTTATTTTCCTAGACTTTTAAAATGTCCATATTAGTTAATACACATGTTAACGGATTCGATACAAGAATACAGTATGTTCCAAAGAATTGTAGCAGTTACATTAAATGTATATTATTTTTTTAATTAATAGGTCGTGTAAAATATACAACTAAGGCCGTCACGATTTTTTGTGATTTCCGCTTTAAATCGTTTGATATAATAATCACTTTTTCAAGTTTTTAAAATAAAGAAGTACGATTAAAAATAATTTATTTTAGATGCACAATTTATACTGGACAAAACAAGTAATCCTCAACCATTAACGACAACCCCAAGCGACAATTTTAAAAAGTAAGTAGACAAATAACAGCTTATTATAAGTAAATATCTAGCTTGTGGTTTCCTGGTATTGTCGCGTACCTTACCGTAACGAAAACACGAATCTGAACACCGCTCAAAATATATTTTTTATTTATTTATTTATTTATTCAGAAAAATATCTACATAACACAAATATATACAGTGTCACCATTAAAGTCCGCACCACATGGAACTTTTTTTTATTAATGAGGTTAGTTAAAATTAAATTTCGGCAATCGTTTTTGCTTCAAATTAGACTAAAAATTATATAATCAAATGTCACCATCTGTCATTCGGTATCTGTCAAAAATTACATTCTAATCAAAAAATGCTGAAAAATGGCATTGTTTTACCGAATTTCAAAAAATTTTATTAGAAAAAGTTGTTTCTAGTACAATTCTTGGCCTAAATACAAAGTTTCAGTTTTCTAGCTCAAAGTTGATTTTTTTGCCATTTTTTCTAATTAACTTTTTTTTTATTTAATGTAAGTTCGCTTAATGGATATTAAACTATTTGCTTATACCATACTCAATATTTTATTTAGTTTGTATGAGCTTTTTTTTTACTAGAATGCCATTTTTTTTCGAAATTTAAAATTAGAGGCAAAAAAATTTGACACAGGTGGTGCAAAGTTATCCTAATTTAAAAATTTTAACAGATAGACGTCAGATATTCCATTTTTTTGATAGTACATACACCTAAGAAGTTTAAAAAACTTATAATAAAATTCCCAGATATCAGATTAGTTCAAAATTTAGACACATTTTCTTTTTATCCACAATAAAATATCAAGGCAATTTTGAATTTTATAAGTAGGCTATGGAAAAAAACGAATTAGAGTGCCGAATAAATAAAAGAAATGTCATAAATGTGAATATTTTCGCAAGTTATAGTTTTCAGTGTTATCACCAATGTTGTCCATTCAAGAAAAAATAGAAATTGTCTTAATTTGTGGAGAGAATATGCCTCACCGGCAAGTATCTGCCATTTTTAATGAGAGGCATCCAGAAAAAAATTTGCAGCATAGCACTGTTTCAAGAATAATGTCAAAATTTAGAGAAACTGGATCTGCTCGAAATAATTTTAAAAAACCTCACGCGGCAAGTAAATACGATGAAGCAGCACAACTTGATGTTTGTTTAACTGTTATTGACCACGGTCAAACTAGTGTAACCAAGATAAGTGATGCAACAGGGTGCAAGAGGGAAAGCGTTAGAAAAATTCTTCAGAAAAATCGATTTCGGGCATATAAACCCAAGTTTATAAACACATTAAAAGAACGCGATTTTGATATCCGACTTGATTTTTCGTTTTGGTATCAGGGACAATATGAGGAGAATATTCTTTTTCCATACAAGATATTATGGACAGATGAAGCCACTTTCTCTTCGAATGGTACCGTGAGCTCACAAAATTGCCGATGGTGGTCCCAAGAAAATCCTAACTTCACAATTGAATGTCGCGACCAGTATCATTTTAAAACCAATGTTTGGTGTGGAATTTTGAAAGATGAGCTTATTGGACCATACTTCTTTAGAGCAAACTTAACTGGTGAAAGGTACCTGAATTTTCTTGATAACGAGATTACCGAAGTTTTGGATAACATGCCCTTACACCATAGACATAACTTATGGTATCAGCTTGATGGTGCACCCATACATCAAACTGTAGCAGTGAAAGAACGCATAAACCAATTATTTCAAAACAGAGTTATAGGGCGTGATAGAGAATGTCACTGGCCACCCAGGTCGCCTGACATAACCCCACTAGACTTTTTTCTGTGGGGTTATCTTAAGCAGAAAGTTTATAAGAATCGACCGTTTAGAAATATCGAGCATTTGGAACAAACGATAGGACAGTGTTGTGCCGATATAAGACCAAGCTTTTTACAAAATGCTGTCAAAGACGTTTATAGACGGACGGGTGTTTGTATAGAGCGAGAAGGACGTCACACTGAAATGTGAAATTTATATTGCTTTTGTGTTACCTATTTAAAATGATTAAAGTTCCTTTTTGTTCCTTTTAATAATAATGATAGTTTTAAGTATAAAATAAAATTTTTATCAAATATTTAGATGTATTTGTCATTTGAAAAACGAAACATCTGACGTCTATCTGTTAAAATTTTTAAATTAGGATAACTTTGCACCACCTGTGTCAAATTTTTTTGCCTCTAATTTTAAATTTCGAAAAAAAATGGCATTCTAGTAAAAAAAAGCTCATACAAACTAAATAAAATATTGAGTATGGTATAAGCAAATAGTTTAATATCCATTAAGCGAACTTACATTAAATAAAAAAAAAGTTAATTAGAAAAAATGGCAAAAAAATCAACTTTGAGCTAGAAAACTGAAACTTTGTATTTAGGCCAAGAATTGTACAAGAAACAACTTTTTCTAATAAAATTTTTTGAAATTCGGTAAAACAATGCCATTTTTCAGCATTTTTTGATTAGAATGTAATTTTTGACAGATACCGAATGACAGATGGTGACATTTGATTATATAATTTTTAGTCTAATTTGAAGCAAAAACGATTGCCGAAATTTAATTTTAACTAACCTCATTAATAAAAAAAAGTTCCATATGGTGCGGACTTTAATGGTGACACTGTATATCAAAAGAATACACAAAAAAATTCGAACGCTTTTAACCTGGCACCTAGGTGAGAGCACCTGTATGTGCCATATGAATAGGTAAGTAAGTAAAAGAGGTAAATTACAAGTAATACATACATTAACCTGACGTGAATTTGTGTGAGAATCTACATCAACCACTGAACAACGTATCATTCTAAAAAATGTCTATAAAAATTCTTATAATTTTGATAGATATAAATTTTGGCAGTTTCACTAGATTTGTTAGGTTTATACAAAATTTGTAGTGACATGGCAATAATTTATAGGATTTTTCTGCTGTAAAAAAAAACCCAATTCAAGAATTTGTTCTTCCCAATCCTTATCGCTTCCAATACAATGATCTCGGATTTGTTGAGCAAACAACAACAAACCCGAACAAACCCACTCAGGCTGAAACTTTAAATAAGATTTCCACTCTTCTTATCGAATCATTTCGTTAACAATATTGTCCTTTTAGTTTCTATTCTTGATGATGGGAGTTTTACCTCCGAAACGTACTGGTTCGAATTAAACCCGTAGTGGGTTTTTCTAAAACAAGTGAGCAGACTGAGAGAGAGAAAGAGCTTGTACTTCCCTTATAACATTTACTACTCAAAAGTGAATAAACAACTGAAAATTTTTTGCAACATTTTAAGAATAAATATTCTATAGTAGAAATTTTTGAGGCGATCGCTCTTCCAGGGTTAATTATCATTAAAAAGGCTATGTTTCTGTGTTATACAGGGTGTTTTAGGAATCATTCCAAATTTCAAAAATCTATTATGTGCTACAAAATTGATATTATGATTTCTGATATATTCTAAGGTATTTTTTGGAAAGCTTGCTAGATTCTGCCGAAACGTTTTTGGAATCGTCCAATTATTTCGTAAAGTCAGGAAGATATTTTTAAATTAAACCATGCAATTTTGCAGCTGTTGTGCCTTAAAGTGTTCAACAATGGCCGTTCCCACGGAAATTAATTAACAACTTAAGCGCTGTTCTCACCAAAGCAACTGGCAACCGCAACGCAACTGCAACTTCAGTTGAGTTGCTCGCTTGTTCTCACCAAAGCAACTGGCAAGCAACGCAACTGCAATGCGACCGCAACTTCAGTTGAGTTGCTCGCTTGTTCTCACCAAAGCAACTGGCAAGCAACGCAACTGCAATGCGACCGCAACTTCAGTTGAGTTGCTCGCTTGTTCTCACCGAAGCAACTGGCAAGCAACGCAACTGCTATGCGACCGCAACTTCAGTTGAGTTGCTCTGGAATCAACGGGTTTGAAGTCTCTTTTGACGTGAGCAAAATGTCGTCTTCGTTAGATGAAGATATAGCCGCAACATACTTGCTCGCTAAAAAGCTTAAAAAAGAAAACTAAGCGACAATTTTGGGTTAACCCTTTTTATACCATAAATTTGAGACATAGTTCGTATATAGTGGCATAGGAATTAAATAATGATCCGGTTAAATTCCATAGGTTTTACCGAATGAGCCACAAAAGTTAAATATTTTGCTGTCTCGTCCGTCATGGCACCGCGATTAGAAGCAACTGACGACGGCGACGCGGTATGCCGGGCAACTCGTAAGCAACTAGTTGCGTTGCAGTTGAGTTGCCTGAAGTCAGTGGGAACACGCGTATTTAAACATTAGTGCTGAGTCGCGTTGTGGTTGCCAGTTGCTTTGGTGAGAACAGGCACTTAGTGCCCAATATATGTTTACTTCAAAGTACATATTAGAAGTAATCAGAGTAAGATGATGCTTTAGTGGTTCGTGGTGTAGTCTTGGGGAGGACATGCCCCCTTCCCACCCCCACCCCCGCCCGCCACTGCCCTTGGTAGTAAATAACATCTGACATCACTCAGCGCTTCCAACTGAACATCTACAAAACAACCTCCAAATGTATTCTATATTTTTTTGTTTCAGAATTGCTATCCTAGCATATGACTACCATGATATGTGCAAGGGCAGAACAGAATTAACGGGCGTTAATGCGTTATCACAAAGGCTACTCTCTGCCATGGGATACACAGTCGTAACAGTACCATACACAGAGTTTAAAACTAGAGATAAAATCGTCCACCGGGTAAAGTATTTAGAAGCCAAGTTGAAAGAGGCCGTAAGATCATAAAATTTAGTAGGAAATTATAAAAAATATATAAATTTTTAATTTATTGTTAAATGTAATGATACAAAACACACCAAATACATTGTTTGTTTTTTTCAATAAGCAAGTAGTATCGTTAGTAGTATTGCCGCAAGGGTTGCATTACATCGCCAATTATCAATTTAGATATAGTCATAACAAGCTTTGAGAGACGTTGAAAGTGGCTGTAATTGTATTGAATTAATAAAATCGGTTGGTATGCCACAAACATGATTTAAATAAAAGATGGTAAAAGTAGAACAGAAGAAGCGATTTGTAAATTTCTTATACTGGGTGATACATCGTTAAGTTGAACATAGAAAATCTCATGTAATTTGTGAGGTGGCTGAATATTGGCTACCCTATATATTTTATAGGAAAACTGCATTATAACTTTTTGAAGAGGCCGACATGGTAAACCCATGTGCCAAGTTTGAATAAATTTTGGTGAGCCAATCCTAAGCTATTCAATTAAACGTGATGGCAAAAACCACGAAACTCATAGTAATATAGCAAACACCAGAAAATTAAATTTTGACATTGAAGTAACAGTAACAATATTTTCATTATTCGATTTGTTCAGCTTTACGTCGATTTCTGGCAATAGCACCATAGAAATTATTTGTTGAAAAAATCTCAAAAATTACAAAAGCAGCAAGCCAAAACAAGAAAATTATTTTTTTGAACTTTTACCACCTGTATCTGGTGCTCAAAATATCTGAATTCGTCAACAGGAGTTTTTAAAATAATACCTATAGGGGAGACTGGGGATGGTTCAACCGTTTGATATTTAAATGTTTATATTTTGGATACAAATTTCATATTTGAAAATTTTCTTATTTGACTATATAGCTAAATGCTTTATACACCTGATTTTTATATAAAATGAGAAAAAAACATTAAACTTTATTTTTAGTAAAGCTTAACTGAAAAAGTTACATTTGGTTGTATGTCCCCCAGACACGGGGTAGATTCACCCTCAGCGTGGGGTACAATCAACCGGAGTAAAAATTAATTAGCATACAAAAGTACAAAATATAAGAGATTAAAACAATAAACTAGAAATACATAGTAATAAAGAAATCAAAGGAATTTGTCAACTAATTTATATTTAACGAACATTCCACCTTGTAAAATTAAATTTAAATTTATAAAGAGAAGAAGTTCTAGCTGTGCCAGAATTTTATGGCGTCGGCAACATCATCATAACATCATCTCTCTCTACGTTTGAAATATCAGCAATATCTGGAAAAGCAAAAGTGTTCGAATTGTTTTTACGCCTTACAAATGTTATTTCATAGTCGTTAAACGTATTGGACAAAACCTGACCTATGTAATACATAATGGATGTTTTTGTAGGAAACAAAACCGTTTATGTTATCTAGAAAGCGCCTTGTTCCCTGAATATTGGATATTCTTCCAGGGATGAATCGCTATTAGAATCAATAAGTTCAACTAAGATTCATCGCTGTTTTTGATTTCAGGAATTACTACGTTCAGTTGATTTTTATTTTTGTAATGAAGCCTTTCTTTGTTTTTCTTGTTGCTTCTTCTCTATTTCTTCAATGACCGGCGTTGACGTATAAATTTTCGATTTAAATTGCCTTTTATATATACTATATATTTATATTTTCCGTTTGGTAATGGCATTATGTTTTCCAATAAAACTATATTTTTTTGTTCTATTTTCAAACCATTGGCTTCAGTATTTATAGCTGCATTTTTGAAGGATGATGAGTCTCCAGGCTTAGAAGTTGGTAAACTGTAAGCTTCAGAATTTATAGTGGGTGTTTTTCCTTGGTTATCTTCTTGTAAAGTGTTTCTTAAGAATTTTCTTACCATCTAAATAAGAAAATGTACTATTTTATTTTATCATAATAAATATGATATTTATTAATTTTGTAATTTTGATTCTGTTAAAAAAAGGAAGTTAGCAGCACGGTTGAATCTGCCCCAGATGATATGGTTGAATCTACCCCATATGTATATATTTTATTAAAAATATCAAAGTATCTAAATGTAATTTTTATAGACTATCTTTCTGTCGTATTTAGTTAACTTAGGCCTTGAATATTTAACTATACCCGCCATATTTCAAAAACTAAGGAGTAATATCTTACCTTTAATATATAAAATTTAAACTTATTTTCCGTTGTATTCGTTCACTGCCGCTCCGGTCTTCAAACTTTACGCACAATAATGACAAACTAAATGACAACAAGGGTCAGTAAAAAGAACCGGGAAATTTAAAATCTCTTTGAGATAAAGGCACTGGTTGTATCTGCCCCATGGTTGAATCATCCCCAGTCTCCCCTACTGATCTTGTATGAATCCGATATCCGATTTCGTGCCTGATTAATGCCGAGTCCACAGACAAAATTTCGTCAGATGGAGCGACAGAACGGCCGAAATGGGAATGGATTTTCACAATCTGGGAAATGTTTAAACTAAAAAAAGGTAAATATCTCGAAAACGGTACATTATAGAGAAAGAAGTAAACAAAATATATATATATATATACAAAATTATAGATAGGTCCCAACCCTTACAGGATTTTTGCAATTATTTTCCACTTAAAATATATTTTCTATTGAAATATACAGGGTGTCCGCTAATTAATGGGACATGGAGAAACCACAGACTCCTTAGGTAAAAGTATGAGGATTTAATTATACTTACCTATATCCGAAAGTTGATATTAACTGAGATACAGGGTGAAAACTTCATTTTTGTTTTTCTCTAATAACTTTGACAGAAACCAACGGTTTTTTACAAAATTTGACAATTATGGTTTTTTTAAGATGAGAAACTGATTTTTTGGTGAAATTTTAATGTACAATGTAGGGGGCGGGGCGCTGTCTGCGGCATTTTTTGAAACATTATTAGGTCATAACTTTTTTGTGCCTCAGTGTAGGTATTTAAGTTTTCAATGAAAATAATACTTTTCTCATATTTATTACGTAAAAAAGGTATACTACTTTCAGGTCGGAGATATTTGCATTTAATCAGTTTCTCATCCTAAAAAGTATATGAAATGCCGGTTTTTCGAAAACTGTTAGGATTATCGACATGAATGAAGAGTACTTAATTTTTAGTCAATAGTTAAATGTATGTAAAAAACGTTGTCCAAAGTTCTTATCATACAGGGCGTTAAAAAAAAGGGGCCATGAGTTCCACAGCCAGTCCGTCCCTGCAGCTGTGAGTAATTCACAACACTTACCTGGGATACATCATATTAAAAAAAATTAAATATACCTGGTGGTTCAATAATTATGTGTAAAAGACTTGATTCTATTGGAGCTCTTTGGGAGCCCATATCTCCGAAGCTAGACCTATACGAAAAAAGTTTATATGAACTTGTTGCACACCCTGTAGATAAGTGGTGAACAGACGTGCTGAGATAAATGGTCATAGTTGACACTATATGCGGAAATAATAGAATTAAAGTTTGAAGGTTAATCATGTTTGTTTAATTATCAGATGACCCTAGTTCCGTGAAGGATATTAGCATAGGCGTAACTAGAGGGGGGCCAGGTGGGCCATGCCCACCCCAGATTGGTCTGGTGCCCACCCCAGTGTTTTCGAAGTTCAAAGCCATACATACGGCATAGTGACACTTGCCATTAAAATCCTACTAGACTAGGGGCCAGGCCCCCCCCTACAAAATCATTCTAGTTACGCCAATGGATATTACGAGAGCCACAGCTTGGCAAATGACGTTACACCTTTCAATCTCGATCTTAAGAAGCCTCGCCGGGTTGCACCTCGTTACATAAATAACGGGCTTTTCCCCGTACATTTGGACTTTTTTAGGTATTTATGGTGTATCAAGTTCTACAGCCAGGGGAAGTTACATGAGAACAGTCTCGGAAGTATTTTAGTATACATTAATTTCTTTCATGTCTAGACAAAATTAAGGAGATGACTGGCTGATTGAGAAAGTAGAAGGCCATTTAAAGAACATAACCTCAATAAACAAACTCGCATAAATCACAGTTTTATTGAAGACATTTTTTAAATTCATCATTTAGTTATAAGCAATGAGCGATACTACAAATATAAATGAACCGGAAATATATGCGGATGCTGAAACTCAAAGAAAATGTTTACTAGAAAGGTTTGCAGCTGCCCGTAAAAGATAAAAGTTACGAGATTCGTCTTTCGTCAGATAATAAATAAAATCTGCCTTTCAACCCTTTGTTCCTGTATTTGAAATTCTCGCTAATTAATTTTTCTGTTCATAGTGGACTCCGATTATAACATACCTTAGTGACAAACAAAAAATGAGTACTTGGGTAACTACTCTATAAACAGAGGTATGCTAGAAAAAATCACAAAATCGAGGGATATTTTGACTGGGACCATTAAAATGCGTATGTGGTAACCTGAAGCACATTATTAGTTCCCATGTATGTTATAGTCGGTCCACTGTGATTTAGTGGCCTTAGAGGGTCTTGGGAACTAAAAAAGATAATATTAATACTCGCTATAAAAGGTACATTTATAAACTTTTACGTTCAGTTCAGGAATTAAAGAGATCGGCGTCTTTTATAGCGAGTACCAATATTTCCAACAAACCTGAACAAACATCTATTTTAGTTCCCCAGATCTTTTAATAATCCATTTACTTTGAATGACTGTATTGTTTTGGCGATTGATTTTTTTTAGTATGGATAACAGCAGTGCCTGTGAGCTATTAAGTCTTGATCTAGATAACTACACAAAAATTATAAACAAAGATGGTAACAATATTTACAATACATTGCTCCACAAAGCATTTCCTGATCTCGCATCTGATCGTCGATTAAAAATTCCTGAAAATTTGCCAAAATTAGATCTAAACATGTATCTTACTAAGTTGGGTTGCTCGAGCAATGAAAAAGTATTTTGTAATCAGTCTGAGCAAATCCATCAAGCAGAATTACAACAGTTTGGAAATTTGTTCCGTAGAACAAAAGTACAAAACATAAAAGTGGGTATTAAAGAGCTATCACATCTGAACAAAGCTAAGACCAGCTTAGAAAATAGATTTGACAAATTAGATGAACTGCAAAATCCAAAACAAAAATGTTTACCCAGCAGAGACTTTCCACCAGGCTCAAGCAAGAAACAAGATAATTATGCCAAAAAGGAATCAACATTTAGTTCATTTATAACTGCAAGAGATGAATTTAATAATCAAGCTCTTAATAAGTTTAGAACTGGAGGAGGGACGCCATATAGTGCAGAAGACACCACATATGGAGCACCAAAGAAAAAACTAGACATAAGAACTAAAAGAAAGTTTGTGTCCCCACTGTTATCTAGAAGTGAAAGGTTTGTTTTGCAACATTTTTCTAATTGGATAAAATAGGTATTCTGTAAAATAAGAAAAACTGTTTAGTGGCTGTATTGGCAATATTGCCTTATTTATATATTTTTTTTAGCAAATATTTTATATAGCGAGGATTGTTGTTATATGATTAAGATTAATGACCTAAGTAATTGTGCGATTACGATTATAAAATTAAATGCAGAATACAGGGTGACTCAAAACTAATAGTACACTGTAAAAGCAGATTCTTTGGGTAAAAATATTGGGATTTGGCGAAACTTTCTTAGTTCTGGATTTGATTTGATTTGGATTTGATTCCCAGACATATAACGTTCTGAAAGAAAAAAAACCTTTGCACACCAACACAGGGACATAAAAACGAAAATTTGTTCAATTTTAGCTCTGAAGAGACAGACCTGCATCTAAATGACCTTCCATTGGTTGATGAGCGTCTAAAACACATAGAACCAAAAATGGTAGAACTTATAATGGGAGAAATTATGGATCAAGGCCCGAACATAGGATGGAACGATATAGCAGGTTTAGAGTTCGCAAAATCTGCCATTCAAGAGGCAGTTGTGTGGCCTATTTTAAGGCCAGATATTTTTACAGGATTACGTAGACCTCCCAAGGGTATATTGTTATTTGGGCCCCCAGGCACTGGTAAAACTTTAATAGGTAAATATATACTGCTTTACATGTTTATTTATTGAAGACACCTGTAGCACTTCGGCGATAAAGGGTCCGCCATGCGGGGAAGCCCCATCTTCTGGAATGGCATCCACTCTAATTTGCTTACCGAATTTACAATAGAAACACACTTGGCAAAATATGGCAGGGGAGAGGGCGATTAACATTACGAAGGTCTTTGATATAAAAACTTTTTTATTGTATGAAAGTCAAAAAATAAATTTTGATGTATTATATGTATTTTCTATTTTATTTAATTATATCAATTCAATTGATTTAATGTTTAAAATATAATATTTTTTGATTGACAAAGCTAATCCATTGCTTACAAAACATGCCAAGAAAATGTTTCATCTAGAAAAATAATTTTATAGTTATGAGTAACCGAATGAGTAACTATTGCAATTTTCGTAGCAACCAAGCTCTATTTCCGTCTAATACACTGGAATTATTGTATTTCGTTTCCAAAGAAAAATGTATATTGAAACTTTCACAGCAAATGTACCAAATATGTAATTTTTAGAATTAGGTATCGAGCAATCTGTTGCAAGACCTAATAGTGTGTTTTCAGGTAAATGTGTTGCGTCCCAAAGCAAATCTACTTTCTTTAGTATAAGTGCCTCTTCCCTAACATCAAAGTGGATCGGCGATGGAGAAAAAATGGTTAGAGCTTTGTTTACAGTGGCTAGAGTTCACCAACCTGCTGTAAGTACCTACCACAACTGAATTTGTTATTTTAATCACTTTCTTATATGTGGACCAGAAGTGTACATATTTACATTGTTTCAATGGTACATATACGTACACTAGAAATTTATTTGGATAACTTATGACATGACACATAACACCAGGACATTTTTTTTAGACCAAAACCACATCTGAATTTATTCGGCGGTTTTTGAGTTAGGTACATGATATGGGGTAGAATACCGTTTCAATTAAAATATCTGAGAACTTATATAATGTATATTATGTTTGTCTACTTGGATCATTTTCCATATAGTAACGAATCATTCTGCTTACAGGTTATTTTTATTGATGAAGTGGATTCCCTTCTTACCCAAAGAAGTGACACTGAACATGAGAGTTCGCGACGGATTAAAACCGAATTCTTGGTTCAGCTAGATGGTGCTACCACTGATGGCGACGAGAGGTTACTTGTAATAGGAGCTACAAATAGACCTCAAGAACTAGATGAGGCGGCTAGGCGGCGTTTTGTTAAAAGATTATATATTCCGCTTCCAGAACATAAGGTAAAAAAAATTCTGACAAAGCAGTGAATCATATTATCTTAATTGAAAACGACTTGAAGTCCCGGAATCAAAATTGAAAACGACGTGAAGTCCCGGAATCAAAAGTTTTATATTTGTGTTTATACAGGGTGTTTCTTAATAATATGCTAATATTTAAGGAGGTTATTCTTTGGTTCATTTTCGGAAAAAAACTTCATATGAGCATATGTCCTAAACGTCTTAACTTTTGAGATATTAAGAAACACCTTGTATGTTTCACCCTATGCGAGCATCATTAAACCTTACAAACATTGTGAAAATGTTAATTAAAGTCATGTCAAAATATAGATACATTAATTAACATATCTACACTATACAGGGTGTTATGGAAATGACATATTATATTTAAACCGGCAATTCCTGAGATGAAAACAAATTGAGGAAAAATATCCAAAAATGGCGCTTTAATTTAATATGCCCTGTACATGACCTTATGTCAAACCAAAAATCACCACGTGGTGCCCCCGCCAGTGTTGTCATATCTTCAGGGTAAACTCTTTAGATAGTCAATAAGCGTTCGACAGATCGCAAGTTGTTTATTTTTCACGGTACATTATTATAAACTTTTACGTTCAGTTCAGTTCGCTAGGAAACAATCTCTGATTTATAAACTTGAACTGATTCGAACGAAACGCCGCGGAGTTTTTAAATGGTCAGGTATGTTCTCATTTGTTCAATTCGGACGACACCCGTCAGATCTGGACAACTTAAAAGTTTATAAATGCCACATACTCTTTAGAAAAAAAATGCAATTTTATTTAGCTTTTCGGACTTATTTAAAACCAACTTAATTTATAAAAATACACCAAAGTACCTAGGTACCTTGAACAAAAACAAACCCGCACAATAAAATCACATAACACATCTAAGTACCATTCAATCTGAATTAGTATTTTAAAGTGCTACTGTGTGGACAAAAATACGCCCTTATTGTCTGAGTGGTCTGGGAAATAATGTATTTAACATCTAAAAATTTTAAAAATAAATAACACGTTGGTTCCGTCGATCGATATTGAACTGCTGGGCTGGGGCACTGCCGTCGCGAAAAGAACAAATAACTTAATAATTTAAACTAGGGTTTAAGTATTAACACACAAATCTGCTTGAAACTTCGTAAAAACAGTAGGAAACCGATAACGCGTGTGAAAATCGGCCGGCTTCTTTCAACAGCTGATTATGGACAATAAAGCGGGTTGCCTATTATTTTCGCCGGCTGGAGTTAATATTTAAAAATACAGCGTTGCCACTTTCGATGTTTTATAAATAAATTGCGGAATTTCCTTCTATAATATTACTTTCCTGTATAATTATAGTCTCGGAAATGGCAACCGCGCTAGCTCAAAACTTCTCTGAATGTGCACAAAGAAAGCACCTTGGACGAGACCATTATTTCAAAGGGTAGTTCCTGTCAACATAATTGCTTCATTTTATCTTTAGTAAAGGGTTAATGGCCCATAGAAATTAGCGTTTTTATTATTTCTATTGCGAAATAATTAAGTGCTGTTTAGTTTTTGCGTTGAATCTGATAATAGGTGCATATCTTCAAAAAAACTAATTTGAAACTAGTGGGTGTCTGTGTGATTTAGTGCAAATGTTCCGAGAGATTGGAAATAAGAGGCCAAATGGGGTTTAGTGGGTATAAGCTTATTATGCAGTTCCACATTATCATCATGGTATGTGATGAGCATAAAGCTTTTCCCATAGAAAAAAAAACCTGAAGATGTCTGTGCCCTGGATTACTTGCTAGTGTACTGGCACCTGGATTCACTTCTATTTGGATACTAGGTAAACTAAATATTATTTTTATAAGAATCTAAAGTTTTACATTTTTTACACAGTTGGCAACATTGTTCCTGAACATCTGTTGATTAGCTTGGCAATGTAATATGATCATAATATATGAATGTGCCGAGTAGTGACCAGTGGGTTTAGGGGTGAATTACCCCACTTTTTAAACGTTTGATTAAAAAAAAATATGTAGCGCTTCTCTAGGACACCCCAGGAGTCACCCATTTAAATATAATATGTCATTTCCATAACACCCTGTATACAGGGCGTTATGAAAATGACTTAATATATGTATTTAAACCTGCAAATCCTGAGATGAAAACAAATAACCATAAATTTGAGTTTTGTAAATAAGCCCATATGACTATAGTTAAGAGATGTCAGTCATATTGTCAATTTTACATATTATTCCCGCAACTTCAAACTCAAGAAAATATCTTAAGCTACAATTTTTACCTCAACAATTCTTTCCACAATTTCCAAAAAAAATTATAGCGAAAACGTACACTACACTAATTTTTGAATCAAATTTTCACACACATACGTCGTTGTTTCGATCAATTGAATAGCGGTATAGGGGCCAAACGCAATCCTTAAAATTTTAATTCGGGCGCTTTTGGTGTTTTAAAATGGTTTACTGTAATTATGCCGGTAACCACTTTATTTTTCATTAAGTTACGATCTGAAGTTTGACGACACTGTATGGTTGCTGATATGCTACCATAAGTTTCGAGATTAAATGACCTGTCGAGAGGATATGTGTGCGAGAGGAGATGTGTGCATGTGGTATGGGTTTAGGGACCGATTTACCATTTTTTAGATCAATTAAAAAAAATGGAGTAGTTCTTGGGATACTGGAGGTGTCACCCATGTAAATACAATGAATCATTTCCATAAAGCAATATGTTTTTGTTTCTTGACATGATTTTAGAAAACGTTTTGAATGTTTGTAAGTAATACTAATATAGGTCGAAATTACAAACAAACATTTTAAGGCCAAGACTTGTTTTAGTTCAGATTTGAAATTTTAGTTCTTTAGAAAAATGGATGACTTTTCCAATATCTCCTTCAAAACAACCATATTTTCTTATAGGCCAGGCAGGAACTTATCAATAAACTGATGTCCAATGAAAGACACCTATTAACTGACGAACACTTTACAGAGATTGCACGGCTTTCTAAAGGTTATTCTGGTGCTGATATAAAAAATCTCTGTTCTGAGGCATCTCTTGGACCAATCCGATCCATCGACTTTGGCAACATTGAAAAAATTCAAGCTTCAGAAGTGCGTCCACTAGCAATGGATGATTTTGAAAACTCATTTAAGAGAGTTAGACCTAGTGTCTCTCAGAACGATCTCATACATTATGTACAATGGGATAAAACTTATGGATCTGGTGTTAGTTTATAAGCAATATGTTTGGTGATAAATTTTATTATAATAAGTTGATTTACTTAAAAAGTGTAAGTTTATAATGTTTTTATTAAAAATTTTAAATATCACTGAATTATTCCCAATCATCTCCCCAACCAGCTTCGTTTGTATCTTCAATATTAACGGATAATTTGCTACTTATTGAATCGTTACCTCCTTTTGTGCTGTCCCCAATTAAAAATTTACTTTTAGCTTCAATAACTGGTTCCATATCCAGGAAAAAGTCAACTTCATTTCTTTCCAACAAAAGTTTCGCCTGATTTTTGATATCTAATTCTGTAATGTCTACTATTTTCTTTGGTTTTTTATAAGTAGGCTGTTCGGAGGGTCTAACCAAATCATTTTGCGTTAAACTGGTTTCACTTGATGACATTTCCACTTCGATATGGTCTGTTGTGCTAATAGGAGCAACAGTACCGACCTCAACATTTTCATTGTCCCAGTCTTCCCAATTCTCAATATCTTCATCAGCGGATTGTTCTACTTCTTCAGTAGATGTTTCTCCTTCTTCTCCATCTGGCCTTGGTCGCTCTGGAAGGTCGGTCTGGTTCCGGATCAGATCCACCACTGAGCTGGTTATACTTAACTGATCAGTAGTGGGTGGGATTTCAGGTAAGGAAACATCATGCCTTATAACTCTCGAGGCTTTTCTAGAGAGATTTTGGGTTTTAGGGCGGCCATCGTTGAAGAGTCTGGCCCGTTTGCCGCCGATTACCGTTTCAGCACCGAGAACTGGAACTAAGTCAGCTAAGGTCCGAAGGGTGGCGGATACAAGGTCATTGTTGGTGTCCTTTATTCCAACTAAAAGCTACAAATATTTTTTTTTGCTTAAAATTTCCCTTGATTCATTGTATTATTTTTGTTTCATCGAAAATTACTCTTTCCAGTGACATTTAAAATCTAATTAGCGTTAAAAAATATTAGGGTCAAAACATATTAGTGCCTGTTCTCACCAAAGCAACTGGCAACCGCAACGCAACTGCAACTTTAGTTGAGTTGCTCATGCGTTCCCACCGGAATCAAAGCAACCACAACGCGACCGCAACTTCAGTTGAGTTGCTCTTGGGTTTCCACTGGAATCAACTGGTTTGAAGTCTCTTTTGACATGAGCAAAATGTCGTCCGTCAGATAAATATATAGCCCTAACATACTTGCTCGTTAAAAAACCTTTAAAAAAATACCATACCATTTATACCATAAATTTAAGACATATTTGCTATAAAAAGCTTAAAAAAAAAACTGAGCGACAATTTTGGGTTAACCCTTTTTATACCATAAATTTGAGACATAGTTCGTATATAGTGGCATAGGAATTAAATAATGATCCGGTTAAATTCGATAGGTTTTACCGAATGAGCCACAAAAGTTAAATATTTTGCTGTCTCGTCCGCCAAGACACCGCGATTGGAAGCAACTGACAACGGCGACTCGGTATGCCGGGCAACTCATAAGCAACTAGTTGCGTTGCAGTTGCCTTAAGTCAGTGGGAACACGTTGATTTAAACATTAGTGCTGTGTCGCGTTGATGTAGCGTTGCGGTTGTCAATTGCTTTGGTGAGAACAGGCACTTAGAGTTATAAAATAGTAGGGTCAAAACATTAATTTGTTATACTGCCTTTTGACCCCATTTTGTAGATTTCATTAAATTTCACCTGTAAGTTGTTATGGCATATATCAAGATAATATAATGTACAGTGTGAATAAATGCTGTACCTAATGCTACTTTGGTAGATTTTTTTAAAAATCGCTTGGATACGTGAACTATTATTTTTCCTTGCCCTTGCGTATTTCATGAACTAAAATTTGACAAAACAAATCTTGAGTGAGCATTTGCCTGTCAAGAATTGAAGATAATTAATTAGGTATTTCAAAGTGAAATAAATGCAGTACAATGGGTTGCCAATTCTTATCTTGGCTAGAGTAAACGGCAAGATTGATGTTATCCTGTTTCGGTAAAGTACATAACGATTATCCGAATGTTTATCCAAACTATGTTTTGCTAGACGTGTACATGAAAAATATTAACTACTTACCTCCGGTAAAATTTGTAGCTGTAGTTCTTCCTTAGAAAAACAATTTAAGAAATGTGGAAAATACGCCAACAAAAGCAACCTTATTTGTGCATCTCTTACACAAAATATTTTCAATAATTTTGAAGCAATATATTTCCTGAAAATATCATCACAGAAGAGAGCACCATTTCCTTCTAAAAAGCAATAGTCTTTATCAATAACATTTAAGCAATCGCTTTTTGTTTAGAGAAGATTTTAATGTCTTGATTAAAAAAATTATAAAAGAGATGGCGTCATCTTATGTATTCTTTTGAAAAAATCTAACAACAAAATTTAATTTATTCGATTCTCTCTCTAAATCCCTCTAAATTAATGTTAAAATTCAAAAAAAAAGTAAATTACTTCAAGATTACAAACGGAAAAGTAAAAGTTTTTTGCAGTCTATTAACAAACAAAACATACAGTACCCGGGCAGTTTTAGGGAAGGGTCTGGTCCAGACCTGTTTTATTGGGTACCCGATAGCCGAATCTTGGATACTTAGTAGAAAAAAACACAAAAATAATTATATTGTACATAAAGACAAAACCCATTGAGAAAACCAAAGACATGAACTTCTAAATGTGCAAAACTGTACATTTTCCACAGTTTAATAATTTGCATTTTTCGCTCAATAATCTGGTCTCGACAAAATTACCTGATACCAGGCCAGTTTTAATAGCAGAATACCCATTAGCTTCCTAAAAAAATACTTCCCAGTATATTCTAAGTGTAGCCAGTTTTAACGGGTACCCTGCGAATTTCCGGCCGGGTAATTTAAAAGAAAAAAGCCAGTTTTCATAGCAGAATGGCCCACATTACCCATGTTTTTTTTTAAAAAACTCTTTCCTGTACTGCCCTAGAAACGTGGTATACTAATAAAAGAAGGGAACAGAATGGTAATTTTCACTATTCCAACATAACTATACATAGAATAAATATTTTAAGTAAAATTATCTGCAAAGTAAATTCAATGGATTAATTACTTAGGGCTGATATTTCAAAGTCACCTTAAGGTACGGAATGACATAAGTCATCCTTAACATAAGTTTGACAGTATAATAAAGTTCTTTTTGGCTCTCATCTGAAGGAATATACATTTAAGGATGTGGTAATCTTCCCCTAAATGCGTTAATTGGCACTCAAATTAATTTAAAACATAGTTGTTTTAAGGTTTACCATAACATTAAGACTACCTTAGCTGTTTAACTTAAGGTAACATTCAAATATTGTCCCTTAGTGCACATTTTATACACACCTTTTTTTGGAACCAATATAAATGGAAGTAAACAATTTTGAGCAGTTTTATTGAGAAGCACCATTCTAGAAACCAATAAACTTCCTAACTGACTGGCAACTACTTCTTCATTTAGTAATTCAAGTTCGTCCTTTAAATTGGAAAAAAATTCTGTTTTATCCAAGTCCGATTTTAATGGTAATTCTATAAGATAGGAATGAATATTGATAAATGTATGCTTAAAGACCTCATACTCCAATAGAAATGATAGTTTTGGTCTTTGCAAAATATCTGGGGTTTCAACAGCTTTATTGCAGAATTCCTTAAATTCAGACACTGGTATATCAACTAAAATAAAAATATCTAATAAAATAGTACCAAAGAGGTTTTAAACTAAATAAAACCGGCACAATATATCTTTACACAGGTAATAAATAATTCTAAATTACTTTAACTCTTACCATCATTCCTATTCTTTAAAAGTTCTTTAACTAATATACAGAAAGAATAAACATCAATAAAGTCCTTTCTCTCACTGGAATTTTTAAGATGCTTATCTTCATTAGTATCAACAGCTTTACTATATCTGTGTTTTCGTGATTTTATTAGATAGTCAGTTGACAATTCCTTATAACGGCAAAGATATTCCATACCACCCAACTTCCAACTACCTTCTTTGTTAACAAAAATTGAGGCTAGGCATACATTGTTATGGGATACTAAAGCTTTTTCATGTAGAAAACACAGAGCTTTCAATATTGAATATAGTCCAAGGCATATCTCCAAAGTACTCATTTTCGATATCAAGTGAGATAATGGTGTAACTTCCTCAACTGCAAGGTGAAATTTGGATGTTTTTTGCCATGATGAAATATATTTAATTATGCATGGGTGACGATATATCATAAGGTTCTAAAAAAAATAGTGAGGCTACAGTGGCTGGCGATGAAAGGGAGAAGTAGGTATAATTCTCTTAACGCCTACATTTTGTGTATGCAGCTAAAGTAAGTGGCAAGCAGTTTTTAAGAGTGGCAAGCAGTTTTTAAGATATAGGTAATGATAGAGGTCATTTTATAAAGTTGACATTCCTCTCGCTGTTGCCGTCCATCAATTGAAGTTAAAACGATTCTCTAAGAGAATTTATAGTTCTTGTTGCCCCCCCCCCCCCCCCCCCCCCCCCCCGGCGGTGTCTGGTCTTGCCATTCCCTTGTTCACCACTTCTCTAGTTCTACAAACGGTTAACATCAAATCAACCTTAAATGGAGTCCTCTTTAGACACCATGGTCAAAAGCAGTTACTTTACAATTTAGCTATTATAGTTACCTTGCTAAATCTTTCCAAAGGAGTAATTGGAGCCCAAAAATTTTCGTTAATAAATAGGTCTCCAATAAATATGGTCAGCTTGCTGGAAACATTTTCTACACTAGAAATACTTGCGCTATGCTGTGACCAAAAATCTGAGACCTCGGTAACTTTTCGATCTATTTCAATTCCTGGTATTTGGGATTGTTCATTTCCCATTTTTAAAATGTTTTTAGAGAATTTTCATAATTTCATGTTTACTTCCTTTAAATAAAAAATTTCTATCATGAAAAGTAAGGTTATATAATGTCTACGATGGCTAAATAATTGCTGGGAGAACAGTGGTCCTATGTTTCCTCTCTGACGCACATCAAATAGCAACAGAAGGCATTGCAAATACCTTGCCCTTTGATTAAAGAACAAGAAGTTCTTCATTCAAAGGATATAGCATATTTTCAAATCTCCCGCAGAGTAAAATATCGAAAGTAAAAGATGATATTTAAAAGTTACCGCAAAAACGATATTGTCACATTTGGCAACATCGGCACGTGTTCGGTTGTCTATCGTTTCGTAGAGAACGAGGTCAAGTGTCACCTTTGTGTCACCCATGTTTGACGTTCCTCAAATCCTCAGTCGATACATGTCATGTCAACCACCTAGACCTAGACTGTCAAAGACTTATTTTCGTCGATTTGGACTGGACACCAAACTTTGATTATTTTCCTTAGTTTTTAATATTCAGTCTGATTTAAATAAATTGCAAAAGTTGCTAATAATCTTTTTAAAAGGTATGTACATAAAACGTATTTTTATCTGATACCTATTGTTTTTTTGAACCACAAAATACATCCTTAGTTTGTTCAGGTATTTTGATCTATAATTATTTTTTAGGACACCATGGGTTGTGACGGAGGAACTATTCCACGACGGGACGAATTAGTAAGAGTAAAAAAGAAGCCAGAGCAAAAGGACAAAGATGCTGAGCTAGGTGCATTGTGGAAGTCTTGTGCAATAACTCAACAACTCCTTCAAGAACCAATAGTAGTATGTCACCTGGGAAAACTTTATAGTAAGATGGCATTGATTGAATGTTTACTTGACCGAAGTACCCTACCAACAGAATTTAAACACATTAAAAATTTAAAAGATGTTAAGGATCTGAAATTTACCAAAAATCGGGAATTCAAAACTGACGATGATAAAAAAGAAGGCGCGGTAGACCACCGTGCTTCTCCATACATTTGTCCAGTCTTAGGTTTAGAAATGAATGGAAAATTTAGGTTTGTTGCAGTATGGAATTGTGGATGTGTGTTTTCAGAAAGAGCTTATAAAGAAATTGGTACCAAGAACTGTCACAAATGTACAAAACCATTTGAAGATGACGATATTGTCATTATAAATGGAACAACTGAAGAGGACCTAGCACTAATGAAAATACGAATGGAAATAAGGCAGGCAAAACATAAAAAAAGTAAGGACAAAAAAGTTAAAGTGGAACCTCAAACTCCTAGTTCCACTGTAACATCAGAAGAACCAAGTGATTTTGCTTTGGATTCTGCAAAATCAAATCGCAAACGTCCAGCTACAAAAAGTGAATATATTTTGAAAAAGCAGAAAGTTGAAGCTGGTGAATCGGTGTCCCTGTCAAAAATAGGTAATGTTATAGCTTCCGGAAAGGTAACCAAACCAGATGAAGTAAGAAAAATGACTTCAAAGTATAGTATTGCTGATGACAATAAGGCTTCTGATGTATATAAATCATTATTTACTAGTCATAAATCTGAAAAAGAGCAAAACAGAGCTCACTGGATTACTTATAATCCATTTTATAATTAAAAAGTAGAAGATTAGGTGTTTCTTTTATATTTTTAGAAATAGGATAGGTACTTATGTATAATGTATGATATGGTAAGGACATTAAAGCAGAGAATGAACCCATTATTAATTTCCTGACTCGAAATCATTTTTTTGGAATTGAGGTCTTTGCTGCTACAGATAATCCCACTGTTCCTTTAATGTAATTTTATGATATAAATAAAATTCTAAGTAGTATATTTAAATCTTTATTTAAAAGTAGCAAATATATTTGTAATTTTATCTCATTATAAATAGTAATCCCAATAGCTAACAAAATAAATAGTAGGCAATGTACATATTATATACCTAGTACATAGGTACCCTAAATAACTTTTAGTATATGTTTCTTAATATACAAGGTGGGGAGGTCAAGTGTTACAATGTAATATTTGAAAAATAGATATGTTCAAATTTTAAGACGCCAATAGCAATAGGCAGGTTGGGGGACCAAATTTAAACCATTTTTGACATTTTCAGATTATGCATTGCAACACTTTAACATCCTTACCCTTTATGAAAAATATATCACGAGCCTTCTAATAATTTTTATTGATTGTTCCCCACAAAGTGAAATAAAAAATCTATATAACTGAGCTTATGACTTTTTAAAATTTACTTGTTAACAAAATATAGTACCTATATAATATACAGGGTGTCCTTTAACTTATGGACCATAGAGCAACTGGAGATAGTAAACATCAAACTAGACCAATTAAGTTTTTTTGAAATGTTTCTTGTCCTAGAAATATAGCGTGTGAAAGTTTATTTTCTAAAATAGGCCATAATTTGAAAACAGTTCAATGTATTGGATTGAAAGTTGGAGGTATAATGTTTTTATGAGTAGAAAATGAGAGTTTTTAGAATTTTTTAACTTCCACTTTAGAAGGATAGTTACTTACATACATACACTGGATTTAATGAATCTATGATTTTTTCTTACTTGTTATTAATTATTTTTAATCCAAGATTCTCAAAGAATGGCAATTTCTAAACTGAAAAGGTATACTTGGCTTCATCTAAATATCTCTCTAACTGTGTATATAAAAAAAATTAGGGTCAGAAGAAACCCTGTATAGGTACTAGAAGATGTTCTAAGTATGTACCTTCATTTAACCTTTTTTCGTATTTCTGTTAACAAAAGATAAATTATACTTTTGCACTAATGGGCCACAATGTATATGGGGCTAAAGCCCCCTAATATGAGGAGTATTGTATTATTTTTGGAGTTCCCCTAACTTCACCCATACAGAGGGTCTAATGGAAATGGTTTATTATATGATCTGTGTCTCCCACATATCGGTAAGGGGGAAGCAATATCGTTTAAAACATGGTCTAGTCGTGGGAGTCTAGTTATTATTATTTTAAATAATGTAATAAAAATAGGAAATTCTTCAGTAAGCATTTTATGTTTGAAGGTAGGTAACTATTTGTATCAAGCTTTAAAAAATTACTTTTTACATGTAAATTTTTCAACATGGAAAAAAAACAGTTGATTGATGACGATTTTCCAGTTTTGGTCGTATTAATGTCCCTTTCTAGCTTTGGTTTAAGTGGCAATTTAAATATTTATTTGTGATTCCTCTTCACATTTGCAACCACTTCATCGGTCTGACTGTGCATGTATATTCATTCATTATCACACACTTCAAAATTTTAAAGTAACACCCTAAATCACGACACAATGAACACTTACAAAACACAATACAATAACTAGTGACCTCTCTATCACTACGCAACTGGGTGGGTACATCCATCAAATATCGGACATCGCCGAACAAGCCCATTGGGTGTTTCACGAGACGCATGCACTAATCAACTGTCTGTGATATACCCTATCAAATTAGCTCTAGCTACCTGTAACCATTGACAACACACTATGCGTTGCCATATTTTTAGATTAAAAGTACTTTAATCAAAAAAATATATTATTTTGCATTTAAGTATCAAAATAAATAAGAAAGAAAGCTTTAATAATATTGAAACTATAATAGAATATTTCTTATATACCTATTACCATATATTTTAAATTCGTAAATGTAATTTTAGGTTTTTCTCGGTAATAGAGATTATTAAATTAAATTTTATAATATATGTGACAAGTGTTAACGGCAAAAAAATTTTTGCACGCATTCCTTTCATAGCTACAGATAAATTTGTCGACTTGTACCTAAACCTTGGAAACCGTTGCTCAAGGGCGGCTTCGGTATGTTTTGCTTTGTATCTTCAGTGCGTACCACGTGGTTTTATGAATTTGACATAAGGTGGCTCATCTTGTTTATTAATTCATACATTTCCATAACACCCCTATATTAGCTTAGATATTATAATTCTATAATAGAAATTAAGGTAGGTAACTCTATTTTATGGAATTCATTCATTTAATACAGTGTCACAATCAATTTTTACCAATAAATGTTCAATACCCACCCCATATATAAAAATATTTAAAGTACGATCGTTAACAAAATATTCTAAACCTTGAGGATCTGCAATGGCAGTAACGTACTTCTGGACAAAGTGAAAATTTATATTTTCATCTATACAAGTCCACCTCCAAAGACAAACCCTTTGGTCGATGGAGCTAGTTATAAAATATTTATTACCTAAATAGGCACCGGTAATTTGAGCGCAGTGAATTTCTTTATCTTCAAAGAAATTTCCTTTAGATATAGACATCTTATTTTCAAATGTAGAAAATTTATATAGCGTGAGTATCACAGAGTTGTCATCACCGCCAGTCAAAAGCAACAATTTATTGTTGCCCAATATTTTATGGCTGAAGCTATTGACACCTGATTGGTGTATCTTATATATACCTACGGGCGATGAAATTTCAGAACTGAAAATCTCTAGCGCATCCCAAAACACTAAATTTCCGTTAGTGTACATGGCCATCAACACTGGTTTATTCAGGATAAAAATATTGGCAACCTTCAATATTGAATGAGGTATACAAAAAATGCTTTTTTGGTATAATAATTCAAAGTTGTCAGAGATTGAAAAGATTTTTATTGATCCATCAGAACATGCAGAAAATAAGGTCATTTGTCCGTCAGTTTCTAATACCGACATATCCATTATTCTAGTTTCGACTTTATCTTGACAAAGGGGTTCATAAAAGTTATATTTTTCATTACAACTTACTGACATAGCTCCTAAATTATTTGTGCTTATACTAAAATGCCAGCATATTATTTGCGAGCGACCTCCTGCACTAAATAATAAATAGTTAATTTCAGCACCGTGGCTTTTTGTCTCCACCATTCTATGCAAAAATAACGCACGAATACTTGATAAGTGAACTTTGTAACTGTTTAACACATCAAGATTAGATTCAGTTTTTAATGCACTTATACGTAGAAAAGTATCTTCACCTCCTGAAATAAGAATCTGGGTATGATTGAAATTTATAGCTTTTAAACAATTGATTTCATGAACATGATATCCTGAGATTAAATCTCTTGGCACGACGTCTTCTAGTAATAGCTCAACTAGATTCAGCACTTTATCCTTTAAAAAACAGAATATAAAAGTTTCAGAATTAATCAGATAATCCCAGGACCTATGCCCACCGCCACAATATGTTTCATATAAAATCCTTTGAAGTTTGTAATCAGAAATAATAAAATTATCACCCATAAAAGAAAGTAAGTAGTTAGTTTCTAAAGCTGCTAACCAAGTAAACTTTGTTTTGTTGGTATCGACGCATTCTAAATTCCCATTAAACAACTTGTATCTTTTTAAAATACCATCTCTGCCTAAAGAAATAACTGTATTATTATTCGTATACATTTTTGTAATACCTAAATAGCTGTGGGATCTTTTGATAGTATTTCTGACATTCTCTTTTCCCAACTTAAAATTATACACATTTCCTTTTCTATCTCCTACAATAACATGGTCCTGTATAATTGTTGCACCGGTAGACCATCTCTCTTTGCTTGTTGGCAAAATAAAAGTTTGTACAATATTAATTTTGTGTTTATAAAGGAAACATAAATGTAGCTTGCCATCATCTTGACAAGCTAAGAATGTTTTACAAGTAAGCCAATGGAACGAATATATTCTTGACTGGCTTTCAAAATTGAGTGTATACAATTTTTCTATAGTTTGATTTTTATTACAATATATATAAATTTGACCTTTAAATCCTGCTAGAGCTACCATTTTTTTGCAAGGCGATGTTTGCAATAAACTATAACTTTTCAGGTCATAATGCCTCGCCACTTCTACCCAATTCTTAGATGCTTTATTATAATAAAACACCATGGCATTTTCCGATAGGCATACCATATTTCCATTATGCAAGAGCCCTACTGCCTTAGGAATATCTTTATTAGGTAAGGGTATAGTGCTAGTAAAAACATTAGGATTCATATTAAATAATGATAGTCCCCCGTCATTTCCACCAGTATAAATAATGTCCCTTTTTGGATCGTAATCCACCGACCAAATAGGTCCTCCCTGATGAGTGTCGATTTTTCTTACAATTTTACCTTCAGGACTCCAGATAATAAGAAGTGAATCTTCTCCAGCTGTGACAAAAGAATTAGGGAGTATAAAAGAACGGAAAACTCTAGATACATGACCATAAACTTGACAAACAGCGGTTACTTTGAGCAGATCAGAATTTGTAGGACTTAGGTTTTGCATCAGTTCCTTATTATTCACATTCCAAAGAATGGCAGATCTGTCATCAGATGCAGAAGTTATTAGCCCTTTTTCCAAATTACAATGGATGGAAAATATTACGCCCTAAAATGAAAAATAATAATAATTAAAACTGTGTTGTTTTAGTGAAATAATGTACTTTACTGTTGTTTAAATTTTGTGTGATGGAAGAACGCTTATCAAATCATTACTTTGATGTAATTGTATATTTTTTATTATTACATAATAAATATTTTTCCATTCTATTCTATAACTGGTTAGAGGGGTTAGTATTTTAAATGGTGTAAAGTTTACTAGGTAGTGGTTATTATTTCAACAACACAAATCTAACCGTGCCATTTTGATCACTGTCACTTCTGTTGTGAAATAATTTGCTTCCACATGCTTTAGATTTGAAATTTGAGTTTATTGATCAGGTTTGCAAGGAATACATTTATAGGAATTATTGAAGCAATAACTAAAATTGTAACTTTTTCTAGAGTTGGAAAAATAACAGGTAAAATTGACATCACACTGATGACTGACATCTTGACTAATCATATAGGTTTCTTTACCAATTTTCAGTACTGCATTACTAAAACGAAAACATAACTGTCCCCTGTGTGACTAATTATGAGAGGAAAACTAACACACCTAATGAAGGTGTAATGAATAGTTCCTCTCCTAATAAATCGCAAAACTGACCAAAAAAAATTACTTACTTTGTGTTTATTAAGCCTCTTTAGAACAGGTGACAAACCATTCTTAGATCTATAGAATGGTTTCCATAACAATACTTCACTAAAAACAGTTCCAGAAAATATAATAATGTCTTTATAGGTCGCTTTATAGTTATCACAGCAAATGTAGGCACTATATAAAATACATTTCTCTTCACATTTCACAGAATCTTCACTAATCAAATTTTCTGTCCATTTTATTACTTTATTATGCATATGCACTGTAACAATATTGGTATCATTTTCTATCCATTTGGCATCCAAAATCCAATCAGAAAGAATGTGTGATTTAATTATTTTTAATTCCTTGCATTCGTCAATATTATCAATAATGGCTATATTCTTTCCTCCGTAAATTATAAGTTTGGTCCCAATGGAATTAGCCTTAAAGCCATAGATTTTTTGTCCTTCAAAAATTTGCTTTTTTAATAAAAGCTGATTGTAATGTAAGTCATAGATATTTACAAAGCCCCCTACACCTACAAATAAATGACATAGTACTTATATAGTCAATAAAATTACTTGTTTTACTGAGGCTTACAAGCGCGGATCCAGGGGAGGGGTCATGACCCCTCCCCCAAACCATCAATTTAACACGAAAAATACCATATATACCGGTTTGACTACCGCGGCAGGGTATTACTTTTTGTAACTTTTCCATGCATGACATCCCCCAAAACGAAATTTGACCCCCCCCCAAACCGAAGTTCTGGATCCGCCCTTGGAGGCTTATGGGTTCTATTTATTTTGTCCATAAGCTTCCTAAAACGATCCATTTGACCAATTAACATCCTACATGTAGATTTTCAAAGCAAAAAGAAAAACTCTTAGATATTTGAAGACAACATATCATATGAGTGTGAAGTCAACAAATGCATGCCTGAAAGAAAACGCATCTTAAATTTTCTTCCATGAAGATCAAAAAATTATACTCGAGGAGATGTTAACAAAATGTCCTAGTCGCGAGTTTCTCCTTTGTGTTTTTAAATGTTTTGTATATTTACTAGTATTAAGTCAAACTTTATAAAACTTACTTGCAAATATAAAATTGTTCCATATTTGTACCGCAGTAACGTCAGTTTTTAAAAATAATGAATGAAACATTGTCGAAATGTAGGATAAAAACAAGTGTATCCTATAGGCAAGTTTTCGACATACCAAATTCTATCTTCACTACTTATTATAAATAGAGATTAAACCTATTTGATTTAAATTTTGTTAAAAAGTTCATTATATTATAACCTACAAATGATTAGATGAACTGAACATAACCCAAAAATGTGTTCTTTTTTTTTTAACATGCAAAAACCTCAAGACTCGATGCACAGAATAGGCGTAATTTGGCGTATCGAATGAGGAAATTTCTCGATATATTTCCAGTAATACGGACATCCACAGCAATCATTGCATTTCCTAATTTCTTTTATTGTTATTTAGTTTGTGCTCTAATTATTATTTTAGTGAAAAGTTGTAATTATCAATATATTATTGTATGGGGTAAGTCTAAAAAGTTATTTATTTGATTTAATTTCTAGTTTTATATTAATTAGAAATTCCTGGAGTGTCCTCCCCTAATGTCGAAAGGTCCAGCGATAACAAATTGTATGAGAAAGGGAGTTATTAGGCCCAATTTTATATAAGGTAGTTTTACGTCAAGACCATAGTTGTAATGTAATGTAATGCGGTTTCTCGAAAATGGTTAGGATGTAAAGTACTTAATTTTTAGTCAATAGTTAAAGGTATGTAAGAAACGTTGTTTTATAATTCTTATCATATAGGGCGTTAAAAAAAGAGGACATGAGTGTCACAACTCCCTGCAGCTCTAAGTAATTCACAACACTTTCTTGGATAGTAATTTTTAATTGATGGGATTTTGCAAGATACCTTTGCGATAAATATGTCAACCTGGCTATGCTGCAATAAATTTGTTTGCTAATAATTTTACTATAAACGGTGAAAAGGCGTTCTTTTAAAAAAATATTATTATACTTAAAGGTATCAAACGAATCTTGAACTAATCCAACTGCACTCTGGCAACATCTATTTCTATGCGCTCAGAACGAATACTAAAGTCGTAAACACTATAGTGGTCGGATACTATCGATAGTCAGCCCTATCGATAATTTCCGATAGACTCTAAACTCTAAACTAAAGAGTTACTATACTATCGATACTATACCAACCTTGATACATGGTAGAGTTGTTGAGTAATACATTTTACTTATGGTTGACATATTAAGTATACCTACTTCTCATTGAAAAAAAAAACATATTTGAAATTATTATATACTACCAAAGATCTTACAAACTCTATACTACCTATCAGGAACAAATATGAACAAAAAAACTTATATAAAGGAACAAATGATCAAACAAGATTAACTAATAATGCTCTTAATAATAAGCGAATAAACACAAAAGAAAAAGGGAGAAAAATTTACAATAAATATTTATTATGCTGCAAAAAGACAAGCATGTCCAAATCTTCTGCTTTTAGACGGGTTCTCTCTCTTCTCCCGCAGTTGAAAATACCCGTTCTAATGGAACTGAGGTAGCTGGAATACATCCATACTTTTTGACGAAGGTCATTAAGCCTTCAAATGCAAGACAACAAAAAAAGCACACATAACACTGAATTAATCCGGGCCGGGGATTCCCTGGGATGGCATCCGGGGATTTTTCTTTAATTTGTTCATAAAGCAATAGATGGCAGCACTAACAGTAAGCCGAGACAAGACAAATCGGAGCAGGAGGCACAATTGCGGTGGAGTGCGTATGTGAAAAAAATAGTCAGAAAACCTTTACAACAGATTTATGATCTAGTGCTGAATTTGGTTTATTTTTAATTTTAGGTTTTTAAAGCAATTCTGTGAACTTAAATTTAAAAAATACTAATAACATGCGAGTTTAAACTATCGATGATTATTACTTAAAACAATCGATAGTTTTCGATAGTAACACACTATCGATAGTATCCGACCATTAGTAAACACTACAACGTTGTCGATGTGATCACAGGATTGTTTAAATGTTTTGGTTTATTTGTGTTTTTTTGTGATTATTGGTGAAAAATCGTCTTTATTATAAACAATCATGGTGCATTCATGTGTAGTTTGTAAAGGGGTGGATCATTTAAATTTAAATAATGATTTATCTTTTCATCGGTATGCCGATGTCACCCATCTTTGGAACTACGCAATCGAACATCATGGGGAGTCTGGGGCTGTTGCACTGGATATTTCTAAAGCCTTTGATCGTGTTGAGCATGAGGGACTTCTAAGTAAACTGCGATCTTATGGTATGCCCATTCGATGGTTGTCTAGCTTTTTTAAGGACCGCTCTCTGCAAGTGGCGATTGACGGATTTCTCTCAGACACATTCACCATCAATGCCGGTGTTCCTCAAGGGTCCATATTGTCTCCCACTCTCTTCTTACTCTACATTAACGACCTTCTAGTGAAAACGAAAAATCCGATATTTAGTTTTGCTGATGATATCACACTTATCTCATCTTTCTTTTTGAATGCACAAACATCGGCTGCCGACGCACATCTTCGCAGACAGCATGAAGTATCACGCCTCAATAAAGACCTGGAAGAAATGTTGGCTTGGGTGACAGTAACCAAGCCGAATTTAACGCTAAAAAACTCAGGCAGCAGTTTGCTCTAAAAAGGTTAAAATTATAGAACCGGATATAGTCATGGACGGACACACAATCCCACTAGCTTTATTTATTAATTTGCTGGGCGTCAATCTAGTAGGAAAAATGTCTTCGCATAACCACGTTGTGGCAATCGCACAGATAGCTTCTCAGAAACTTGGTGTACTCTTCCGAACCAGAAAGTTTTACACACCTCAACAACTTTTGACACTATACAAAGCCCAGATTCGACCATCACTAGAGTTCTGCTCTCATGTGTGGAGCTCTGCACCCAAACATACTCTTCGGCTACTGGATTCCATCGAAAGAAGGGTCATTCGTCTGATTGGAGACCACGAGCTGATTAAGAACCTCGACAGCCTAGAACATCGAAGACAGGTTGGGAATTTGACTCTCTTTTACAGATATTTTCATGGAAAGTGCTCGGCTGACCTTGCCCTCTTAATTGCTAGCGATCAGAAATACACGACGAACCACTGCCGTCCATCCATACGTGGTTAAGCTTAGTACTCCTCGAACTTCACTATTTAAGAATACTTTCATCTGGAGGACCTCATCTTTATGGAACGGCCTTCCCGAGGTCGTTTTTCCCAACGAATATAACCTCCAACGATTCAAAACAAACGTGAATCACTTTTTGCGCACACGCACCACTCCCAGAGTGCCCTAAAGGATTTTTCCTATAGTGCTTGTGTTTGATCATAAAAAAAAAAAATTAGTTATAGATACAAATATTGTTTTCACAACATAACACTCATAAATAGGACGTTTGCATTACACGATCTGTTATTTAAAAGGCTTCATCCACAATAAGATTTCTGGTTATATTCTAAATGGGATATACCAGCTTTCTTTAGCGATATATCAAAATGTAGTAAATACCAAAACTAACAAATTTAAAAATTTTCCATACTCATATTTTTCTTGCTGCTTTGCGAATTCGTTTACAAACTAAGGACACTAAAACTTCAAATTAGGTAGTTAAATAGTTTTCTTACGATAAGTCGAAAAATTTTATTTGCAAAACGTGTCGATGAAATAAAAAATGGATACACCTAGCAGCATAAAAATTAAAATTTAATATTTCCGTAATAGATCCCATCTCAGCTAATTATGTTCCTTAAATTTTGAATTACCACTGCTTAAAATCGGCGGCGTATTATTAATACTCAAATAGTAGTCATGTACCTTTAATTCTTGTATTAATACCAACCGACTTAATTAAAATTAAAGTTATACTAATAATATTTTCTTTTACCAAAAATATAAATAGTTTTTTATATTAATTAAATAATTGGGCTACTTTTAAACTTAAAAAATAAGATAAATATAGTTACCTCCTTATACAGGACGTTCCTTAATGACGTGCTAATATTTCAGGGTGTGATTCCTTAGGTCATATGAACATATGTACATATGTTCGCAACGGCTTACATTTTTTGCTACAGGGTGTTGAATTTTTATTTTTTAAATGGTTAGTTTTTTTAATATCTCCGAAAGTACTTTAGATATTATTTTCAATTTTGGTATGTGTTAATAGGATATTGAACCACAAATTTTAGTTAGAAAAGTTATTCAATTGTTCCACCAGTGGCGACCCTGCAAACATGTTTTCTGATATTTTTTACAAAAGGATGGTGCGCCACTGACATTTTTCTATGTGGATTTTTCTGATTAGCCTGGTCAATTCTACATGAAAATTGTCTCTTGAGTTTTTCTCGTCAGATGCACTGTTCTTGATTAAAACCACTAAATTCATTTTGAAACACTGAAACATTGCATGATAAAATAATTAATGATAAATATTGGTTTATAAATGAAATTGATAACCGTCAATCATCAGACATATCTTTTTTACATTTTATTTATACCTTTAAACAGAAATACAAATTCTTCATGGTATTAAATATATTTATTAGAAAATATTATTTTGGAAATAACATTTGAAGACCAAATTTCATTTCCTAGGCTACTATGGCAACGATGAGGAAACTGAACAAATTAGAATTTGCTAACCAGGAAAAATATTGTATAAAATTAAGAAACCAATGTAAGCTGATGAGTTTTAAATTCGGCACATCTACATAATTTGGAATTCTGAGCAATTTTTCTTAAGACCTGCGTTTAATCACAGGTTGCCAGCAGGCACTATTTTATGCGAACGTTTAGCCAAATATACTTAGTTTTTTTCTAATCTAAAACGGGATTCGTTAAGTTAAAGGATTGGAACACGCTATGAAAAAATTGCATTACAAAATATAATGTTATAAGAACAATAATAACAATTTCAAATATGAACAATTTTTTGTCACAGATCTTCCTGAAACTTGTTGAGACCCCAATCGACATGTCAGACAATCTAAATATCAATAAATTAACTAAAAAACGTTATTATTAACGGCTAAAACTTCACGAAAAGAAATATTGATCAGCTGATGACTCTCGTCTCTTTCTAACCTGCCAAAAAAGCGGCACATTTTTTAATTAGATTGATGAAACATAGATGGCTCTGATTGCTATTGGGATTGTTTGGGATCCTCATCTTAATAAAATTTTTCGATATTTTGTAAAAAAAGACTTTACCTAGACAGAAAATAAAAATAGTGCTCAGGTTAGGGCCTGCTTGATTTCGTAAGAATCAAAATATCTTAAATTTTATTTTCTCTAATATCTAACCTTAGCTCTTGGACAATTCATTGAGTTGTGTGTCGAGTTTGAATTTCTTTTTACAAAATATAAGTATTTTTCCGCACTCTGGTATGGATGCTACTAAAGAGATCTTGTAATTTTACTTACTATTCAGAAAACACTGTTACTTCTAAAACATGGTTCTGACTATTTCCGGTGACAAATATTATACCAAAAAATAAATTGAGTTTTATAAAAAATAACTTACAGACTATTATCAAATTCAAGTTTATGCTTTATTTGTTACAGAACATGTAAAACAGTAGATTTGTGCAGGCGACACAGTCTGAAAAATGATAATTCATCAAGAGTATCAAACGGATTGTTTCGATATTATTAGGTTTATAATATCTAAGATATCCCAATCGTCCTCAATCAATATTTCGTCTTCGAATTCTTCCAGATTAATATACAAATGAAAATTATAAGTTTTGTAAAACGGATGCTTTCATGACAGTTATTTTCAAACTTCATCATAGTGCGCAGGTTCTAAGCCACGTAATTAAGCCTAACATATAGTTGGCTTAAGGTTAAGCCAGCTTAAGTTTGCTTTTTTGATACGGGAAATACGAAAACATTACTGTTAAGCTGTCTTAACTTTTAAGCCGGCCTAAAACATTACGGAGAATACCGGCAAGTATTAATTGTTAAAAACTTCATTTTGACATTATAACTATTATCGTCGGTGGTATTAACACACTGTACAGTCGACGCGGGCAGTTAAATTCCTGGAAACAAATTTACTTTGTATCTATACCTTACTGTTTTGTTTTTACATAATATATGTATTATAATAAATGAGATTTTTAATTGTAATCCTTGTTTTATCTAAAGAGGAATACAAATTTTAGTTCAAGGAAATACTTACATCGTTTTTTTTTTATTTAAAATTTTTATAGAGCAACACCTATTTCTCCAATTTACGTTATTCTAGCGCAATCTCAGACACCTTCACCATCAATGCCGGTGTTCCTCAAGGGTCCATATTATCTCCCACTCTCTTCTTACTCTACATTAACGACCTTCTAGTGAAAACTAAAAATCCGATATTTCGCTTTGCTGACGATAGCACACTTATCTCATCTTTCTCTTTGAATGCACAAACATCGACTGCCGACGCACATCCTCGCAGACAGCATGAAGTACCACGCCTTAACAAAGACCTGGAATAAATTTTGGCTTGGTGTGACAGGAACCAAGTCGAATTTAACGTGCTAAAAAAACCGAGGCAGCAGTTTTCGCCAAAAAGGTTAACATTACAGAACCGGATATAGTCATGCACATGGCAGGACACGCAATCCCACTGGCTTCATCTATTAATTTGCTGGGCGTCAGTCTGGGAGGAAATATGTCTTGGCATAACCACGTTGTGGCTATCGCCAAGATAGCTTCTCAGAAACTTGGTGTACTCTTCCGAACCAAAAAGTTGTACGTACCTCAATAACTTTTGACACTATACAAAGCCCAGAATAGACCATCACCAGAGTACTGCTCTCATGTCTGGAGCTCTGCACCCAAACATACTCTTCGGCTAGTAGATTCTATCGAAAGGAGGGCGATTCGTCTGATCGGAGACCACGAGCTGAAGAAGAACCTGCACAGCCTAGAACATCGAGGACAGGTTGGGGATTTGACTCTCTTTTACAGATATTTTCATGGAGAGAGCTCGGCTGACCTTGCCCTCTTTATTCCGTCCAGAGCGGCGAATAGCAGAAATACACGACGAACCACTGCCGCCCATCCATATATGGTTAAGCTTAGTACTCCTAGAACTTCATTATTTAAGAATTCTTTCATCTGGACGACTTCATCCTTACGGAACGACCTTCCCGAGGTCGTTTTTCCCAACGAATATAACCTCGAACGATTCAAAATCAACGTGAATCGCTTTATTCGCACACGTACCACTCCCAGAGTGCTCTAAAGGATTTTTCCTATAGTGCTTGTGTTTCATCATAAAAAAAAATAATTTTGCGGGGGGTTTAAATTGTGAAGGTCTTGACTGACTTAAATGCACCTAAATAATAACGACGGCTGACGAAGATAAATCTGGATACTTTTTCAGATACTATTCTAGCTTGCAGATGCTAACATTTTCACGGCCACATAAAATTATTTTAATATTTTAAGTCTTATTTAATAAATTGTTATAATTAACGATACCGTATATTATTTAATAAAATAAAACGAGAATTTCATTCTTATATAAATGTATTGAAACAACTTTTCTATTCCTATTTATATTATTTGTTGTAAGCCACCCGTTACCATGGAAAAACCTTTCCATGTTAAATCAATAGGAAATAATGTCACATTATTAATCCATTTTATTACAAAACAATTTGATTGGCTGTATTTGGGGCGGATCCCCCTTTATTCCTCCAGTTTTACATTATTTATTTAAGTAATAATGAAGGGGATCGGTAAACCTAAATGGAATCCTTAAATAGTTTCATGGATCACGGAAGGTATAGTAGGTACCTATTATTTTATTTTACATTACATTAAAAAACATAAATTTAAGAATACGGAAATCAAAAAATAGTGTCACTAGTACATTTTAATAGTCCCTCATCTAATTTATCTTAAAAAAACATATGTGAATAGTATTTCCACATTTAATTGAAATTTAAAATAAACTAAATACACGGGTGGGTAGTTTCATAGATCAGGTGCCTCCAGCCGGCCTTTACAATGTTTTTTAGTGTGGTGATTGCTCGAGCGAAAACCGCTTGATCACTCGATTATTAAAATAACCGACATCGCACGATTATTAAAAAAACCGCTCGAGTTATCTATTCAGGCGAAAACCGTCGCTCGTCACTTATTTTCTTTCACTCGATATCCGAGCTTCGCTTGACGCTGACGGAAATGTACCGCTGTACTGTGAGTTAAAAAACTGCTCGTATGTTCGAACAGTTTTTCGCTCGATAGGAAATACTCTAGTTATAAATTCAGGCGAAAAACCGAAAATTATTGCCTGTCACTTGATACACGACCTTCGGTCTACGCGCCGCCCCATCCGATTGGCGACATTCGAGTTTGTACATGACATACGTCTTTCTTAAAGGCACATAAACGAGAAGGTGCATATAAAAAAGTATGCCAAACCCCTTAACGGAGTTGTCGCGACATGGGTTTTGTAAAGTCTTGTTTCAACTGGCTAGCTAGCGGCGTAGTTTAGGTCTCCGATTGTAAATATTAAAAAATTAAAGGATATAATTTTAAAATTTTTATTTACTGTAAACTCGAGAAAACTAAAATAACATAATAATAGAAATTGTTAATGAAAAATAACAAAACGAACAAAATGGTTAACAAAATATATTGAAAAATTCGTTGGTAATCTTATAGTAAAATTTTTAAATCTAAACAGGAACTTTTTATTATTAAACTCAAGAAGACTTCTTAAAAATAGCATACATTATAGAAAATGTTAATGGAAAATAAGAAAACGAGCAAAATAGTTAACAAAACATAGGTATCGACAAATTTTTTGGTAACCAAAAGTAAACATTCTTAAATTTAGACAGGAACTTTTAGGTAACTATAAACATGAATTTTAAAAAATAATCACTTATTTTCTTATTTTCTAAGTCGCGTAACTAAGCCTAAATTTTTGAAGGGCACACAGTGAGTACCTGATAATTTAAAATGGAAGAATTTGACAAGCCATTTTAAATATCTACTTATTTTATGCTCGTAGATTGAGAAAGATGTGAAGAAAAATAACTCTTGGTAATACTTTTTGTTTTAAAAAAGCACAAGAATAAACCCGAAGAATAAAAACATATTTAGTTGATTTTTTGCAGTTTTCTTGTTTGGTATATTCAATTAACCAGGACCCTAGGCCCTAACTAAAATTGCGGGCCGGGATTTCTAAAAATTATTAATTAATCAAAGTCGAACAAATAATGTCAATTTAGTAGTTTTTCATTAAACTTTAAATTACAGTTACAGTTAGTTAGTTTTAAACAGTATTTCGGTTATTTAAATTTTGCTGTACATTTTGGGATCCAGTCTAATAATATTTTCGCGTTTTGGTCCTTTTATTGGCCCTTTAAAAAAATAATTTGAATCGCTATGCTATGAAACGAAAATGTAAAGTGTCCCTGTATGCAGATGACCCTTATTTCTTTATAATTTATATTATTTAGAGTTATTAAGGAAGCTAGTCTGTCACTGTCTGAAAATATTTTCATCAGTTTTCTTGAGGAAAATAATTATTTTATTATTGAAAGTTTTTGAAACTTTGGGCAAGTTTATATTTGATGCATGGACTATAACATAACTTATTTCATACTGGTTGAGTTTTAGTTTACAAACAACATTGATCGATCTGTGTAACTATCGAGTGGTAAAAATTAATTATTCACAAATAAAAAATTTCGGGAATTTTTTTGGTGGCTACTACAATTTTTTAGCTAAACCTGTGCCCACCCGTTGTTACGTTCCTGCTAAATACCCTTCCTGATCACATGTAAACGGCTAGGATGCCGGTGAGCAGTCGGTGACGTTAACCCTTTGGTTGAATTGGAATTTCAAGCGATTCACTCGATTATTAAAATCGCTCGAGTATCAAGTACTCGATTATTAAAATCATCGGTTTTTCCCAACACTATATCTTTACTCTTATAATTATTATTTTAAAACCCCTATAAATCTGTAGGTATGCCAATGAGTTAACTAAAATGATTTAAAAAAGTAGGCCCAAGACTAAATTTAGTGTACAAATGTTTTTCATTATGTAAGTTTCTTCCCGTGAAGAGCGTAATTTTTGATCATATTTTGGGACACCCGATATCAATTCAATGGTTATTTCTAAAATAAATTATTCAATAATAAACCATGTTTAGAATATAAATATGGCTGAAGGCTTGCACCCGATACAAAAATCAAAATAATTCTTGTTATGGTAGCCATTTTAATTTTGCACCAGGGCGAAAAGCAGCCTAGGAGCGGCCCTGATACCATGGTGCAACTAGGGCTTGATTTAATGCAGTACAAATATAAAAATACCTAATTTAGTAAACACCTTATTATCTGATTAATCCCAAGTTGTGTCGTTTATATTTATTTAATATTCGTTTTTATAAAGTCATATAAAAAGTCTACACAAAAAAAAACTCGCTGCTCGTCAGCGACTGGTCGTGATGAGTAACATATTTTAGTGTTCCATTCGATCCGTATCGATCCGGTCCGCGCCAATGCCGATTTTGTTAGTTTTTACGAATAAATATGAGCTCGTATTGACAATAAATTAGTCATTTAATTAATAGTTAGTGTTGTGTGATGACAGGATGAAGCTTGTTTTTGGAAAATATATAAGGTAATAATATTTAATATAAAATATGATTATGGTTTCATAACATTAGCATTAGCCGAAGGGGAATGCTGTAATCATGCAAGTAAGAAATGGTAAATTCATGTCAGTTATAGGTAGTACTTTTTCTACTAATAGATTTTTTTATCTACCAAGATCTAAACAAGTTGTAAACGTGAGGAACTTCTGGCTGTAAATTTAAAATATTATTTTTGTAATGTCACAATGTCCACGGATTTGTTACCCGTGCAAATCCGAACAAACCAGAATATGTGGGCAATCTCCCGGATTCAGATAGAAGACTTAAAAATAACAGGAGAAGTACCTATAAATTTCTCTTGATATGGCCTCGCCTACGGAGATACGGGCCCATAACGGACGTCCCGTGAAATCGTTGTTTTTTAAATAATTTTTTAAGTACTAGGTGTAATTGAATAATTCTTTAGTATAATGGTTACTATAGATGAGTCTCCTTAAAATTCGCCCTTCTAAACACATTTGGCTTATTTATTTTGCCAGGGACGGACTAGACGTACCACAAAAATGCTTCTTTTTTGTACACCTTGTATGATGAAGGAACGACAATAATATTTTTGGATACTCTAAACCTTAAGCTGAAAGGAAGGTACTTTTGATCAATGTCGATAAAATGAACTGTTTTCGAGAAAAAATATATTTTTGTTCAATAATTTATTTTCAGTATATGTAAATTCCATTATACTAAGTTAGTAGATAACTAATAAGACAAAAGAGAAAACCCATAAATTAAAAGACACTACCATAAACTTACACTGGCATAAATATTCTTATTTAAATCGGTACATGTGAAAAAAACCATAAAAACAATGAGGGAATTTTATAAACATAAAACAACAGCTATTGCAAAAAACCATATTAAACAAATATATATTTTTTTCGGAAACAGTTCACTTTATCAACATTGCTCAAGAGTACGTTTTTATCAGCTTAAGGTTTATAGTATCCAAAAATATTATTGTCGTTCCTTCATCATACAAGGTATACAAAAATAAACATTTTTGTGTTCCGTCTAGTTCGTCCCAGGCAAACTAAATAAGTCAAATGTGGTTAAAAGGGCGAATTTTAAGGAGACTCATCTACTAACCGTTATACTAAAAAATTATTAAATTACACGTAGTACATACTTAATAATTTATTTAAAAAACAACGATTTCCAGGGACGCCCGTTATGGGCCCGTATCTCCGTAGGGGAGGCCGTAGAAAGAAAAATTTATAAGAACTTCTCCTGTTATTTTCAAGTGTTCTATCTGAACCCGCGGGATTGCCCACATATTCTGAGACACCCTGTATAAATTTAAAAATATGTAAAATTTTTACAACCAATCGCTTTGTGATGAGATGCCCCCCTCCCCCCCGCCAGATTTTACCAAGTATGTTTTTATTGCAAATTAGAAAAGCAACTAACGTGGGGGACTTTCTAAGCTGGCGCCCCCGCCTGTCGGAACCTGCGCAGTGGCATACAGGCCGAAAAATAGGCACTGGCCGCTCGGGCTCCTTTTCCCCATTTATTGTTTTTGAAATTTATTTGCTTATAAAAGAGGGAAATATTATTTTAAGTTTGTCATTACAAGTTTCAAACGCACTTGACCTTGTGTTATTTAATAGAAAATATTATGAAAAGTGTGTGTTACATGAAAACTACTACCCAAGGTCCTTTTCTTGTTGTGGAAAGTTAAAGGAGCCCGATTTAGAAGGAGGAGAGTGCTCTTCTCTCCAACAACAATGAAATCGCTCAAATGCAATTTTCTTTAGGAAACACATTCTTTTCAGAACTATATCTCGTTATTTTTGCTTCAAGAGTGGTACCTATTAGGTAGAATATTTGCAATAAAAATAAAAACATGAGTGGTTAAAACATGTAAAATATCTTAATTTATTAAAATATGGAAGGGATAAAAATATAAAGCAGAGAATTTGTAATGAAATAATGATATAACGAAATCACATATACAGGGTGTCCGCTAATTAATGGTACATGGAAAAACCATAGACTCTTTACATAAAAATATTAGGATTTAATTATACTTACCTATATCCGAAAGTTAATATTAACTGAGATATAGTATAAAATTCATTTTTGTTTTTTTCTAATAACTTTGGAGAAGCTAACTTTTTTTACAAAATTTGGCAATTATGGTTTTTTAGGACGAGAAATTGATTTCTTTGTGAAATTTTAATTTACAATGTAGGCATGCATGCAGCATTTTTCGAACATTCATAAGGTCATAACTTTTTGTGCCTAAGTGTATTTAAGTTTTTAATAAAAATAATACTTTTCTCATATTTATTATGTAAAGAAGGTATACTAACAGGTCGCCCAGAGTTACCGTTTCGGAGATATTTGCATTTAAATTGTTAGCGCGTGAGCTCAGGCAAGCAAATAATATTTTGTTACTTCTTACCAATTAACTTTTACATGATAATTAATGTTCTAGTAATGGTAATTGGTAACAATAAATACAACAATTGGATTGTTGAATAACTTTGAGCCTAGAAAATATCGTGTCGAAAGAAACCAACAGCAATGAAAACACAAACTTTCGATAAACTCGAAAATGAAACATTTTCTATTCCATAGCACTGCATCTCTAAATTTTATTTGTTTACTCATAGGTTACTTTAAGAAAAAAATTTTGTTTGGAAATTAATAATAATTGGGCATAATAATTAAATGCAAATATCTCCGAAACGGTAACTCTGGGCGACCTGAACTTAGTATACATTTTTTACGTAATAAATACGAGAAAAGTATTATTTTCATTAAAAACTTAAATACACTGATGCACAAAAAGTTATGACTTAATAAATGTGTAAATAATGACGCAGACATTGTACATTAAAATTTCATAAAGAAATCAATTTCGTCCTAAAAAAACATAATTGGCAAATTTTGTAAAAAAACGTTAGTTTCCCTCAAAGTTATTAGAGAAAAACAAAAATGAAGTTTTAACTTTAACACCCTGTATCTCAGTTAATATCAACTTTCGGATATAGGTAAGTATAATTAAATCCTAATATTTTTAGGTAAGGAGTCTGTGGGTTTTCCATGTACCATTAATTAGCGGACACCCTGTATTTATTAATTATGTAAAAATTAGATTTTTGTTATGTGGGCTATTTATACGCGAGAAAAATATTCGCTGATCCATGTGGATACTTCTTCTGATTAGCTGGTCAATTCTACATGAATACGTTCTCTTGTGATTTTCGAACCGTTATTAATTAAAACAAGTAAATTCAAATTTAAATATTATCGTGCCTACTAAGTGAAGGTGGCCATATCCAACAATTTTTATGAAACAAAATGCAAGATGCTATTTTCATGTAGAATTGACCAGGCTAATTAGAAGCAATATCCTCATGAAAAAATATCGGTGACGTACTTTTTTATAAAAACAATATCAGATGACATATTTTCAAGGATGCCACTGATTGATCGATAGACTAAATTTTCTAACGAAAATACATGCTATGGGGTTTTCCATCGTATTAAAACATACCAAAATTGAAAACAATATCTAAAGTACTTTCGGAAATATTAAAAAATAAACATGCGGGGAGGCCCTAGAATCCATATCTCCGCCACTGATGCGTACGCATAAGAAATATTAATTTTAGCAGGTAGTGGGGGTTGTAATGAAGGGAGATTCTATATATCGTTTGTTTATTCGTATATTTCTATATTTGGTTACACATACCATGTAAACTACTGTTTCTCAGACCCTCCATGTTTTTAAAAAAATTTCTCAAAAAGTTCTGTACTCCTGATTATCTCAATCAGTGCTCCCCAAAATTTTATTCCGATGTACTGGTATATAATTAAGATTTTTGAGGAACCGCTTACACTAAAGGAGAGAACTAAAACTTTATTCTACACTGAAGGACATATGAAACGACTCACTATATTAATTTTAAGTACTTTTTTTGAGATTACATCTTTTGATCTGTTTAATTGAGTTTGATAAACTTTTTACTGGCGCATAACCCCACTATTTAGCTACATATTGGCGTAGCAGAGTTCTATTTTTCCGTTCATTTAATTTAATATACAGGATAAAATAAAAAGCGATATGTTTTTACTAAAATTTAAACTGCAACAGGGAGGTTTCAAGTGTATCTAAGTACTCACATACTCACGAGAGTAAAGGTTAGTCTTTTCTCTCTCTTCCATGGAAGGTTTATTAATAAAGATACGATTTAGCAATATTCCAAACAATATATTCTATAAACTAATAACAAAAATACATATTAAATTAAACAATATAAAAGTTAATAAGCAACCAAAATGGAATAAATAAATAATCATGAATCATTCAATAGTGTGTTGGTGTCCCCCTCTTGATTTTGAAACTGCCGCACATCGCCTGCCCGTGGCTGAGATGCAGTTATTTTTTTTTTTACGCGACAAAAATGTAAGTTGTCGCATCATGTATACCTATGTAAGACAAATAAAGAAGGAAATGTAGAAGACAGACTAACCTTTACCTGATATAGCTTGAGAACCCCCAATTTAAATTTTAATAAAAAATACCACTTTTTATTCTATTCCTTATATTGAATTAAATAAACGAAAAAATTAAACTTTGCTGCGTCAATGTGTAGCTAAATAGTGGGGCTACCCGCCAGTGAAAAGTTAATTAAAATCCATTAGGCGGACCAAAAGATATGTCGCAATATGTTCTTAAAATTATAGTGAGTCGTTTCCTATGCCCATCAGTGTATTTGTATGCGTATGTTATGCGCGGATGTTGGAGACCACTGATCTAAATTATTAAAGTTTCATGTTTCATAAGGACATGATAAATTATTTATTAAGCATTTTTGTCAAATTTTAAAAGTTTTCGAAAATACTAGAAATCTATACATTTTATCCATGATACCTTGGAGAAGATTTCAGAATTATTTAACGCATTCACTTAACAAATGTTTATTTTTTTTATGATAATTATATTTTAAGATAAGGGTAAGGTATAAATAAATATCTACATTAAAACGCAAATTTTGACCTAAAATTCGTTTCCGTGCCGTTTTCCCTTCGTGCACTACGTAACTTTCTATAGATTTTAAAAATTATTGAACATATTTTTACTTTTTTATTAGACCATGTCACCCTCGGCGTGTAGGTAAAGAATAGATCGGCACTGGCTTGTACGAATCCATCTCGTAGAGGACAAAGACAAATTTTGTTTATAGAGTGCAACACGCATATAGGAAATAAAAGTTGAAAAATGATACATTACGGCAGTAAAGAAAATTGAGTAGATAAACCGATCTATCTTATTTGGCAATTTATTATGTGTATTGTGTATAGGCTGCCATGCAGTGGCGGACCTTTAAAATTTGCTTCCCCCTCCTCGCAAAAGTATTTAGTAGGCCCTATAAAATTACTTATTGAATTAAGCTAAAATAACGTAAATTTGAGAAAAAGTTGTTTTGCTCGCGACGTTGCTCCATAAAAATTTAAAATTAAAATAAAAAGATGTATTCCCATGAGTCGGAAATTTGTATCCACTTTATATAAAACAGAAGATTATAAAATTATATATTCTATATTATATGTTATGCAAAAACAAAACGGTAAGGTACCAAGTAAATTTTTTTCCAACATATACACCCTAATTGTGTTAATATTTAATTTATAATAAATACTAGAAAAAAACCATGCTCTTAGGTGTAAATTCAGATGTCTTGACAGAAATTTTGACGATATTCTCGTTATAATTTAAAAAGTGCTATATTTTTACCACAATAGACGAATAAAAGTTGTTATTTTTCGATTAGAGTTTTGCAGATTTTCTGGAGTTTTTTGAGGACTTTTAAAAGAATCGCGGTTTTATAACCATATACCTATACAGGGTGTTATGGAAATTACGTATTATATTTAAACCTGCAATTCTTGAGATAAAGACAAATTAAAGAAAAATAGCCATAAATGGCGTTTTCAATTCATTCAGCGGTAAAAGTGACCTAACGTCAAACCAGAAAAACACCCGTGTGGCACTGCGATGCATGTAAGCAATCAAGGAATTCTGGCCGGTGCTGTCATATGTACACCTTAAACTCTTTAGACAAAATAAAATAATTTAAACATTTTTCCATTCTGTAATACCTTTTTGTACAATTAATTGAAGAACATTTACGACAGACTATGTTTTAAACAACCCGAAAAAACATATAGCATTGTAATAGCCGCATACGTCACTCTCAGCGATCCGCTCTGTTTTTTCGATTTACGCGTACATAGGATTAAATAATCTTTGAATATTGTTTTATTGACGCGTTTCTTCTGGACGTCAAATTTCTCGCGTGTACTAAAATCTAATAATCTGTAGTATAATCTGTATTATTGTATTTTCAAAAGCTAACTATCGGTTTACTATTACTGTGTGTACATAAAATGTTTCCAGGAGTGTTCCCATGAAAAAAAAAACTGATTGTGTTTGTGCCTGGATTTCCTCGCTCTTTAGGTATAAGGATAAATACAAATAGGTAGAAAATAATTTATTTTTATAATTTTATATGGAGTTTCAGTTTTACATTAAGTTTAGCAACATTGCCATTGGCTCTGGGTGAAATGTTGTACAGTAGCGTAGACTGACCTGCGAGTAAGAGTGTTTATTACCCCACTTTTAATACGGTCGATTTAAAAAAAATAAAATATGTAGCGCCTCTCTAGGACACCCGAGCAGTCACCCATTTAAATATAATACGTCATTTCAATAACACACTGTATATTAATATAATAGGGACCTAATATTTCTTTCTATCAAATAACTTTTTTATATTGTTATGATTACTTATTTTATATTGTACAGCTGTGATACCCATCTGTTAATTGGTTAATCTGTAACTGTAAAATGGTGTAAAATAAAATTAAAATGAACAAAAAAAAATATTTTTTGTCAATAAATCGAAAAAATGTAATTTACCGAAAATCTAGTTTTAATATAATTAATAACGGCGTATGACAGTCTCTTTATAAATTTGTTTATATATCAGTTTCTGATCCGTAATATCACAATTTTTTCTTAGTGAGAAATATTTCCAAAGGCGCTATTTAGCCACGCGCCGCCGCGAATGCCGAATTTACGGCGTTGCGAGACTTTAAAAATATACGTACTAAATTTGAGATAAAACATACTATCTATTTCGGGACGAAATAAAAGTTATTTGATGTATTATGTTAATAACTTCCAAGTGCCTAATCTTGCCCCATCTTGCACCTCCCAAACGACCCCCATGGACAAGGGCGAGATAGTAGCAATTTAGTACTTATAGTATTTCCTCCTCTTGCTCTAGCGATAGCCTGCATCCTCCTAGCTCTATCAAACTAGTGGGTACTCTGTAGCGGCACCACAAAAGACCCGGTGGGTCTTTTGTAGCTCCTTTGTAGTTTTTTTGTTCGGGTATATATAGTATATATGTGTATGTAGCTTGAGCCGGGTCCGAGAAAACCTCGGATTCGCTAGCTTGAACCTCCATGGTAGCGGCACAGGTTCAGACCCAACTGGCTTTCCGTAACTTTTTTGTAGCTTTTTGTTACGTTGGTCCCATTTTTGTAGACCTTACAGTTTCGAGAAAAACGCGGATCCGCTAGCTTAAGCTTCAATTGTAGCGGCACAACCTCGGACCAGTCTAGTTTTTTGTAACTTTTTTGTTACGTAGGTTTCATCCTTGTAGCTTGGTCGACAACGCCCCCGGGGTGCGTATCTTCAGATCTATCTCATTCGCGGAATATCACAAGCACTCTGTAGCGGCACCATAAAAGACCCGGTGGGTCTTTTGTAGCTCGATTGTAGCTTTTTTGTTACGCCGGTCGCGCATATGTAGCTTGAGCCGGGTCCGAGAAAACCGCGGATCCGCTAGCTTGAACCTCCATGGTAGCGGTACAGGTTCAGACCCAACTGGTTTTCGGTAACTATTTTGTTACGTTGGTCCCATTTTTGTAGCCCTTACTGCTCAAACTACATATGCGCGAGCGGCGGGTCTTTTGTGGTGCCGCTACAGAGTGCTCGCGGTATTCCGCGAATGAGACAGATCTCAAGATACGCACCCCGGGGGCGTTATCGACCAAGCTACAAGTATGAAACCTACATAACAAAAAAGCTACAAAAAACAGCCTGGTCCGAGGTTGTGCCGCTACAATTGCTACAAAAAAGTTACGGAAAACCAGTTGGGTTTGAACCTGTGCCGCTACCATGGAGGTTCAAGCTAGCGGATCCACGGTTTTCTCGGACCCGGCTCAGCCTTGTGGAATTCTATTCCATTCTTCCTGTGCGTCAATTGAGTTAGAAGCTGGATTTCGTACTCGTATATTTCTTTTCAGGGTCTCCCATATAGTTATGTTCTATGGGATCGCCGTCTTTTCATTTATCCCAGCTCCAACATAAACGCACCTTTACGTGACGCATGAACGACACTTTGGGCCACGGGCCCCCCTGGAGGACAGAGCCCCCCGCGTCGCGTCCTCTTCCTGTATAGTAGTTCTGCGCCTGCTGACATGATCCCAGCGACAATTTTATCTATCGATTTAAGACTTCGTAATGATAATAGATCTAATCAATACCTAGATAATATTGTTCAAAGCAGCGTGCACTGGCGCACCTATCTTGGTGCTCTCTCAGATCCATTATTTCGTTTTTCCGGACCAAATTAACAACAAGGCTAAAGAAATTATTTGGAAACATAATGATATCTTTTCCATTTTTTTTTAAATTTCTTATTTATTATTTTACTGGATGTACAATAGATATTGAATACTTATAACTTCGTCGACACAAGATAACCGATGATATAATGAAGCCATTCACCGCTTTAATTACTAAAAAGCTTTAAATTTAGCCCATCAATCTATTTAGATCTCATAGTCACCTGGATGTCTTTATACACGAAAAATCAGACAGTGGTCCAATATCAAACATGTAATGTAATATAAAATTTGAAAAATTAATTGTTTAATTTAGCATAATTTAATGCTGTTTAAAGAAAGCGAAGAAAAATGAAATTATTACAGTTATATATAATATTTATTATTATTTCGTTTCTAAAGGATATTTCCATTAATGGGAATTATAAATAACTCGTAATGGAATAATATTACAAAATTTTTCTGTATGAAGTGGTATGAGTTCCTTTTACTGCAACAACCCATACAAGTTTTTTATTTACAACCATGCATGTAATAATGACATTTCATCTATCTTTGGAAGGTGGAAAGTTGACGTGTTTTTACTTTTACTTTCCACTAGTGGTGGAATACTATCGATGGCACTATCGATACTATCGATAGTTTGTTACTATCGAAAACTATCGATTGTTTTAAGTAATCATCGATAGTTTAAACTCGCATGTTATTAGTATTTCTTAAATTTAAGTTCACGGAATTCGATTTAAAAAACTTAAATTAAAAATAAACCAAATTCAGCACTAGATCATAAATCTGTTTTATAGGTTGTCTCTTTTTTAATCACATACGCACTCTAGTTGCTGTTGGTGCTGCCATCTATTGCTTTATGAACAAATTAAAGAAAAATCCTACAGGGAATCCCCGGCCCGGATCTATTAATTCAGTATTATGTGTGCTTTTTTGTTGTAGTGTACTACGTTTCGCTGTCTTCCATAATTTTAATTAATTTAATTAAAATTTAAAAAATGAGTAAACGCGGGAAGTCATACGTTTGGGAGTATTTTATAAAAAGTGTATGTCAACCATAAGGTCCATAAGTAAAATGTATTACTCAACAACTCTACCACGTATCAAGGTTGGTATAGTTTCGATAGTACTATCGATACTATCGATAGTAACTCTTTAGACTATCGGAAACTATCGATAGGGCTGACTATCGATAGTATTCCACCACTACTTTCCACTCGGGTGGAAAGTAAATTATTTTTTTGTCGTTTTTTTAAAAATCGACATCTCAATAATATACGAACACACTTTTTTAAAAATGCTAATAGTTTGTTTAGATATGTCTACTTTTTCCCTAATTGATAGAGTGGTCCTCAGCATTGAATATTGTGACCAAATCGTTGATATCTTCTTTGTCTTGGCATTTTCACGGAAATAAGCTAGTAGCGCCGACTCAGAACCAGGATTTTGAACTTTGTTTCCTGTACACCATTCTTTGAAACAGTTGCCTTGTCATATCTCGAGCGGCTTTTAGTTGACAGAAGATCTTCTTCTACTATTTTTGCTGTTTCTCGAATTTCTGGTTGAGTAGCAGCAAAATCAAATTCCTCATCTGATAGCATTTTTCTGTTGTTAAAATAATATATTGTTTAGTGACATGGAAACCATTTTCTAAAAATGATATTTTCCATCTTGATGCACATTATTATCTACGTTATTTTACCACCTGCGGTTATTTGAAATTTCTGTCTAATTTTTCAATGGAAAAGTCAAAATGACATTTATCTTTTATTAATGATTTTAATTCAAAATAATAAGAAATGGATGTTAGATGTCGTTGTAATTAAAATCCTCGGTCAAGAGTTTCATTCTCTCGACAGGGATGAAGCACTTTCCACCTCGGTACGTAATATGCTGTTTCTGAAGCCAGTGGCGTAGGTACAGCTTCCTCTCAATATAATTTTAGATAAAAAATGTTAAGCCACTGATATTTTTGAAGGAATTATTTTATTATTAATTATCATTCAACTGTAAACAAAAAGGTGTCCTCTTTCATTTTTTTTCCATTTATAAGAAAATACCATCATAATAATTTTATTATGTATCCCTTTGGTTACATTTTATAGAAATCTTTATTAGGCAAGAATCGTTTAAGTTTAAATAAAATCAAGTTAGATTGGTATCGGTTGCTAAGCAAACGCTAGTGTGTAGCACATAAATAAATAGCCGTTGCTGTACCTACGCCACTGGCTTAAGATAAAAAAACATTTTGTGCTAAAAATGTATAGGTTTTATATCATAATAGCCTATACCAAAAATTAATCTAATATTTTAAACTGGTTGTTTCAAGATTTTTTGATAAAAACCAAAACACTCTGTAGTATATCGAAAACAAAGCATTTTAGGACATAATATATGTATAGTGTACCTATATAAACTTTTTGACTTAAAATAAATCCAGGAATCACCCATTCAAATAAGTATATATCGTTAAGTAACACCCTGTAAAATCTCGCTGTAATGAGCTTTAAACGCTCGTTACGACTTAAATAACAGTTAATAACTTTAGAAACAATATTTTCTCTCTTTACGTATTCTTAAGCACAACTTAAAATATGATTAATGCCGAAACGTGTGTACATTGCAGTTAGCCTTATTTTTACGTTAGATCAGTCCACCGTACTATCCAGCCAGCACCTGTTCAGTTTCTTTTTTTAATTCGGCATTAATTTCAGGTTGGTCGCAAAAAATAATATTTCTTGAATAAATAATTTAAAGGAGAATTATTAATTCGATGGGAATTCGATCAAAGGATAGAATGTGAACAGTGGCGGCTCGTGACCTATGACAAGTATGGTGAAATTATTTTTAAAATTTTATTTTTGTGTAACGACCAAACAATTACTTTCTAGGCGTTTTAAATGTAGAAAGAAAAAAAGTAATAAGAAAATGCGTTAGGTAAAACATATTTTTATTTATTTTTTAATTTTACACAAGGAAATACAACTTTTGGAAAATAAGAAAGGTTTTTTTAGTGCGTATAGCTGTCGGATCTTAACGTCGTCGCATGCAACCATCCTAACAATATTTATATAGTCCACTACTAATACTACTAAGGCCATCTACGAGCTTTCGAGAAAACCGAATTATGTTTAATACCACTACGCCATCTACGGCTACGTCATTAGGCGCAACCAAGACGAGAACAATAGTTAACTGTTTTATGACGAGAACGAATCGAGCCACGAGACTGACAAGTTGGCATTCTTCATTTTTTCAGTGTTTTTTAGTTTAAATCCTTGAATATCATTTATCGAAATACACAACATTTATCGACCCTGCACAATAGTGCTTAGACGTAAAGTCCATTCTTCGGTTCTTAATTGTAGAAAATTGATCAATAACAGCCTCATTAAGTTTGGAATAACCTCTATAAATTTTTTTTCATATATTTCATTTTTAAGGTTTCTAATAAAGTCCCTAGATTTACCCTTTGTGGTCTGCGTTAAATTAATTTCGGGTTCCCGCATTCTTCACTTCAATTTTTTGCTCAAAACTCAAAGAGCTAAAGTTATTTCTTAAATAGTCCACCGTCGACTATTCATTTTAACTTAATAAATATATAATATTAAAATATTAAAACATACACGCTCGAATTTCTAACTAGATGCACGAACAGACAAGCGCGGTGCACACAAAAACTGTACGCCTTTTCCATGTTAAATCGCCATAGCCCCGCTATCCCCCGCTGCCACCCGCCACCTGTTATTACATGGAAACTGCACTACTTAATCGCACGTGTGAGCAAGTCTCGTCACAATCGTCATTTACCTCGACCGAGGCACGGTTGCCGGATCTATACAGTTTGGTTTGACGGGATGATAATATATTAGGGAGGGTCGGACTTTTTTAGTTTGACGGTACGATAAAATATTAGGGAGGGTCGGGTTTGTTCGGGTTTGTTCAATAATCAATGAATATAAATTAATATTTTTTATTCGTTTTGTTTTGGGGGTGCACGTGCGCATGTGCTCCTGTGGAAGAACCGTGTGAACTATACTACAAAGCGGCCTGGATGTGTTTATATACGAAAAAAATAATTCTGGTCCCCCCTGGTTGGCGCCACTGGCCCGCGTTGCGTCCTATGGTTTTATAGTAGTTTAGTTCCGCGCCTGGTTTAGAAAATCATCATATACCTAGTATAATTAATAGTAAAATTAAAAAATTGGAGTGATTCATTCTTGTTTGAAGAAGTCTCCAAAAGGAAGAATTTGGTACTACTCGTAGTATTGTATTTTGAGTTCTTATCTTAAGGTGTGTATCTCGAATTTGCGTACTTTACGTTTAAGTTGTCCGTCTTGTGACACGGGTTTCCCTCCTTACTGACCATAGAAGTCATATATTATACAGTGACAGGTAGAAAGTACACATCACTTATAAATTTCTTCAATGTATTTTTATAATATAAAAGCTTTACATGGTCCTAAAGTAAACTACACACATCAATATACATGCATTTCATACTTTACTTGAAACTCGTTGTCCTAATGGTATATGATGATTTTATTACAAGAAGTTCTTCTTAATTTAAAAGTAACCAAACCATAATATCACAAAACAAACAAAGTAATAACTTAAAAGTCCAGCAAGGGGGGTAGGTCAAGTCAAGCATGTAGTGCAGTTGGATTTTACAAAAAAGAGTTATGATGAAATGATATTATGACCGTGAAAATTTTTCTATATAATTTTTATGTGTATTAATATTAATCTTCAAATATTGTTGAAAATTCTAAATAGAAACGTTGGTAGGTAAAACCCTCAAGAAATGTTGTCCCAAACGTAATCATAGTGAAAATGTTCCATTGCTATTAAAAACAAGGTTTATGCAAAGACCCTTGTCCATTCTTAAGTCGCTTAAAATATTAATATAAAAGGTAAAGTTGCGTGGGTGTTGTCATGCAGGTAGGCCAAGTATATGAAATAATAATAGAATGAGCGAAGCACCCCCGAAATCCAGGTCAGGGTGCAGGGGGCAGCTGGAGGCGCCGGCCCTGGGCCCCACCTGGATGCGCGCGCTCACCTGGCGGCGTCGCGGTGGCGGCAGGCGCCGCAGTCCGAGGCAAGCACCGGCCGCCGCAGCACCGCGTCTTACCACTGCGACGTCACCTACTCACGCTCTCACCTGAGCGCCCCACCCCCACGTCCCGCCGCCGCGCCGCCGACGGCAGCGACGCCGTCTCAGTCGAGTTCCGCACGGCCCTCGATATACTGCTCCACGTCCACGTTACGCACTGACCGATAGAGAGCGCGACCGCGGCCACTTGCCCCGCGCGCGAGTTAACGTGTTTGTTGTGATAGCCGGCTTAATCCTTTGGCCACCCCCAGTTAAAATCGTGGAGGCCCTGAGCGCCCCCAAGAGAGGCAGGCATCCTCCGCCGTCGGGAGACTCGCGGGTCCCTGCCGCAGCCACCTCTGCCACGCCGCCACCGTCCCTCAAAAGGGCCAAGCACGAGGGACCATCGCACCTGGATCAGGACATGGAAGCACCCCTCAGCGTCGCTCTAAGTCAAAGCATGGATTCTGTTAACACTAACAACGGAGAGGAAGAGGTAAATACCCATTTTACCCTTGTCTGCCAAATTTGACATTTTCATTCCAGTATCAATCAGTAATAAATTTTATAAATTTTTCAACTAAATTTAGATAAGTGTTCACTTTCAGCGTATATTGCGTCTAAAAATCGTGATTTTTTTCATTTAAATTGAAAAAATTGCTGATTGGCACGTAAAGGGCGTGTTTAGTGTTTATGTTGTATCGTCATGGATACGACCAGGTCCGGTCTAGAAAAGTGTTGCGTCGCCGCGTCGGCATAAATTTCGGGTATTATAAGAATTTCGTTACCCAAAATCGAAACCACAATAAACAGTGTTACTCGACTTTTTAGGTCAATTATTATGAATGTTTAAATTGTTATAAATAAAGTTAAATATATACTTAGATATACTATGTAATCGTTACAGTTGACGATGGTGATACCGGATAATTATTGTTAATTTACCTATAAATGAAAGTTGACGGTTCCCAAAAAATCAATACAGCGGAATTTATGATTTTTTAAACACGGCGATAAGTTCTTTATTTAATTTTTTCCTAGAACTGACCGCAATCATGTCAGCATGGAAGATACCGTTGTTGGAATAACAATAATACTTACCTACTAAATTTAATAAAGTTATTGAATTCTAATCTAGGTGAAAAAATCACTGAAAAAATTATTTAATCCACATTTTAATATGTTTTCGAAAAATTTAAAAACGAAATTGAAAGTTTGAAGAGTTACATCGGGAAATATAATGAATTTTAATTAGTTATATTTAACATTAGGAACCTATTTAAAAGTTACGGGCAAACAATTTTAAAATATTTTAGAATTAAAAACATAATATGTACCTATGTTTATTACTGTGTTGTACCCAATACTGATGCAACTTCACTTCAAGAAATGACCTGCTGCTTAAATTTTGGCGGATAAATCATATGAGTAATCAATCAGACAAGAAGTATTTTATGGAAATTGCTTATTATATTTGGCTCCTTGGGTATTCTAATCCTAGAGAACCACTCCATATACTTTTTTAATCGACCGCCAAAAAAAAATGGGAAAACGACCCCTTAGCCCTTACAACAGCAGCATGCCCGCGCGCCCCATAGATACACATACCCCTTGACAAGTCATTCAAAACGGACCATCCAAAACATATAGTTGCATAACAGCAAGCGTATATAGTGTTGCCAAACTTAAATTTCGGCTTGTAAGTAAATGAAAAATAAAATGGTTACATGCATACATGGGTCGCGTGAATACGCGCATCGTCTCGTATAAATAAAAATATTAAAACTGTGATCTCAATAGTTAAACGACTCATAAATTTTACTAAGATTTACTTTTAGCACATGGCACCAATGCTTGCCTTCTACCAACGGCTGCAATGCGCCTATACTACTGTTAAATTGATCGAACCGACAGTACCTAAATGTCCGTCAAGACGGTACGTCGCGTCCCATATTCCGGTAACTCGTTGTTGTTGGCCTTGAATGTATGTTTTCTGTGGAATTAAAGGTAAAACCTATAGCAAAGGATATTTTCTAGAGTGGGAACTTAAGGGAAAAATAAGGTGTAAAATTGACAACATGGCTGACATCTCTTAACTAATCATACGAGTATATGTACAAAATATCAGTTGTGCACACGGTGTTTGGGTGTTTTATGACAATGAAGCAATGTGAATTTCCTCAGTCATTAACTCAAAGCGTTATTTATGGTTATTTTTCTCCAATTTGTTTTTATCTCAGGTTGTGCTGGTATAAATATATTAAGTGATCTCCATAATACCCTGTAGAGCGTATTATAATAGTTTATTCTAAACTCAAAAATCAAAAAAATTCTCAATTAGTCGTGTATATATTTGAAATTGTTATTATTATTCTTATAACATTATATTTTTTAACGCAATTTTTTCATAGCGGTTTCCAATCCTGTAACTTCCGAATCCAGTTTTTGATTAGAAAAAAAACTAAGTATATTTGGCTAAACGTTCGCATAAAATAGTGCCTGCTTGGCAACCTGTGATTAACCGCAGCTCTTAAGCGACCATAAAGAAGTAATCCTCAAATAAAAGACGTTTATTATTATTAATATTATTAAAATACGTTTAAACTATTAGATTGCGGTTTCCTTTAGCCACACAAGCATATAGTATATTATTATATTAAACATATTATAACTACGAGCTACGTCATTTGGCACAATGTACGTTTTATTCTCTAATCGAAAAAATAAATTATTTTTTTGCGAAGAATTAAGTCGTCGTCGCCTGGGCCTTCGGGTGAACATCTGCTAGTACGGTGGTCCAATATCAGTTATAAAAATTTTCGGCCAAACTGTACAGTATTTTATCTCTAACAAACATTTAAGTCCATATGATATGGGATAGAATATTAATAAGACAACAGAATAATATAACAATCATTTCCAAGTATAAAGTGATAGGGTGTGTGTGGTTTTAATGCCGCGTCCACATCAAACCAACAAAACAAAAACATCCAACAGAACAGAAACACGAACAAACCCGAAAACTAGCAACTTTCTGGAAACAAAACAAAATGAAAACTTACGTCCACATTGACGAAACAAAATGTCAACAAAAGTCTATGTATTAACTACGTAGTTTTGGTTTTGTTTCGTATTCCACCAACAACACAAAAACAAAACACCAACAATGTTTTTCAACAATTCAGCAACAAATCGGAAACATTTTATCAACTTTTATGGTTCACGAAACAAAACCAAAACTACATAGTTGACAGAGGCGTAGCCACAGGGGGCGATCTATAAATGCCGGTTTTTAAATGCTTAAATGATACTTAATACGACAAAATGTGTATTTAAAAAAATATAGGCGCCCCAAACGGACTTCACACCGCATGCAAGAGCAGCCCTACCAGTCCGTAAAGCTACGAATAATTTTTCTTTTATATTATATGATATTAATGCTATCTGACAAGCAAACAGACTTATTTGTTTAATTTCGGGGGGGGGGGGGGGGGGGGGGGGGGCGAGTAATGACCTTTTTTTTATGGTTTTATGAATTAAAAACTATCGATTAAATATTGGTAGTGGATCACTATCGATTCGCACCTACCAAACTCGCTATTTTAAGAATAAAAATCGGTTTATATCCGATCCATAGAATCCAATCCCACATAAATATTTTAATGCTAATACATTTAATACATTCATTGTCATTTAAATCGGCCAAAACAAAGCATGGTAATTAAGATTAAAATTATAACAACAAATTACAATAGTTATAGTTGATACTTTATTCTCTGATGGAATTCCAATCTAAATAAAACCTCTCTTAAGTGGATTCCGGAGTACCTCCAAACGAGTTTTCGCCCCAAGCGTTTATTTCTGTTTTAGGAAAAAAACTTTGTAATGCAACTACAATTTTAGGAAAGTATATATTTTTTTGGTTCAGAAGACTTTCCGATTTAATTTTATTTACTGTTCCATGTAGAACGAAATTATCTACTTTCCTACAGTAATTAATAAAATTTAGACATATTCTGTTCGACATTTACAAAAATAATGCAGCGTTGTCATAATAAGAGGAAACTCCGTTTTTCAGTGCTAAAAATTGAAGTCTAGCCCCGATCAGGTTCGTTCTCTTTCTTTCAATTATCGTTGTTTCTGCCGGCGTACCGATTACGGGCGGACGCTCGACGTATTGTTCTAATATCAAGGGAAGATACAATTCGTCTCGTGCCTACAAAGCGCGAAATGAACAGGGGTTAAATCGAAGATTTCGACTAACTCCGGCCCCCTATTATATTATTTGCGAGCAGATATAAGGAAGCCGACGCGCCGTCTCGTAAAATAATTGGACCGATGCACACAAGCGAATTTCAGGTAAAAGCTGGTCAAAATAGATAAAACCAAAGTTATGATTATGTCGTAAAATCATTAGCACTTAATTAAGAAACAACCAGGGTGTCATAAATCACCCCTGTTATATTTATATTATGCCCAACCTTAAAATTATTTCAGTTCAAAGTTTGTTTTTCTAGTGTGGCGTGTCAATTAAATTAGAGTGGTTGAAAAAAATCGGTGTGTTTAGCTCTGTTATTCCGCTAAGTTTTTGTAAAAATTTTGAAAAACCATCATGGAGCCTATTGCTGGTGGTAAGTACAATCCTATAAATTTTTCAAATTTAAAATATTTACACTAGTACTTTTGATTTCATACATTTTGTTAACATAAGTAAAAATAAATTAAACAATTTTTTTCGAAAATTTTTATCAGGCAAAATGTAAGAAAGGGCGTTTTGGAATGCGACCAAACTATTTGTTTACTATTGTTTGAAGGGCCCTGAATAAGGTCCAACTGAGAGTTGCTGCGACCTTACCGAAAATTGAATTTAAAAAAAAATTTGTTAGGTACATTTTTACAAATATGTGATTAAGACATCGAACCAATTTTGAATAACCTTATTATTACTAAACCGATTCCGATAAAACTTACATAGTTTCATGGAGAATTCAACATACTTTTAAACAGGCAAAAAAAAAATTTCCGATATTTTTCAAAATGGTGGCTATTTTTTTCTGAGTATATAAATTTCTACAAAAATCATACGGTTTGTCAATTTTTGTTGTTCTTGCAGGATCCACAGCAAAATCAGTATCTTTCACAAGGATTCAGCTCGTGGAACGGTTAAGAGACTGTCAATCCAAAAGCGCTAAAGAACAACATGAATATTTGGAAAAAAAAGTCTCTTACATGATGACCCAGAACTTGAGTAAATCAAAATTTCTATTTATCAAGAAATAATTTTTTGTTGTTGTTTATTCCAATTTCTATAAATTAATAACCATAAAAAGAGGTGTGGAGGGGGCAAAGATGTAAGATATTAAAAACAAAATGCAATGTTACCATATTTATAACGGTTTCTTATAATTAAAAACATTTTTTGTCTCATGTTACCAGGATAATCTTATTGGCCATGATTCCGTCAAAATTCACCTGTGTGCGATGCCGTCCTAGTGCTATAGTTGATATTCATTTCTGTGATCGAATTCCCACTTATTTTTGAAGGATCGGACCACCGTACTACCATGTGTTCAGCCATACACCTCGGCGGCGAGAAAAAATATCATTTTAAGAGAAAATTTTTATTTCTTTTTAAATTTGATCAAGGAATAAAAAGTTAACTGTAAAAGTACATTTTCTATGTCATTTATCTCGGGGAGGTGAATCCTTCAGTTAATATTATTTATCCCGTTGCTTCTTCATGCCTTCGTGCATAAATTTTAAATTATTACTGCTGGACTTCATATTTTATAAACATCAGACCATAAATCTAAAATATGAAGGTATCTCCAGAATTGGTATTTTTTAAAGAGTTTAGCTAAGTAGTCTAAGATAATATATAGTATAATAAATGTGACCCACTGTGGCGTAAATAATTATATAATTTAATTAAGTAATACTACCTTTACCTGCCCACTTTCATGGGCGTCCCCCCCCCCCCCCCCCCCCCACCCCTGGAAGTTGTCAACTTTATACATCCATAATATTTTATTTCGTTAGCGGAAGAGGTAGTATTTTTCTATTTTTTCTCAAATTTGGTACGTATTTTTAAAGCCTAAAGTAAATTCGCCATTCGCGGCGGTGCATGGTGGGAAGCGAAAAATTCTAATATAGCCGAAGCTACTGTATAAACAAATTTATAAAGAAATTTTAGGCACTGTTATTAAGTATATTAAAACTATATTTTCGTACATCAATGAATTAATTTTTTTCGATTTATTTACCAAAAATAATTTTATTCAAAATTGTTTCCGCAAGAATTATTTGACAATTTATTGAAGCAATATAAAAAAATGTTTGTTGCTGCTTAACTGAACAATGAACTTAAAATCACCTTACTTCCGTTTCAGTCGAGAGAAGGTTTTTTTCGTTTAAAATGAATCAAAACATATGCGGGAAATATGAAATACAACTGGGCAGGACACTCGGGAGATCTCGTTGTAGTATTAACAAACAATGAGCTTTTTTACGATGAAATTATTGCATATTTGGCATTACAACCATAGAATACCATTAAAATACAAATAAGCTATCTACTAATTAATGTTTCTTAAAATTATTATGGAATTATTTTTTGGTTTGTTTTCTGCTCTTTTGTATATATGTCGTAAATCCGGGATCGTTTTAAAAGTCCTGAACAATCTTCAGAAAATGGAAAACTCCCTCAAAAAAAAACTTTTGTTCGTCTGTCGTGGCTTAAGTAAAAATGTCACGCTTTTAAAATTAAGTATAACGAGAATTCGTCAATATTTCTATCAAGTTATCTGAATCCACGCCTTACCGCATCGGTTTTTCTAGTATTTACTATAAATTATTGATCAACTGTGTATATTTTGGGCGTGGTCCATAAAAAAATTTCGTCTGCGGAGCTTTCGCCTACAGCGAGATTTTTCACCTTTTTGCTACCACTGGTTTTTAACTTTATAAAATTACTCATTTTATTATTGCCACCCCCCCACAAAAGTTTCTAACGACGCCCATGCTCACTGTTAACTGTCCTGAATTTCATTAATAAATTTCCTTTGTAATATTTAATCCATTGGTAATACTTCTACTTTCACTTATTTTCTCAGTCATCCAACTATCCAAGACTAATTCTGTACTAATTTCAATAATACTGCCTACACTTTTCTTTGCAACAATTGTTTTTTAGTAATTCAAGGAGCTAGCACTACAATGTTGTTATATTGTGTTAAAAACGTCAAAATACTTACTATCACTACGAAATACAACGTGTGCAAGATAAGGAGGGCCAGTACAGGGATCTCGGAATCCGTAAGAGATTCGAAGTCGGTTAAATAGAGATAAAGTTGCGCATTTACGTGCCTAATAATATTCCGTTCAGAAAGTTTTAAAATTCCGGAGATATCCGGAAAAAACCGAAATTCTGAAAAATCGTTTTATTGTTTTCCTGTTTTTTTTTTAAATCGAATTCTAAAGTAAATTGCACTTTTGCATTGCCACTTTTTCCGCTCGATCTAACAGCGTTAATTCTTTTGTAATCCGACGAGTCGTCTTCGAAGGGCCATTATCAACTTTCTTTTTTAAATACGGTCCTGTTTTCCTGATATCGGAATTTGAGAGCTTTTTTCCCGAATGCAACGATATGTGACACAGTGTGGTTTAATGACGGTTCGAGGGTTTTTTGAACAACATCAGGAAATTTTGGGATACGGTCCTGTATTTCTCCTAATTTTATAAATAATATCTCATAAGTAAGCTCTAAATTTTTTACTTATGTTGGACTAGTTCAATAAATAACAAATAATTTAATAATAAACCACAAATAAGTGAACAAAAATCATTCTAAAACAGTAATAAAACGAACAACGAACAAAGTAAGGAACTACATAATCAAGTGTTCAAAATGATTTCCGTTATTCTCTAAGCACAAATAACATCTAACTGCAACATAGTTTTTTAAGATAAAATATAACATGCGATAGAATATCAAACTTTTCAGCATTTGTAAATTTATGTTCAATATTTTCTGGAAAATAGAAAACCTCTTAAAACGCTCTCAGACGATCACAATGGGAATGTCAAGTGAAATAAATCACGCGTCACCATCTTAATTTTTTTGTTTCAAGCGCCTACTTTTCTTTTAAATCCCGAATCAACAGAAGTTTGAAATAATGTTTCTGTATTTTGTTCACTTATTTGTGGTTTATTATTAAATTATTTGTTATTTATTGAACTAGTCCAACATAAGTAAAAAGTTAGAGCTTACTTATGAGATATTATTTATAAAATTAGGAGAAATACCGGACCGTATCCCAAAATTTCCTGGTGTTGTTCAAAAAACCCTCGAAACGTTATTAATGTGCATCGTTGCATTTGGAAGAAAAGAAGCAATCAAATTCCAATATCAGAAAAACAGGACCGTATTTAAAAAAATAAAGTTGAGAATGGCCCTTCGAAGACGACTCGTCGAATTACAAAACAATTAACACTATTAGATAGAGCGGAAAAAGTGGCAATGCAAAAGTGCAATTTACTTTAGAATTCGATCTCAAAAAAACCCAGGAAAACAATAAAACGATTTTTCAGAATTTCGTTTTTTTCCCTGATATCTCCGGAACTGCTAGGAATTTTAAAACTTTCTAAACGGCATATTATTAGGCACGTAAATGCGCAACTTTACATCCATTTAACCGACTTCGTATCTCTTACGGTTTCCGAGATCCCTGTATTAGCCCTCCTTATCTTGGACACGTTGTATATGTCATTGACAAGGCAAATTGTTGTTTTCCCCCCAATGGTCTCGACAGCTCATTCAACATATTTTGGAACTTTGTTAGAACTGACGCATATGCTACGAATTTCAATACAATTAATTGTGCCTAATTAGCTTTAGTGGAGTGCCGTTAGGTTTTTACCTCCAAATCCGGCTCCGGCGAATGAATTTTTCATGAGTTTCCAGCTCTAAATACTAAAATGTTGTTAACGTATTTGTTTTGGTTTGTTTTGTTTTCGAGAATATTTTATAAGTTTGTGATTTTCATGAGCACATTATAAGAATCACACGGAAAGAAACACGTAGTTAAATTTACTATAAAAATAGTAAAAAAACCATAATTTTTGGCTCTATATGTGTATGGAATAACTTTTATGAAGAAATGCCATAAAATAATAACTAAAATTTTTAGTAAAAAATATAAAAATATTTAGTAAACATTTATATTTTTGTAAAATTTACTAAAATATTTTGTAAAATTTAATAAAATCTTTTGTAAAATTTCCTTAAATATATTGTAATAATTTCGACACATGGTATTTCCATGCCCACGGTCGCTTGACTTCAGTGATCGATTTCCTCGCTTCCTCTAAAGTTCCCCACCTGTTCTCCTAACGAGGAACGAGGTCTAATTGATCCGCTGCATCTGATTTAAGCTCTTCATTCTTGTAAAAGGCATTTTACAACACTTTATTTAAACTAGGTCCTTTTTACAATAAAAAATATTTAAAGTGCAGTAACTAATAGTCGTCAGTAAAATGTACCATAGATTTAAAAATATTTAACTACTGGACTTATAAATAAATTATTTTCACTACATTCATTGTATAATTTACAATATATTTTACTTGATTATACTAAATTTATTAGAAACTATAGTTTTTTATAACTTATCTTTACCATATCATTTTGGTAAGGATTAAGAGGATGCCGGAGTCAGTCGATATCTCCGATTTGACCCCTGATCGTTTCACACTTTGAAGGCACGAGGCGAATTGGATCTTTCCTTACAGTTAGAAGAATACGTCGAGCGTCCGCACGTAATCTGTACGCCGACAGAAATAACAATCGGAAGAAAGAGATTGCACATAATCGGGGTCTATACTTCAATTTTCTACTCTGAAAAACGGAGATTTCGCTTCCTATGAAAACGGTACGTTTAAAAAAATTTTTTAACGAAAGATGTCTAAATTTTGTTAACAACTCAAGGAAAGCCCATTATTTTTTTCTATATGGAGCAGTAAAAGAAATTGAATCTAAAAATCTTCCGAAACAAAAAAAATATAGACTTTCCGCGCGTTCTAGTTCTATTACAAAGTTTTTTTTTTCCTTTGACATTTTTTTCCTAAAACAGGAATAAACGCTTGGGAAGAAAACTCGTTTACAGATACTCCGGAATCCTGTTAATAATGAAAATTGTAATTGCTACAATATTTTATTGGAAATCGTACAATAAAATCTTTACTATAATAATTTTACTATAATGTTCGTTAACATTTACTATGTAGGTATATATTTTAGTATTTACTAAATTTATTAGAAATTATAACTATACTTTTTTAGAAATTATGTTTACAATATTATTTTGCTACAGATTACTAATTAAAAATGTAATTAATACTATATTTTATAGGAAATATTACAATAAAATCTTTACCATAATAACATTACTATAGTCTCTTATCCGTGCATATTCTCTTTATTCTTATCTTAGCAGAATCTCCTTCCCTAAATATTTAATTTCAAAGCAAATTTTGTCGTAAAACATAAGTACATAGTTGGTACTAATATCAAATTATTGTTTTTTTGCCTTAGATGTCCTTCCTGTTTCGTAACAATTACTCAAAAGTAAAAGAAAACACAACACTTAAGTGATTTGAACTTGGATAGTAGTCCATAGTCCAATCCATCGCAGATTGAAGGCGGTTAAATTTTCATTAAGTATATAAAACGTCTACCTTACTAGATTTACCCGATGATTCAATTTGCATAAAATGTATTGCATGTAAGAAAGTCTGGTTATTCAATTCTTCAATAGCTTAAACCTACCAGCGGCTGTATTAATCCTGATTAAATTAAGCCTTTGTTAAAAATATTGTTATAATAATTAAACCGGGATGCTAAAACAAAATAACGCGAAAGGCAAACGGTGCATGATAAATTACGTTGCAACACTTATTAAGACTAATTAATATTATATGCATGTAGTCATACTTCCTCAGGGATTATTGCCACGTACATATGTATAATGTAACTGTAAATATATACGAAGTAAGACCGACAAACAATGCATCAAGTATTTTGGATTATTTATGCCTATTTGTAGATACTGTCGATAAAGTAAGATGGTTAACACTAGTGGAAATCAAGCTATTATGGTTTCGTAGGGGCAAATAACATGATAATATATTCTTTTTAAGAGTTATTATACAGCGTGTGTGAAAATACCGGCACTATATGAAAAATTTGTTTATCTGTGACTTTTGGAAAATTCTTCTATTCAACCTTTACTTTTTACTCCTAATTCCAGAAAAAATCACAAATATAACATACCTACAGGGTGGTAAAAAAATAAGAAAATGTGCTAAATGCTAAGAGTATATTAATTAGATGGTAGAAAAAAATGTATTAGAAAAAGTTATTAAGAACCAAATTTTAGCGCATTTTCTAACCACCCTATATGTTATATGGGGATTAAGAGTTTTTGAAGGTAAGGAAATGTCAACTATAACTATAGTTATAGTTGACATTTTATTCTCTGATGGAATTCCAATACGAATAAAAATCCTCTCTTAAGTGGATTCCGGAACACCTCTAAACGAGTTTTTCTCCTCAAGCGTTTATTTTTGTTTTAGGAAACAAATGTTCAAGGAAAAAAATATGTAATGCATCTAAAATTGGTGGAAAGTATATTTTTTTTTTATTTGGGAAGATTTTTAGGTGTAATTTTATTTACTATTCCATGTATAAGGAAATTATGAACTTTCCTCTACATCTTTTGTTAGACATTTTTTTTTTAATGCAGCGTTTTCATAAAAAGAGAAAACTCCGTTTTTCAGTGCTAGAAATTGAAGTCTAGGCCCCGATCACGTTCGGTCTCTTTCTTCCGATTTTATCGTTGTTTCTGCCGGCTGCGGCCGGCGTACCGATTGCGGGTTTGTTCGACGTATCGTTCTAACGGCAAGGGAAGTTCAAATTCTCCTGGTGCCTACACAGCGCGAAATGAACAGGGATCAAATCGGAGATTTCGACTCCGACATCCTCTTAACATTAGAAACCTATTTAAAAGTTTACTGGCAAAATGTTTAACATTATTTTCGAATTAAAAACATCTAGATACAGTTTAACCGGGGAGAGAATGGATGTGCCTCATCATTTCTAACAGTATGACTCAAATCAAGATTATGTAGATCAAAGAGGACAAAACCTCGTCAGCAAGTACTGAACATTGTTAACATTATGAAGGGCTTAGATATATCTGTGCCATTGCTGGGTTTTTCTGACCAAAATCTGGACACTTTTATTCGGATTACACCAGATTATTTTCTTATTATATTTTGTAGCAAGGTTACCCCGATTGTATGTTAATTTTACAAGATTCCTTATTGTTACATCATATTATCCCGGTGTCATAGATTCTTTGAATTACCTCATAATTTCCAATGATTACATACGATTAAACCATATTAACTCTATATGACTCATCTGATATAGATGGAAAGAAAAACTTAATTAAATTTACTATAAATACAGGGTGTTATGGAAATGACGTATTATATTTAAATGGGTGACTCATTGACTGAGAAGACTAGAGAAGTGCTCTACATATTTTATTTTTTTAAATCGACCGTTTTAAAAGTGGGGTAATAAACACCCTTACTCACAGGTCAGTCCCCGCTACTGTACAACATTTCATCCAGAGCCAATGGCAATGTTGCCAAACTTAATGTAAAACTGAAATTCCATATAAAATTATAAAAATAAATTATTTTCTACCTACTTGTATTTATCCTTATACCTAAAGAGCGAGGAAATCCAGGCACAAACACAATCAGTTTTTTTTCTTTTTCATTTTAACACTCCTGGAAACACGTTATGTACACACAGTAATAGTGTTATTACACGCGAAAAATTTGACGTTCAGAAGAAACGCGTCAATAAAAACAATATTCAAAGATTATTTATGGACGGGTTTGTTCGTGCGTGCAGGATACACGCGTAAACCGAAAAAAACAGAGCGAATTGCTGAGAGTGTGTTGGTGATCGATAAGACAATATATCCGGCCGCTGGTTATACTTCAACTAACAGACGCAAGCGTGCGGGTTTGTTCGGCGTCAAGAGGTCACTGGCATTTGACCTAGTTGAAGTCCGTGGCTGTTACTATTCCATATGTTTTTTCGGGTTGTTAAAAACATAGTCCGTCGTAATAGTTCTTCAATTAATCGTACAAAAAGGTATTGCATAATGGAAAAGTGTTTAAATTATTTTATTTTGTCTAAACAGTTTAAGGTGTACATATGACAACACCAGCCAGAATTCCTTGATTGCTTACATGTATCGCAGTGCCACACAGGTGTTTTTCAGGTTTGACGTCAGGTCACTTTTACCGCTGAATGAATTGAAAGCGCCATTTATGGCTATTTTTCTTCAATTTGTCTTTATCTCAGGAATTGCCGGTTTAAATATAATACGTCATTTCCATAACACCCTGTATAGTAAAACTAACCATAATTTATGGCGCTATATGTGACTGGAATGACTTTATTAATACTGGCATAAAATTATAGCAAAAATTTTTAGTAACAATTACCAAAATATTTAGTAAACCATTTATATTTTTGTAAAATTAAATAAAATCTTTTGTAAAAATTTCGACACATGGTATTCCCAAGAGGTCACCCATCCAAGTACTAACCGTGCCCAACGTCGTTTGATTTCGGTAATCGATTTTCTCGATATTCCATTTAAGTTCCCCACCTGTTCTCCTAACGAAGAACGAGGTCTGACTGATCCGTTGCATCTGATTTAAGCTCTCCATTCTTGTAAACAAGCATTTTTACAACACATTTTTACAATAAAAAATACTTAAAGTACAATAGTAGTCATCAGTAAAATGTACCATACATTTAAAAATATTTAAGTACTGGAGTTATGAATAAATTATTTTTACTTACATTCGTTGTAAAATTTACAATATATCTTACTTGATTTTATCAAATTTATTAGAAATCCTAACTAAAGTGTTTTGTAACTTATGTTTACAATATTATTTTGGTACGGATTAATAATGAAAATTGTAATAATTACAATATTTTATCGGAAATCGTACAATAAAATCGTTACTTTAATAATTTTACTATAGTGTTTGTTAAAATTTCCTATATATTTTAGTCAAATATACCAATGTATGGAAAACTATTATTTCCCAGACCACCCGATGATCCTTACACAATAAGGGCGTATTTTGTCTACACAGTAGTACTTTAAAATACTATTTCAGATTGAATGGTACTACCAAGAAAAGGAAACCGTCTCTATTGATAGGATGCCACGACCTGCAGACCGGTTTCGAACTCATTTGTTCTCGTCAGTACAGGGTAGGTGTACATACCAGCTGCGCGCTGTGTTTCATCGACTACCGTCGATAGCACGGCGTTAAGTTAGAGTCCTCTCTGATGATGGGTATGTACACCTACCCTGTACTGAAGAGAACAAATGAGTTCTAAACCGGTCTGCAGGTGGTGGCATCCTTTTCTTGGTAGTACCATTCAATCTGAAATAGTATTTTAAAGTACTATTGTGTAGACAAAATACGCCCTTATTGTATAAGGATCATCGGATGGTCTGGGAAATAATAGTTTTCCATACATTGGTATATTTGATATTAATACCACCTGAAAAGCATAGACTTTTTATTTCTTAAATATATATATTTTAGTATTTACTTGATTTAACTAAATTTATTAGAAATTTTAACTATACTTTTTTAGAAATTTGTTTACAATATTATTTTGGCACGGATTACTAATAAAAAATGTAATTAATAGATACTATATTTTATAGGTAATTTCACAATAAAATCTTTAATTTTACTATAGCCCATTTTCCGCGTAGACTTATTCAGACAAATCCGATTTTTGCTTCAAATTGCAAGTGCAAATTGTATTATTATGTATCATCGTTGTTACTGTAAGAGTACACGGTTGGTGCATAATAATGTTTTTTATTGAAGAAACAATTCACGGTAGTTTAGTTTAAACAAAAACAGTCATTATATTTAGAAATTTTTACCTTGCAGAACCCCGGCAAAAAACCGCTACGAAACTGCTACCGTAAAGTTGCTACTCATTACGCTCTGATAATTATTGCCGTTATCGATCAAGCAGGTCGTTTAATTCGAATTAAATTAGTTTAACGACGAAAATGTTGGCAAAAACACATGATTGGAAATCTAATGTATGAAGGTTAGTTTCGCTGTATTTATTCCAAAATTTTATTATTTCGCAATTTATTTCTCTATAAATGGTCACCATTGGGCTTTCAGCTATTGAGCTATTTATGAATTCAAGTAGGCAGGTAGGGTACAAGCCGAGGCACCACCTCTTAGTAGAATTAATCGGAACTAGTATTTTGATATCTGTTTTAGGCAAGTTTCGCGAATGATTTAGCGCTTGACGGAGCCAATAGCCAATAGAATATTTGTTGAGCATTATTTGTTTATTCTTATTACATAACTTATCTCTTGAGGTGACTAAGAAATAATTTCTTACTACATATTTAATATACACGGTGTTGAAAAAAGGTCGGTACGCCGGAATAACTCCGGTGCATCGCATTGCAGCGGAAAATGTCTGGGGAAAAAGTTGTTTGGTTTTGAAGGAGGAAAAATTTGCAATTTAAACCACCCCCACCCCCTCAAGCCCCGGGCGCGGGTGGGAGTAAGTTAAGATTTTCAAATGGAACCCCATATTTTTATTGGCATATCGTGTTCTCCGACCAAAAAAACATCTTTTGTCCGACAAATTTTTTTATTCGGGCCCATCCTTCACCAATAATCACCATGAGAAAGACAAAATCAGAACCGTGCGAAAATCAAGTTTTATCCCGGAAATAAGTTGCCATTCAGCCAACAAACATGTAGTTCTCTCTTCCACCCATTACTGATGTTCAATAACATTTTACTCTTTTTCTCTGTCTTGTACTACAAAATTCCCGTGGAATACAAATAACTTTTTCCACGGGCATTTTTTTTAGTACAAGACAGAGAAAAAGAGTATTTCCGGGACAAAACTTGATTTTCGCAGGGTTCTGATTTTGTCTTTCTCATGGTGATTATTGGGGAAGGATGGGCCCGAATAAAAAAAAATTTCGGACAAAAGATGTTTATTTTTGGTTGGAGAACACGATACGCCAATAAAAAATATGAGGTTCCATTTGAAAATCTTAACTTACCCCCAGCCCGGGGTTGAGGGGTGGTTTAAATTGTAAACTATTCCTCCTTCAAATCCAAACAACTTTTTCCCCAGACATTTTCCGCTGCAATGCGATGCACCGGAGTTATTCCTTTTTTCAACACCCTATATAATATATATATATATATACATATATGTCTGCTTGGTTATTTATTGTTTGGGTTTATTCGTGCATTATGCAATCCGACGTTAGTCTATTGTTATTTGAGATTATTTCTAAATTTTCGTCTGAGGTAGAGATAAAAAGGCACTTAAATGTCAAAAAAAAAAAAACGAAATTAAATAAAAATAAAATTTCCAGGACGGTTGCATAGCAGCACTAAATCTGCGACCTGGCTTTTGTTTTCCGGGACTCAAGTGGTGCGAGGCAACAATTTTCCGGAGTAGTTGCTAATGAACTCTCTCACACACACACAGGCTTTTCCATAGGACAAAAGATTTTCCGGGTTCGAATTAAACCGTGCTGCTGAAGCCTTGTCACTCGGACTGTGTGTATGTCAGCTTTATGGCACGATGCATCCCTTTTTACGCTTTTTGGCATTATGTTTGCATGATCCGGTACATGAAAAGCGTACAAGCTCGTTCGGAACAATAACACAGCCCAACAAAAATTTTTTTTGTCTTGGTGTCGCAGAAAAAACAACTGATTTTAGTTATTTTGAATGCGGTCATTCCAAAAACACTCAGCTTTTCTTCGTATCAGCCTAGTTTTTGAGATAGAGCCTACTCATAATAAATTGTAATATTAATATATTTAACAATTATTTTATTTTTATTAATTATTACAGATAAGAAATAAGTTTTCCTTGAAATTTTTTTGCACCTGCAGATTTCTTATTTTCGTATTTGCAATTAGCATATACATTAGAAGGCAATTAAAGAGAATGAAATTGTATACCGTAAGCCCCATAAATTAATTCGTTAACTTGGTTGGTTTCCTAGCGTATTAGTACCTATATAATCCGAACAAACCCGAACAAACCCAATATTGCCTGCATGCATTTGCAAAATTTAGTTGATACTTGAGTTTCAGAGAGTGTTTTTGAAAAATCGTATTTAAACATGGCTTCTGCAAGTAGGCGTAGTTGCGTAAATCATCCGGATGTTTTTATAGTAGTAAGTAGAAGAGTGATTTGTTACTTTGTGGAAAAAGCTTATTTGGCCTATTTCGGTGTTCACTTAGGAGACCAAGATAAACTCTGTGCTCCGCATGGTGTATGCTAAAACTGTGTCGAACATCTGCGACAGTCGACAAAAGGGCAAAGAAAGTGTTTAAAGTTTGGTGTTCCGATGGTATGGAGGGAACAAAAAGCCACTTTGACGATTGTTATTTTTGTCTTGTGAAGATAAAGGGCATTAATCGTAACAATCGGCATAAGTGGAAATAGCCTAACCTGGAGTCAGCAAGAAGACCGTTCAGCATTCTGAAGAAATACCAATTCCAACATATAGCAGCCTGCCTACCTTACCAAAGGATACAGTCGAAACGTCATCTGACGAGCTGCAGAGTGACCGATTTGAAAAAGAGGACCGCGATTTTACAGGAGATTTAACAAATCCCGAACGCTTTAATCATGAGGAGCTAAGTGACCTTGCCAGAGATTTAAACCTCCCAAAAGAGTCTGCCGAGTTACTTGCCTCCATACTAAATTAAAAGAATCTTCTTTCTTATAAAAGGAAGTATTTGGCTGATGCAGATTGGCTCATTTTTATTTATTAGTTTAGGTTAATTGGCACCGCACCACCGGCAAAATCGGATATAGTCATGGACGGACACGCAATCCCACTGGCTTCATCTATTAATTTGCTGGGCGTCAATCTGGGAGGAAATATGTCTTGGCATAACCACGTTGTGGCAATCGCCAAGATAGCTTCTCAGAAGCTTGGTATACTCTTCCGAACCAGAAAGTTATACACATCTCAACAACTTTTGACACTATACAAAGCCTAAATTCGACCATCACTAGAGTACTGCTCTCATATCTGGAGTTCTGCACCCAAACATACACTTCGGCTGCTGGATTCCATCGAAAAGAGGGCCATTCGTCTGATTGGAGACCACGAGCTGAAGAAGAACCTCGACACCCTAGAACATCGAAGATAGGTTGGGGATTTAACTCTCTTTTACAGATATTTTCATGGAAAGTGCTCGGCTGACCTTGCCCTCTTAATTCCGCCCAGAGCGGCGAATAGCAGAAATACACGACGAACCACTGCCGCCCATCCATATGTGGCTAAGCTTAGTACTCCTCGAACTCGAACGACCTTCCCGAGGTGTTTTTTCCCAACGAATATAACCCCCAACGATTCAAAACCAACGTGAATCGCTTTTTGCGCACACGCACCACTCCCAGAGTGCCCTAAAGGATTTTTCCTATAGTGCTTGAGTTTGATCATAAAAAAAAGGTTAATTTAAATTAATAACTTAAGTTAATATTGTTAATGTTATTGACAGAGGATTTTTGTATTTGTTGTGGTGTACAATTATCACTTTTCTTCCATTCCTGAGTTGTTTTTTTGGTGGTAGCAGTAAAACATATATTATTATGCGATATAAAATACCGTTAATCTCTAAAATATAGCTTATGGCCCTAGTTTTTGAAAACGATCTGATGGAGCAAATCCGAGGTGATTTTTAGGTTTAGCAGACCCAAATTACCTAGAGACAGTAACAAAATTGCCAGCACCAAATTATGTGTTGACCAGTGTAATCTGCCTTTGTCATGCGATATTCTTCTTGTCTCGTATTGTTCTGGTTAGAAACAAAATCCTTAGGATCAGTTATATGTATCCGTTCGTGTGTCAAACGAACTTAAAAATATTTATCCAAAATATTGGCACGCAACATGAAAGATATTAACAAATTCCAAGAAGTTTCTAATACGATTACTGGCCATTGAAAGAATTCATAGATTGTACATACATATAGACATACACTTTACAGGACTAATTGTGAAAACTACGTTTTTTGTATTTAAATGCAATTTTTTTTTATTAAATAGCTATTTATAATACAATTATTAAAAATGCATTCTTCAAACCTGTATCATACATTATTTTTCCATACGAATGATTTATATTTTCAATATTTACTTTTTGAATATATTTTCATACATAAAACATTAAAAAAATAAATTAAATTATCCAAAGCAATGGATAATCGTAATCGGTTATAACTAACATGGGTTTTGTTTAATAGTTAAGATTACAAGTTTCATAAGACATTATTTTAGAGCACGCGTTTAAAGTACAAGGGTTCTAATTGTAGAAGTGCTCTAATTAGGTTGGCAACACCTTTAGAATTTAATAAAATGTTACAAGTATCAAATATGCCATGATAGAAACAATTGAACACAACAAAGCTTCTTCCCATCCGTCAGAATTAAAAATAAATATATTATTAAAGTTAATAAAAATGAGTCAGAAAGAAAGTTGTACTCCGTCAGAAATACGTGAAATTGCAGAAAAACTTTTAAAAAGAATATGCAAAACTTTGAAAGTTCAAAATATTGAACAAAATAATAAATAATACTATTGAACAAAATATTGTGTCGACTCAGAATCTGACATTAATAACAATTAATGCCCAGGAAATGTCTACAGTAACTATAAATATGTATATATAAAGTAATATGTATAATACTATATTGAACTAAAAATAAAAATATCACTTTATTGAATAAAACTTTAGAAATAGAGCATAAACTGGAAGATATTTCTATTATTTTTAGGTTATGTTGTTTTATAGTTGTGACTAGAAATTAATTGACGGATACCGTCAGCATGTTATATATTTCCGAGTCTAGGTATTTCAGATAAATATCTAGTAAAAATGATCTATTTGCAAGGTTAAAGGTTAGTATTTTAAAGTTTTCTGTAAACAATTTTTGTCGAATCCATAATGCCTAGAAAACTAATTTCAACGAAATCGAAGTAAACCTAAATTTCGAACCCAACTTGCTGTCAACATAAAAAAATAAAATTTCAGTTTGATAAAGTGGCAGGTTATGCAATTTTTTTGCATTTCATAATGTAGCCATTATGAAACCCAAATTAGAAAAACAATTTTAATTACTAGTGAACGAGTGTTCCTGAAACCGTTCGGACAGGTTTTATTATTTTTAGAAGTGAAAAACAAAGCAAAGGGACTGACTATGTCATTTTCGAGAGGGGGGTGGGTTATTAAATTTTCTATTTTTATAACTAATACTGTGCACTATAATCAATTGTCATAATTGAAAAAATTCAACGCTACGTTATCTGCCCTTTAAATGTATTTTATAATCTATCGCCCTGGCTACAAAATACAGCATGTGTGAAAATATTGACACCATAAATGGAATACTTTTTATCTGTGGTTTTAGCAAAAAAACAAACAATTTTCCTAATCGAAAAATTCACAAATATAACGTACAGGGTGTTCAGAAACTTAGAAAATGTGCTAAAATGCTAATAGTAAAGTAACATTAATTTAGAAGGTACAAAAAATAAAAAAAGGTTATTAAGGATCAAATTTTATGTCAAAATATAAAATATCAACCATCTACAAAAAATATTTACATCTATTTCTTGCTGAAGTCATGCAAGACATCATTATTTCTAAAGTATGTATTTTTACAAGTACGAGACATCAAGTCACCTATGAAATAGGTGTCAAAATATACGTCAATATGATTCTTAAAACTTAATTGCTTGGAGATGCGACTTATTAACCAAGAAAAAGTCGAAATTGTGCTTATTATGGGCAATCACAACCAATGAATTAAAAAAACATAATGAAACATCCTGCAACAAAGTACAAGGATTTGAAATTAAAAACGATATTCGAAGATTCAGACAAAAAGTTAAATGCATTCAAAATGATAATGGCTCAGCGGAAGCCTAATAATAGAAAAGTTTTCAGTTTTCTCTAAAAAGGTTAACATTACAGAACCGGATATATATAGTCATGGACGGACACGCAATCCCACTGGCTTCATCTATTAGTTTGCTGGGTGTCAATCTGGGAGGAAATATGTCTTGGCATAACCACGTTGTGGCAATCGCCAAGATAGCCTCTCAGAAGCTTGGTGTACTCTTCCGAACCAGAAAGTTGTACACACCTCAACAACTTTTGACACTATACAAAGCCCAGATTCGACCATCACTAGAGTACTGCTCTCATGTCTGGAGCTCTGCACCCAAACATACTCTTCGGCTACTGGATTCCATCGAAAGGAGGGCCATTCGTCTAATTGGAGACCACGAGCTGACGAAGAACCTCGACAGCATCGAAGGCAAGTTGGTGATTTGACTCTTTTTTACAGATATTTTCATGGAAAGTGCTCGGCTGACCTTGCCCTCTTAATTCCGCCCAGAGCGGCGAATATCAGAAATACACGACGAACCACTGCCGCCCATCCATATGTGGTTAAGCTTAGTACTCCTCGAACTTCATTATTTAAGAACTCTTTCATCTGGAGGACGATCTGGAACGATCTTCCCGAGGTCGTTTTTCCCAACGAATATAACCTCCAACGATTCAAAACCAACGTGAATCGCTTTTTGCGCACACGCACCACTCCCAGAGTGCCCTAAAGGATTTTTCCTAAAGTGCTTGTGTGCGATCATAAAAAAAAAATCCTTTTTTCTTTTTAATAAAATATTTTCCATATCTGGGACATGGAAAAAAAATAAACGAAAATTTTTTTTTTCGTGGATAGCTGTTATTTTATATTTTGAGGTTAAATTTGATTCCTAACGACTTCTTCTATTTATTCTTAGTAGCTTAATACATTTTCTTGTTTTTTGATCACCCTCTACTTTATATTTGTGATTTTTTCGGGGATTAGGAGGTTTTAAGGTCAGCAAAACTTTTTATGAAGAATAGTTTTTTTTCTTAACTTACAGATAAAACAGTTTTCCGATTGGTGACAATATTTTCGTACACGCTGTATATATATATAACTGCAAGGAGATTCATTCGAACCGCCGGCGCATTAATTTTTTTTATGTAATTCAATCAGGTGTGGAAATACTATACCAACTAACTTTTATTCTTAGTGAATTCGATGTGAATTTCTTGACACTTATTAATATTAACACTTACCTACCAAATGTTTTAAGCCAAGTGAAATATTTATCTGATTTTCAGTTATCTCTCAAGAACAATGACCACAATTATTAATGCAGACGTTAAAGTTAATTACCATAACTTTATTTGTAAAAAGGCTTTTAATAACAGGTATTTCCCCTGCAAAAGAATTAATTAACAATTATCGTCCTGTGGCTGTCAATAACCTTCCGAAAAATGCAGGGATGCTCGATCCAGGGGCGGATTAACAAATTTTGAGGATCGGTGATAATTAATTTTGATGCCTATAATAACAAACATAAGGAAGGAACATTTATTAATTTATTCGACAAAAATGTTTTAAATTAATCTCCTATAAAGATCTGTAATATTGTACAAAATACGCTTGTTTCTCCATTACTTATACAGGGTGTCCCAGAATATGTGGGCAATCTCCCGGGTTCAGGTAGAACACTTAAAAATAACAGGATACGTTCTTAGAAATTTTTCTGCCTACAGCTTCCCCTACGGAGATACGGGGCTATAACGGACGTCCCTGGAAATCGTTGTTTTTTAAATAAATTATTAAGTACTAGATGTAATTCAATAATTTTTTACTATAATGGTTAGTAGATGAGTGTCCTTAAAATTCGCCCTTTTAATTTGGCTTATTTAGTTTGCCATGGACGGACTAGATGTAAAACAAAAACGTTTTTTTTTTGTACACCTGGTATGATGAAGGAACGACAATAATATTTTTGGATACTCTAAACCTTAATCTGAAAAAAGGCACTCTTGATCAATGTCGATAAAGTGAACTGTTTTCGAAAAAAAAATATTTTTGTTCAATATGGTTTTTTGCATTAGTTGTTTTATGTTCATAAAATTCCCTCATTGTTGTTATGGTTTTTTTCACATGTACCGATTTAAATAAGAATAATTATGCCAGTGTCAGTTTATGGTAGTGTCTTGAAATTTGCGGTTTTTCTGCTTTAGTTACTAACTTAGTAATGGAATTTACGTATACCGACTATAAATCATATTGAACAAAAATATATATTTTTTTTCGAAAACAGTTCAATTTATCGACATTGATCAAGAGTACCTTTTTTCAGCTTAAGGTTTAGAGTATCCAAAAATATTATTGTCGTTCCTTCATCATACAAGGTGTATAAAAAAAAGCATTTTTGTGTTACTTCTAGTCCGTCCCTGGCAAACTAAATAAGCCAAATGTGTTTAAAAGGTCGAATTTTAAGGAGACTCATCTAGTAACCATTATACTAAAAAATTATTAAATTACAACTAGTACTTAAAAAATTATTTAAAAAACAACGATTGCCAGGGACGTCCGTTATGGGCCCGTATCTCCGTAGGCGAGGCCGTAGGAAGAAAAATGTACCCTGTATATACAGGTTGTCTGGGAAAATGTGGGAACTCTCCCGCATATGAAAAAACAAGTGAAAAGAGTACTAAGAATTTATATAAGCTTTTTTCGCATAGGCCTCCTCTTCGGAGATATGGGCTCGCAAAGAGCTCCAGTTTATTACACATAATTATTGAATCACCAGGTATATTAATGATGTATACCAGTACTGTTTTCACTTGTTTTCTTCATATACGGGAGATTTCCCACATTTTCCCCCAGCTAACTTTGACAATAACAATTCACATATTTTATGTCATTTCTAGTAATATTCTGTTTACACAACCTTCACATTTTTTGCCTATAGCAGCCCGACGCCATAAAGAAATGAAGAAGAACCATCATATTTAAATTTTTGGTCAGGGCCGGAACACATTCGTTATTAAAAATTTATTACTTTTAAAAGCAATAAAATATTTTCTTGAAATTGACCTGCTGATAACGTACATGTAGACATATGAAAACCAATTATTATAGTATAACTATAAACAAATTTAAGTGCATAATATTTTCCACATTTTGTTTATGAATTGCATATTCTCTGTGTTAGTTTTAAATTATAGTTGACCCCTTAAACCTCGTCCTAAAATACTATCTATGGCAGAGTAATAAAGAGAGACATAATCAAAATTACAAAATTACGCTAAATATAAATTTGATGCATGTGAAATAAAAAAAAGTATTAGTACGCAATAACAATAACAAATAAAGACATAAATAGCAATAATAATTTAAAAATCTTCAGTTTCTTCGAAACAAAAGTAAATTACAGTGACGTACTATGGGTATCTTAATGAAGATTTTTAATTTAAGAAACAAAATGTCGATAATGACACCTTGTGGAGAATTAAAAGTAGCAATGAGAAAGTGAAATTTATTTTTGGACATCTCTTCGAACAAAGTGAGGAAAAAATAACAACCGAAACGGAAAATTTTAGATTTTTCCAAATATTATGGAAGATTTATTTTTGATTTTCTTGCGGCATATTATTGGGCCCATAGTTACGCAACTTTGCCCCAAGTTAACCGTCAAATTAGTGTCAATATCTCATATAAATATTTTTCTTTATTGATTTACATAATTTTTTGGTGACCCTAAAATTGGTGTGATAGCAGCAGTACAATAACTCATATTAATACAACTTTCGTTATTTAAATGCTGCAGGTATAGTATTTGCAGAATTATATTATACCGTTGATCTTTTGACTGCAATAAAACCTCATTAGCACTTCGACCATAAAATAAATAAGGAAATCCCAAATTTTAAAACCTCTTCGAGCAGAGTCGGACCGGGTATACAAATTCAATTTATACCTATGTCTGATGCATATATAAATACAAAGTGATTTTTAATAATTTTAATCTTTAGTGGTTTTCCGGCGTGCAATTTTTAGTTAGGCTTATTAGTGGTAGAATGTGGCGTCCTTGGAATTGTGCTGATAGGGGGGCATCTTCAAGTGTCATTTTTAAAAGAAAGCATTTATCTACCGATGCCAAACTAATAATTAAAAATGTGTATCAATCGTTGTTGAGTAGAAATTTTAATTCGATGGATGCTTTAGCAGAGACGTCTACTTTGACAAAAACTCCTTCATCTTCGGTAAGAGACATAGTACTTAAACCTGTTAATACTAGAAAAAATCGAGTGATTCTGGCACATTTAGAAGCATTGACGAAAATGACATTTATTTAATAAGAAGAAAGATTTACCAAATGTATGAGGCACAAACTGTACCCACTTTGATTTCCTTCAAAGAGCTGCTGATTAAAGACGAAACAAATATATCTTGTAGCCTTTCAAGCCTTAGGAAAATATTGCGTAAATAGGTTTTAAATACCGAAGCATTGATAAAAGACAAACATTAATGGAATCTCAACGTTTACGGGAATGGAGACTTAAATATTTAACAGCTGTTAAACAATTTAGAGAAGAAAATCGTCCAATTATTTACCTTGACGAAACATGGTTCGATACCCATGACACTCCAAGAAAAGGTTGGGATGATTCTTCCAAAAAATGTCAAAATAAGGCACCATCAAATAAAAGCAAAAGAATCACAATATTACATGCTGGTTCAGAGAACGGGTTTGTTCCAAATTGTCTGTTGCTTTCAGCTAAAAACATAGCAGATTCTTCTTTAGATTACCATCAAGATACCGACGCACAACTTTTTGAAGATTGGTTTAAACATAAACTCCTTAAAAATATACCTGAAAATGGCGTCATTGTAATGGACAATGCTAGTTATCATAGTCGGCAAGCAAAAATCATTCCCAATTCTAATAATACAAAAGCAGAAATTCAAAATTTTATGATTGAAAATGATTTATATTTTGAAGAAACTTACAAAAAACGAGAACTGCTAGAAGTATTAAAAGCTTTTAAAATAAATAAGGAATACGAGTGTGACAAACTTGCAGCAGAAAATGGACATACAGTGTTGCGTCTTCCTCCGTACTATTGTATATTCAATCCTATTGAGCTAATGTGGCACCAATTAAAATCCAATATTAGGAGAAATAATATTTCTCTTACATTAAATACATCTGTAGTAGAATTAATTAAAAACGAAGTAAGACAAATTTCGGCAGAGCATGTACTTAAGGTGGAAAATTCTTACAATTGTATGATTACAAATGTTCAACCCTTAATTATAAGTTTAGGCTTAGATGAAGATAGTGATAGTGATACAGAGTTAAATTTTGAATAAATTATCAATAGTTTCTTAGGATTTAATTAATTTTTATTGTACTTGTTATCCTAATACTTTTAAATTATATTATTTTCAATTATCATTAATTGTTATCATTATTTGACATTTATTATAAGTACCTAAAACTAAAAATACCTATCTATTTATTTTAAATTATAAAAATAAATCATGTGGTGTGGTATACATTTTCAAGCCGGAACAAACCACGAAACTCCCATAGTTCAGCAAATACAGCAAACACCAGCAAATTAAATTTTTACAATGACAAAACGAAAATTTGCGTCAGTGGCAATATTTACATTATTCGTTACGGCCAGCTTTACGCCAATTGGCTGGTGTTTGCTGTGTTATATGAACTATGATAGTTTCGTGGTTTCGCCTTCACGTTTAATTGAATAACTTAGGATTGGCTCACCAAAATGAATTTAAACTCGGCACATGGGTTTATCATGTCGGCCTCTTCAAAAAGTTATAATGCAGTTTTTCTACAAAATGTACAGGGGAGCCAATATTCAGCTACCTCAAGAATTACATAGAATTTCCAATGTTCAACTCAACGAACAAACCCGGTATATCATCCAATACGTGGAACAATTGTGGGCATTTTGTGTTTACTGACCGTGATATTCCTGAAAGAGTTCCCTTTTTGATCCCTATATTCCAGCACTAAATATTTATCCGAGGTCGCGACCAATGGTAAAAATAACGTTTTAAATTTTCTCATTAACATTAAAAACACAGTAACAATAAACGAACAAACCCGAAGGCATTTTAAGTTATAATGACTGTGAGTGACACACGGGTGGCAACAGATGTGTTGTTGTGACATTGACATTTTACAAAACTTTCAGGCCACACGGTATATGTACTGTTTCAGTATGTTTATTTATCATTGACGCAAGAACTAAAGTGCAATATTTGTAACAAAAGGAACCGACTTAAAATATAATTACGAAGAAAATAATGGATAATTTGTTAAAACTGGTCCTGTTACGGTCTGTCGGGTTTCTAGCATGCAGTTGGAAATAATTTCAGTCTCGTTGACTGTGTTGTAGATCGGGACGAAATGATTACTGAGATGGTGTAGTTAGATCTACACCACTAGAATATATATATATTTTTAATCTACTGAAAATTTGACCTGAAAAATTGACCTTGTGCTAGTTTGATCGAGAAATACACGCAATGGAAGTATATTTATTGGCCGCACATATAATACTATTTTTTTTCTGACACCGTTTTATTTTGAACCCCAAAAGCTGTTTAGTAGTAGTAGTAGTAGAATTAGATTAGCATATTATGTCACACTGTTACAAAATATTATTATTATTATTATTAAGCTAAAGTGTTCCTAGAATAAATGTAAACGTGACAACACAGCTAGTTGCCAGATTCATACGTAGCTGTCAGCAATGCAATCTTTTTTATTTACATCCATGCATGTAATAATGACATTTCATCTATCTTTGACAGGTGGAAAGTTGACGGTTTTTCCTTTTACTTCCCACTCGGGTGGAAAGTAAATTATTTTTTGTAATTTAAAAAAAAATCGATATCTCAAAATATTATACGAATACACTTTTTTAAAAATGCTAATAGCTTTGCGTGTTTTGATATATCTACTTTTTCCCTGGTCCTCAGCACTGAATATTGTGACCAAATCGTTGATATCTTCCTTGTCTTGGCATTTTCACTGAAATAAGCTTGTAGCGCCGACTCGGGAACCAGGATTTTGAACTTTGTTACCCGTACACCATTCTTTGAAACAGTTATATGCCTTGTCAGATCTCGGGCGGCTTTTAGTTGGCTCTACTATGTTTGCTGCTTCTCGAATTTCTGGTGGAATAGTAGCAAAATCAAATTCCTCATCTGATAGCATTTTCTGTTGTTAAAATAATATATTGTTGTGACATGGAAACCATATTCAAAAAATGATATTTGCCACCTTGATGTGTATTATTACCTACGTTATTTTACCGCCTTTATTTGAAATTTTTGTCTAATGTTTGCCTAATTTTTCAATGGAAAAGTCAAAATGACATTTATCTTTTAATTCAAAATAATTAGAAGTGGATGTTAGATGTGGTTGTAAATAAAATAGTATACAAACCTCGGTGAAAAGTTTCATTACTGTCTCGAGATTTAGTTACCGGCGACTCTCTGGACAAGAACGAAACACTTTCCACCTCGGTACGTAATATACTATTACTACATTGAATACGTATTTTGCAAAAATATTTGTCGGTAGAATTTTCTACCTCTATAGTATGGTAATATTATTATTATTTCTGTATACATCGTTTTATCTTGCAAACGATGATCTTTGGTTTTAAATATCTAATGTGTATACACAGCATTTTATCTTGCAAATGCCGAATTTTGATTTTAAAGATGTTATGCCTATACATAGTTTTATCTTGTAAATCCTGAACTTTAAACATGTGATTCGTATACATTACATCATCTTATCTTTGCTAACCCGGAACTTACTTTTAAACATGTGATGCTTATACAAAGACGACATCGTTTTATCTTGCTATAACGCCGAACTTTTCTTTTAAACTTATTTTATCTATACATCCTTTTATCTTGTAATCGAACTTTACTTTTAACTCCAAACATTGCTCATAAATATGTTAAGCCAGGTGTGGATAAAATAGTATATAAACCACGTGACTAAAGTGTCTTTTAGTCCCTAGGTTTATAATGCACTATTAAGTGGATTCCGGAGTACCTCTAAGCGAGTTTTCTCCCCAGGCGTTTATTTCTGTTTAAAAAAAAAATGTTCAAGGAAAAAAAAATTTTTATGCAACTAAAATGGGAGGAAAGTATATATTTTTTTGTTCCGGAAGATTTTTAGATTTTATTTTATTTACTGTTCCATGTAGAAAGAAATTATGGACCTTCCTATAATAGCTAATAAAATTTGAACATTTTTTGTTCGACATTTTTTTAAAAAAAGTGCACCGTTTTCATAAAAAGGAAAACTCAGTTTTTCAGTGCTAGAGTCTAGACCCCGATGTTCGCTCTCTTTCTTCCGATCATCGTTGGCGGATGCTCGACGTATTGTTCTTACGGCAAGGGAAGATCCAATTCGCCTCGTGCATACACATGGCGAAATGAACAGGGGTCAAATCGGAGAGTTGATCGACTCTGGCATCCTCTTAAAAGCCCGGACAAAATGGTTCGACGTTAATTAATTCTCTTTTTTAGCGATCTCTGGAAATCGGCGCCAAAAAATAACATTATTCTGTAAATTGTATATTTGTATTAGGGACTATCGAAACATGTTGCCAAGTTAAAGGTTAATTACTAAAATATAATTTACAATAAACTTGTTAGTTTTAAATAAATATTTCAAAAACAAGTTAATTTTTAAAGATTTTATCCCGGAATTTGAGGGCTTAATCCCGTTATTTTCTAGATTGATTTTGCCTCGAGATGCCGGGATATCGGTATCCCGCACATATATATAACCAATATATTGCTAATACCATCTGCAATTATGTCCCCGCTATGGACATCGAATGGGTAATAGTGAGTTTGCGCAGTTCGGAAATTTCCTTGTGAAAATAAACATTCGACAGGACCGGATTTCAACTTTTTTTAATGCAAATTTCACTGATTAGTTCGATTTGAGACAGCGTTCCATGCATACAATTTCTGACGATATGATGTCCGACGTCCGACGGTGCACTGATTGGTGGAAACTTTTGGTGCCAAATTCCGTCCCAATATTTGTAACAATGGACACGATGAGCTTTATTTTAACTTTCATCCGACGTCGTATGTTTCTTAACCTCACTTTTTTCTAAACCAAAATTAAGAATGAATCACTATATTGACTATTTTGGGAATCAGCTACTAATGCAATAAATTAAAAATACATTAATTTTAAGGTTAGGTAGTGACCACATATATATTATATTGTATACGAGTGACACTCCTTCTTTTTTTTACAAGCTTTTTAGTGAAATCCGGTCCCGAAAATCGGATCATGTGATAAGCAAAATATTTTCGTATAAGTATATTATGTACCTACATACCTGAAATACTCTATACCTGGTATAGATCCACAACTTTTGCAAAAAAGCACAATGCACTTGTGTCCTTTCATCTTAAACAAAACAAGTTACTAACCTAACAAATAGCGAATCAAATCACCACAAATTAAAAGCTCGATCCTTTACAAAAATTGTTGTTAGGTAACCACTAATACACCGACAACAATGTTGATGAACCATTTTTTATTCTGTAATTTGAAAAGGCATCAAGAACCAAAGATGAATAACAAAAACAAATAATGTCGGGCCGGCTCTGACGCGATCGATAAAATTTTCACCCTACTGCGCAAACTCAATGGTGCCAAGCGATATCCCATAGCGGGGACACTTTTTATAATTTGGAACGTTCGTATTGGCAATATAATGGTTATATATATGTGGTATCCCGAGATTGGCACTCCTATTCTCAATAAAATAAAGGGATATTTTTAAAATGTTTCACAATTGCTATTTATTTATTTTGTTGTATGCTTATAAATTACGTATCAATAATAATATTTTTTTATCTAACAATTTGAATTTAAAATTTGTGGGAGGTAAATTTATAATTAAATTTTAGTGTGGGTTTAAAATATGAATGCGTATATTACTGTTAGCATATTATATTCTTAACAATGCAACAATCGACAATGAAATTTACAAGTAATACGATATATACGAGCATTAATATATTTGCAGCATTATGTTGGTACAGAAATAACTAAATAATAGTAATGATCAGTGCGTTCATTCAGGGCAGTTGGATATAGAATTTTCACATAAGAAGCTACTGACCTAGAAAACAAAATATATATTTTCTTGGAGAAGGATCATCTAACTCAGCGTTTCTCAAACTTTTTTAACCACGGACCCTTTTTGATACTAGAATTTTGTTGTGGACCCCCAGCCGCTCACTACATTAGTACATAATTAATTCTGGGATAGGAAGTCATGCCTAACTAATTACCTTTAGTTAAAAATAATTTTTAATCGAATCTTATTATTTTTCACAAATCAGAATGAATTAATAAGCAAAAATCTGAATAATATAATCACGGGCTGCAGCAAATGTACTTAGTGAGATGGATAGTTCTGCTTTCTTTTTCTTCCACGCAGCTATGTTATGGTTCGGCATTAAGTCGATTACGATATTTTGTTTTTGTGACATTTTATTCCCACTTAGCTATTCGCGGACTCCTAAGTAACTGCTTGCGGACCCCCAAGGGGTCCGCGGACCCCAGTTTGAGAAACGCTGATCTAACTCATAGTCTACAGCAGTAATTCCGAACGTGGTCTATATCGAACCCCAGGGGTCGACGACAACCTGAAAGGGGTCCATATCAGCAAAAAAAATTTGGGGTCTATGAGATGTAAAGGAGGGCCCACAATAGTAGATCTCATTTAAGCAATAAATGCAATAATCCACATACGCAGATTTGTTGCTTAGTTTTTACGTGAAAACGTAACAAATATATCGACAATACACTTGTTTTCGCAAATATATTATTAATAGCGAAGTAGGGAGTTTATAATGCACTATTTTATTGTATTAAATATTAAATTATACATTAATTAAATTAAATTTAATTACGTAGTAATTAAGTTAGTATATTTAATAAAATTGTAGTAGTTATTCGCTGTATGGTAAACTTGTAAAAACTTGTACATAATGACACCGATATCATGAAGTTAACCTCATACGCGCAGTAGAAATTCTTGTCTCAGAGTCTCGCACGTAAGAAGACTCGTACTGGCACTGACATTAGCGAATTTTCCCAGTTTTCCAATGTGTCACAGACAAACCATCAGGAAGATGACGTTTCAATCTACGTTCAACATTTAAATGCCCTCTATTAAGGTTTTAAAACTAGATTCGAGGATGTTTTCACTTTGGTAATGCCACAGTGGATAATGAATCCATGTGACATTGAAGACACGGACGTTACATTATAAGAGGACCTGATCGGAATAAGCACTAACGAAGAACTTAAGGTACAGTTTAAAAATGGATACCAGAAATTCTGGCTTCAAAGAGACATACCTTTTACTTATCCCGTATTATGGGATATCGCTAGAAAGCTTTTAATAGCTTTTCCATTCTCCTATTTAGTAGAAAGAGACATCACTACCGAGGAGATTTGAGCTTGAACTTAACCAAATTGATGCCAAATGTTGAAAATGTATTCATTCTAGGTTCAGCCCTCCTACTAAAAGTATTTATTTTCTGCTTAGCTAGAAATTTAAATCATTAAATGAGAGTTGCACTATAACAGCTCTCAACAACACATTTGAACTTGCATTTGCAAAAATATATTAGGTAAGCAGGGGGTCTACCAAAACCGAAGAACATGGCAAGTGGACTACGAAACGGAAAAGGTTCGGAACCACTGGTCTACAGTATGTCCACGGATTAAGTTAACAAGAGGAAAAACTTTTTTAATTTGTATTTTTCGAGAAAATGTTGTTCTTCCATTTTTTGCTTGTAATAAAATAGGAATGGCGTCGACTAATTTGAGTTTCAACATGCAGGAGGGTGTCCCAAAAAGGAAAAACCGAGGAAAAACTTTTTCTTTTTCATTTTTCGAGAAAATGTTGTCCTCCATAACATTTTTTGCTCGTAATAAAAATAGGAATGGCGTCGACTAATTTTAATTTCAACATACAGAGTGTTCCAAAAAAAGGAATACCCAAGAAATGCAAAAATAAACACACACAGGAAACATAAATTATTTTTTAAGTTAATACACAATTAACAATTAAAAAGAACAATTATTCGAAAAGATCGCCACCGACTTCTACTTGTTACCGGATTTCTCTAAAATGATAATTTTTTGAGTTTATGCATCTTTTAGACTTGAAATTTAAATTAGTTGACAAGCAAGCAAAAAATGCAAAATTTTCTTGAAAAATGCACGAAAAAAGCCTTTCCTCGGTTTTTACTTTTCTGGGATACCCTATATGTTGAAACAGAAATTAGCCATCTTGTTTTTAGTACAAGTAAGAAATGAAAAACAACATTTTTCTCGAAAAATGCAAAATAAAAAAGTTTTTCCTCAGCTTTTCTTTTTTTGGGACACCCTGGTATGTTGGAACTCAAATTAGTCGATGTCATTCCTATTTTTATTACAAGCAACAAGTATAGGATCTAGCTGGATCCAAAAGAACCATAGGGGCCACGATGAGATGATATGGTATATAATAAGAGTGTTCCCGATGAAGTCGGAACCCGAACAATGTAATCATCATTTGTCAGTTTATGCTTTTTGGTAGGGTTTCTAGAATTCCTGATTGCCTTGTATTACTTTTTTTGGTATAATTTAAATTTAAATTACCTAATTTGTCTGTATCCGATAGGGTAGCATACACGTGTGTTTAATGTCAACTAAGCTCAAATATACAGGACGTTATGGAAATGACTTATTAATTTAAACCTACAAATCCTGAGATGAAAACAAATTGAAGAAAAATAAGCATAAATGGCTCTTTGACAAGCTCGAAAAATCACATGGTATCCACTAGCGAGGGACTTACACACTCAATTATTGTCGTAGGTCAAATATCACAAGAGTTAGTGTTAGTTGGTGTTGTCATATTTACACGCCAAACACTGTAGAAAGAAATTCTATAATTTAAAAAATTTTTCATACTTTCTTGAACAATTCTTTCCATAATTTGAAATGACTCCGAAAATGTATGTTTTGCAATAAAATCACACAATTTGAAATCACATTTATTATTATAAATTATTTCACAACAGAACAAAAAACGGCAGTTACAAGTTGTAAATTTAACAACTTATTTATCAAGTCATGAAATACCCTAACGTTTAAAATCCGTATAGCAACACGTGGGATTTCAAGGGATTGACGCGCGCGACAATGCGTCCCATTCACACATCGACCGACGACGTCGCGTTCGAGCAATCGTTTCCAACGAGGCACGCGCCTACATACACTTGCTAACTGCTTATGAACGTTTCTTCTTATCCAATGTTCAAACACTGCGATAACTAAACTCAACAACTAAACAATATTTTAAGTTTTGGGCGTTTCGTAATTGCACAATTCCAGGTCAGGTAGAAAAATAAAATAATAATAAAAAACATTGCTCGGAATGTATATAAAACTTAAAATTATCTATATGCGTTTAGCTCTGTGCCACTACCGTTTGCTTTGATCCGTATTGTCAAGTGAATCAATTTTTCAATGGATTTCAATACTGTAAGGGAAATCAACTAACATACGGCAATATTTTTCAATATGTCAGTTATTGGATTTTCCAACGAGAAAAATAAAGAACCCATTTGATCTATAAATTCCGCTCGAGTATAGGAAAAGTTTCATTTTTAAAACTCCTATAAATTTTTATTTCTTTTGAAGTGTCATCGTATATTATGTTTTATGGAAAAATTAAATGAAAACACATAAAGAAGTAAGATAGACGCGTATATAGGGTCAACATAGAGCATAATTATTTGCCATGGATTGGATAGTTCGCACTTCACGTAATTGGTCCCTAAAAATGAGTAATTAACCGCTTTTAGGATAAAACGAAAAAGTATCGAAATATTGATGAAAAAACAAAATGATGAATGCGCCAATAGCTCTGACTTAATTATTAACTGAACAAAAAATATACTGAGCGTTTAAAGAACAACGAACAAAACAATCATATAGGTACTGAAAACAAACATCTAAAATTAAGATTTATATTTTTCCTAGCGATCTTTGAATAAATTGGTTAAAACATTACCCCCTGGGCCCCCCTATATACGAGGAACCCATATATATATATATATATTGCCATCCACTTAATCGTTTCATATTGGGGATTCCTTTTGGGTTATCCAATTGTGTCTATAATTTTTTATTTTTATTGTAACATCAAACGAAACAAGATGACTGCATAGTTTCAATAGAACTATCTTACTATTAATGTAAATTACCTGAGCATTATATATATATTTCTCTCTAAACCCATATTTAGCTTCAAAATTATACAAAAACTTATGCTTGCGTGCGGAAAAAGATTGCTGGATGGATAGTGGATCTTTTCAAATTAAAATGCGTGCGGATAAATGGTAAAACGCGCACGCTTGTAGAATAAAACATTTCCGTAATAATGTATTTCCTTAATAATGTAGTTAATAGAAACTTTAAGATGTTTCCAGTAAGCTTACGAGATCTAGAATCTAGATGAGATGACCGTCTGACGAAAGACTCTTTGCCAACCTCATCCCTTTAAAAATATCTCATCGAACGCCCAAGGCAAGCGAGCGAAATCACCCTAAAAGTTAAGATAAAATTAGGACGATTTTAAATTGAATATTCTTTACATCGAGAAATTAGTTAAATTTACTATAAAAATAGTAGAACTAACGCTGATTTATGGCTCAATATGTGACTGGAATAACTTTAATTAAGAACTGTCATTAAATTACAACAACATTTTAACAAAAATGTTTAGTAAACCATTTCTATTAAAAGTTTTTGTAAAATTTACTAGAATATTTTATAAAATTTACTAAAATATTTTGTATATTTACTAAATTTACAAAAATATTGTGTAAAATTTACTAATATCTATTGTAAAATTTACTAAAATATTTTGTAAAATTTACTCAAATATTGTGTAAAATTTACTAATATCTATTGTAAAATTTATTAAAATTTACTAAAATATTTTGTAAAATTTACTAAAATCTTTTTGTACAAATTTTACACATGGTATTTCCAAATGGTCACCTATCCAAGTACCAAGTAAGTTTTCTGTTAAGTTCTCGTCCTATTCCTAGAAATTCGATGCATCTATCTCATTTGTTTATTTTATTCTTGTAAATATATTTTTACAATAGGTACTTCATTAAACTTGGTAATTGTTACAATAGTACAAAGTAGTTAAATAATAGCCAGTGAAATGTATCATACATTTTAAAATATTTACCAATGGAGTTACAAATAAGTTATTTTTAGTGTTGGGAAAAACCTATCATTTTAATAATCGAGTACTTGATACTCGAGCGATTTTAATAATCGAGTGAATCGCTCGAGCGATTAATCACTTGACATTTTTATGATTAAGAAGAATGTGTTGATAAAACACCTGCGGTTGTTTTTGTAAGTTTTAGAAGTTTCGTCTAGAGCTTTTATTAAGGAAGAACAGTTCATTCTGATTTTAAAAAACATTACATCATTTAATTTTTTTTTTTAAATTTATAAACGCCGCTGGCTTCAAAACAAAACCCATGTCGCGATGACTCCACAGGCATGCTTTTTTATATGCACCTTCTCGTTTATGTGCCTTTAGAAAGACGTATGTCGTGTTTACTTTCTCAACGTCAAACTCGAGCGTCGCCAATCTGCACAGTTCGGGTGGTGCGGCGCGTAGATTGAAGGTCGGGTATCAAGTGACAGGCGATGATTTTCGGTTTTTCGCCTGAATTTATATCTAGAGTATTTCCTATCGAGCGAAAAGCTGTTCGAATATACGAGCAGTTTTTTTAACTCGATCACACTACAGCGGTGCATTTCCGTCGGCGTTAAGCAAAGCTTGGTTATCGAGTGAAAGATAATAAGTGGCGAGCGATGGTTTTCGCCTGAATAGATAACTCGAGCGGTTTTTTTTAATAATCGAGCAATGTCGGTTATTTCAATAATCGAGTAATCAAGCTGTTTTTCGCTCGAGCGATCACAACACTAGTTATTTTCACTATACGTTCGTTGTAATCTTTACGATATATTTTACTTGATTTTACCAAATTTATTAGAAATTCTAACTACACTTTTTAGAAATTAAGTGTACAATATTATTTTCGTACGGATTAATAATGAATACAATATTTTATAGGAATCGTACAATAATATCTTTACTACAATAATATTGCTATACTTAGTGTTAGTTCCGTGAACATACATTCGTTGTAAACTGTATAATATAGTAGTTACATGATTTAACTAAATTTATTAGAAATCCTTACTATACTTTGTTGTAAATTGTTTAAAATAGTATTTTTGAACTGATTCCTAATAAAAAATGTAATTAATATTATATTTTATGGGAAATGTATAACGATCTTCAAAAATTCACGAAGAGAAATTTGCTAGGTAGACATTAAAAATTTTATTAGACGCCATTTAATTTTAACTGATACTAAACACCCAACATAAGATATTTTCGCATTTGTTGCAACATATACAGTATGTCCAAAAAGTTGCCATACACTATACGCTTTTTATAGTAGGTATATATTTGTTAATAATTTTAACCAGCTAATTAGAACTATGAAATACAAAATTTATATTATTAATTCAGTAATAACTAATAGAAAAATTAATAACAATTAACAGAAATATTTTATTGGAATCTTACCTCATAATTTAAATAAAAAATATGTATTAAAAGCGTATATGTATGGAGACTTTTTGGACTGACTGTACATAATGTAATATAGTCCAAAAATAAGAAACAACTTTACTGACCTACACCACCAATACCAAAAATATAATGGTACATTTAAATATTCTGAAAAAGTGGAGACAGGCGGTCTGGTAGACAAGAACATCTGCAGGTGGCTGACAAACCTGCAGAGTTCAAGAATTTGGCCCGCAGCCAATTCGTGCCTGTTATATTTTGTACCATTTTTGTTACGTCGTATTTGTTGCCAGGATCTTGTCGTGTTTATTTTACTTACTGCTTTGAACTTAAAAGGAATTATTTGCAAGTTACCCCAATTACTTATGCTTGCGACGATTTTCCCCTTTTTAAACTCTTTATATCAATTTAAAAGTTGTATGGGAGATAACTATAAATGATATATTAAAAAAGTTCCATGATTTATGGTTTTGTGAGGATACATATTTACTGGGGCTCCACTTTGAAAGGGGGCAGCACTAATTCTTTCTAATCAATGTTTTGGCAGCACAATAAATCTTTAATTTTAAATACCAATATGGAAAATTATTATTTCCAGACCACCCGACGATCCTTATACAATAAGGGCGTATTTTTGTCTATACAGTAGCACTTTAAAATACTATTTCAGATTGAATGGTACTACCAAGAAAAGTAAGCCCTCTCCATTGATAGGATGCAACCACCTGTAGACCGGTTTCGAACCTATTTGTTCTCGTCAGTACAGGGTAGGTGTAGATACCAATCATCAGAGAGGACTGCTGCGCGCTGTATTTTGTCGACTACCGTCGATAGTACGGCGTTAAGTTAAAGTCCTCTCTGATAATTGGTATATACACCTACCCTGTACTGACGAGAACAAATAAGTTCGAAACCGGTCTACAGGTAGTTGCATCCTATCAATCGAGAGGGCTTCCATTTCTTGGTAGTACCATTCAATCTGAAATAGTATTTTAAAGTGCTACTGTGTAGACAAAAATACGCCTTTATTGCATAAGGATCATCGGGTGCTATAAAAAAAAGTAATGTAGGTGCCATGTACTCTTCTTAGGTCAAACCTAAAATGGTAAAATCAAAATTTGAAAATTTTCGCTCGCTTAAGAGGTACGGGGGAAAATCAAAAAATTGACAATTTCAAAATTACCCTATATTTTCTTACTTAAAAGAGATACAGACAAATGTTTTATACAGAAGCTTCTGTATAATGATTGTTGAATAATCTGCCGTTTTCAGAATAAGTATACGGGGTCAGGTAAAAAAGTTATCGAACCTAACCTTATTTTTTTAGATGGAACACAATGTATATTATTTGAATCTAAAAAGATAGACTTTAAATGTTAATAGTCAGGATATTAGCTTTTGTTTCGTGGTCTACTGTGGTTTAAAGTAATAAAGTATAGTAAATCGCCTAGGAAATCAATATCATCCACTCTTATATTTGAAAGGAGAATTTAAAATAGTATCTTTTTTGGTTAAAATATTCACGGTGTTCCATTTAAAAAATGAGGTTAGGTCCGATAACTTTTTTACCTGACCCCGTATACTTATTCTGAAAACGACAAATTATTCAACAAACAATATAAAGAAACTTCTGTATAGAACATATTTCTGTATCTCTTTTAACTAAGAAAATATAGGGTAATTTTGAAATTGTCAATTTTTTGATTTTCCCCCGTATCTCTTAAGCGAGCGAAAATTTTCAAGTTTTGATTTTATCATTTTAAGTTTGACCCAAAAAGAGCACATGACACCTACATTACTTTTTTGATAGCACTACCAATTACGGAGATACCCTATAAAAGTTTCGAAAAAGGGACACCCTGTACAATTAGTTGGTATTTTCACCAGTAATAAACCCTGTACATTAAAATTTAATAAAATATTTTGGTTTTGTGTCCATTCCATATTTTTATTTTCAGAGCTTTGTCTTCTAAAAATTTCAATACTGTCATTAAAGTTGTATTGTTCATTATTTAAACGTACAGATGAAAATTTGAGATGTATGTTTTTAGTATTTAATTTTTGAATTTATAAAAAAATAGGTTCTTATGTTCTAGCAGATGAAGGTATTTATTTTTAAATTAGAACAGATAGAACTGCACATTTGAAACGTGCTTCCTGTTTTCATATAAATATTCAAAAAAATACAGAACCAAAAAAACATAGAAAATTTGTCTCCATTTGTATCTCCTTCTGCTACCGTTTTCGCAGTCCACTCTAATCTGTAATACCCTGTATATACTGCTTATATTTAATTTGTACGATTTTTATTGCCTACCTACTTTACAGCTAAATTCCAACCCTTCTTTTTGATGTCGGTGAAAAAAATTGAGACAGGCAGTCTAGCAGACAATATATCGGCAGGTGGCTGACAGACCTGCTGAGTGCAGGAAGTTGGCGGCTCGCCAATTCCTCCTCGCCAATGATGCCGGTTAGTTATTGTAACAACAGTGTTACATAATAATTGAAGTACCCTTTTCGCTTAGTTGATACAACCATTATCCAGTTTGTTTTTGTGGTTGTTTTACCAGTTTTGAAGTTGCACATAACTTACCATTCTTAAAGACCGCATTCTCGTTGGCAAGTCTTTTTCCAATTGCAATGAATTGAAGGATGGCACGTGCATTTAAGTGCCAGTTGCTTCTTTTCGCAATGTTATTGCAACTTTTTTTTATGATCAAACATAAGCACTATAGGAAAAATCGTTTAAGGCACTTTGGGAGTTGGCGTTGGTCTTGAATCGTTGAAGGTTATATTGGGAAACACGACCTCGGGAAGGTCGTTTCATAAGGATGAAGTCCTCCAGATGAAAGAATTCTTAAATAATGAAGTTCGAGGAGTACTAAGCTGAACCACATATGGATGGGCGGCAGTGGTTCGTCGTGTATTTGTCGTTCAGAACGGAAATAAGAGGGCAAGGTCAGCCGAGCAATTTATATGGAAATATTTGTAAAAGAGAATTAAATCCCCAGCGTGTCTTCGATGTTCTAGGCTGTCGAGGCTTTTTTGTCAGCTCGTGGTCTCGGTCAGATGAATGGCCCTCCTTTCGATGGAATCCAGTAGCCGAAGAGTATGTTTGTGTGCAGGGCTCCAGACATGAGAGCAGTACTCTAGCGATTGCCACAACCTGGTTATGCCAAGACATATTTCCTCCCAGATTAATGCCTAGCAAACTGTGCTGAAGCTAGTGGAATTGCGTGTCCTACCATACTACATGACTTGTCAAAAAAGCGGGTTTGCTCGATTTTTGTTGTAGTTTCTGCAAAAAACTGGAAAACATGTGATTTTTACATTACCAACCAAAATATAAGTTGCTAAATATGAACCTTAAAATACGTCTCGCGTGTTTATTGTTGATTGTGTATATTTATATTCTTATTCAGTTTTTAGGTGTGTTTTGGGAAGTTTAGCTTCGTACTTTGATAGTTACAGTACGTTTCACGAAAATTGGACACGACTTAATGCATTCCTGGGTCGGTCCCATTGTGTCGATAAGAGCTTGGCAATAAACAAGTGAAGTATGAAGGGACGGACTAAGGAAAACAAGTAATGATATGATTATATTAATGTAATCAAATGAAATAACATTTTTTTTTAAATATTACTAGTCATATTTATTTACATTTATAATGTTATGCTCTGGATAGTTCTCTTTCGCTATCGCTATCCTCATCAAAATTAATTATAATTGGATTAATTATACGAACCAGACTAATATACGAATTTTCTACAGTTATTACGTGACGGACTGAATTTTTCCAACTACCTGGGGGAATATCATTAAAGCATTTTCGTATTAATTCTACAACACTAGAACTTAAAGTCGGAGAAATATTTTCAGACCTAACCAGTGATTTTAACTGGTGCCACATATGCTCTATGGGGTTAAAAATGCAATAATAGGGTGGGAGCCGTAGCACTGTATGTCCAATTTCTTCTGCCAATGTGTCACAAACATATACTTTTTTTATACAAAATGTCTTTAAAACTTCTAAAAGATCACTTTTTTTTATAACTTTCTTCAAAATATATATCATTCGCCGCCATGTCGTTCTGAATCTCCAATTTTGTATTATTTGAGCTTGGAGCTTTATGTAATTGGCGACTGTGATAGCTCGCATTGTCCATTACTATCACGCTATTCTGAGGAATGTTTGGTAAAAGACAATTCTAGAACCATTCCTCAAAAACTAACAAATTTTACCACAAAAGGATATTTAAATATAAATTAAGCAACCTAACCTACCTGATGTGCCTATATTTAATTATAATTATTACAATCCGGTCCTTTCCACATAATAATAACAAACGGTCATAAATAATGGGATGGCCCAGGTACTTTTACCGCAGTCATTAAGTTATATCCGTTTTTCATGAAACAATCTTTACACAGAATTTTCTTTGACTGTGTTGGCCAGGCCTCGTCGTGGAAACTGCCATAGAATTGCCGACTGTAAAACGATTTGCATGACACATTGTTTGCAACTCTGCTGGCAACAATTACAAATTGAGGCAACAAAATTGCAAAAGTATTACATACCCTAATGCGGCCTTTAAAGACTTATTTTTCTGTTATTGTTGAAGGGCTTAACGAGAACAAAATATTGTCGCTCGACCCACCAGGTTCGATACAACATATTCATCATAATCAACATAAAACTGTTAATAATATAAAATTTTTATTTTACACCCACCTAAATACCTACCTATTATAAGCTTCGGAGTTGTGCAACGTTCGTAATTAATGAATGACGATCCTTACGAAAGAAAGCACTTTCTACCGGTTGTGGCGCTAAAATAGTTTTTTAATTTTATTATTATAGGTCTTTTAAATGCCATAAATTTTATTTACCATTACTTTCATCAGATATACTTGACCTTGAACACACCAAGATGTTTGAGTCACATATTTAAGAACGATGCTTGATGGTAATCGAGCGTAGTAAGAGCAAGGTTAAACTTGTTTTTAAGAATACATTGTTCGGCTTCATTGTGCATTTGCCATTCTTTAAATTATCTATTTATAGTTTGATATCAAGAGACGGCAATTTATTAAGCGTACTTTGTAATTATGTTTTGCTAAAACGCAATGGCTAAGTTGCCCGTGTATCTGTCGCATAATTCAGAACCAACGGACCAAATAAGCTAAAATTGGGTCTATGTTATATAACATAAAACGACTTCTCCGAGGTCAAACTATTTTGTAAATAATAGAAGCAATTTATTTATGGTGGTAGAAATGCAGTTCGGAAATAATTTCACAGAGATCATCTGGTTTGTTCGGACTTGTTCTGTTCTGTTCTAAAAGGACGACTTATATTGTTGTTTAGTCGGATCATTTTTTGATTGTTGGTTATTAAATTATTAACTTCATTTTAAGAGTAGTCAGAATTAGTGACAAGCTGCCCGAGGTATGCCCAGCAGTGTTAGCTATAAATGTTTTTGGTAATGCGCATGGTCTGTTTTAAATCCACGATCTTGTTTTGATTTACGACTAATATCTGGCTGAGGACTTCTGTATTTTACACTAAGTTTGTCATCGTAATTTAGGGAATTAACCGAGTTGGTTAGGAAATATTCCACTAAAATGACAGTCTAAAGTAACAACGGTACCATAAAGTGTGTGTTGACCCCGCTTTCAGTAGGGTGATGGGTCGGTAGATAGTCACTCCTGATTTTTTTTACATGAATAAATAAATTTATTACGATATCTCATGTAATAAGGTATGTCCCATAAGTTTTGGTACACATTTCAGATGCCATAAAACTGGCAATTAGAACAAAATATCAAGTCGCCCTGGTAACAAAAACTTGTTTGACACCTTCACTTAACGTTGACAGTTCAGTTTTTAAATTGATTAAGTCGATATGGCTTACAAATTAGAAATTCGGAAGAGTATTTATGGACAAAATTAACGCAACATCATAAATTTGCCATATTTTTTTTGATGCTATTTTTTTTCTGAATTTATGATCCGATTTGAATGATTTTTTTTCCATTGTAGGTTGGTTCCTTGACAATGTCATAGTTTCCGCTGTTTATGATAAAAATTTAATTTTCAATTTATACTGGGTGTACTAAAAATGCTATGGTTTTTTCCAGAATTTAGCATCACTCTGTGGAGTATATTAGCAACCGAAACATATTGCAGTTGACATTAAACGGTAGGTCTTTTGGTTTACTTTATTATCTCTGTTATTAAAGGAGATACACCGTTTTATAGTGTAACATGTCTTTATAGACTTTAATATTCAACACATTCATTGTTAAATGTTTTCAAGTAGACTATGGACTTTTTCTGACATTGCAAGCGATGTGTCAGCAGATGTTGTGTTTTAAAGTTACAAAGGTCAAATAAAATTCGCCATACTGATAAAAACTGTTCGGAAACTGCTTATTAAACGTTCGTTTTGTATGCCCAGTTGCCCGACGAGTATTTTACTTTTGAAACCTTCCTGAAAACATTTAACAATGAATGTGTTGAATATTAAAGTCTATAAAAACATGTTACGCTATAAAACGGTGTATCTCCTTTAATAATAGAAATAATGAAGTAAACCAAAAAAGAAAATGTTGGGGAAAGATGGACCTACCGTTTAATGTCAACTGCAATATGTTGCGGTTGCTAATATACTCCACAGGGCGATACGAATTTTCGGAAAAAAACATAGCATTTTTAGTACACCCAGTATAAATCGAAAATTACATTTTTATCAAAAACAGCGAAAACTATGACATTGTCAAGGAACCAACCTACAATGCAAAAAAAAATCATTCAAATCGGATCATAAATTCAGAAAAAAAATAACATCAAAAATATGGCAAATTTTTGATGTTGCGTTAATTTTGTCCAGGAGTTTTTTGTTGGACGGGTCCCTAAATCCGAAATTATACGCATTTTTGAAAATCAAAATATATCGCATAGAATCATGTATGGGACAATTGCTGAATGTAAGCAGGTATTCAAATGAACCTTCCAAAAAGTGGAAGGCCTAGAATTTTTACCAGAGTACGATCAGAAAGACTGGTAAGAAGGGCGAAAAACACACTTGGTAGATTGACAAGAAAACTAGCACACTATCGAACATCTAAAAACACCATAGCGCGGGAACTATCGTGGAATGGCCAGAAATACCGAAAAAGAAGGAAGGCTCCGAAATATACAGCCAACCAACTAGCTAGAATCCCGAGATGCCATGCATTAAGAAGAGTCTATTTTGCTGACAACCAGGTGATAATTATGGATGACGAACGAGCGAAACGACAACCCTCCTAATCCTAACCTACCCCAGGCTCGGCCCCCGTATAAGGTTTTTGGGCTCTTTTATCTCGAAAAGTTTATAATGGAGGATGGGAAGCACAAAATGAGGAGGAACTTCGACGCAGGATATATGGAAAAAACCGAGAAATCAATATAAATGCCGTCCAAAACCTAATGCTAGGTGTCCGCAGAAAGTTGCGTCTAGTGGAGGACCATGGTCCTCTATATTTAATTTAAGTTCATAATTTTGTTGCTTATGAAACAATTAATTACTATGTATTACAAAACTTTATTTAAATATATTTTTTATAAAACAACTTCTCAGTTGTAGTGTGTAATTAAGTAAGCCATTGCTGTTATATACATTTTCATTATAGTATAGAGCTGACTAAGTTTTCTATTATTATGTTAAAGCTTCATAGTAGTTTTTAATATTTCATGATGGGTAAGTAACTAGGTATGATAGAAACTACCAACGATTTATTCACAAGATAAGTTGCGAATGTTGCAGAATTATATTGAATTAAGGAAACTGGTTGCACTTGTTTAACGTCATTTTTGATTAATATACCAGACGCAAAATAGAAAGTTCTCGCCTATCTGTACCAGCATGATATTAAATCTGATAATTGGCAAACAACCAGCCTATTTTTTTATCGTTATTAGCTCGTACTTCGCATTTATGCGTATATACAGGGTGGAACAAATGCGATATTTAAATTATGTGAACTTTATTAATTTTTGTGATGACCAATTATTATCCATTAGTAAATCTATGACATATAAAGCAACAATTTTTCTATCAAGGACCGAAAAGGTATTGAAGGAAGTTAAGAAGTACACGGAAAAAGTCTATAGTAAAGATTTTATTTTCAATAATTACATTTTTAAAAATAATATAGTAAACATAATTTACAAAAAACTATACTTAGTTAGAATTTGTAATAAATTTACTAAAATATATCGTAAATTTTAGAACGAATGTCTATGCATGGAGCAAACACTATAGTAAAATTATTATAGTAAACGTTTTATTGTACGATTTCCTATAAAATATTGTATTAATTCGTAACAAAATAATATTGTAGATATACTTAATTTCTAAAAAAGTACATATAGTTAGAATTTCCAATAAATTTAGTAAAATCAAGTAATTACTAAAATATGCTATAAATTTTACAATGTATAGAGAAAATGATTTGTTTATAACTCTAGTAGTTAAATATTTTAAAATGTATGATATATTTCACTGGCTATTATTTAAGTGTTTTTATTGGGTTTGTTCGGGTTTGTTCGTGTTTGTTCGGGTTTGAAAATGACCTAGTTTAAATGATCTTTTTACTAGAATAAAGGCATAAATGAGATGCAAAGGATTCCTGGAATTTGGAATTTCGAATTTCGCAACAAATAAAAGATTGTAGTAATTTTTACAAAACATTTTATTAAATTTTACAAACATTTTTCATATACTTAAATGGTTTACTAAATATTTTTCTAATTTTTTTCTGAAAATTTAGGTTAAAATTTTGCTATAATTAAATTGCAGTTCTTAATAAAAGTTTTTTCAGTTATTAACAAGGTGTTTCCTACATTCTCTGAAATTATATATTATTTTAAGATAAAAATGTGGTATAAAAGTTTTTCGCATGTCGCTTTGTTTTCGAAATACAGGGTGTTGAAAAAATATTGTATTTTCAATTTTATTAATAAATGCCAATGATTTGATAAATGCATATGATTTAAAAACTTTGAATAATGAACTCATATGAACAAAAGTCAAATAAATTGCTGCAAATGCCCTCCATGAGCAGTAAACATCCATGTACACGACGTGCTAAATTGTCTCTTATTTTGAAAATAACTAAAAAATTTAGGTACTCTTTTACCCAGATCTCCGCAAATGAATTAATTGTAAAATTTGTGCTCTAATCCTTTATGTTTAACAAATATCATTATAATATCGTTTCGCATTAATTAATAAAATGAGAAATACAGTATTTTTTTAACACCCTGTATTTCGAAAACGAAGCGACATCCGAAAAACTTTTATATCACATTTTGGTCTTAAAATAAGATGAGGATTAACCTCCTTAATTTTTTCGGAGAGGTTAGGAAACACCCTGTATAGAGCCATAATTTATGGTTAGTTTTACTATTTTTATAGGAAATTTAACTAACCTTGTACCGATTAGCTATAACCAAAAAATCGAACAAACCTTTATTCGGTTGATTACCACTATATTTTCACGACAACTGATTCTAAAGGATCTTAGAAAAATCTCCTTTTAAAAACATTATTCTAATTATTTATTTAATGGAGAAGGATCATGGTCAGAAAAGGAACTAATTTAGATCGATACTTGTTAAATCAAATCATTAACTATGTTCAATTTGGTAGACCCTTTGAGTTGGCGTTCCGAAGGCACGATTAATCTATCTCTTCTAATTTCGTCCGAAAATTGACGAATTTTTCGAGATCTTGTCCATTTTAGTGTCTAATTAGACATAGAGAAATGTTTATTTTCCGTGCAAGTCAATGTCCTAGATAGATTTGTTTCCTGGGGGAGGGTACTGGTATGGTCACCTTCAGCTTATTTCATTTTATGGATCCCATAAGCTTTCCAGGGGGTTTGTTCGGGTATGGCAACCTTCACGTTACTGTCCCATTTCGAGGCAAATTCTCGTTTCTGTAACTGTCCCCCAGCCTATATACGGCGGTGCTTCAAGTGGGCACGAGTCGACACAGGGTAGGGATAGTGTTTGTCTTAAAATATAGAATATGGGCATAAGGACCGTTTGCTTTCAATCCTCAGACAGATAAGAACGATGATAGAAGCTTATTTAGCAGCGCCTCGGCTCAACAATGTCAACCGAAAATTATTTTCAACGACGGCTATAAAGCAGCACCGGTAACATCGGCGAACGAGCCAAGCTCGGTTTTCCTGTTGTTTTACCCGGAACCTGTACAAAAACATTACCTAATAGTGTGGAATATTTATTAAAAAATAGCTTCTTTCGACTGACATTAGAAAAAAATGCGGCGTCCCCTACCTGAATTGAAAATAGAAAAAGACAAGGTAGATTAAAATACAGAAAATTGTTGTAAATTTTTTCGTGAACCGGAGCCAAAACGTAAAACCAGAACGACACCGCAAAGACAGGGACATTTTGAAAACCGAGATGAATGGAAACCAAATTTTTACGCAATAGTACCGATATTAGACCCATGTTGTGGATACCTGTATTTTTGGATTAGTAATAAACAAGCGAGCCATTCTGAAAGCCCAATGAGTTAAAAGATATATTAACCTCACGGTCACTGTGTTGTATTGAAATTTTCTCCCATCTATTAAAAAAAATTGATGATTTGAAAATCAAAACTTTTTAAATTGATGCTTTTTAGTTAGTATGTAAGGCAAGAGTTTATTTATAAATTTAAGTATTACGTGAAAATTAATAACAAAAATATCATTTTTTGATTCCCCCCAAGAGAAACGTCAGCGGGATTATAAAAGGTTCATATTTGTTCCACAGTGTATGCAAATAATAATTTGCAGCAGTAGTCTATTCTTCTAACAATAAGTAGAAAAAGTGGAAATAAAAATTAGGTTATGATAATTAATTTAAATTGGTTTGTTCGACCATTATCCTTATTCTCACGTTCTTTGTAATAAAATACAATTAATTAATATGTTAATTGTCAAGTTTATACGCATAGTAAAACAAAGAAAAAATTACTCTTTCCATTAAACATTTCAATTAATGGACTCTGCTGCTATTAAGGTTCGGTTTTACTATTGATTTATTGTTGATTAACTACTAACCACCCTATATGAGTGTAGGTCTAGTCAAAATACGTTTTATTTGGCGGTCCTATCAATCTTTTATCTATTGATCATCGATAATGTTATTTAGTTTTATTTCAGTCAAATTTATTAATAACCTTGGTTTTAAGTTGGTATTAATAAGCCCAATTTTTATTTTTTAACTGTTTGTATATGTGCCGTTGTTTATGGTGTGGTGTTGATTTTATTTTAAGGTCCGTTACCTACTATCAATTTTGTCAGTTTCGAAACCACTAATAGTACGGCAGCCCGTTACGAAAATGTCCTGTTATCACGCCGTCATCTAGTCAATGACTAATCGCTAGATTAATAAAAAATAAGAAAGTTTTACTCGAGCGAAAAAGTTCGACAACGCTGCGCTTACCCGTCAGGGTGATTTCAGTCCGTAAGTAAGCAGATTGTCTTTTTGTTACTACACCTTGTCTGTTCTTGATGAAATGATATTAAAAATATAAAAAAAAACGTGAATTCTTCGACAACGGACGCGTGTTGCAAAAATGCCATAGTTTAAATAAAAGATGTAAAGAAAGGGGTATCAAAAAGTTACAGAGCCCGGGTCAATTTTTTTTTTAATTGTTGATAACACACTAAAAAATAGTAAATCGAGTCGAACGTACATTTTCCGTGTTGCGCAGCTACAGGGAGGACAGCTGAGTCGGATCTGGTATCTGTATAATTCATGATCGCTTTGTGTGGCTTGGTTGTGTATAACAACTCAGCATCAGCTATGTCCCCATATTGCATTATTATTGATACACGTGCTGTGTTGACTGAAAACGGTTTTGCTAAAAAATGCGTGTGTAAAAATGTCAGTTCATATTTTCCCCTCATTTTCCGAGCCACAATACACGATTTCTGCTTGAAAACGGACGAGGCGCGATAATTCGAACAGCGTTAAAAAATGACCAGACCTAAGATCCAACACTGCAGTTGCGCGTCTATGAAAATGTCCGTTCTCATTTTTTCCGGTCACGAATAACGAAAAATAACATCCAACAAGTAAAACGGACGAGGCGTGATAAGTTGAATTCTCCGCCGTAATAAAAATTTCGATTTATCTCAAACCAAAACTATTCACCGCACGGAAAATGTCAGTTACTATTTTCATCTCCTCAAAAATATTACTCTGAGTCAAAAAGTAAAAAGAACGGACGAGGCGCGATAACTATTACGACCACTTTTTTTTACATGTGTAAAGATGATTCTCAAGGATTTCGGAACGTTGCCAATGTCTGTTCTTGTTAATTTCCTTCTCAAGTCCTTATTAAATCATCAAAAAACTCAAAAAAAGTTTAGGTCGTGACAGAGTTGTGAAAGATACTTCAGAAAAGTAACTAGTTACTTTATAGATACTTTTACATAAATTTATCTAGATACTTAAAATGCATAGTTACTTTTAACAAAAGTATCTCAATAATTGATTTTCTTAACAACCACTTTTTATTAAAATTTCTGTTACACCTACTTGTCATCCTAATAAATAATATGTTATGTATACGTTGTCCTTTATAACCATAGTTTATAACTTACCTTATAGAAAAAAATAATTCACATAAAGCGAACTTCTATAATACCTGCAAACAACGCACTATTACTATTCAATAGAAAACTCGACTAGTTGTAATAGCAGAATGAGTAGAAATTCCTAGAAAGTTCGCGTTCGAACAACTTTGATGTTCGCAGCTCGCCGCCCCGCCGACCCTTCTTCGTAAAAACATATATAGACGGCACGTGTGCATTTTTTGTTCAACCAAAGGGTTCAACTAACCTCTTAAAGTATCTTAGGTACTTTAAAGGTATCTTAGTTATTTTTAAAGTATCTTAGTTACTTTTAAAGTAACTAGTTACGTTTGAAGTGTATAGTTACTCCTAAAAAGTAACTAGATACAAGATACTTTTCAAAAGTAACGCAGTTAGTTAGTTACTTTTGGCATAATTAAAAAAGTATCTTAGTTACAAAGTATCTAGTTACTTTAAGTAACTATATACTAAAAGTATCTTTTTTATTGAGTTACTCACAGCTCTGGGTCGTGATCAGTGTGAAATTCTGGTAACGGGCTCCCGTACTATAATGTAAATATCAGCAGCAACAAAAAGGGCGTTTTTCTGTTTATCAAATTCTGTTAAAATTGGAGACTACCATTTTTGTCGGTCTACGTAAGATTAGAGGAAAGGAAGAGGCGTTGCTTGTACTCGAATCGTGTTCACCTACATAACAGCGCGTGCCTGTTGTTGTTTGACCGGTATTATGCAACAAATCATTAGTCGCCCGGAATGCGAATTACTACACGCTGCGCTTACATGAGATACTTTCAAAGTAACGTGTAAATTGCATTCAAATCACTGCATATCTTGCTTTACGTTAGCAAGGTGCCTTTGTATTAACAAAATAACTCATGCTATACGTAAAAAGCCTAGTTTGGGGATGATGAAATACCTATTACGTAACAGTTTTTATAATATACAGTGCGCTTTTTTTATTGCCGCGTCAAAATTTTTTTACAAGCAACTTTCAGTCCTTAACATATAACTTACTAAAATAAACTAATTGCCTGTAGAAACGATTATAATTTGCGAAGTATATGTTACTTCCTGCATTAGAAAGTAAAAGTTTTTTTTAGATCAGTCAATAATTTCTTCGTTTACCCTTTTATATTTCTCGTCATTTTACTAAAGTTACTTTTATATATAAATAATTTACACTCCTACTACAATTTGTATTGAAAAAATAATGTTCAAAGATCAACAGTTTAGTTTCTCTAACGCAATTATTAACCAGAAGTTCCGTAACCGCAGCTGCATGTATCGCCGGTCACGGCGAAATAACGCGACTATAGGTCGGCCTAATAGTTTTACAATTTTTACCAAACGTATGTTTTTATGTTGTGTTGCCAGTCACAGGGTTCACGCAGACCTAGTAGTCTTAATTAAGGGAAAAATACTACACGAAGTCATTCTCTTGAGTAGAGATACTCATTTTTGTCTAAAAAAGTTTAAGAAATAGCGTGTATTAGCTGTTACCCACAAATTTGTGCATTTTTGTATCGCCGGTCACGCATGAAAATGTTACCGGAGATACATTGATGTGACCATTTGTTATCCAACTATATACAATATTTTTTTATTAACCATTTATAAACCATTAAGGAACAATATATTTTGATGTGCAGTTTCGTTTACTATAGCTAGCCTTATAGCTAGACTAATTTTCTTAGTATTTTAACATTCTATAAGGAACGTTCCAAAACTTTAAGCTAATATAAGACAGGGCTAGGAAAATGGTTATAGTGACTGATTAAAATAACTCAGTTCTAAATATTGGCGTTATATGATTCAGAAGAGTAAAATTAGCCATGTGACCGGCGTTAAATTATTAAAAAATCGATGCTATGTGACGATGATTTTTTGCTCGGACATATATAATTCCTCTAATTAGATACTATAAGAAACCTGTTAAAAAATTAACACATGTTTTTGAGATTATTTATTTTTAAAATCCGATTTACTTATTTTTTTACCAACTGTTAAAACGCCGGTTGGGAGCCATCTTGGCAAAGAGAATTAAATAGGAAGAGGGGTCTTGCGATACATAATTTTGAAGGTCTATCGACTAATTTACGATGGTAGAATATTACTTCTCTATTCGCACCCAAAACAAAATGGCGGCGTTTTAAAAACTACATAGTTTTTTTATTATCCTTCATTTCATTTATCGCCTTAGAAAAATAAATTCAACTTGGCATAGTGTGGTAGGATTAATGAGCTACACTTTCCTGCATATTTCATGGTGCTGAAATTCAAAATGGCCGATGGGCGCCATCTTGTACAAGAAATTGAATAGGAAGTGGAAAATTGCGATAGATTCTACAATTTGGTATAAGGCAGCCAAAACAGCTGGCTGATACTCACTGCTTTATACAAAGTTGTAAAATCTAAACTAAAATAACAAAAATAGTAAATATTTTTTTAAAAAGCCGCCAATTTGTTTTGGATACGAACAGGAACTCAATGTTGTTGTACTCGTTAGGACATTTAAAATGATGTATCGCAAGGACCCACTTCCTATTCAATTATTTTAACAAGATGACGCCCATCCGCCCTTTTGAACTTGAGCACTATGAAATATCCCAAAAAGTGTAGCTGTATGATTTCTACTATACTTTGCCAAGTTATATGCAGTTTGTAAGACGCCGCCATTTTGTTTTGGGTGCAAATAGAGATGTGACATAGTAAAGTACCCGAAAGTACCTTCAAGAACGTGTATCTCAGACCCCTCTTCCTATTTAATTTTATTTTCCAAGAAGGCGCCCATCCGCCATTGTGACAGTTAGAACTGTCATTTCTACGTCAAAATCTTCCCCTATTGTTGATATATTTTATATAATCCAATTTAATATTTAGAATAAATTATTAACAATATCGCATTTTTATATTCTTTTTGAATTTATACATACATACAACTATACATTTTTGCATGTTTAATGAATTAAAAAAATAATAATTTTCGAGAAAATCTGGCTACGCCACTGAACTTTACATAATGATCTCAAACAAGATCAGTTTTTACCATTTTAGTTAACGCCTAACGGAAATACAAGGGGTATCTAAGAAGCGAAGATTTTGAAAATCACCCTGTAGATTAAAAACTAAGAGAGTCGTGACAAATTTGACACCGGAATCTTTCGTTTCGTCTAAAGGTGGGACACTAAAGTGAAAATCGCAACATTCTATCTAATTCTAATACTCTCAGAAGGTGTTGAAAGTGGGACACCCTGTATTTAAATGATACTTAATATGTCAAAATATGCATTCTGGTTTCTGGTTTCTTTATTTGTCTTTAAGCTAGGACTAGGTCCTCTTACTTTTATTAAATTACAATGTTTATAAACTTAAATATATGTCGGGTGTTTTTATCCACGGGGTGGCGTGGTGGTGGCGGTGGGGGTTACTCTATGGCAGGTGGTGGCGGGTCGCTAGGTCTTGGTCGGGTTCTCCTTATTCTCCTGTTTAATGGTCTAAAGGCTTGCCTTATTTTGTGGTTTGGGTGGGTTGTCATGGTGGCTATGAACTTGACTGCGTTTGTGTTCAGGTGCTGGGTTAGAGTTTCTATTTTCAGGTCCCTATGGATTTGCGAGTTTCTCATGAACCATGGGGCTCTGGTGATCATCCTTAGTGTTTTGTTTTGTATGGCCTGTAATTTAGTTCTTCTGGTTTTTGTGATTTGAATCCAGGCGGGGCTTGCGTAGGTGAGTGACGGTCTTATGATTGTCTTGAACAGTGTGAGTTTATTTTTTAGGGACATCTTTCTGTTTCTAAGGAGTGGGTGGAGTCTGCTGATCACGTAGTTTGTTTTCTTGGTGGCGGCTTTGATTTGGTTTTCCCAGCTTAGTTTTCTATCAAAAATTAGGCCTAGATACTTGACTGCTGGGAGCCAGTTTATGCGGGTGTTCCTTATGGATAGCTGTTGTGCCTCTGGTGGTCTGTGTTTGGTGCTGAATATTATTGCCTGGGTTTTTTCAGGGTTTAATTTTATCCTCCATTTATCTGACCAGTTCAATAATTTGTTGAGGTGTCTCTGGAGTCTTCGGTGGATTAAGTCTGGGTCCCTGCTTTCTGCTGTTATGGTGGTGTCGTCTGCATATAATCCGATTTCCGTCTCAGGGTCCTCCGGCATATCTGCTATGAATATTTTAAACAGTTCTGGGGATAATGGTGATCCTTGCGGTACCCCGCTCCTCATCTGTCTTGTGGTGGATAGGGCTTCATCAATTTTCACCTTGAAGGTTCTGTCCTTTATGAATGATGCGATGATCTTTGTGATGTGTGGGGGGAAACCGAATTTTATTAGTTTTAGAATGAGCCCTTCGTGCCAGACTTTGTCGAAGGCCAATATGCATTTAAAAAATATAGGCGCCCCAAAAGGACTCCTTCTCTTTCCCACCACTTCCCCCACCCCCAAATAAAACACCCTGTTGTTTTATTGAAAAATACTTTAAAATCAGTGGTTAAAACTTGAATGGTATAGTGTCATATCAATATTTAACACGTTTATTTTCTGTTTTAGGTATGTATTCATACAGAATTGACAACCTACTTACAAACAGATCATTTATGTAGGTAAGTAGGAAGGAACGAGAAACTTAGTACTTATTAGATTTAACAACTTTTTTAATGGAATACTTTTACACAAGGCTAACACCCTTCTAATACATCAAATATTAATTGGCAGATGTCACAATAATTACAATAGCCTATGCCGCGCAACCTATTGTAATCATTTTTTAATCGAAAAATACAAGAAACGCATCTCGCTGTATCACAATTTAGAAGAAATAACTTTTGCGTTATGAAATCAAAAATAACGAATTCAAACATAACGCATCCTGCCATTTCATATCAACAAAGCGCTCAGGCTCATCCCAGCAAGATTATTATGTAAATATCAGTTGTCTGGTAGTCAGGTGGTTTTAATTACAATAGTCGACGATAGCACACAGTCTTATCTCATCTTTCTCTTTGAATGCGCGAATATCGACTGCCGACGAACATCTTCGCAGACAGCATGAAGTATCACGCCTCAACAAAGACGTGGAAGAAATTTTGGCTTGGGGTGAGAGCAACCAAGTCGAATTTAACGCTAAAAAAACCCAGGCAGCAGTTTTCTCTAAAAAGGTTAACATTACAGAACCGGAAATAGTCATGACCGGACACGCAATCCCACTGGCTAAATCTATTAATTTTCTGGGCGTCAATCTGGGAGGAAGTATGTCTTGGCATAACCACGTTGTGGCAATCGCCAAGATGTCTTCTCCGAAGCTTGGGGTACTCTTCCGAACCAGAAAGTTGTACACACCTGAACAACTTTTGACACTATACAGCCCAGATTCGACCATCACTAGAGTACTACTCTCATGACTGGAGCTCTGCACCCAAACATACTCTTCGGCTACTGGATTCCATCGAAAGGAGAGCTATTCGTCTGATCGGAGACCACGAGATGACGAAGAACCTCGACAGCCTAGAACATCGAAGACAGATTGGGGATTTGACTCTCTTTTACAGATATTTTCATGGAAGGTGCTCGGATGATCTTGCCCTCTTAATTCCGCCCAGAGCGACGAATAGCAGAAATACACGACGAACCACTGCCGCCCATCCATATGTGGTTAAGCTTAGTTCTCCTCGAACTTCATTATTTAAGAATTCTTTCATCTGGAGGACTTCATCCTTGTGGAACGACCTTCCCGAGGTCGTTTTTCCCAACGAATATAACCTCCAACGATTCAAAACCAACGTGAATCGCTTTTTGCGCACATGCACCACTCCCAGAGTGCCATAAAGGATTTTTCCTATAGTGCTTGTGTTTGATCATAAACAAAAAGTCTATGACGGGGAGAGCATACTGGGTCTGGGACGAACGAACCATCAAGATGTTCAACTATCCTTCTATTTCATATACGGGTACCATAGATATTCCAGCGAACCGTCTCTTTTTTCGACAGTTGACACCAGCAATATGTCATATCGATCTTATCGATCAGCTGCTTGGGACATTCAATAAAATTCCCCAGTTTAGTGATGGGTTGTACTAAGATTATGTGCTGTGTTTTTAAAGCTCAATTGGTTCTAATAAGCTATAAAGGTGTATTTTCATCGTTTTAGTATAGTTTATTTTGTTTTTAAAAGTTTGATTAACTACATATTGAATTGTTTGTGTATATAGTAGATCGCAGTAAGTACTATAATCACTTGACGATAAATTTATAGCTTAATATTTTATTAAACTCTATACGCGAAAAATAATTATGGAACATAATTATTTATTGTCTGCCTTCTACGGCTTCTACCGCAGCTAATTAAAAAATTCGTAGATGTTTTATTTCTTTGTTATGATGAGTGGGTTCGGATTTAATTCAGTTAAATATCAGGTAGTACTTTTGTGTGGCGACTTGAATGTGGAAAGTTTGGTTAACTTGGAAAATAGGAAATATATGCATGATATTTTTAATAGTTTTGGTTTAAAACCGCTCTTACCAAATGAACCTACAAAATACATATATGTACTTGGTCAGAATCAAAGTACAATTCTTTATGTAGTTTGTAATAAAATGTTTATCACTGTTTCTAGAACTTGGAGCTTTGCAGATATTTTTCGGGGTTGGGAGGAGGGTCGCTGGCCTGTGGTAGCCCTACTAAGTGAACTAGTGGATGAGATATAATGTAAATCAGCAAAGTATTAAATAAGAAATATAAAATGAATTTAACTGAAACATAAATAAGGTTATGTTTTTATTTCCAATAACTCATTTCATTTTGAAATAAACTTTGCAAAATAAATGTACTAATTTTAAGTACGCTCCTGCAATTCATACCAACCAATACAAATTAAATAACCAGATATAAGCAGGGAGGTAATTAATGTCACTTCAGACTGTTATTATCTGGCGAGAGGGTTCCCTGCAAACGCTATATACTATAGCCAACTTTTCTTGTTTGTTAATTCATGAAGTTTTGGCGAACATGATTTTTATTTATTACATTCAATTCTGGTTACCAAAACTAAAAATTTTAACGATTCGGCCACATAAACTAAAACAATAATAATGGTGGTTATGCTGTTCTATCCTTTACTTCCATTAAATGATATTATCAGAAAATTACTGTAATTATTATGTTTTTTTGCGCATAATTCTTACTCTCTCTCTATGTAGCTCTTACAACCCAGGATGGGTATTGGCAGACTCCACAATTCCCCTCCACAGGACTCTGTCCATCATTAGCCTTCTGCTTCCGCGACATTCAGAGTTCTAAGATCTGAAGCTATATTATCTCTCCACCGTAGTCGTGGTCTTCCTAATGGTCTTCTGCCGATCGGGGCCTGCTCCCATACCAGTCTGACAACTCATCGTTATCCTGTCTCCTGACCCGACATGACCGGCCCATCTCAATCTGTCCGCCTTAATTATTTTTACAAATTCCGGTTCCGGTTTCCTACTACGATATTGTAGTGTAGTTTCATCCCTTGTAGGTCCATATATACTAGAGGATTTTCCTCTCTGCAATCCTCAGTCTGTTCTCATTCTGTTTTCTTCATGCTCCAGGTCTCACAGGCATATGTCATAATCGGTCTTATAATGGAGTGGTATTTTCTTATTTTTGTCGTCCGCGATACATTTTTGGATTTTATTATTTTCTGCAGTAATGCAAGACAGCAACGGTTGGGACTTTGTATTCTGATGTTAATTTCCTTCGTCACGCTATTATCTGACGTGATAGTGGTACCCAGATATTTAAACTCATGGACTCGTTCGTACTGGTCCCTCGTCATATTCTGTCATATTCGATCTCTACGCTCCGTTCTCCGATGTGGTCATGTACTTGGTTTTACTCTAATTTATTTTTAGGCCTACCTTTTTCGCTGCAGAGTCTATTATAGTCTGCATAGTTCTTACGCCATGTTGAAATGATAAATTACAATATCAGTAGGTGTGCAAAAAATAAAAATACTTAAAAAAATAGTAGGTAGATACTTTTATTGTGTGGCTTATATGATGGCTTCTCTTCCTCGTAGTTGAATAAGTAATTGCCTTATTATTTCCTGCAGGTGCTCCCATTATGCGACGGGTGAAAGCCATGTAAATGCAGAACATGTAGTTCGATTGCTAATTTATTTTTTATCAGTCTGATATGTATATACCTATATGCGATTAGTTTTGTTGTTGTTAGAAGAAGTTTAGAATAAATGTAATGTGTTTCTTTAAAAGGAACCTCAAATCATGAGGTGAAAACAAATTGCACAAATGGCGCTTTGAGTTGATAAGCAACGAATACTTTTGATAAGCGAGAAAAATCACAATATGTCATTGTCATAAAAAGCCGCGTGTCCTACTGAAAACTGATAAACAAACAAATAAACGAACAAACCGGAACAAACCCAATCACATTACTAGATACCGCGATGGCTAAAAATAAAATTTTTTTCTGTATTTTCCAAGTACCATGCATCAATAAAAAAATTCTTGTTTTATGTTTTATTTATTGGATTATTATACGTATATATTATATGGGTCCAATTATATCGGGCTTATTGCATTGCACAATCTATAATGAACGTTCTTTTTTAATAAAGTATCTATACACTCGGAAACATTTTTAATAATTGTTTGACCTGCATTATTACATTCTCTAATTACTTCTATCTTATGTCCCTCAATGCCGAGCATCGATGTAGTTATGTAACTTAGCACTTGATTGTTTTCGAGACGGGAGAAAAACTTAAAACTGGCGCCCTAGCATATCCTCCATCCCTTGTTGTTTTTAGTAGTATTATTTAAAAAAAAATCGAACCCGTGCTCCCGCGCATTTTGACTAGATTGGGCTTGTTCCAAAAGTAATAGTACACAGTAAAACTGCAGATTCTTTGGGTAAAAATATTGCGATTTGGTCAAACATTGCTTGCTCAAAAGTTGATAATAACCGAGTTGTGTATACAGGGTGTTCCTTAATGACGTGCTAATATTTCAGGATGTGATTTCTTAGGTAATTTTATGAAGAAAAGTTCATATGAACATATGTCCGCAATGGCTTAAATTTTTTGCTACATGGTGGTGAATTTTTATTTTTTAATATCTCCGAAAGTACTTTCGATATTATTTTCAATTTTGGCATGTGTTAATAGGATATAGAACCACAAATTTTAGTTAGAAAAGTTATTCAATTGTTCCACCAGTGGCGTACCTGCGAATATGTCCTCTAATATTTTTTACAAAAAAGATGGTACGCCTCTAACATTCTTCCATGTGGATATTTTTTCTGATTAGCCTGGTCAATTCTACATTAAAACCATCTCTTGAGTTTTTCTCGTCTTGATTTAAACCACTAAATTCATATGAAACTCATTATTACTAACATTGCTAAAATAATAAATGATAAATTTTCTTTCATAAAAATTGTTGGAAATGGCCACCTTCACTTAAAGTCATGCTTCCGCCCATCTTCGCATCGAATTGCCCACTCCAACAATTTTTATAAAACAAAATTTATCATTAATTATTTTATCAATGTTAATAATAATGAGTTTCAATATGAATTTAGTAGTTTTAATCAAGAACGAGAAAACTCTAGAGAACATTTTCATATAGAATTGACCAGGCTAATTAGAAAAAATATCCACATGGAAAAATGTCAGTGGCATACCATATTTTTTGTAATGTATCAGAGGACATGTTCGCAGGGACGCCACTGGTGGAACAATTGAATAACTTTTCTAACTAAAATTTGTGGTTCTATATCCTATTAAGACTTACCAAAATTGAAAATAATATCTAAAGTACTTTCGGAGATATTAAGAAATAACCATTTAAAAAATAAAAATTCAACGCCCTGTAGCAAAAAATTTAAGCCGTTGCGGACATATGTTCATATGAACTTTTCTTTATAAAATGACCTAAGGAATCACTATTAAAGAAAACACTATTTGATCTTCTTGATTTTCACTATATTTTGTCAACATGACGTGTTTCACCGTCACAGCGGCTTCATCAGATGTCTATGTCACATAAAATAAGATTTTTTCTAAGGAATCACACCCTGAAATATTAGTACGTCATTAAGGAACACCCTGTATGCACGTGAAAATTTTAATTTCTATAATTTCCTGATTAACTTACTTTCTACCAACGTTTTTGCATACAATTTGTGAGTGGAGGTTTTTAGATTATGTATTTTATTTTAATAACATAAACATTTATTAATTAATAACACAGTCGTAATCTCTCGAGGTTTGTTTCGGCATTTTGGTGTCCTTGCTTAAAACATACCATCTGTGTTCACAAAACATCATAAATTGACGCCAGACATATAACTTGCGATTTTTACTGTTTTTTGGAATTGTGGATATATTCTTGTATATTATTATGTAACTAACCTCAACAACAATGAACGGGTTTGAACAACGAACAATGGGATAGTCAGTTTGACGTATTATTCAATTAAAGATATTGTTAGGAGGTTGCTATGACATAAATTACTGTAGAAATAGAGATTTTATTTATATAAATTTACTGTCGCGTTCTTGTATTTTCTTATGCAAGACTGATTCTCACTATCGTGCACGGCACGGCAAGACACCGGCACGGCAAAATGGGTTAATCAATGAGGCTTATGGATTTTGCGGGTGTAAATTGACACTATGTGCAACGTCTCGGCAAGCGACGGCCCTGTCAAAATTCATAAGACGCAATGATTAACCTATTTTGTCGTGCCGGTGCCTTGCCTTGCCGTTGCCGAGCATGCGCCTTGCACGATAGTGAGAATCAGCCTTTATTCTTTTCTGAATAACTTCGTTGTATAAAGTCATTTTTAAACCAAATTTACAAGAAATATTTACAAAACGTATAAGTTTTCGTAAACTAAATGTAACAGAACGAATTCGTATATCATACAGGGCAGGTTAAAATAAGAAGTTTCTTTAAACCAGTCATAAAAATAAGTTCTTTCTTTCTTTCTTAAATAATTGAAATTTACATGTACAAAATCTTCTTACATTCTGAACAAAATACATGTTTAGAGATTTCGCTCGGTTAAGCATTTCCTGAATAAATGTTTCTAAGCAGGTAATAACTGTTTTTAATCAGTTTGTCATGGAACCCATTTTATAAAATGACATTGACATACAAGACCGTGTATAAATAAAAAATAATTAACCTAATAATCCTGTGTTACCTTAAAAAAGTAAGTAAGTAATAAATGTTTAGACTGTACTTAAAAAAGAAGCAAGTTGTACTGTTAATTGCTATAATTACGTCGCTCTAAACCGTTAGACGATTTGAAACTGGTGTCTCCAGTATGCTGTAGATATACTAATTTATTTTCTAATGTTATTTAATAGACGGTTGCAAATTATAACGGGAAGTGCAATTTTTGTTGCAGGATTACTAGCAGGGCGTCTGCTTGTCGTCTAGATTAGATCGAAACCAGGACTGGATTAGGATATATCATTTATAAATTTTTTGGGATTAAATTACACCCCTCTAAAACTTTGTAGAATACCAATAACTATGCTTTAAAAGTGGTACACCTAGGAGCATTGCTAGGTGTTCTACATTATTATGTAATGAGTAATCTTTACTGTATGCTGTGAGTGTTACAAAGTCGAGAGCGTACTTGGGATCTCAAGAATATAAGAGGTACAGAAATGGTTAAATCAAAGCAAAATATCGTTTTTGAGATTTATTGATGGGTGAAAATTTAACATATTTTAAATACTTTCCGATCAAAAATCGAAATTTAATATTTTATCTACGACTAGTACATAATGTAAGTATTATACTTCTGGGTTTTGCAGTATACAGGGTGTTATTTCCTGAGATAAAGACAAATTGAAGAAAAATACCCATAAATGGCCCTTTCAATGCATTCAGCGGTAAAAGTGACCTGACGTCAAACCAGAAAAACACCTGTGTAGCACTGCGATATATGTAAGCAATCAAGGAATTCTGTCCGGTGTTGTCATATGTACACCTTAAACTCTTTAGACAAAATAAAATAATTTAAATACTTTTCCATTTTGTACAATTAATTGAAGAACATTTACGACGGACTATGTTTTAAACAACCCGAAAAACATATGGAATAGTAATACCCACATACGTCACTAGATCAAATGCTAATGACCTCTTGACGCCTTACATCGTCTAAGCGAAGTAGTTTCATATAGCGCCGTACGCTTGCGGTCTTTAGTTGAGGACCAACCGGCGGCCGGATACGTTTTGTCTCGTCGATCACCAACACACTCTCAGCAATCCGCTCTGTTTTTCGGTTTACGCGTGTATCTTGCCAGTCCATAAATAATGTTTGAATATTGTTTTTATTGACGCGTTTCTTCTGGACGTCAAATTTCGTCGCGTGTAATAAAATCTAATAATCTGTAGTATAATCTTTATTATTATATTTTCAAAAGCTAACTATCGGTTCTGTTTCACTATTACTGTGTGTAATTAAAGTGTTTCCAGGAGTGTTCCCATGAAAAAGAAAAAAAAACTGATTGTGTTTGTGCCTGGATTTCCTCGCTCTTTAGGTATAAAGATAAATACAAGTAGGTAGAAAATAATATATTTTATATGGAATTTCAGTTTTACATTAAGTTTGGCAATATTGCCATTGGCTCTGGGTGAAATGTTGTACGGTAGCGCGGACTGACCTGTGAGTAAGAGTGTTTGTTACACCACTATTAAAACGGTCGTTTTAAAAAAAAAATATGTCGTTCTTCTCTAGGACACCCAAGGAGTCACCCATTTAAATATAATACGTCATTTCCATAATACCCTGTATATTATTCCCTTAGCCTTAGGGAATATTGACGAAGGATTAATAGTCCTTATTATCTCCTGCACTCCAATTACAAAATTTCTCAATTTAAATAGTATGTACCATGGAGACACAAACTCAAAAGTGTCAAACGCATAGTGCTTGTGTATTTGTATTCAGATGGATGAAAATGCAGAGTCTTTTACTTGTATACCGCCAGAAATTGTACAACTAGCTCAGCAATAACATCTACCTTAATACCGGACACATCGAAATCCATTTATAATAACACGTACCCAACCTTCAACGAACGGCGTCTTCGACAAGGCTCGAACTCATTTTTAGAAAATATTTTGTTAACCTATTTCGCTGAGTTCAGTGCAAAATACAAGCCATCTTCATTATGCTCATTATATTCAATAATTAAATCTATGTTGAGAATAAACCATGACGTTGATCTGGAAAAATTTGGACTCGAACGTCGCCAATCGGCACATTTCGGGTGGAGCGCGAAGATCGGGTATCAAGTGAAAGGTAGCGATTCGATTTTTCGCCTGAATTTATATCTATAATAGTATTTCCTATCGAGCGAAAAACTGCTCGAATATACGTCGGCGTCAGGCGAAGCTCGGGTATCGAGTGGAAGGTAATAAGTAACAAGCGACGATTTTCGCTTGAATTTATAACTCGAGCAGTTTTTTTAATAATAGAGCGATGTCGGTTATTTCAATAATCGAGTACTCGGGTGGTTTTTCGCTCGAGCGATCACAACACTGGTTCTAGTATTGGGTTCCCATCTTTATACAAAATGGGTTAGCGCAACGCGCTCGCCAGCCGCCGACGTGACTCCATGGACATAAATTTACTGGTCCGGACCTGAACTAATGACAGTTGGACTAGATTGAATGTTCATGATATTAATAAATTAAAATACTGGAAAATTATAGGTATAATAATTATTTTGCCGGCTGTTCATTCAAGAGGTACCCCGTACTTCTTTAAACGAGCGCGTTGTTATATACAAGTAGGTTAAGCGATATAATAAAATATAATAAATAAGTAATATCAATCATTACGAATACTATTTATGTTTGTTAATAGTATACAGTATCACCATTAAAATTGGAGCCATATGGAGAAGAATGTATTGTTCGATTTAGGTAAAATTTAATTTCATCATAAGTTTTTGCTTCAATAAAGACCAAATATGATTTAATTAAATGGGACAGATATAACAGAAGCCACATGTTCTGTTATCTATCAAATTTGACATTTTTTCCACAAAATGTCGAAAACTGGCATTTATTGATCGAATTTAAAAAAAAAATTATGGGGAAAAGTTGTTTGATTGAAATTGGGTTTGTTTGGCAACTTAATTATAAACAACGGCACTTTTATTCTAATATTTTAATTTTTCCAACGTTTTTTTTTTTGATTGCATTGATTTAAAGTTATGAGGATTTAGCTCCACAGATGGCAACATTTTTAAACTGCAATTTATTTTTTGAGGAAAACGAATATTTAGGTGGAATTTCTGAAGATCTTTCTCATATAGTGTAGCGAAATGATATAATAAAGTTGATTCAGAATTAAAATTGTGTTCAGATTTTAAATTTAGGAGACTAATTAAAGCATCGATAGATAAATTCTTGTAGTTTGTAGGGATACTCATCCTGATCTCTCTGGTTTAGAATTTAGTGTGTTTTGTAAGGGTGTGAAAGTGTAAAAAATTGTAAATTTATTTATTTATTTTTATTTTCTCTCTTTATAATTCTATTGGGTTCACTTTCTATGTAGGAATCAGGGTCCCCGTAAGGGCTACTGGCGCCTGTGTGCAAAAAAGGATTTTGGCGCCCCCTTAAGGCATTTTGGATCATGTTTTTTTATTTATTTTTTTGAAGGTAGGTAGGTAGGTAGGTAGGTAGGTGCTTGAAAAAAAGCCAAAAACTGAACTTTAGAAGTCATATTTATTTGTAGACTAAAATATCAAAATGAAACAAACAGAATAAAATCATACCAAAATAAATTAAAATAAATTCTTGTTCACACCCATTTTAAAGCATTTACTTAACTAATGGGGTACAGACACGTTGTTTATAAATACTAGAAAATAACCCAAAACTAAAAATCACATATTTTTTAGGAACAAATAACAGAAATATTGCCTAATGTCTACATATTATTATATATAAGTACTACTTTCTACTAATACTTAGATATTTTAAAAAATATGCAATATGCAGATACTTCTGATGAAAAATATGTAGGTAACTTCGTTATAAAATCAAAAATGATAGCTAGGTACAATAGAAAAATACAAAATAGTTATTGTAGCAGCGATATTTTCCGAGACTTTGTTACTGCACATTCATTAATTACATCGCTAAAATTTATACCATCAAAAAGTTCGTGTTCAATTGCTAATATCGCTAGCCCAGACAATCTTTCTTGAAGCATTGTCGATCTTAAATAATAACTAACTGGATGATATACTAATAAAATTTCGTGTGTATTTATACCTAATCCTATTTAATTTCTCAACTTTTATTTTAAAATTAATTTTTGTTTTTTGTTTGTGTTTTTTTTGGAAATTTTTGAAATTTTTGACCCTGCGTTTTGGCGCCCCTAAAGGATGGCACCCGTGTGCATTGCACACTTTGCACATATGCTAGCGGGGGCCCTGGTAGGAATCGGTCAGAAGAATATGAATTGTAGTGATTTACCATTCTCCTGGTGTTTTATATTTTCTTATATTTTATTTGTTTTGTATTCCTTTTTTTATTATGCTCTGACTGCTTGCTGTATTCTACATTTTATGCATATAGTAGACAGTTAAGAGTATATCAACTTATAGGGTCTGTATTAATCATTATATCTAGGTTAAGCTAGGAGGCTCGGCCTCAACTTCGCCATTTGTAATCTTTTACAATAAAGTCATTTATTATTATTATTATTAAATAAATGAATCGGTTATAGGGTCGACTTCCGTTTTCAATGAAATAGAAGAATAGAAAATAAAAATTATTATGATTCAAAGGTATGTGGACATAAAATTAAAATACAAACAACTTTTCCAAATAATTTTTTTTCAAAATTCGATCAATTAATGCCATTTCTCGAAATTTTTTGGGGAAAATGCTAAATTTGACAGTTAACAAAAGCCGCATGGTCCCATTTAATTATGTAATTTTTGGTTTTTATTGACGCTGGAACATTTTCATTTCTTTTTACATAAAAAGTTGCTTTTCAATCCTGTCTATAACTACAGTGAAACCTCTCCTAACGGACACCTCTAATGAGCGGACATCTCTATTAAGCGGACATTTTTTCATAGTCCGGAACTATACTACTGAAATTCCATGAGAATCAACCTCTCTTGGGCGGACGCGGACAGGCTGTTTTCATACAAAGAGTGCGAAAACCCTCCTTTAAACGGACAACATTTTGTTAAAGTATTCGGGAGACAAATAAGTACGGTGCATAAACTGTCTAAAGACAGACCGGCAACCAATCGCGTATGGGTGGCAGAGCGAAAGGACTTCGCCGAATGAAAGTATGTGTGATTCCCCGACAGCAGTACGCCGTTTATTTCTGAGTTGTAAGCTTAAAATCGTAAACAATGGCACAAAAATATCGCGTTTTGAGTCTGAAAGAGAATATTTATGTTGTGGAAGTTTGTAATTTGATAACAATGATTTGGGCGAGTTCATTGATAGCAATGTGCTATTAGAAGATGATAGTGACCCCATTCCTACCGATTATGTAGTTCAAACTGAAACCACATCACTATCTGACAACTCTGATGAAGAAGTTGAATGCAGTAATCAAATAAAAGTGTCACCAATTATCAACAAGCCATTAATATGGTATAAAGGAATTATAAGAGAATGCAAAGAATAGAGGTGACTGGATGGAATTGTTATCAGACTTGGAATTACATTTTCTAGATTGCAAGCTTAAAACGCAAACACGTTATTAGATTTTTTTTTAGTACTACATCCTAACTAAAACTAGTATATTTTTGTTATGTTATGTTTATTTGTACATACATATCCATAGTAATAATTTTGCATTTACATATTACCTAATAACAAATTTCCCATGGGCGGACACCTCTATTAGGCGGACACATTTAGACGGTCCCGTAAATGTTCGCCGAAGAGAGGTTTCACTGTATATAACTTAGAAACGGCATTTTTTCATTTTATCGATTAATTATTAAACTTTGAATAAATCCTTCGATGGTTCTCGTCCCTTGCAGATAGAAACCACCTGTGTTCCAATCGTTATTATCACTGATGTATTGAGAAATAGCAAATCCTTATCCGGAGGTAATTCGATTCCGTGCAAGAACTTTAATTTTACTTACTTTATAAATGTATATGATTTTCTCAAATATAAATTGGAAGATTAACGCAATACGGCATTTCCACCCAACAAACCCTTAACATTTTTATATATGTAGTGGAGGCCTGGGAGACGATGGATACAAGGAGAGAATTAACGTATACCCATAAATATCACGGGACAACTAGATACATAAATATTAATAATGTTGACTGACTGTTTTGATTTCTGTCGTCGCAACAAATGTTTAGATAATCAGAACATCAAAATAGTCGTAAAACGTTAAAAATACATTTCTTTACAAGACCGTTCGAGATCGCAACGGAATCTCTTTTATAATTTGTTAAATGTTGCTGTCTTTTTGATGTATCATGTATATTTTGTTAAGGTGTTAAAATAATACACGCAAGATATTGATGAGTTTTTGACAAAATATCATCAAAAATGATCGTATAAAATCATATTTAAGTTATCGTTCCCGCAAGTAAATTTGTAAATTTTTTCAAAACGGCTGTATTTACATCGTAAGCCCTAATATGTCCTTGGCTAGGCCTAGGTATAAATCCCCCCACCCATGGACTAGTTCGTTTTTTGTAAATATTGTATCAACTGAAGACACTATTAATAGTTTTGTGATTCTCTTCCCCCCTTCAAGGTTCATGCCTGGAAACAAAAATTGTTTATATCCCACAAGGTTCATGCTTAGATATGCCACTGGAGCCTTCCCGTTCATCTGCAAAATTAAAATGGCAGTTTCTTGTGGTATCTTCTGTATGTTTAATTTTTTAATCTCTTAATTACTCGCTTACTGTAACGACAAGCATTAACCATTTAAAAAATATCATTTTTCAAAATTTTTGTTCGGAGGATATTGATTAAGAAACACGCTCCTCTTAAAATAGGGGTTTTCTAGGACACCCAAGATATCACCCATTTAAATATAATAAACCATTTCCATAACACCCTGTATATCGTCGGCCTAATATGAAAAATGCCATTTTTACAAATTGATCAAATTTGCTATTTTTGCCGAATCTGGTAAACAGTGGCCGAAGCAAAAAGCTAAGTTTATGTTTTCATAAACTGAGAATATTAGCTTTAGTGTTGTGATGGCTCGAGCGAAAAACCGCTTGATCACTCGACTATTGAAATAACCGACATCGCTCGATTATTAAAAAAACCGCTCGAGTTATCTATTCGGGCGAAAACCGTCGCGTGTCACTTATTATCTCTATCCCGAGTTTCGCTTGACGCCGGCGGAAATGTACCGCTGTAGTGTGATCGAGTTAAAAAACTGCTCGTATATTCGAACAGTTTTTCGCTCGATAGTAAATACTCTAGTTATAAATTCAGACGAAAAACCGAAAAATATCGCCTGTCACTTGATACACGATCTTCGGTCTACGCGCCGCGGTAACACGACATACGTCTTTCTTAAAGGCACATAAACGAGAAGGTGCATATAAAAAAGTATGCCAAATCCCTTAACGGATTCATCGCGACATAGGTTTTGTAAAGTTTTGTTTTAACTGGCTAGCCAGCGGCGTAGTTTAGGTCTCCGATTGTAAATATTAAAAAAATAAAGGATATAATTTTTAAATTTTTATTTACTATAAACTCGAGAAAACTTCTCAAAAATAATGTAATAAAAGAAATTGACAAAATAACAAAACGAAGAATATGGTTAACAGAATATGTAGAAAAACTCGTTGGTAATCTTATAGTAAACATTTTTAAATCTAAACAGGAACTTTTTATTATTAAACTCAAGAAGACTTGTTAAAAATAACATACATTATAAAAAATATTAATGGAAAATAAGAAAACGAGCAAAATAGTTAACAAAACATAGGTTTCGCAAATTTTTTGGTAACCAAAAGTAAACATTCTTAAATTTAAACAGGAGCTTTTTGATAACTATAAACATGAATTTAAAAAAATAATCACCTGTTTTCTTATTTTGCCAGTCGCGTTACTATTTTGAAGGGCACACAGTGGGCATCTGATAATTTAAAGTGGAAGAATTTGACAAGCTATTTTAAATCTATACTTATTTTATGCTCGTAGATTGAGAAAGAAGAAAAATAGCTCTTGGTAATACTTTTTGTTTTAAAAAAAGCACAAGAATAAACCCGAACAATAAATACATATTTGGGTGATTTTTTGCCGTTTTTTTGTTTGGTATGTGATATTCACAAATAAATAAATTTCTGGAATTTTTTTAGTGGCTACTACAATTTTTAGCTAAACCTGTGCCCTCCCGTAGTTACGTGCCTGCTAAATACCTGATCACATGTAAACGGCTAGGCTACCGGTCGAGCAGTCGGTGACGTCATCGCTTGGTGAATTGGAATTTCAAGCGATTCACTCGACTATTAAAATCGCTCGAGTATCAAGTACTCGATTATTAAAATCATCGGTTTTTCCCAACACTAATTAGCTTCCTGCCACTAGATATAGCCAAAAATGTTAATATGAAATCGGCTTAAGTCTCACATCTTTAAAAAGCACATGAATAATGCACAAGTCCTATTAGTCAGCATGGCGCCAAATTCGGTGTCGTATTTGTGAAACAACTTCGCTAAGTAAGTGAATTGGTGGTGTTTTATAAAAATTTGTAAAAAATAACGCAAAGGTAACTCTACAAGTGACTCATATTAAATCGTGAATGGTTAATACAATATGGAGTTGTGCAATTTTCATACCATTTTATTTTGTCTAATATTCGACGTTATGCATATTTAAAAACATTTTCTATTAATAAGAAGAATATTTTTTTAGACTAGTTAGAAACTAAAATATTGCTACTAGTGTACATTTTGTGGAATAAACCTTTTCATTAAATAAACGTGTTTAAAACAAGCTTTTCTATCATGTTGCACAAGGCCAAGTTGAATTTAAATTAGAGAATGAATTTTACGCAAGTCCATTATTTATTATGGACGTGCTGTATAATTATCTAAACATACCCTTCTAATTAAACCAATCAAATCCACTAATTCATTTTTATTTAAACCGGAAAACAGTTCCTTGTTTCTCCTGTAAAATTGTTCATTTCGGACTTGTGTAATTTATAGAGAATGGGCGAAAATTGTAACTTTTTGGCTTAGCGAAAAGAATAGAATAGAATCATGGGATTTAACTAAAATTAAAAATTATTAGCGCCCATATAAATATCTGTTAAACTCGTATATTAATTTTAAAAGGTTACTATTGCAAGTCTGTGTAATTTAATAGTGAGGATCTGTAATGTGCGATAACTATCTTTAACATAAACGATGTGAATATTTAAAATTGAGTGTGCCAAAAGAAGAACGATGCCAGTGGGTGCAACCGAAACTGTGCGAAATAATACAGGGGGCACTTAGAAAAATGTTCTTCCTAACCAGGAAACAAAATACTTTTTAACGTAATTTCATTGCCTTAACTTTAACATAGCTACGTCACGTGTCATGTAATGGCTTTATTTAATCAACGGTAATATAACAAGAGCAAATTTTTTATAGTCACGATAAGTTTTGTTTCGAAAATTTTACGAAATGCTCGAGCTTCGCTCTCGAGATTTAATCAGTATAAACATGCCCAAACGATCATTAAAAAAAATTTCCAAAAAAAAAAATAGTGTGAGTTTAACAATAAAACATTTCAATAATTAAAATGACGCGATTTATTTTTAATACGAGTATTTCCATTAAATATTAGAATAACGCGAGAAATACTTTTAATATAATACAATACAATTATACTTTTAATATAATACAATATCGATACGATACGATCGATAAGTCCGTGTCCACAACGGCGCTCCGACCCTCGCTCATCGCCTTGGACCATAGCACGGCACAGCCCTCGCTTGAGCTTCGCACAGTAGTCCCTACGATATAAACATGGACTGTGCGTTGGTATCTTCTTCCGATGTTAGACTCTAATATAACAAAGTGGTATTACTTTAGGGTACATTACATAAATTACGTTGATCATTTGACGTAAAATTGGGAAATCAATTAATATACAGGACGTCACATGAAAAAAACCTTTAAACAGGCTCGGATTTATCGCTAGGAGCTACCCTAGGGCCTCGTATTTAAAGGGGCTTCGAAAAGAACCAAAAAATAACAAAGTTTAAAATAAAAAATACGATTTTAAATTGACAAATTATGCACAGTCCATATTTATATCTCGATGTCTAGAGACAAACAGATCGACAGGCAAGGCAATGAGCGAAGGTCAGAGCGCCGTTGTGGACACTACTGTGCGATGCTATGGTACCAGGCTAGGCGCGAGAGCGAGGGTCGGTGCTTCGTTGAGGACATACACTAACTTGTGCTCTCTACTTAAGACTTCAGATCTTTTGACGTTTCGTAAGTTTAAGGTGTGATAAAAATTTTAAAATGAAAACAATTATTTTGTAGAAATATCAGAAATGAGTTATAATCAATTCTATGTGCACCTATCTAGTCGTATAATTAATACAAAAATATAAATAGCAAAATACATCGCAATTAAACTAGAGTTCACATTTTTTTTACTTAAATCCTACCTTTAAAGTAGTTTTCCGATTGTCATGGTTAAATAATACCTAATAAAAAAAGGCAGTTATATCCGTTATAAGGAGCATGCAATTTTTATTAGTAGGAAATAATGAGAAAGTTATTAAAAACATTATTCTGTTGGCCTTCAAAATTGATATCTCTTTTAAATCGTTATCGTCTGTAAAATGACTTAACGTTCTTCTTATTCTACAAAAATTGCCTTCAAAACTGTTCAGACTAAACTACTCAGGGCCATCACACGCTCACCATATTGCATCAGGGGAGCAGAAGTAGGAACTTTGCACGAAAGATATACTGAGTTCTACAAAAGTCATCCCAATCTTCTAATCGAAGATACATTCCCTAAAAGCCCAACCCTGATCAACACCATAAACCACACAGAAGCGTTAACGGTTCACAAACATAACACAACACCATAAACTAACACAACAAACACTCATACTTAACAGAAAACCACACATACTCACCTCTGCTCACTCATGCCAAGAACAAGCGTGTAAGAGCTCCTAAAACTACACACTCTCACCTCTGCTCATTGATGCCAAGAACAACCTGTAAGAGCTTCTAACGGAGCTAACAGAGAATCGCGGGGAGTTCAGTTGGTCGGTGTTTCTCCTTTAGAGAACTATCCAACAACTCTACTTTTCACTCCGGGTGCATCGTGTCTGCCTCAGTTATCCAAAAAAAAAATGTGCCTTTTCAAATTTATGTGATATTTTGAAGCAATATTTTTTCTGATGAAATAAAATTTCGTGCAGATGGCGTCACCTCCAGCTCATTGAAGCTAGGAGATTATAATAAAAAAAAGAAGAAAATGAAGTATTTTGTTTAATTACTGTACGCAAGACACATTTTGTAGTGTCCCCCGTACCTTACGTTACATTAGTCTCCGTCATTTCAACTTCACGCACTGAGTGTTCTTGCGTCCAATGCCAAGTAATTTGTTTTATTCACCTGTTACTAGTGTTATGTCCTAAATTTCCGGTTATAGGTTATTTTAACTAGGTAAATGAGCAGGAAAGTTTTATTAAGAGAACGTTTTGTTGCTTGACAAGAATGATACAGCCGGCGTCTCTGAGCCGACACGTCCGTCAGTTATCTTTTTCCTTAGATTCGTTTGAAATGAGAGGTGAAATTTATGAGGAGTTGTCACTTACAGACCCGGATCTTGATTTTTTTCGAGGCGAGGCAAAAACTTGCCACCCTCGGACGTCCTCCATTCCTTTAAATTTCTCTGTCAAGTTGTATTAAAACGAAATACGCCCGTATTCCGCGCATTTCGACCAGATTGGGATTATTTTTTATTTTAATATTTATTATTTTTTATTTTAATACTTATTGATTATTTTTTATTTTAATATTTATTATTTTTTATTTTAATATTTATTATTTTTTATTTTAATAGTTATTATTTTTTAATCTAATATTTATTATTTTTTATTCTAATATTTATTATTTTTATTCCAATATTTATTATATTTATCATTTATCATTATTTATTATATTTATCAACCAATTATTATATTTATCAAAAGTGTTTACATATTATGTCTCCGGTCGGGTATTTCGGAAGAAGGGCCGCGCCCCACCCCTTAAATACGATCTTCCTAATATTGCCAAAATAATTAGCAAAGAATAGATCTGTTTTTGACAGTAGTTGTTGTAATATTTTAAAAAGCACTATAAATGCAAAAATCTCGAAAACAGTTGGAGTGACATTGATATTTTTAATAAAAACATAACTACACTAATGCGCAAAAGAGGTGCTATGTACGCGGAGTGCCGGAGCGAGCACCCTCTACAATCTACATCAAAATTATTAACCGATTCAAATTTCTAACCCCAAAAAAACCACTATACCAAAAATTGTATGCTGAAATATTCGTTATAAAATAAGTTAATTAGGAAATTAGAAAATACATATCTCGGTTAATATCAACTTTTGAACTAAGTAAAGTTTGGCCAAATAGCAATATTTTGGCCGAAAGAATCTGCAATTTTTCTATATACTATTAGTATACCCTGTATACGATTTTTACCAAAACCGCAATTTGGGCTATATTACGAATAGTTGCCACTGACCAAAGTTGCTAATCGACGCGACTACGTCGGCGTTCTTCAACTGTCATAATTAAATTTGCAACTCACTGAAGTTGCCGGCCCCGGCTTTGACCAGACAATAAAAAAATACAAATAATCCGAGGTTTACTATGGAAGTGCTTTTAGAAAAACGTTAGTTATTTATTGTCTCTATCTTCATATCAATGTTAGACATGTATAATATGTAGAATAACGGTAACGAACTAGTGCATCGAAGTCATGGGAATATTTATTATATTATAACTAATATTATAAGAAACAGTAAAACAACTGGGTTGTTGGGTGTCAATCTGGGAGGAAGTATGTATGGGCATACCACGTTGTTGCAATCGCCCAAGCAGCTTCACAGAAACTTGGTGTACTTTTCCGGAACCAAAAAGTTGTATACACCTCAGCCCAGATTCGTTCATCACTAGAATACTGCTCTCATGTTTGGATTCCATCGAAGGGAGTTATTTGTCTGATCGGAAACCATGAGCTGAACAACAACATCGACAGCCAAAAATATCAAGACGTTGGTTGATTTTTGTTGATTTCTTTTACATACATTTCAATGGCAGATGTCCGATTGACATTTTTTTTATGATTAAACCCAAGCACTATAGGAAAAATCCTGAGTGTGCGAATAAAGTGATTCACGTTAGTCTTGAATTGTGGGAGGTTATATTAGTTGAGGAACACGGCCTCAGAAAGCCTGTTCCACAATGATGACGTCCTCCAGATGAAAGAGTTCCTAAACAATGGTGTTCGAGAAGTACTAAGCTGAGCTGGGCGGCAGTGGTTCGGCTTGTGTTTCTGCTATTCGTCGCTCTAGGAGGCTTATATCGGGTGCGGCAAAAGTTTGGAAACGGTCCGATACTTCCGGGTGGTTATTTTTTCGAAAAAAAAGTTTGGGACACAAGTTGCCTGGTTTTTAGTTTGTAATCGATTGGTCACTGATCATCCCTCAACCCCTCACCCCCCACGTGGGGGATGGGGGTGACTTTGAAATTTCAAATGGAGACCACAATTTTTTTTCGCCGATTCGAGTAAAAAATCCGCGAAAAAATTTGGAGTCGCCATTTGAAATTTCAAAGTCATCCCCATGAACTAACTAACAACATTAGAAGTAAAAAATTGTGTTAATCTTATTCAATTATTTTGAAAAGCTTTCTTTTGTCATTTTATGCCAGGCGAAGAATTGTCTTTTTTAGACATGAATTTAAAGAACTAGTGAACTTTTACGTATGTCTCTGGCCGTGTATTTCGGAAGAAGGGCCGCGCCCCGCCCCTTAAATACGATCTTCCTAATATTGGCAAAATAATTAGCAAATGGTAGCAATAAAACATCGACCGGCTGTACTCTCGTTATCGTCGACAAAATTACTTTCATAATCTATTTCCGTAACAATGCCAGTATCAATTAGTTTTTCTGTTTTTGTAGATTTAAATCTTTCCGACATAGTTTTTTTTTTATATCCTTTGTCTTACAGGAAATGTTCTGCGTAAAGAAAATTGTACCATCGAGTTCTCGATGTCGTTGACCCTATGCTACTTACTACATCATTGCGTTAAGAAACGTCTATCGTTATTCTTAAAGTTTTAATTGTATTACATTATACTGGGTAAAATTATTTATCCGCAGGAGTTGGCCAGTTGGTTGAATTACACACTTTTTTTTTAATTAAAAAATCTGTAAATATAGGTAGGATAAATATGACAACTTTTTAATATAAGTAGTTATATGTTAAATTAAATTAAATAGATATTCGCAATGCTTTGAATGCGCAAACATCGGCTGCCGACGCACATCTTCGCAGACAGCATGAAGTATCACGCCTCAACAAAGACCTGGAAGAAATTTTGGCTTGGGGTGACAGTAACCAAGTCGAATTTAACGCTAAAAAAACCCAGGCAGCAGTTTTCTCTAAAAAGGTTAACATTACAGAACCGGAAATAGTCATGGCCGGACACGCAATCCCACTGGCTTCATCTATTAATTTGCTGGGTGTCAATCTGGGAGGAAATATGTCTTGGCATAACCACGTTGTGGCAATCGCCAAGATAGCTTCTCAGAAGCTTGGCGTACTCTTCCGAACCAGAAAGTTGTATACACCTCAACAACTTTTGACACTATACAAAGCCCAGATTCGACCATCACTAGAATACTGCTCTCATGTCTGGAGCTCTGCACCCAAACATACTCTTCGGCTACTGGATTCCATCGAAAGGAGGGCTATTCGTCTGATCGGAGACCACGAGCTGACGAAGAACCTCGACAGCCTAGAACATCGAAGACAGGTTGGGGATTTGACTCTCTTTTACAGATATTTTCATGGAAGGTGCTCGGCTGACCTTGCCCTCTTAATTCCGCCCAGAGCGACGAATAGCAGAAATACACGACGAACCACTGCCGCCCATCTGTATGTGGTTAAGCTTAGTACTCCTCGAACTTCATTATTTAAAAATTCTTTCATCTGGAGGACTTCATCCTTGTGGAACGACCTTCCCGAGGTCGTTTTTCCCAACGAATATAACCTCCAACGATTCAAATCCAACGTGAATCGCTTTCTGCGCACACGCACCACTCCCAGAGTGCCCTAAAGGATTTTTCCTATAGTGCTTGTGTTTGATCATAAAAAAAAAAAAAAAAACTATAACAAAATAAATTCCTATAAATTTTAACATGTAAATTACTGTTGTTATCGCTCGATCGAAAAACCGCTTGAGTACTCGATTATTGAAATAACCGACATCGCTCGATTATTAAAAAACTGCTCATACATACACATAAACACAAACCTTACGTCTTTGACAAAAAAATGTCTTTGACTAAATAGGCCAAGAAAAATTGATTGAAAATATTTTCCAAAATACCGCTAGGGGACGCAAATACGTATATAACTAAAAATTCAAATTTCTCCGAATTATCGCTATTAGGGTTTTCATTAATTTTTGCGATAGTTTGTTCGTTAGACTTTTTTCGTATCGTCCATAATAAGGGCTTATAAAAATATTTTTAAAATTGCTGTATCAAAATTCAATCAACTTAGTCTCGTTTTAAACATAATTTTACACTTATCAAATACAGTGAAACCTCTCTTAGGCGGACACCTACGGGACCCTCTAAATGTGTCCGCCTAATAGAGGTGTCCGCCCATGGGAAATTTGTTATTAGGTAATATGTAAATGCAAAATTATTACTATGTATATGTATGTACAAATAAACATAACATAACAAAAATACACTAGTTTTAGTTAGGATGTAGTACTAAAAAAATTTAGTAACGTAGTTTGTCGTATTTGCGTTTTATATTTGCAATCTAGAAAATGTAATTCCAAGTCTGATAATAATTCCATTGCTGTAGATTCACCTCTATTCTTTGCAGACTCTTATAATTGCTTTACCATAATAATGGCTTGTGGATAATTGGTGACATTTGTTTGATTACTGCATTCAACTTCTTCATCAGAGTCGTCAGATAGTGATGTGGTTTCAGTTTGGACTACATAATCGGTAGGACTGGGGTCACTATCATCTTCTAATAGCACATTTCTATCAATGTTAATGAACTCGTCCAAATCATTGTTATCAAATTACAAACTTCCAAGAGAGTTTTTGCACCTTACTTATTCGTCTCCCAAATACTTAAACACATTTTTTGTCCGTTTAAAGGTGGGTTTTCCACTCTTTGTCCCAAGATAGGTTGATTTTCATGGAATTTCATATACCTAGTTCCGAACTATGAAAAAATGACTGCTTAATAGAGATATCCGCTTATTAGAGGTGTCCGTTATGAGAGGTTTCACTGTATAATAATAATAATTTATAAAAATAAATATTAAATCGTATTGGCAACGTATTGTTTTCATTGATATCCTGATAAGTATATTACGCATATTGAATAATATTGTTATTTGTGAATAACTCGAGAAGGAACAAATATATCGCATTACGGTTTGCGCCAAAATGTTATGTAGCTATTTTTAAATAATACAATAACATGTCATGCTATTTAATTTGAAAATTAAAAAACAGAATCATGGGTAACAACTAAGGCAAGCGCGAATCCAGGGGGGATAATGGGGGTCATGACCCCCCAAGCCAACAGTGGAACATGAAAAATTACATATTTACCGGCTTGACTGACGCGACAGTGTATTACTTTTCATATTTTTTCCTTGTATGACCCCTGCCCCCAAAACGAAGTTCTGGATCCGCCCTTGAAGTAAGGTAGAAGACCCAGTGTGAATTAGCGATCACGATCGCAACCGATTATTTAATAGGTGTAAAATAATCTGTGAAACGAAATTCGTTGATTAAATTTGGATAAAGGGTATGCAAGACACAGCAATTTAAAAAATACTTTTTATAAGCTGCTTCCCCTACCCTTATTAGCGACGATATGAAAACAGTCTAAGGAACAAATTATCGCAAAAATTAATGATCCCTTTATATCCGTTATTAAATAATGTGATAATCCGAAGAAATTTGATTTGTTTATTTAACAGACTAATTGCGCCTCCTAGCGGTCATTTTGGAAATGTGAAAATATTTTCAATCAATTCTTCTTAGTTGATTTAGTCAATGACATTTTTTTCCTGACGTAAGGTTTATGGCTTCCATAACATCGTACCTCTCCAACCTTAGTGGGACACCCTGCATATGCCATATAAACTTTTCTTCATGAAATGACCTCACTCTCATACTCATACTCTCCTTTAGTCACACATCATTAAGGTATTTTAACGATTTAAAAAAAATGCAACACCCTGTATCAAACAATACATCATGTCATTAAGGAACACTCTGTATACATGTTAAATTAGGAACGAAACCATGTAGCTCTGTAACATAAATTCTACAATGAGCCATAAAGCTTGTCGTTTTACGACTAATTTTACACTTTTGTTTCGTAAAGTACGTAGATCCATGTAAATACCACAAATAAAATGCCAGACCAGGTACACTGTTGCTTTTATTAGTGTTAAAACTATTTATTGATAGTTAATCAAGTACCACTCACTGTTCTCTAAATCTTAAACTGGCCATAAACGAAAATTCGTTTCACTTTCTATCACGTTTTCAGCGTTGCATGGTATATATATTTTTACCGTTATTTTCGTCATTGTTCAACTCAACATTTAAGAATTAAAACAATTTATTTGAATTAACCTTAATCTTGGTCACATTATTAGTGTGATGACATTTGACCATTGCTTTCTGAGAAAATATAATAGTTAACTGTCGTGATGTTGGTTTGTCCACTATGTTAAAACTACTCTTTCTTCTCTGATAAATTTAATTAAGTGTACAGTGCAGTAAGTATACTGGATTCAGCAGCAAAAGAGTTGTCACCTAATTGTCATGTTTTAAGTAGATTATAATTTTTTAAAATTACTGTACAAACAAACTCGTTTGATCCATTGATGACAGTGTAGATACACATGCTCCATAATTATACAGTGAAACCTCTCTTAGACGGACACCTACGGGACTGTCTAAATGTGGCCGCCTAATAGAGGTGTTCACCCATGGGAAATTTGTTGTTAGGTACTATGTACATATCTGTAGGTACAAATAAATATTTATTAAACATAACAAAAATACACTAGTTTTAGTTGGGATGTAGTACTAATAAAATCTATTAACGTAGACAATTCCATTGGTGTAGAGTGTAGAGTCACCTCTATTCTTTGCATACTCTTGTAATTCCTTTACCATACTAATGGCTTGTTGATAATTGGTGACATTTGTTTGATTACTTCTTCATCAGAGTCGGCAAATATTATGTGGTTTCAGTTTGGGCTACATAATCGGTAGGAATGGGGTCACTGTCATCTTCGAATGGCACATTGCTATAAATGTTAATGAACTCGCCCAAATCATTGTTATCAAATTGAAAACTTGCACAACACCAATTTTCTCTTTCAGACTCAAAACGCGACATTTCTCTGCCATTGTTTCCGACTTTAAGCTTACAACTCACAACTAAACAGCGGACTGCTGTCGGGGAATCACACATACTTTCATTCAACGAATTCCTTTCGCGCTGCCATGCATACGTGATTGTCCTCAGAGAGTTTATGCACCGTACTTATTCGTCTCCCAAATACTTAAATTTTTTGTCCGTTTAAAGGAGGGTTTCGCCCAAGAGAGGTTGATTTGCATGGAATTGCATATACCTAGTTCCGGACTATGAAATAATGTTCGCTTAATAGAGATGTCCGCTTATCAGAGGTGTCAGTTATGAGAGGTTTCACTGTACTTATAAAGTTTAAATTATATATTGTAATATATCCATTACTATTTTAACAATTTTTGTGTTGTTCATTCTCGTTGTGGGGCTCCCCATATGAAATTTGTGTTCAATCTGGAGGATCATAGGAAAGTAACGACATTTTTCTTCGTAGATACTCTTCTTACTCTGACACCGTTTTTTACTATTCTATTAGGTTTCCAACCGTCAACTTTTGATAAGGATTTCTGACAACACTGATCGCCACGTAGTGAGTGCCGTTTGCCGTAGTTTTCCATGGAAATTTTGAAAGTTCACCAGAACTGTTCCTTATTTAGTCCTGTGTGTTTATTACAATAAATATCTGAATTTTCATAATATGACGTGCGCTGTGTTCGGTTGTGATATGGATAACCAGGCAAAGAAATTTGAGAGAAGAATAAGGTGTTTTCGCTTTCCTCAGGAAGGAAAAACAAAAAATTGGAATGGATACGGTTTTATTTATTTTATTAACATTTACTTCTTAAGTATTTTCCACTGAAGCTGATGAGGGTATATATGCCTTCGAAATATGTATGGAAATTAAATTATTGTTTATTTAACTACTGAAGCAGAATATGAGTTTCTTTACCTCTTCATAATTTCACTCCACTGAGAGATGGACTATTTAAAAAATGGTTTAATTTATTTATAACTTCTTAGGTCGTATTTTAGCTTCAATCTTTGTTGTATGTTCATGAAATAAATTTACCTAAATACCATGATATTAGGAGGAGGAAGGAGTATAGAAAGATGCAACTGAAGCACGATATGCCCTGATGACGGCATATCAGAATTTTATATGCGCCCTCTGTCTGTCGTCTCATATATACAGGGTGTTATGGAAATGACTTATTATATTTAAACCGGCAATTCCTGAGATAAAGACTAATTGAAGGAAAATAGCCATAAATGACGCTTTCAATTCATTCAGTGGTAAAAGTTACCTGACGTCAAACCAGAAAAACACCTGTGTGGCACTGCGATACATGTAAGCAACCAAGGAATTCTGGCCGGTGCTGTCATATGTACACCTTAAACTCTTTAGACAAAATAAAATAATTTAAACAATTTTCCATTCTGTAATACATTTTTGTACAATTAATTGAAGAACATTTACGACGGGCTATGTTTTAAACAACTCGAGAAAACATATGGAATAGTAATAGCCACGTACGTCACTAGGTCAAATGCCAATGGCCTCTTGACGCCTTACATCGCCTGAGCGTAGTAGTTTCATATAGCGCCGCATTCTTGCGTCTGTTAGTTGAAGACTAACCAGCGGCCGGATACGTTGTGTCTCGTCGATCACCAACACATTCTCAGCAATCCGCTCCGTTTTTTCGGTTTACGCGTGTATTTTGCCCGTCCATAAATAATCTTTGAATATTGTTTTTATCGACGCGTTTCTTCTGGACGTCAAATTTCTCGCGTGTAATAAAATCTATTAATCTGTAGTATAATCTGTATTATTGTATTTTCAAAAGCTAACTCTCGGTTCTGGTTCACTATTACTGTGTGTACAAAAAGTGGTTGCAGGAGTGTTCCCATGAAAGAGAAACAAAACTGATTGTTTATGCCTGGATTTCCTCGCTCTTTAGGTATAAGGATAAATACAAGTAGGTAAAAAATAATTTATTTTTATAATTTTTTATGGAATTTCAGTTTTACATTAAGTTTGGCAACATTGCCATTGGCTCTGGGTGAAATGTTGTACAGACGCGCGGACTGACCTGTGAGTAAGAGTGTTTATTACCCCACTTTTAAAACGGTCGATTAAAAAAAACTAAAATATGTAGCGCTTCTCTAGGACACCCAAGGAATCACCCATTTAAATATAATACGTCATTTTCATAACACCCTGTATATCAGATTCGTGTGTTCTGCTTTCTTCGTCTGATGATTATTAAACGTAAAAGACGTTTAAAATGAATAACCCTTAGTAACCGTCAAACTTATTTTATGGCAACCGATCAAAGCGCACTAAATACTAAAAATTGGCGAAAATAGTTAAAGAATGCAGGAACTTAACTACATATTTATATTTTAAATAGATGAAAAATAAAGTATTGTATACGCTACAGGAGTTACTCGACTATATTGCCCGGAAGGCGAAAGCAAAAGATCAGGCAAAAACTAGCATGAGGGCCTTTGGCACATATTTTAAGTAGATTAATTTATTAGCTAGAAAAAAACGTAATAGCTTGCAATGGCGACTATAATAATCCCTTTATTATTGATAGCCTCGAAACAGATGAAGATGGCCACTAATAAATAATATTTGGGCCCAATGTTTCGGCAAATAATCCGTGTAAGATCGCCTTCTGGTTTGCTAGTTTGTAATTGAGCATAATCATCCGATAATTAATGGACAATTAAGTGGCAGTGGAAAACATCTATTAAAAGGCTATTTTTGGACTCAATAATTATAACACTTAATCAAGTTAATTACTTTCTGAGCTACGCTAGTGGAATAAAGTATGTAGGTATAATAAGAATTGTATGAGTTTGCTCGAAAGGTTATATACATGTGTGGAGTGTCTATGTTTCACGGTATCTACAGGGTGGTCCACTTCAGATGACCCACTATCTGATCTTTTTATATCTACATTCTATATCTGTCCCAGAGACTTTTTAACGCTTGTCAGTACCTGAAATATCATTTTATGACACTAGTGTTAAAAACGAATACAAGAATCTTTTGATCTGAGTTATTGACGGCGAGTTTTTCCGTAACTAACAATAATACCCACATTGGCTACCATGTATAGTATAGGTCAAAATATACCGTTGATCTTTTGACTGCCATAAAACCCTAATTACCCCTGTAAGCATAAAATATCATATAATCTGCATCTTCTCGGGCAGAGTGGGAGTATAAATTATACCCAACATTTTTCACTTACTTTTATGCTTGTCGCTTTTCGCGCCCACAATCTCACATGTGTGGCAGTCGTTTTTAAATTTTTTCCGTGCGCGAAAGCGACTTTCGTACACGGAATTGGAGGCATGAAATTTGACAATATCGCGCCTGAAAGAAGAAAAAATATCGGATGTAATTCGTGTGCGCGTTTCACATATTCACACAATCCACACTCCACTTGTTTCACGCCAATTGCTTCAACAACCTCAGAATTGCAATATTTTCTTAAATTTTACAATAGCACGGTATGGGGGAGGGGGTTTGAAACCTACCCAGTTGTGTTTTCCCATCATACAACTGAACGATACCTGCCTTCCGGTATCTCTGCGTAATATTGTCAGAATTCCGCCTAACTAGGTACGATTCTTCTGAAATTTTTTTTCCACAATATTTGGGTGTCAAGGAATGTAGTGTGACAATTTTCTGACATGTCACGATCGTCTTCCGAGTTTCCTCCGAGGAGATTCTTAAAAAATTCCAATAATCAAATGCTGAATGGTACGACAATATTTTTTTCACATAATCTTTAACATATGTTCCATTCTAGAAAGTTTCAACTTCAAATTCGCTTTTTTTCTTGTTTTTTTAATTTTCATTTTTTTGACACGCTCGGAAAAGTATATGCAAGGGTTGACTTGTCAGAAAATGTGTTTCCCGTGACTTTGGGGTCACGCAGATGCTGTAAATTCATTTTCAGACATGGCTCGATATAATTTTGAATTTATTGAGAATTTCCTATCTAAAGCGGTACAGCGCCTCTCAGCACCGCTCTACGGCATTTCATCAGATATAAAAGTTGTAGAGAAGGACCTAAACTCTACGAAAACCCGAATTATTGTCACCGTCTCTCTAACATAAGTTTGAAATAAAAAAAACAGTAGTAGTAAGTACTATTTTTATTGAGAATAGTTATTCTCAGATTTAAAAGTTGAAGGTTTCGCATTTCTACTCGTTCGCAGAGATAAAAAGCTGAAACCCGTTAGACGCTCATATACATCCGAATATGCTCAGAATATTTGCAACCGGTTGAAAATTTTGCGCTACGAACAAACCAATTATTTTCCTATTTCCCTTATTGCATAGTACATAAGTTAAATAATATTTAATTATATCATTTTGTGAATGTTCTGTTTTGTTTCAGGTAAGAACTTCAGCCCAGAATCCCTTTTGAATTCCTGCATGTGCATCATTGTACATAAATTAGTATTCAAGTCAGCATTAGCAGGATTAGTATAAACCAAGTTCATGGATAAACTAATGCCATAATGCTTGAGGGCATTATTTACCGTGAGTTTAATAATTATAAATTAAATAATTAATTTACCCGTAAGCCAATACTAACGGTTGCATTTCCATCAGTTTATTTTGTCTGGAAAATGGTGGCGAGTTATTTTGGCAGTTCATAAATAAATTTATTGGAAATAAAGATTTACGACTTTGGCAAGTCACAAAGAAGTTGTAGAGTTGAGTAGAGTAAAATATTTAAAATTAAAACAAACTGATTTAATGCGCGTGCTGAAATAAATACTATTCTCGGGGTCGTTTTAACATTAGAAAGATGATACACGAAACAAAGAAAAATTCATCGTACTTAGGGCCGATATTTCAATGTTGCCTTAACTAAGGTTGCCTTAACGTTATGGTAAACTTTAAAAAAATTTAAATTCCTTTAGATAAGAGTTAAAAAGAACTTTAATATACTGACTGTCAGATTAGTGCTAAGGATGACTTATATCATTCTATATCTTAAGGTGCCTTTGAAATATTGGGCAATTAGGACATTGGAATAGCTGCTAAAATTAGTTTTCTGCAAATAACTGTTAATGAATTAGGAGGTGAAATAGGCTTGTATAAATAGGAAAATATTTCCTTCTTAATTTCGCATGGAACTATACAGGAAGCCACAATTGATAATAACAACGACGCGGCGTACAATAAAATTGTGCGCCTTTTCCATGTTAAATCGCCATAGCCCCGCTATCCCCCGCAACCTGTTACTACAGAGAAACTGCATCATGCCCCGCCCACTTATTCGCATATGCGAGTATATCGCGTCATTCGCGACATTAGCCTTGCTGAGTTGCCGGATGAATCGAGAGCTTATAATATACAGTTTGGTTTGACGGTACGATAAAATATTAGGAAGAGTCGGACTTTATACGATAAATAATATTCTATGAATATAAATTAATATTTATTTATTCGTGCGCACGAGCAGCCAGCATATTGTGCTCCTGTGGAAGAACCGCTACTGATCATATTAAATTTGTTTACCGGCTTGGACTCCTCAAGCCCACTGTAATAGCGTAAAGCCTGAAAAAAATATTTGGTTGAAGTTCAATCAGCACTTTTAAAACTATTCATAAATCGGAATTTTGGACGTGCAAATATAGGAACGCTGGACAAATCGGGACACATCAGATTAAATCGGGGGACGTCTGGCAACCCTGGTGTTTGCTCCTCTGTCACCCACGTGATCGACACGGTCTTGTGGTCTTGTATTTTCTGTTTTGTTTGGACGGCAGTGACGGCACGCAAATCACAACGTATAACGGGTAACTCTAAAAATGGCCGAGAGTAACTGAAGAAGCGACGAAGGTCGTTTTGCAATCAAAATATTTACCGTGCCAGTAAACAAAAAAATTATTATTATGAAGTTTATTTATCTTTTTTTAAATCAAAGTAAAGCGCATTCCTTAATTCCGCAGTATACAGGGTCCGCAAACGAAGCGTGGACGGAAGATTAAATCGTTATCGAAGAACTTATCAACAATACTAAACAGCTTGAGATATTGGATTAAAAGCGGCATGTTTTAAAAATATTTTACATTATACAGGGTGGCCCAAAAAAGTGTGACAGCATAAAGTTATATTTATTTAAATGGGACACCCAGTATTTTATTGCATATTTAGGTTCGTATTACTATCGTTTATAAGTGCCACAAATTTTATTTAATTTGGTTTTGTAGTTTCTGAGAAATAAATTAAAAACTAAAAAAAAAAGTTTTGCAGTCCGGAATAAAAAAATCAAAAAAAAACAATCCAGAACTATTTTTTTAACCTCGGCATTGAGTGAAATTTATGACAAGAGGTCTAGAGATACTATGAGTGTAATTGCGTATATTTATTTTATACAGGGTGTTCATAATAAGCTTTCAAAAGCCCCACATATTAAAATAATTTTTCTCAAGTTTTTCAAATGGAACACCGTGTATATTATTTGGCTATTTGACATAGAATTCATAGACAATTTTTTTTTGTAATGCAACCATATAAGTTATATCCAGCCGTTTTCGAAATAATTGTAAATATCATAAATTATGTTGTTTAAATAGAGTTTTTATTGGGAAATTTTGTTATATGCGACTTGACTAATAATTGTAAACTAAAGTAAATATTCAAAATAGCTTCCTTTTACTTAATTTAATGATTTTCCTCTACTGCCAACAGAACCCTTAATTCATTTTCTTCATTAATAACGGGTTTATTGATTATCATCCTTTTTGTGTATGCAGTGCTTCCTGTTGCTACAAATCTTTACAACAACTTCTGGAAGGTTTCTGGTCTCGGCTTTCTTTCAATATCTGGATATATTTCAGCATACACTCAGCTCGCGAGTAGGCAATTTCTTGCACATTTACCCAGTATAAAAATCATATTTACCATTTCTAAAGTTGTAAAATTCGACATTTTGCATAAGTTAGTACTTAATTTCGACGACTGAACAAATGTAAATAATTTTATTTGGCTGTCATAGTGACAATCTAAACAAAAAAAAATCATGGCAACTCGATTAAGAATAAAAAATAAAATTAAATAAAGAAAAGTAGCAAAAATGTAGGCTTTTAAAATTTATATCGAAAAAACTAAAATAAGGTAAACTCTAATAGTAAAAGGAAGCTATTTTGAACATTTACTTTAGTTTACAATTATTAGTCTAGTTGCCTATAACAAAATTTCCCAATAAAAACTCTATTTAAACAACATAATTTATGATATTTATAATTATTTCAAAAACGGCTTGATATAACTTATATGCTTGTATTACAAAAAAAAATTGTCTATGAATTCTACGTCATATTACCAAATAATATATAGTGTGTTCCATTTGAAAAACTTGAGAAAAATTATTTTAAAATGTGGGGTTTTTGAAAGGTTATTATGAACACCCTGTATAAGATAAATAAACGCAATTACATTCATAGTATCTCTAAACCTCTTGTCATAAATTTCACTCAATGCCGAGGTTAAAAAAATAGTTCTGGATTGTTTTCTTTGATTTTTTTATTCCGGACTGCAAAACTTTTTTTTTTAGTTTTTAATTTATTTCTCCGAAACTACAGAACCAAATTAAATAAAATTTGAGGCACTTATAAACGATAGTAATACGAACCTAAATATGCAATAAAATACTGGGTGTCCCATTTAAAAAAATATAACTTTATACTGTCACACTTTTTTGGGACACCCTGTATAATGTAAAATATTTTTAAAATATGCCTCTTTTAATCCAATATCTCAAGCTGTTTTAGTATTGTTGATAACTTATTCGATAACGATTTAATCTTCCGTCCACGCTTCGTTTGCGGACCCTGTATATAAATATTAATGACCGAAAACAATATTTTTTAAGAGTTATTTAATTGTCCCTATATAAAAATATTTCTAAAATAGCAAAGTTTCTTCTAGAAAGAATAAGGATTTTTTTAGCTAGAGCTTCTCTCTGTCTGGCGTTCTTCGAGTGTTTTAGTTTTATTCAGATACATCATAAAACACTGAACCACATAGCCACTGCTTTGTATTTATTTTACTTGGACATCGATAAATTTAGTTAAATGGTATAAAAATTAGGTTACATTATAGTTTCATATTTCTATTACAAAGTTAATGCATTTAACCTGGTTATCGCAACTATAGTGTGGGTGTATTCAGATATTTGGATGCTCCGTTATTTTATTACGCATTAAAATATTTCGTACTGCAAAATTGTTCTAATTTCATGCGGGCGACAATTTTTCAAGGTTGCCTTTTATTTTATGTTTAATGCTTGAATTTTGTAACCGGACCGCTACATTTTGTTTTTTGAAATCAGTCAGTAATTTTGTTCGTTGGCAAATATTAACAACACTATTACTTATTAGTTTTATTACTTCCTAAATTACAATAAATTTTTTAAATATCGAATAACACTCATGCTATGAATATTGATTGCTGCGCAATTTTGATACAAGTTTCATGCGTACCTTCAAATGAAATTACAAAAATTTGATTCATTCATTCGTCATTCTTTAAAAAAATAAAATATACCTACAATACCACCAATAAATAGGTACTAGAAATATTTTTGGATTGATTTAATTTTTGTACACGCAACGCCTGTATATAACAGTCAACAGTGGCGTACCCAGGATGTGAGGGGCAGGAGGGGAATATACATTTTGTCATATTATCTTTTTTATTCCACATTCAGTCAAAAATTAATAATTAATACTTAAAATTAGCACATATAGGCTTTGTGATTTGGATCCTTTGTATTCTATTCATTTGTTAGGTATTTAAATAGTAAAGGGAGGCCAAGCCAAGGGGGTTGAGGGGGGGGGGGGGGGTGCTCTCCGTAGTCACCTAGCGGTTACCTCACTGCTGATTGATGGGTCATATATCGGGTGTCCCAGAATATGTGGGCAATCTCACGGGTTCAAATAGAACACATTTGGCTGATTTAGTTTGCCAGGGACGGACTAGACGTGTCACAAAAATGTTTTTTTTGTACACTTGTATGATGAACGAACGACAATCATATTTTTGGATACTCTAAACCTTAAGCTGAAAAAAGGTACTCTTGATCAATGTCGATAAAGTGAATTGTTTTCGAAAAAAAAAAAATTTTTGTTCAATATGGTTTTTTGCATTAATTGTTGTTTTATGTTCATAAAATTCCCTCATTTTTGCTATGGTTTTTTTCACATGTACCGATTTAAATAAGAATATTTATGCCAGTGTCAGTTTATGGTAGTGTCTTGAAATTTGCGGTTTTTCTCCTTTATCTTATTAGTTACTAACTTAGTAATGGAATTTACGTATATTAAATATAAATCATATTGACCAAAAATATATTTTTTTTCGAAAACAGTTCATTTTATCGACATTGATCAAGAGTACCTTTTTAGCTTAAGGTTTAGACTGTTTAGAGTATCCAAAAATATTATTGTCGTTCCTTCAGCATACAAGGTGTACAAAAAAAGCATTTTTGTGTTACGTCTAGTCCGTCCCTGGCAAACTAAATAAGCTAAATGTGTTTAAAAGGGCGAATTTTAAGGAGACTCGTCTAGAAATCTTTATACTAAAAAATTATTAAATTACACCTAGTACTTAAAAAATTATTTAAAAACCAACGATTTCCAGGGACGTCCGTTATGGGCCTATATCTCAGTAGGAAGAAAAATTTATAGGTTCTTCTCCTGTTATTTTTAAGCGTTCTATATGAATCCGGGAGATTGCCGACATATTCTTGGACACCCTGTATAGTATTATTCTTGAAATAATAATTAGTACAGGCAGTTGTGTTGGTGAAACCCTCTATCCATTTGACGAAATGAAATTATTTGTTATGTTTCACAATTTTTTATTCAGTTTCCTGACACGTATTGTTCATGTTATTGTCAAAGCAGTACAGGAGTAGTATCAACAGGAATGCTTCTTTGATACCCGAACCCGAACAACGCGTGTCGGGTAATGGAATAGAAAATTATGAAACAACAAGTAATTTTATGTTTGTTTAAAGGTTAGAGACAATGAGTGATAGACGTATTTTTGACATCTTTATTTATATCACAACGTTTCAACTGGTAAACATCTGCAGTCGTCTTCAGGTGAATAGGGGAAAATATAATAAATAATTTTATTTCCCCATAATGCTTTAATGGTTTGTTAATATTTTTACAATAAATTATATCATTTACCAGACATCTTGATATACTAAACTAAATAAAATCTAATTTTCCGGTTGAATTTATAAATTTGACACGCCCTATATAGGTGTGTCAATTGTTTCAAACTGTTACGTTGGTGGCAATGGGTCATGATGAAAATCGATGAAATATAAATCAACCTCTATAAAGTTTTCCAGTTTTATGATACTGACCTTTGTTTGATCATATCGTTATTTCGCCTTTTAAGGGGACGCTGTAGCAGGAAGATAAACACCTTTAAAATTTTGTTAGCTGCTTTTTTTCTTAATTCTGTTCTACTTTCAGTTCAGGACCAAAATTTATTCTAATATTTATTGGTACCCGTACGTACTGATGCTCATTATTATAAACGAATTTTAAAATATTTAATTCTCATCTCATCTCTCAAACCGGAACAAACATATTCGAAATATATAACTATGTATACAGGGTGTTCGATCCACGATCAGGTATTGTCGCAATACTAGTGTTTTTCTATAACTATTTTTTGTTAAGAAAAAAGTGTTATATACACGGTGTTGAAAAAAGGTCGGTACCCCGGAATAACTCCGGTGCATCGCATTGCAGCGGAAATTGTCTGGGGAAAAAGTTGTTGTTTGGTTTTGAAGGAGGAATAGTTTGCAATTTAACCCCCCCCCCCCCCACCCCACCCCCTCAACCCTAGGGCGCAAAAAGTTGTTTGTATTCCACGGGCATTTTTTAGTACAAGACGGACAAGAGTATTTCCGGGATAAAACTTGATTTTCGCACGGTTCTGATTTTGTCTTTTTCATTGTGATTATTGGTGAAGGATGGGTCCGAATAAAAAAAAATTTCGGACAAAAGATGTTTATTTGGTCGGAGAACACGATACGCCAATAAAAAATATGGGGTTACATTTGAAAATCTTAACTTATCCCCACCCCCACCTGCGCCCGGGGGTTTTGGAGGTTGGGGGGGGGGGGGGGGGGGGTTAAATTGCAAACTATTCCTCCTTCAAAACCAAACAACTTTTTCCCTAGACATTTTCCGCTGTAATGCGATGCACCGGAGTTATTCCGGGGTACCGGCCTTTTTTCAACACCCTATATATATTTTTTTTGTAATACACTACAGGGTGTTTCTTAATATGATGCTAATATTTATGGAGGATATTCTTGGGTCCATTTTCAGAAACAAAACTTCATATGCACATGTGTCCTAAACCTCTTAACTTTTGAGATACAGGGTGTTAAAGATTTTCAAGAAACCTCTTTTTTTATTAATCTGCTCTAGATATTTTTGTGAAATCTGGTTCACACTTTCTATACATGAAGTGGCATTTTATGATGTATAACATAACATTCCGACCAGTGACGTTCGTGCGGGAATTGCCCTCGGTGTCGTTTTGAAGAAAATAATATTACGCCACTTCTTTTTTTTTAAATAAATTTTATTTTTTAGATTCTTATTGCTTGCTGAGCAAATATCGTCTCTTGATATTTTGTCGTTTGACGTACAGTTTTCTCTACTGTCTACCTAGTCTTGTTGTCACGTATTTAAGTCATTAACCTTAACAAATTATTTAAAAAACGTGAAAATCTGGACCTAGGAATAACCTCCTTAAATATTAGATTATTCGATAAGTAGTGGCATAGTGCCGAATTTACTTTTTTTTTCGTCTTTGAATTAGAACATCTGAACAAAACGTGTTACAGGTAAAAACATATCGTTACCATAATTACATAAAGTCGTATGTGAACAGGGTTGTTCCAGAGCGTACTTTTGTACAGAATTCGGTACACTTAATTTTTTTTTTTGGTACGTTGGTATATCTTTTGTTTTTGGTACACTTTTGGTGCGTAACAACTTTTTTGTCTTTTTAATACTGTTTACTACTGGCTACTTTTTGTTGTTGGTCACTGTCTGTTTAACACTCTGTACTGCTGGTGACTTTTAGTTGTGTGTCTTTTGGTGAATGTTAGTACATTTTTACCAGATTTGGTACAATTTTGACGATCCAGGCGGTATAAAAATTTTAAGCGTAGGAACAACGCTGTATGTGAAATTTTTAATGTTTTGAGATATTAACATTACATTATGTAAAATTTGTCTCTTTCACAGTACCACCCGAAGGTTCTAAATGATTTTTGAACGGGAATATCTAAGAATTGCAAATATTCAAAATACGTATGTGTCAAAATGGTTCTTACAATACCAAAAAAGTCGCATGTACGGGAAGTGAAGATAATATCCTATAATTAGGCACAAATTAATAATATGACCATTTGTCGCATGTGCATTCATATTGTACTTACGCCTGTATAATTTGAATACATTAATCGTATGTATCCACTTACAAACTTGTGTCAAAATAATACTTAAAGCTTATTATTAAAGGTTTATTCCAGGCCAACAAAGGAATTATTGATATCAAAGCTAAAATAAACTATCTCAACATGGTGAGACATGGTTGTAAATAAAATACGAGCGAACCTTAGGAAGCATATATAATATTTTTAATGCAAAAATGGAGTAAAAGGTGACATTTACCCGGGTGGAAAGTGATCACTTTCGCACCTGGGTAAATGTCACTTTCCATCCAGATAAATGTCAACTTTCAATGAGTGCCTTGACAACGTAACTTTTTATTTGTCGATGGTGGCGAAGCTCTTGTTTATACAGGGGTCTTACTTTGTTAATTTCTCTCGTAGTTATAGTTGTCACAAAAAACATCATGGTATGGTTGTAAATAAAATAGCATACAAACCTCGGTGAGAAGTTTCATTCCTGTCTCGAGAAATGATTCAACCGAACAAACTATCTTTTTCTCTCGACAAAAATGAAACACTTACCGCCTCGGTATATAATATACTATTTTATATATTTTTCTCATTTTAACATTCAATTTCTATGATTTTTTTGTAATAAAAACATGCCTTTTTTAAAAAATAGATATTTTGCACAGTTGCAGTTTGCAAGTTGTAAATAACCAGCTAACTTTATTTAGAAAAGGTCGTATGTGCATTATTTATTCAAAATATCTTCATCAAACAATTTTTTTTGACAATTGTAATGTTAAAAATATAACTCTTGATAATAAATCTAAAATCACATAAAACAAAATAGTGGCGTCTGTGAGTCGGACGAGGATGCTGAGCACGGTGGTGGTGTTGGATATCGCGTCCGACCCCTTCCAACCAATCCACCTGCCAATATATGGATTTTTTTTTCAAGTATCAGTGGCAATATATATATTCCCCCCCGTTTTCGAAGATGCTGAGCACGTTGGTGGTGTTGGATATTGCGTCCGACCATCCCTCCCCCCCTCTCCCCCGTTTTCGAGGATGTTGAGGATGGGGAATATAGTTGTACTTCTCTTTTTGGTTGTAATGGTCTCTCATTCCGGTCTCTAATTTTTTTTTCTAAGTTAAATTTCTTTTTTAAATTTCAATTAAATAAAAAAATCATAAAACAGGAAGAGTAATTAAAAAAAAATTTTTTAAACACTTTAATTTAAAAAAAAAAAATTTCTTATTAAAAGGTAATGTCGTTCCATAATGGGGGCGAGTATTCGGTGGAGGGGTTGGAAGGGGTCGAACGCGATATCCAACACCACCAACGTGCTCAGCATCCTGGAAAAAAGGGGGGGAGGGGATATATATTTGCCGCTGATGAAAAAAAAAATCACCCCTTTCAAGGGCGAGTATTGGCCGGTGAAGGGGTTGGAAGGGGTCGGACGCGATATCCAACACCACCATCGTGCTCAGCATCCTCGAAAACGGGGGAAAATGTATTGTTTGTTTCTCTGCAGGGAAACCCTTTGAAGCACGTTTAACCCCTCTGGGGGGTGGTTTTTGGCCGTTTTGAGTGTGGTGGGAGGTACTCTTGTTCCGGCTGAAAATATTTCGATTTTTCGGGGTTTTTTCCGACGACACTAAAAATATTTTCCTTTAAATTTTCCAATATTATAAGTTCCTTTATCTCAAAACTACTTATTTGAACATACGACATGTTAGGTTATAGTAGCGATATTTACCTCGTGTGATAAGAATAGCAATCAATTTATTATGTTACTTGCAGGTTTGTCAAGTCATATTTAAATAAAAAAATGAACGAAAGTTTCAAATTTATTTTATCTTTCGAATTATTTCGGACATTTTTTTCAAACACTCATGATTCTCTAAGTGCTGTCCTCAGTAAATAGATATTTTTAAATTTGGACGAGAGGCAGACATTCTATTTAAATTATAAAACCAAATATTTGTTTTATATGAAAATTTTATTAGACATGGCCGGATGGTGAAGATTTTCCAGAAATAATTTACTTGTGAAATTTAAAGCTTGTATACATGTCTGTGTTTGTATCTATAAATAATTGGTTTACCGTACAATGCAATGAGTTTAAACAATTTTAACAGGATGATAAAGTGCTAAGTCTAGCTGTTTTCTAATAATATGTTTTCGTCAAATTATAATAATATGACTAGGAACTAGGTATATTGCATTATGTATTTATTATACCAAGAACAGAAACAACAAAATTTCTTTTTATTGTTAGTTGAAATTAAGTTGTGTAACTTATTTTCTAAGTTGTGATTTAAAACATTAAAAATTCGCAGTATATCGATTATTTCACATTTTACAACATTGCTTTTTGGAAGTAAAACCGTTTCTTATACCAAGTAAAACATATTAAATGAAATGAATCTTTATGCATATAGTATAACTAAAATTAAGACAGCTACTTAATTTTATTATACAGGGTATTATGGAATTGCCTTATTATATTTAAATCCGCAAATCCTGGGATGAAAACAAATTGCAGAAAAATAACCATAAATGGCGCTTTGAGTTAATAAGTCATTGTCATAAAGACCACATGCACTACTGAAAATTTCTAAACAAAACAAATCCATATCATTAGTGAAGAGACATTAGTCGGCAGCGATGTTGTCATTTATTGTAGAATTTTCTATAACATCGTATTAATTGCATTTGTTATTAGCAATCCTTACCAAAATAATATTGTAAACATACTTACAAAAAACATAGTTAGGATTTCTAAGAAATTTAGTAAAACCAATTAATTACTAAAATATATTGTAAATTTTACAACGAATAGTGAAATAATTTATTTGTAACTCCAGTAGTTAAATAGTTTTAAATGTATGGTACATTTTACTGACGACTATTATTGTAATCAGTGAAGGATCTACGGAGGAGAGGGCTAGGGCTACAGGGGCTTTAACCATTTTACAAAACATTTGAGTAAATTTTACAAAAGCTTTAGTACGTTTTACAAAAGATTTGGTAAATTTTACGAAAGATTTTAGTTAAATTAGTAAATTTTACAAGACATTTTAGTAAATTTTGCAAAACATCTTGGTAAATTTTACAAAAATATTTTTGTAATTTTTACTAAAAATTTATTTTAACCTTTTGCTATAATTTAACGACTGGTAAATTTAACACCATATTTAATAAACGTTTAAAACACATACGCCATTTCAAGTGAAACCAGTCTACCGCGTCCACGTCTAATCGCTGTCACGCAGGTTCTAGCGGTACTGGGTTTTTCTTGTTCCTCGATCCATAGTTCTCGTATTTCAGAAACGGAGTATTAAAATAACTTAATTAGTTTCTATATCCATTAGGTATTGAAAAATCTTCTCACATGCTATCCGTCAATCAAAGCAATCGTGTCTAATGAAACCAATGAAACTATACCTCAGAGGACGGTTTTGATTAAGTTGACACTACAAGAGGGTCGATCGAAGGAAATGGAAAGCCAAAAGACCGATTTGTGTTCAGAAAAATACGACATTGCCCCGTTTAATTAACTCGAGTCGATCGCTAAAATATAGTACTGTGCACTGTAAGAAAAACTTAGTTAAATTTACTATAAAAGCAGTAAAACTAACCATAATTTATGGCTCTATATGCGACTGGAATAACTTTTAGTAAGAACTGCCATAAAATTATAGCAACATTTTAACCTACATTTGGATAAACTAAAAATATATTTCGGTAAAGTTTAAAATAAATAATTTTGCTTCCTTACAAAAAAGTTTTAGTAAACGTTGCAATAAATTATCGTATTTTTTTACAAAAAATTTTAGTAAACTTTGCAATAAATTATAGTATTTTTTACAAAAAATTTAGTAAACGTTGCAATAAATTATAGTATTTTTTACTAAAAATTTTAGTAAACTTTGCAATAAATTATATTATTTTTTACAAAAGGTTTAGTAAACTTTGCAATAACTTATAGTAGTTTTTACAAAAAATTTTAGTAAACTTTGCAATAAATTATAATATTTTTTACAAAAATTTTTAGTCAACTTTGCAATAAATTATAGTATTTTTTACAAAAGGTTTAGTAAACTTTGCAATAACATATAGTAGTTTTTACAAAAAATTTTAGTAAACTTTGCAATAAATTATAACATTTTTTACAAAAATTTTTAGTCAACTTTGCAATAAATTATAGTATTTTTTACAAAAGGTTTAGTAAACTTTGCAATAAATTATAGTATTTTTTACAAAAAATTTTGGTAAACGTTGCAATAAATTATAGTATTTTTACAGCAATATCCACATATTAAATTCTATTAAATTTCTGTTCTAAATGCAAAAATGCTTTATGGTTTTAGCAAAAAAATATATTAGAATGTAATATGTGGATAAATCATTGAGCTCCAGTCCCCTTAGGGCTAACAGATTTTGTTGTAAAAAATACTATGAGTTATTCCAACTTTACAAACTTTTCTAAAAATAAAATTAACTAGAAAATATACAGTATTTTCTTATGATTTCGTTTAAACCTACTAAGGAGTATAAAGGAGCTAAAAAGTAAAACAAGCAAACCCGAACAAACCCGATATACCAGATCGCGACCAACATATATATAAACAGTATATTGCCAATACGAACGTTCCGAAATACAAAAAGTATCCCCGCTATGGGAGAAGGCGCATACCTAATGAGTTTGCGCAGTAGGGTGAAAATTTTATCGATCGCGTCATAGCCGGCCCGACATTATTTGTTTGTGTTGTTATTCGTCGGCATCTTTGGTTCTGGAGGCTTTTTCAAATTACAGAATGAAAAGTGGTTCATCTACATTGTTGTCGCTATATTAGTGCTTATAAACTTTCATTACCTAATAACAATTTTTGTAAAGGAGTTTTCCAAAATAGTGAATATAGTCATTCAAAAGTGAGGTTAAGAGACATACGACGTCGGATGAAAGTTAAAATAAAGCTTATCGTGTCGATTCTTACAAATATTCGGACGGAATTTGATACCAAAAGTTTGCACCAATCAGGGTACCGTCGGATCATCATATCGTCAGAAATCGTATGCATTGAACTCTGTCTTAAATCGAACTAATGGAAATTTTGATTGCAATATTTTTCCTAACTAACCAGTGAAATTTACATAAAAAAACTTGAAATCCGGTCCTGTCAAATCTTTTACAAGGAAATTTCGGAACTGCGCAAACTCACAACGCCCCCTTCGATACCCATAGTGGGGACATAATTGCAGATGGTATTAGCATTATACTGTTTATATATATATAGATATATATATATGTGATCGCGACCCCCAGTTTTGAAACACGACTCTATAGCTATCAGTGTTAACAATAAGCAATTTTGACACACTATGCTAGCTAATCAAAAGCTAGTTTGCAAAACGTTTAATTAAAGGGGAAATTAATAATACTGCCGCAACAACACAATGAAAAAAAAACAAGACAAAGACATGAGGCAAGAACGGCCACCTTTATTAGAACGTAGGACGGAAATTTCATCAAATAATAATTCCCACGTTTATATTGTTGCTTTATTACACAGCAGTTTCATTTCCTTTTTTGTGCTAATTTGAGTTTGTTAGATATACCGGGTTTAGACAATTTCTTGTTCACTGGCAAAGTTGACTTAACTGCCGTAAAATATATCATATCCCCGCTAGGAAAGTGGCATTAATATTAAATTGTTCAGGAAGAAGGAACAGAATTATCATTTTATATTAAACAATTTCGGACTTAGTTAACAAGTGACAATCTATGATATATTCAAAGATTTGTTGCTGTAAATTTTTATTGAAAGTGTGAAAATAATTGTTTTTAAAGCATCAAGGTAAGGATTTGTAAACGACGAACCTAATTTTGTAACATAATTGTGTTGTGTTTTCTAAAGTGCTTGAACTTATGTGAAAAATCATGGATAAATCGCCATAGAGTGGGAAATTCAAAGTGTCAATGACGTCTCTTGGCAGCTAACTTACCTACACGGAAAGAAATACTCAGTTAAATTTACTAAATAAAAATAATAAAACTACCCATAATTTATGGCCATACAGGGTGTACCAGAATATGTGGGCAATCTCCCTGGTTCAGATAGAACACTTAAAAATAATAGGAGAAGAATTTACGTATGCTGAATATGCCGACATGAATTTAATGTATGGACAAAAATATTTTTTTCTCGAAAATATTTAATTTTATCGACATTGATCAAGAGTGCCTTTTCTTCAGCTTAAGGTTTAGAGTATCCAAAAATATTATTGTCGTTCTTTCATCATACATGGTGTAAAAAAAACGAATTTTGTGTTATGTCTAGTCCGTCACTGGCAATAAGCCAAATGTGCTTAAAAGGGCGAATTTTAAGGAGACTCATCTATAGTAACCATTATACTAAAAATTTATTAAATTTCACCTAGTACTTAAAAAAAATTATTTAAACACAACGATTTCCAGGGACGTCCGTTATGGGCCCGTATCTCCGTAGGGGAGGCCGTAGGAAGAGAAAATTTATAGGAACTTCTCCTATTATTTTTAAGTGTCTGAATCCGGGAGATTGCCCACATATTCTGGGACATCCTGTATATGTGACTGGAATAACTTTTATTAAGAAATGCCATTAAATTGCAGCAAAATTTTAACCTGCAGTTTTAGTACTAATTATAGAAATATTTAGTGCCTACAAAAAAAAGTATGAAAAGTTCTTTCCGAAAATCTTTTGGAAAATTTACTAAAATCTTTTGTACAAAATTACACGTTGGGTTTTAAAGCGGTCATCCAAGTGGTCCTACCAAGTTCTCTCCCAATAATCTGTTACGAAGACTGAAATTCCAGGGAACCGCTACATCCGATTTAAACCTTTCATTCTTGTAAACAAGCATTTTTACAACACTCCATTTAAACTTGGTCATTTTTACAATAAAAAAATACTTAAAGTACAATAATAGTGAGTAATGTACCATACATTTTAAAATATTCAACTAAATACCAGAGTTATAAATAAATTATTTTCTTACATTCGTTGTACAATGTAAAATATATACTTAAAAAAATCTTAGATCTAGTGAAATTGTACTATACCTGGCAACACTGTATTGACAGGTCGTCTTGTAAAGTCTGCAAGAGGAGAGTACGAAAATGCCCATACCATGGTCGAAGGAGAAAGCAAGCGAATTAGGATAAGGAAATCTGTTTATTCTTTATTTATATAATTTAGAACCGGTTCACTTTTCTGCCCGTTAGACGTCTGATTCTAGTGATTGTTCGCCAAACCTATATAACAATGCCTCTTTTAAAATAATACAAACTCTCAACTTTTTCGTATTTTTATTTTCACCATAAATTTGTGAAATACTCGTAAGTTGAACATGTATCGAATCCTGTCCCTCAAGGAATATAATCCATAGTGCGACTAAATAAGCTTACATAACGAACTAACCGAAACCATGTTAATTTGCCAGAATTCTAAAATTCAGCAGATTTACAGGATTTTCCTCCTGATTTATTGCCCCAGTATAGTCTCTGAAAGATTGCTTTTTAGTTGCCATGGCGAAGATTAATTTTCCAACATGTAGCAATACACGAACCCTCGTGATTTGATGGCGATGGCAAAACACTAAAATATTTGTATGCTGGATCTGAATTATTAATTATAAAGAAGACGATGCTTTTAAATTCGGTTAGGCTGTATGCAGTTTCCAACCTCGTGACATGACAAAGGACCTAGACCGCAACAGCACGGGTTCAGAATTAGCAAATTTGAGATTGAGCATTAAGTGAAAAGTTTAATAATTATAATTTTAAATAGTTTCGCTTAAGCAAAATTAAACTATTTACTGCTATGGTCATTAGGTTTGCTCGGGATTTGATAATTACTTGAAAAATGTTTCCTTATCTCTAAAGATGGACAGCTGGTAACCACAGAAATTGATAGTGGTAGCTAAAGAAGTATCGCCTAACGAAATTTTCAATAATATACTATTAGTGATAGAGAACAAATCGAAGCACACCTAACAAGAAAAAAGAAAGCCGTAGTTACACAACATATAAAAATATTTGGAACTTTTCAGTTTAAAAATGCAATTGGGCTTGAGAATTGGCCTGGTCGAGACATGAGATTACATGTCCCATTTTCGACATTTTCTGGCGGTGTTATGCTCATTTGCACCAACATTTCTCTAGGGATAGAATAGTTAGGGTGATCTTAAATTGTAGAGATGCAGTAGGAACAATTTGATTCCACCACATGTAGTTATGATACCCCTAATTAAGGACGGAATAACGCTGGCAACCATTCAATTTTTCTTCAGGAAGGTGGAGCTGGTGGCGGGATTCTTTTACATAACCCAGCATTTCGGTGTTTTTGACGTTTCAACTTCAATGAAAGAAGTATATTTACAATGAAAATGTTTCATTCCTGTCGAGAGAGTCGGTAGTTAACCGAAGCGATAAGCGGCGAGGTTAACTAAATCTGGAGACAGTAATGAAACTTTTCGTCTAGTTTGTATACTATTTTATTTACAACCACATCTAACATCCATTTCTTAGTATTTTGAATTAAAATTATTAATAAAAGATAAATGTCATTTTGACTTTTCCATTGAAAAATTAGACAGAAATTTCAAATAACCGCAGGTGGTAAAATAACGTAGGTAATAATACACATTAAGATGGCAAATATAATTTTTTGAATATGGTTTCCATGTCACTAAACAATATATTATTTTAACAATAGAAAAATGCTATAAGATGAGGAATTTGATTTTGCTGCTACTCCACCAGAAATCCGAGAAGCCGCAAAAATAGTAGAAGATCTTCTGCCAACTAAAAGCCGCCCGAGAATATGATACGGCATATCACTGTTTCAAGGAATGATGTACGGGAAACAAAGTTCAAAATCCTGGTTCTGAATCGTCGCTACTAGCTTATTTCAGTGAAAATGCCAAGATAAAGAAGATATCAACGATTTGGTCACAATATTCAATGTTGAGGACCACTCTATCAATTAGGGAAAAAGTAGATATATCTAAACACGTAAAGCTATTAGCATTTTTAAAAGAGTGTATTCGTATATTATTTTGAGATATCGATTTATTAAAAATTACAAAAAAATTATATACTTTCCACCCGGGTGGAAAATAAAAGTAAAAAAGTCAACTTTCCACGTTTCCAAGATAGATGAAATGTTATTATTACATGCACGGTTGTAAATAAAGAAAATTACAAACTATACATTGAGATGAAAATAAATTGAAGAAAAATAACCTTAAATGGCGCTTTGAATTATTGTGCGAAATATACACTTATATGAAATCTGAAAATTTACGAGGACGTTCGCAATCAATAGTTTATTAAGGCGGTGTTGTCATATATTGCAACACAGAATTGTAAACGCACGTGTTCAGTTTTTGACACCAAGACGTCTTTGACCCGCGTTATCACTTCTTTTCAAACTTTTTAGAAAAAAAATACCAATATTTTAAGGTACTACTCTTATAATCCGTTTCATAACTAAATTCCATAAAAAAATAAAACACAAAAAGTATGTTTTGCAACAGAACCAACAATAGGTAATATCACACAAATTTGAAATCACATCACAATATTTCTTATTATGAATTATTTCACAACAGAAAAAAAATCGGGTAATGCTACAACTAACAAAACGTTTAAAGATCGTATACATCAAGCACGTGGAACCTTCGACAGCATCATCCCATTTCCGAGTATCGAATCATACTGGATAGTCACGCGCGGCAGGTATCCAAGCAAGGGCGAAACATGCGGTGTGATCTGACAACACTGTTAGTATACTCTAGTGACCCACATTGTTGCTAACTGAATCCAGATGGAACGGCGCGACAGTATGTGGGTAAAAAGGGGTTTTACCCTTAGTATTCAGATATTCGATTAAAAAAAAAGTATGTAGACTCTCTCTAGGACACCCTAGGAGTCACCCATAAGAAAAAATTATAGCTGCGAATGGCCAGCTGGCTTCCCTCCGTACGTGACGATTTAGGTAGAGAAATTTGACACCCTATATTTTTCATTATTTCATTATCTATTTATTAATTTGTGGTTTAACCATTGTTAATCAGTCTTGTTTCTCGGTCAGTCCATTTTATTGTAGATGACTCAACAGAAAAAGCTGAAACAGAACCTGCTAACGCTTTTACAAAACTTTACGATTTTACAGTGGTTATAATCTTATAATAAGCTGCGTGAAAAATATTATGTAAGGAGTGAACCTGTGGAACTAAGGACTTTCATTATTTTATACGCCATATACATATTTTAGTGCGGTTACTCCACTATGTGCGGAGTGCTTTTTCATGTTTGGTTTTAATTAAAATTGTGCAAGAAGGCAAGTTAAAACCGTTTCCGTAATTAATACGCCACCGACTGAGTTTGTTTAACGCGATATTGTGAGTCGGGAATTATTAAAAAGTTTTCCGTTAGTCCAAAAGGCGTTTCATATAAATATATAAGGACTTAAAGGAAGAGACTGGTCTATACCGGGTGGTGCGTCTAAACAGGACACATGAGATGCCCCATGTATATTGCGAGGTGGTTAAATGTTTGCACATACCTTTTTTAAGAAAATTCTGTCGGTTCTGGTGCACTTTAGCACCCACGGAATTTTACAATTTTCGAAAGGAAACCTGAAAGAGTATTTAATTTAAAGTATTTTAGAAAAATAAACTAGCGGATTGAATTAAAATTAAAAATAAAAAGTTATTTACGAAAAACAGTGCGATACATGCATCGAATAACATTATAAGCGACAAATCGTGTTTTTACAGGAGAGCACATAACAGGTTTGGGTATCTGTTTAATTGTAATATATATTTACCATTCCGGTTTTTATAAAGTTTATATTTACAGAAGTAACAGAGTTTACAATTACTTCTTGTTTAAGAAGGCAGTTTTGTTCGGGTTTGTTTAACTAATAATTAGTTAGTTAGTTATGTTTTAACTAATAATCTTGTCGCTTACCATTTTCAAAAAATGTAATTTTTATTAGCAGTAACATTGTAACCTCATTTACCATTATTTTGGGAGAAAATATGTTTGAAAAGAATATAGTAAGGTATTTTACGATTTTTGATATCATTAACTTTTGCATAAGAAATATTGTTAAATATTTGGTTAAATATAATAAAATAAAACAATAAAATTTACTAAATGATTCTTTAATGTCTTTGAAATATAAAAACAACTAACTAAACGTCAAAACAAACAGTATAACACATACCAAATATACAATAAAATGCAAAATATATTACAATGGTATAAAGAGAAATATTTTTATATTACTTTACCATGATACTACAGGCAAAATGCCAAAATATGCAGATACAATAGATGAAAGAGGCATTTAAAAAAAAAATTAAGCTAAAAAAACAAATTTTGGGTTTGAAATATTGAAATTTATTATGAACTCATTCTGACTATATTAAAAAAGTCAAAATGTCACTTACAATGTTATTTGATGCATGTATCGAGTTAAAGAAAGTAACGCAAGGAAGTGTTTGTGAATGTTTCTTACCCGTTTCATAACCATTTCTTAAAAAATTGAAATTGCTAACATACATACACAAGAATAACATAAAAGGGCTGATTATTATAAAGAAAAAACACTAATATTGGCAATTAAAAACTAGTGTCATATTAAGAAAATAGAAAATATTAATACTTTTTTTCCACAACTTGTCAATTGGCATATTGAAAAAGCTATGTTGTTAATTCAAAAAGTTATATTTTAATATTTTAGTTTCGTTTATAATGGAATGTATTTTTGAATTGATGCAAGTAATGTCTTTAAATGACCAGGATTTGGTAAACACTTTACATAAACGCGGGATTGTTACATGAAAACTTAAGGGGTCCTCCCGACGATATTGTACTCTACAGCAAAAAGAAGATGCGGTTTTAGGATGTGTATTTTATTGTGCAATTGTTTCTTAAAGGATCTTTTTCCGAAAATTCCTATAGGCATACATTGATTTTATTATGGGAATAATCATGTGAGATGCGAAGCGAATGTGCGGCTATGACGCGCTCGGGTGTTCCTACAAAAATGTGATCCAACAATATACATAGGTACAAAAGGTGTACCGGGTCGGGTTTTCACTTATTTCCCAGGACACTGCCAATTTATGTAACTCTTTTGTGTTTTCTTTTGCCGAATCTATACACAGAAGGAAATCCTTTCCAAAAGGTGTAGCGGGGCGAGCTTTCACTTGCTTTCCCGGGAAGCTGTCCAAATTATGTAACTTTCTTGTGTCTTCTTTTGCCGCTACAAAGAGAAATCGGCTCCAAAAGGTATAACGGGGCGGTTTTGCACCTGTTTATTAAATAATTATTTGTGCTCTTATAATATACAATGCAACCTCGATAATCCGGACTAATTAAAACCGCGGTCATCCGGATTAGTAAATAATCCGGATTATTGAAACGAGACAGTTTTTTTATTGAAAAACGAACCATTTAATAGAAATCAACTAGAAAATAGTACATAAACAAAAATTGTCTAAAACAGAAGCATACTTATTAAATTTTATATGATTTTGTGAAGTAATTTGAAATTTTTGTTTGCTTGAATTACCGAGTAGTATCAAATCCGGTTCATAAAGTACACAATACAGTTGAAATGTCTGGCCGGATTATTGAAGAATCCGGTGTAATGAAGGTTCGGATTATCGAGGTTGCACTGTAATAATAAAAAATTTTGAAATTGCTTTGTGTTCCCGTAACACTCATGATTTATAATTTAATTATGATTCCTATAAATTGGTATATGATAGTAAACATGGCAACCATGTTTGCGAACGAATGACGTAACTATATTAAACATGGGAGTTTTCTCATAAAAATTACTGTCAAATACGAACTTTTTATCTTTTTTTTTTTATAGAAAAACTGTATCATCGGCAATTTTTTTTTGTTTTAACGTGTTCTATACAACCATATCTTTCCATTACATTTTCAAAAATTGTTAAATTCCGTGGAATTTATTTATTTATTTGGACTAGTTGTTTGCATTGTAATTATACCGAATTTGAACCACTTATGATAATTTTTGTTTTCTATCTATTTTCGGCCACAGTATTTTCATTGAAAACGGAAGTATCTATTTATTTATACAATACTTATCGTCTAAATTCAATTTTTATACCAAAAATTCTAGCAAAATGTTCATTTTGGTCAAAAAATTAAATTGCAGTTTAAAAATGTTGCCATCAGTGGAGCGAACAATTTTAAATATTTCACCAACGAAGAGGCTTTTTAAATAAGGAATATGTTTAAAAAATGGACATAATAGAATAACTTTCGCTTTCAATGAAAATGGATACTAATCAAAAATAGATAGGAAACAAAAATCATCATAAGCGATTCACATTTGGTGTGTGAGCATAGAATTACAATGCAAACAACTTTTCCAAATAAATATTTGTAAAATTCGATCAATAAATGCCATTTTTCGACATTTTGTGGAGAAAATGTCAAATTTGACAGTTAACAAAAGCCGCATGGTCCCATTCAATTCGTCATTTTTGTTCTTTATTGAAGCAAAAACTTATGGTGAAGTTAAATTTTACCTAAATCGAACAATACATTTTCTCCCCTTATGGTTTCACCTTTAATGGCAACACTGTAGATCGGCTTATACGCTAATCAGTTGCATTGAGTCCCTGATGTCGTAAAAACATATAAATTCTATGCTTCGATTATATGCAGAGCAGGAACACCTCCTAAACCCGTTTTTATCCAAGATTTATTTCCCCTTAAAATAAAATTCCACGTTTTGACTTTATAAATTCCAGACCAATTAAATTTATACATTTACAATTGTTCCCCCAATTTCCATAGTCGAGAAAATCTTCTTTATTTTGCATAAAGACCCCAAGCCCTATTACGAAGGCTTAGAATAATGCGAGAAGTGAGCGAGAATGTGAGAACTAAAATTTGTCGCGAAAATTATCGGTTTGGTTGTTAGAAGTTTTTGAATACGGTTTATATAAACTTGCTTGTTGAATGGTATGGGTTGGCAATAGTGTTGTTTGGTTCTAGCGATGTTAACGCAAATTTGAAACCTGTCAAATTCGAACGGTTTTAAATTTAAATTGACATTTATAAACTTTGTCGCTGTAGTTCAGTTCAGTTGCCAGCAGTTGAGCTCTGTTCCGCCGGCAGTCGTTCGACTTGAACAAATGAAAACACGCCAGATCATTCATAAACTCCGCGGCGCTGCGGTTCGTGTTTGTAGGGTTCCAATTTTATGCTCACTTTGATTTCGTTGAAATTAGTTTTCTTGGCATTATGGATTAGACAAAAATTTTTTATAGAAAACTTTAAAATACTAACCTTTAACCTTGCAAATAGATCATTTTTACTAGATATTTATCTGAAATAGCTATACTCGGAGATACATAACATGCTGACGGTGTCCGTCAGCTAATTTCTAGTCACAACTATAAAACAACATAACCTAAAAATAATAGAAATATCTTCCAGTTTATGCTCTATTTCTAAAGTTTTATTCAATAAAGTACTATTTTTATTTTTAATTCAATATAGTATTATACATATTACTTTATATATACATATTTGTAGTTACTGTATACATTTCCTGAGCATTAATTGTTATTCCTGTCAGATTTTATGTCGACACAATATTTTGTTCAATAGTATTATTTTTAAACTCTCTTAAACTCAACCAATTTAACTTATCTTTTTTATTTTTATTTACAGTCACTACAATGTCAAAGGTACCCTTCTTTGTTTAATGTTTTTACAATCCACTGAAGATGAAGACTTGAGTCTTCGAAACATGTTTGGATAATTTACTTTATACATTTTTTATTAAACTAGTGGAGCAGACTGTGAGTTTCTTTACCTCCGTATTATTTTTTGTTCAATATTTTGAACTTTGCTCACACCATAACTCAAAGTTTTGCATATTCTTTTTAAAAGGTTTTCTAGATTATTTTCTGCAATTTCTCAGTACAACTTTCTTCCTGACTAATTTTTATCAACTTTAATAATATATTTATGTTGTGTTTAATTGTTTCTATCATGGCATATTTGATACTTGTAACATTTCATGAAATTGTGAAAGTATTGCCAACCCAAAAAGAAAATATTAATTTAAATGGAAAAAATCTACTATATTTTTTTAAGTTTTTCAGACTTTAAAGACCCAAATAGAAAAAGTATTATAAAATTCACGGTTCATAAGACAATTAGAGCACTTGTACTTTAGAAAACTCCACGCTTCGCGGGTCGCTTCCTAAATTAAACGCGTGCTTTAAGATAATGTCTTATGAAACTTGTATCTTAATATACTATTAACTTTTCCTCTCTATTGATAAAAACTAATTAAACTAAAAAAATCTGTTTTAAGTTTCAAATTTTTACGCGGAAACGAAAAATGGCGTTAATAAAGTCATATTATCTTGCTAAAAGAATATATATATATAATGGATGACATCCTTCCGGACACTCTGTAGGAACGAAATTACCGCAGTATCAAATATATTGATGACCCACTGTATTTCATATATCCCGGTAGCTTATAGGAATGAAAACTATTGTAGAGAATACACTAGTCGCGCGTTTTTCTACAGAATTGTTTTTAAACCGTTCTGGCCTAGAACGAAGCAAATATATGTACCATCGTGCCGATAAAAAACTAGGACAGCATAATTTCAAAACTGGGAACGGAAATACATATTATCTTATATACTATAAAAGGTGTTCGACAGCTGTAAAGGTAAAAACACCTAACTTTAGAAAGTAACCTAGGTTACATAATTTAAGGTTCGTATTTTGCGATACGAGATGGCATCAAAATATGTTACTTGTTTTATAAAGTTGAGCGGAAGTTTATATGGAGGAACTAAATATATTACGAATTTTTTATTAAGAAAAAGTCACATGCTTTATTTAAAGTAGGTATATTAAATGTCGCCAAAAAATGAAAATAAAACTGAATAATAAAAGAAATTTAACAGAAAGTAAAAAAATATACAAACACGAAATTTGTCGTAGCAACAATTTTTATTTTTAATATGTAGTCATAGAATATTCCTGTTTATTACTTCTTGATAATTAGTATTCTTCTATTTTCATCTTTAGCAAACATTCTAGGGGAACCTGAAACTGCTCCTAATAATAGTTCGATGCCTTGCTATTTTTTGTTTTGCCAACAACACGGTATTTCTGTTTACTCCCAGCTCACCTGCAATATCCTTAATAAAAGCACCATCTCGCAACCGACTGTAGATAATAGCCTTTTGCTGGGGGGTTAATTGTGGCATATTTTAAAAAAAATGTGCTTGACAAGTTAATGATAAAGTTGCAAATCTATGTTGACATGTAAAATTTGTATATTACATTTACTGGTACCAGACTCGACAATAAATAATTCCTACTAGTCAAGGAGAAAATAAGAAATATTGTTGTCCTAGTTTTTATCGGCACGATGGTACGATATCTTTTTCGTGTTTCCCGAATTTCACCACCTAATCGATGAAATTCAAGGTTATCATGAACAATATTATTTATATACTATGTGTAATTTACTAATCATTATTGTTATAACATGAAAAAGATAACTAGATATTAAAGAAAACATTGTTTTCATATTGCTAATTTGGAAAATCATTTTAAGCTCTATTTATTTTTGTAGAGCTTAATTGTCCAATGAAAACGAAAGAAACGTTTCATTTATTTATGCATAAACTTTATCTAAAAACATATCAATCCTATATTGCGATTGGCTAAATCTAGAAGAACAGAAATAAGAAGCTACCATTGTTTGAATTTGCATGCATTACTTACTTCAATAATTAGAAATTGTAGATAAAAGCATAGAAATACGTAAAACTGAGAAACATGTTTTCGTTGTATAACAAATTGAACACAACAAATAATAATCTTGGAAGGTTGATTCTGGGTATAGATATAACAAGTCCATTTTTTTTTATAATCAAACTATTTACAGTTAAATCTGCCTTGGGCGGACACCAACGGTACCGAAATAAGGTGACCGTTAAAGAGGGGTGTCCGTCTAATGGAAAAACGAATAGAATTTTTTTTAAATGAAAACTGATATAATTGAAGAATTTTAATATTTAAAACGTATGTATATATTATCTTTATATTATATTTATATTATTTTTATTATTGTTATCTTTAGATACTATATACAGAATGTACATACTACATAATATATGAAAAGTCTTGTTAGTATTGTTATTTGCCTCCTCCTTTCTATGGCGTCCAGAAATCGTATTTCTATTTGGAAAGGAGCTCTAAAGTTTCTGCATCTCGCTTGGTTGGGGTGATAGCTTTACCATAATTTGGATCTGTTGGTCCTGGAACCTCATCGACATCAGAATCTTCGAAAAGTTCTTGTATTTCAACTAGATTTTCAATTTTCTATCTGAATCTTCAATAAACAAATTTTCATCTAGGTTCAAAAAATCATTAAAAAATTTGTATTTCTGAGGATATCTGCAAGTACGTTAAGTGGTAATTTATCTTCTGGATCAAATATAACAGCCTCAGTTAACTGGTCTTAACGTTGCATAATTTTAAACATAAATCCCCCTTTACGGAATCAATTCTTAACTGTTTCCTTCCTAAGTCCCCGGTTTACCTCGTGGAGTCCCTCAGTGAAGGCAGCGGCTCAATTGGAAAACGCAACAGCGATACTCACCACACAATGTGTTTATTAGAATTTTTTTTATTAATTTTTTGTCCGGTTAACAGAACAGTTTTAAAATTTTTTTGTATCCGTGTCCGTTTCAAGAGAATGTCCGTCCAAGAGGGAGTTAACACAATGCAAAATGTATGAGTAGCGGTCGGGACCATAAGAAAGCATCCGTTCAAGGGAGGTGTTCGCGTAAAAGGGGTATCCGCGAAGGGCAATTTCAATATACAGCCTGTACCAAGTTAAGTGCGCACTATAGCTAACTTTTTTATTATTGTAGATACAAAGTCGGTTAAATTAGCAAAGTAGTAGCATTTTTTCTGCTGATTAAGATGGTGAGAACAGAAAAACAATTGAACATACGGTTTTCAAATAAATGAGAAAAATGCCATTTTTTTAAACGGAACACCCTGTATATTTTTGACTGCAAGGTTTGTAAATTATTTACAGAACAAAAAAGTTCATATGCACTATTGGCCTAAAACTGAAAATAACCGAATTATTACCATATTTATTTTTTAGACAAGTTGGCTGTGTCTTCTTGAAATAAAACTCAAATATCTATTTATTATTTTATTTAAATGAAATAAATGAAAACACACAACCTACATTAAATGTGCAAAGACATTTCCGTTTTGTTCGATACATTTTCTGGCATTCTTTAATACACGTTTTGTGGCTTTTAAAACTGTTCTGCCATCGATGGATGCTATAATGCGTCTGATGCCATCTTGAAGTTCGTCCAGGTTCGCATATTTCCTTTTATAGACGTTGTCTTTGACATAACCCCAAAAGTAAAAGTCTAATGGAGTTATGTCAGGAGATCTTGGGGGCCAACGTATAGGACCATTTGTTGCTATCCACCTATCTTGGAAAAGCCTTTCTAACAACATTCTCACCTCGTGGAACTGATGGGGAGGAGCTCCATCTTGTTGAAAGTAGATTCGGTTTCGTGCCTCTAAGTTGACATAATGTAAATATTCTTCCAGTAATTCTGACAGCATATCAACATATCTTCGGCCTGTTAAAACGCCATCATAAAAAATTGGGCCAATTATTTGGCTGCCTATTAGACCACACCAAACATTAATACTAAATCTTACTTGCGGATTTCTGGGATGAGCAATAAATAGATTTTCTCTAGACCAATAGTGCATGTTTTTACGATTAAACATACCCCTGTTTGAAAAATTCGCTTCATCGCTCCACAATATGTGCGTTAAAAAGTTGATATTTTGCCTACACATATCTACAAACAATTGGCAAAAAATTTGTCTTCTTTCAGTGTCGCCAGGTAATAATGTTTGCACTAGTCGGTACTTATACGGTACAACCTTATATTTTTTTAAAATTCTCCAAATTGTAAATAAACTTAAACCACTGTCCCTTGCCAAATCTCTGGTAGAATTATTTTTGTACACTTCAAAATATGCTAACACATTTACTTCTACCTGTTCACTTATTATAAACTGTTTTCTAGTTCTACCCTTTCCAAAAACGTCTTCATTATTTCTGAATTTTCTATAAAGATTTAAAAAATACCTTCTGTTTGGTTGATCACGTTCAGGATACGTTTGGCCATATTGTTCTAGTGCTCGGAAACTATTTTTTTTGCAAACAAGATATGCTTCTAACATATCGCATTTTTCTAAATGCGTGAACGCCATTTTATATTATTTTTATAACTAGAGAACATCCAATAACTATTACAACAATTACCACAAATGCTTGGCTCGTATTGACAGCAGAATAATCTAATGACACATTGAATAAAGCTTTTATTTTGAAAATACACAGCCAACTTGTCTAAAAAATAAATATGGTAATAATTCGGTTATTTTCAGTTTTAGGCCAATAGTGCATATGAACTTTTTTGTTCTGTAAATAATTTACAAACCTTGCAGTCAAAAATATACAGGGTGTTCCGTTTAAAAAAATGGCATTTTTCTCATTTATTTGAAAACCCTATGTTCAATTGTTTTTCTGTTCTCACCATCTTAATCAGCAGAAAAAATGCTACTACTTTGCTAATTTAACCGACTTTGTATCTACAATAATAAAAAAGTTAGCAATGGTGCGCACTTAACTTGGTACAGGCTGTATAGGAAAAATCTTTTAAGTCGGAGGTTATAGTCGTTGGGAAACACGACTTTAGGAAGGTCCACCATGAAGTTTGAGGAATACTAACCATCAAATCACCAGCATGTCTTCCATGTTCTAGGTTGTCGAGGTTCTCTCGTGGTCTCTGATCGAACGAACGGCTCTCCTTTCGATGGAACCCAGTAGCTGAAGAATATGCAATGCTCCAGATATGAGGGCAGTATTCTAGTGATGGTCGAATGTGGGCTTTGTTTGTTGAGGTGTGTACAACTTTTTGGTTCGGAACAGTACAACAAGTTTCTGCGAAGGTATATTGGCGATTGCCACAACGTGGTTATGCCAAGATATATTGCCTTCCAGATTGACGCCCAGCAAATGAATAGACGAAGCCAATGGATTTGCGTTTCCTGCCACGATTATATCTGGTTCTGCAATGTTAACCCTTTTAGAGAAAGCTGCTACCTGGGTTTCTAAGCATTATATTCGACTTGGCTACTGTCGCCTCAAGAAAAAATTTCTTCCAGGCCTTTATTGAGGCGTGCCTCTTCATGGTGCTCTCGAATATGTGCGTCGGTGGCTTATGGTTTAGAATTCAAAGTAATAAATAAGACTGCTATCGTCGTCAGCAAAGCTATACAGGGTCCGCAAACGAAGCGTGGACGGAAGATTAAATCGTCATCGAAGAACTTATCAACAATACTGAAACAGCTTGAGATATTGGATTAAAAGCGGCATGTTTTAAAAATATTTTACATTATACAGGGTGGCCCAAAAAAGTGTGACAGCATAAAGTTATATTTTTTTAAATGGGACACCCAGTATTTTATTGCATATTTTGGTTCGTATTACTATCGTTTATAAGTGCCTCAAATTTTATTTAATATGGTTTTGTAGTTTCGGAGAAATAAATTAAAAACTAAAAAAAAAAGTTTTGCAGTCCTGAACAAAAAAATCAAAAAAAACAATCCAGAACTTTTTTTTTTAACCTGGCATTGAGTGAAATTTATGACAAGAGGTCTAGAGATACTATGAATGTAATTGCGTTTATTTATTTTATACAGGGTGTTCATAATAAGCTTTCAAAAACCCCATATTTTAAAATAATTTTTCTCAAGTTTTTCAAATGGAACACCCTGTATATTATTTAGCTATTTGGCGTAGAATTCATAGACAATTTTTTTTTGTAATACAATCATATAAGTTATATTCAGCCGTTTTCGAAATAATTATAAATATCATAAATTATGTTGTTTAAATAGAGTTTTTATTGGGAAATTTTGTTATAGGCGACTAGACTAATAATTGTAAACTAAAGTAAATGTTCAAAATAGCATCCTTTTACTTAATTTAATGATTTTCTTCTACTGCCAATAGAACCCTTAATTCATTTTCTTCATTAATAACGGGTTTATTGATTATTATCCTTTTTGTGTACGCAGTGCTTCCTGTTGCTACAAATTTTTGCAACAACTTCTCGAAGGTTTTTGCTATCGGCTTTCTCTCAATATCTTTCAGCATACACTCGGCTCGCGAGAAGGCAATTTCTTGCACATTCATCCAGTATAAAAATCATATTTACCATTTCTAAAATTCGACATTTTGTGTAAGTTAGTACTTAATTTCGACGACTGAACAAATGTAAATAATTTTATTTAACTGTCATAGTGACAATCTAAACAAAAAGAAATTATGGCAACTCGATTAAGAATAAAAAATAAAATTAAATAATAAAAGTAGCAAAAATGTATGCTTTTAGAATTTATATCGAAATAACTAAAATACGGTAAACTCTAAGAGTAAAAGGAAGCTATTTTGAACTTTTACTTTAGTTTACAATTATTAGTCTAGTCGCCTATAACAAAATTTCCCAATAAAAACTCTATTTAAACAACATAATTTATGATATTTATAATTATTTCGAAAACGGCTGGATATAACTTATATGCTTGTATTACAAAAAAAAATTGTCTATGAATTCTACGTCAAATAGCCAAATAATATACAGGGTGTTCCATTTGAAAAACTTGAGAAAAATTATTTTAAAATGTGGTGTTTTTGAAAGCTTATTATGAACACCCGGTATAAAATAAATAAACGCAATTACATTCATGTATCTCTAGACCTCTTGTCATAAATTTCACTCAATGCCGAGGTTAAAAAAATAGTTCTGGATTGTTTTTTTGATTTTTTTATTCAGGACTGCAAAACTTTTTTTTTTAGTTTTTAATTTATTTCTCCGAAACTACAAAACCAAATTAAATAAAATTTGAGGCACTTATAAACGATAGTAATACGAACCTAAATATGCAATAAAATACTGGGTGTCCCATTTAAAAAAATATAATTTTATGCTGTCACACATTTTTGGGCCACCTTGTATAATGTAAAATATTTTTAAAACATGCCGCTTTTAATCCAATATCTCAAGCTGTTTCAGTATTGTTGATAAGTTCTTCGATAACGATTTAATCTTCCGTCTACGCTTCGTTTGCGGACCCTGTATATTGGACTGTTTAGTTTATTGCTCTTACAATTTTAGGAAATTATAAAGGGCACCACAAACATATGTATATATTTTCCTGCAATATACTCAAACATACGGTATAAATCAGCATATTATTATAGTGCTTGTGTTTGATCATTATAAAAAAAAAAAGAATGAAACTTGTAACTTAATTCAAATAGGAGCTATGGAATCATGACACACTAGGGCAGGGAAGACTAAAATGAAAAATTACATTATTAAAGTCACTTTTTCTCAAAGAACGGATTGACCTCATTTTTCCGGAAACACAGTGTGGTGTAAAAATAGAACCTACCCCGATCTGAGTGAAGATTTTTGTTCGTTACAGGTAAGGGCTGTCTGTACTTTTCTAGACATCATAATTTATTTTTATGATAAATTTGATATTATTATGATAATTTCATTTTATCATTTTATTTACTCCTTACTTATTTCTGTATATACCTACTATATTTTTCTCTCATAATAACCGTCATATTTATGAAAGTGTGCTAAAAATGGTATCTCCAAATGCCCTAAAGACACTGCGGATTCCGAAACATCAATTAAGGGAAGAGCTTTTTTCTGTAGTCGAATAAAATAACAAAATGTGGAAAATGTGTTAAATAAAAAATATTACTGGTAGCGCCAAAAAGAAAGAGCTTTTCTATAGCCGTAATTATATTATTTAAGTAGCTCCTCTTAAAAAATAATGTGAAGACGGACCGACTCGACAGGGTGGTTTTATATTATTTGAATCGTCTAATTACAACACCCCAGACATCTGGCAAATCTCAGATTTTTGTGGCATTTTATATACAAGGGATAGTGGAAAAATATTCTCCCCAACGAAAATACTTCTGGTTAATTTATTGTTTTTAAGGTTATGAGCCAAAAGCATTGGCATCGTTAAAAAAAAATAAAAATATAAACTAATTAAATGGGTTCTGTAAAAAACACATAATTTTTATCAAAGTAACATAACGTAGTAACAATGGCATATCCCAATTTATTACCTATATCTAGATTGAAAACCCTTTTCGCCATGTTCCACAACTGATAATAGCGGAATATACAGGGTGTTTTTTAATAACATGCTAATATTTAAGGAGATTATTCTTGGGTCCATTTTCAGATAGAAATTTCCCCATATGAACATATCGATACATGCATCGAATAACATTGTAAGCGACAAATCGTGTTTTTACAGGAGAACACATAAGAGGGTCGGGTATATGTTTAATTGTAATATATATTTACCATTCCGGTTTTTAGGAAGTTTATATTTAGAGAAGTAACAGAGTTTACAATTACTTCGTGTTTAGGAAGCCAGTTTTGTTCTAAGTTACGTTTTAACTAATAATCTTGTCGCTTATCATTTTCAAAAAATGTAATTTTTATTAGCAGTAACATTGCAACCTCATTTACCATTATTTTGGGAAAAAATATGTTTGAAAAGAATATAGTAAGGCATTTTACGATTTTTGAATAATTTTGCATAAGAAACATTGTTTTAATATAATACAATGAAACAATGAAATTTATTAAATGATTCTTTAATGTTTTTGAAATATAATAACAACTAACTAAACGTTAAAACAAACAGTATAACACATACCAAATATACAATAAAATAACTGATCATACAATGTTTATTGTTTTCCTCCAATAACATTGTAGATATCATAAACCTAAAGAAATACATGATATATCATTGTAAAGTATATTACCATTAGAATATTGTGTTATATATTTGGTGAAAAAATATTGTAAACATATTTACTGTTTTGTTAACGAATAAAGGAATAGAGAGACAAAATGCAAAATATATTACAATCGTATGAAGGAATATTACCTTACCATGATACTACAGGCAAAATACCAAAATATACAGATACAATGAGATGAAAAAGGCGTTTAAAAAAAAATTAAGCCAAAAAAACAAATTTTGGGTTTGAAATTTATTTTGAAATTCTGACTGTATAAAAAAGTGAAATTGGTCAAAATGTCACTTACAATGAAATTTGATGCATGTATCGATATGTACCTACTAGATCCTTTTTAATCTTTGTTAATACCTAATTTCATAACAGAGTGCAAATGAATGAATTTAATTTTTTTATACGAAAACTGTACGTCAAACGACAAAAAAATCAAGAGACGACATTTGCTCAGCAAGGAATGAGAATTTGAAAAATAATTTTTATTTAAAAAAAGAAGTGGCGTACCATTATTTTCTTTAAAAATACCGAGGGCAATTTCTGCACGAACGTCACTGGTCGGAATAAAAAAACATGTTATACATGGCCTCAAGAATAACCTCTTTAAATATTTGCATGTTAATAAGAATCACCCTGCATTATTTAAGGTGAAAATTATCCCAGACTGTCTACGTTCATCTGTGAGCATTATTTTTTTACGCAGTTTTTTTTGCTTCCATTCTTTTGGTGCCGGAAATGGGGGCCTGACGCGTACCCAAAGTTGCTAACAACATTGTGTTCTTGCCTTTTCTGTAAAAATTTGCTAATGCCGTATTGACCACCCATCTTCAATTCTGGCTACTATTTGAGCTTTCTCAAGTTCAATGGCGAGGCATTTTGAGAATTCTGACAGTGACAGCGTTGTCAACTATAAACTTTTAAAAATGTCAAAATCAACAAGACCGATTTACATTATAACAAATTTAGTGTACCTACTTCTCATGTAAAACTGTACAAATAACCCGAACAACCCCGAACAACAAGTTTTTGCTGCCTTTAATAAATTCTTGATTTTTATATTCAGTTTCTGCTCTCTCCTGTAACTTACCAAGAATGTAATAATAATACATTACAGCTAATTCGGAATAAAATAGACTTTTAGAACAAAAAAGTTTCATTATAGTTCAAATTAGTTCGACCCAGAGAATGTAAAATGACAAGTTGGGATCTTTTTGAAGAGCCTCTGGTCTCTTTAACTTTATTCCTTGCGATACCAGCGGCCGGAAATTGGTAATTTGGGTAAGATAAGATTCTATTGCATAACTCAATCTTTTGAAACAATTCAGTAACTTTTCGAGAATAACCTTTGTTTTATACATAACCCTGGTAACAGTTCCTTTTCCCTTGTAAATTTGCTGTAATATAAAATTATTAAAGTTCATTACACTTTATATTAACTGTAAGATTATAATAAATGACCTTTATGTCATACCAGTGCATTATTGTGTTTTGATACCTTAGATACCATCCACCTAATGAATTACTTTATGCCCGCGCGGGCATAACGTACACATTATGGCCTTCGCTGGCATTACGACGCAAAAAACAGTTTTTGATTAACTTATTCTTTATTAACAAAATATAAATTTACGTTTATATATTATTTGGTTGTATTTACATAGAACTTGCAATTCTGGAAGGTTCCGCTGATAGCTAAATTTCCTTCAGCAAAGGTTGACTCACGATTCATTGTCTGGGTCTCGAGTTTCTGTAAGGAAATTGGTCATATTCTTTGTCGTATGAGTATTTTCTCGGTAACAGGGTTTGCGTTGCCTTTTCAGCCTTTTTTTCAGTTTCTTCGGGAATTTCAAAACCTTTTTTGACTTTGACACATTAAATATTTGAATACTTATCTCCCCAGCACCAAAAACGCAGGCTATAATAATGTCCAGGTAATGTCGCAGGTAAAAATAAAAAATTTTTAAATGAAATTTAATTTAAAAAAAAAATATTTATTATTTAAAACGAACTGGTATGACTTAAAAGTTTGTATGCACCACGGGTACTAATAGATATATACCCTCGAGTGACTTACGAACCCTCGGGCCAGAGGCCCTCGACTTTGTAAGACTGTCGCCCTCAGGGCATGATGATCTACTTAGTACCCTTGATACATAAATAACTATTAGAGCATTACAGTATATTATACAAAAGTGTGTCCCAGGATAAGCGAATCTATAGGTGTAAATAAAAAATTTCGAATTTAAATTTGATTAGGATATAGGACTAGATAAAGTGCCTCTTCTGCGCAAAATATCGAAAAGTTGCTCAGAATTCAATATCATGCAAGCGTACTGAATTTAATAACTATCTAAGACCTTTGTAACTATCAGACAAAAAAATTTGTTACATTTCTTTTAAACCTCTAAAGAGAAACAAATCTTCATGGTATTAAATACATTTATTAGAAAATATTATGTCAAAACATTTAATTACCCGATGTCATTTTCTAGGCTAATATGAGAAACGATGAGGAAATTGAAGAAATTAGAAATTTCTAAGTAGGGAAAATATTGTATAAAATGAAAAAAAAAACAATGTAGGCTGATGATTATTAAATTCAGCATACCTGTATGATTTTGAATTCCGAGCAACTTTTCTTAATAACATTTTTCGATATTTTGTGAAAAAGTGGCACTTTACCTAGACAGAAAATAAAAATAATGCTCCTGTCACGGCCTGTTTGATTTCATAAAAATCAAAATATGTTAAATTTTATTTTCTAATCAAGCAGGCCTAGATCCCAAATGGTCAAATTCCAAATCGAATTTTTTTTGTTATTTACACCTATAGATTTGCCTATCCTTGGACACACTATATATTCTTCATAATTTCCCCGGCCTTATTTATTCCTTTGTTTCGTATAGTTTGGCTGTCCTGTATATTTTTCGTAAAACTTATTAAATGCTAAATCAAACTCTCCAAAGTCTAAAATTGCCAGTTTTATGACCGACAATAACAGTCGATGTTTATTTTCACAGTGTTACTTCAACTTTATAAAATTATATTTTATAAAATTTTCCGGATATTAAGTGAAATATTTTAGAGCTGAAACCCAGCTGTCGTAATAAATGTGCCCGATTTAAACTGATGCAAGATTAGCACGGCAAAGTTTCAGTCAAACATACAGATTTATCATGGTATAAATAACTAAGAGTATGATTCCACGCCCTAGGAGGCGTGGCTTGTGACTTCATCAGGTGAGTGATTTTTAAGTCTCTTATGGAGATTTATATTGCTTGCAGCGTTTTTAACTCTCTTTTAAAGATATTAGAAGGTTTTACGCATTTAATAGTATGTGAAATGAAAGAATAATATCATGGTATTTACGTATATTTATTTCATGAATATACAACAAAGATTAAAGCTAAAATACGACCTAAGCAGTTATCAATAAATTAAATTATTTTTTTCATCTCTCAGTGGAGTGAAATTATGAAATTATGTTTTAGTTGTTAAATAAACAATATTTTAATTTACATACATGTTTCGAAGGCCTATACCTCATATAGCTTCACTGGAAAATACTTAAGAAGTAAATGTACAAAATAAATAAAACCGTATCTATTCTAATTTTTTGTTTTTATCCTTAGGAAAGCGAAAATACCTTATATTTCCATCAAGTTTCTTTCACAACCGAACACAGCGCACCTCATTTTATGCAAATTCATACATTTATTTTAATAAACACACATGACTAAATCACAAATAATTCTGGTGAACTTTAAAAATTTCCATTGAAAACTGCGGCAAACTGTACCACGTGGTGACCGGTGTTGCCAAAAGCCTTTGATCAAAAGGTTTGAACCTAATAGAATAATAAAAAACAGTGTAAGAAGAGTCCGAAAAAAAAGGTCGTTACTTTCCTATGATATGGGGGCCACCTCCAGATTGAACATACATTTTATTTGGTATATGGGGATCCCCACAACAAGAATGAAATCTCGAAAATTGTAATCTATATATTATAATTGTAAAAGACTGAAAACGCTGGTGACAACGAGGAGGGATCGCCGAGCAGCTTCGGCTTTCGTCGACCGGTTCCAATGGCGCGGCGGTTGTTTTAAAAGTTTATCTTTTCTTATTTTAGTGGTATTTTAGCTGTAATGTGTTATATTTCTATGAAATTAATATACGTAAATACTTGTCATATATTTAACATACCATTAAATGCGTAAAACCTTTCAATACCTTTAAAATAGAATTTAAAAACGCTAACACCGTATAAATCTCCATATAGAAACTGGAAAGGTTAGATATCTTACCTTTAGTTAATAAGTTTGTTTTGGTTGTAAAATAAGGATTGATTCTAGACAGTTCGAGAACTGCGCAGAACTCTATGTGCAATAAAATAAACCCTCGAACTGTTTTAGAATCGGTTCGCAGTTAGTCAGCTTATTGAAAAAGAAGAAGAGGAGAATTAACCATAACCTCAAAATTTCAAAAATTGACGAAGTTGTTATTTTTCCATATTTATGTACAGAAAATACAGATATTTAAGTGTATATTATATGATACTAATAATTCTAAGCCTGCACTATTTAAAAGCTGATCCTACAAAAAATACTCAAATAATTTTCCAATACTCTTGAAAAATGAAATTATATGTTGCATTTAACTTCTTTACAGAAACTTCTACCTACCATAACTATGGGATTATTATCCTCCATTCTATAGTATTTTACTTTCAACAAAAAAAATAGCTGAACTAAGATTCAAAACGCAAGACACGAGATACGAGCACAAAAGGGACACAAGCCACGCAAAAACAATTTAAAATGGTGATCAGCTGGGGAAGTGACTTCTTTTTATTCCACTGTGCATGCGGCAACTAAAAATCCCGAATCGGTTCCATCAAAAAGCTAGAATTGCATTGACAGTTCAAGAACGGTTACGAACCGGTTCGAAATATAACCAAAACGCTTAAATTTTAATTTCGGAATCGGTTCTAACTAAATGAAAACAGAAATATGTCACCGCGCATGTGCGGACTGTTCTAGAACGGTTCTAAGTTTGAACCAAAACAAAGCTATTGTATCATACATATTTATATTATCAGCGGTCGCGGAACTACCATACAGCAACAGGACGCAACGAAAGGGCCCAGGCCTCCAGGGGACCACGGCCCAGTGTGTCGTTCACTCGTTCATGTAATTACACGTCACCTAAGAGTGCCATTAAGTTAGAGCTGCAATAAACGAAAAGAGCGGCGATGCACGGCGGTTTGATATAGCCCAAATCAGGCCAACTGCAAAGTGCAGATTTGAAATAATTGTAGCATTAATAATATTTTGACATTAGTCAATGCTGAACAAAACGTAAAGAGAAAATTTTTGTTTTTACAGTTATTAACTATTTATTACTACTGTTTTATTCGTAACAAGCGTTTAAAGTCCATTATAGTTTAACAACAAAGCCGTAAAGGTCGGCCTCATTCTGAACAAGAAATCTTTAGTAAGATTTTATTTTTATTTTATGTTAGTTATTTGAAGTCTTTCGTATCATAAGCATCTTATATTGTGTTTTAAAGTCCGTTTTGTTGCAGTTGATAGCTCATATCGAGGGTTGAAGCCATAAAACAACCGTAAACCATAGGCGTTGCCAATAGTAATTACCTTATTTAATAAGAAAATTGGCCTCTGTCCATTGTTAAGTAGGATTAGGGTTAAAGTAGGTACAACAGGGGTAATTAATTTACCTATTTTTGCCTGCTTTAGGATGTTATTACGCCATTTGATGTGCGTTTGTCAAACTATGTATTTAGTTGTATTTAGATACTGCATTATCTCAAAGTTGAATTATTTCCTATACTTGTAACAATGGCTTCAAGTTTTTCGCCAACGTGTCTTCGTCAAATTAGCAAGAGTGCATATTCTCTCCGAGAAAAGACATTAATATTAAACGTGCATGATGCTCTAGTGTACCAGAAACCTGCAAGTGATGTTCGTAGCATCATTGCAGAGTGTGCCAATATGGTAGGAGTTGGAGAGGCTACTATATATAGGTTCTTGCGTGAAAGAAAATCTAAGAACCTCAGTGAGCCAAAACCACTCCCAGGAAAGAAACCGTTAGAAATTGACAATTTCATTAAAAATGGTATTAGAAGAAAAGTACATAGTTTTTATTTTGCCAAGGAAATACCAACTATAGACAAAATTTTACAAGCCATTAACTACGACGAGGACTTACCACAGCTATCACGAACGAAACTATGGAAAATACTTCATGATATGAACTTTCGATGGGAGAAGCAAAACAGAAAATCTTTTCTTATTGATAGAGCAGATATTATTTGCTGGAGACGTCAATACTTAAGGTCCATCCGAAAATACCGCAGCGAAGGCAAAAACATTTTCTATTTGGATGAAACTTGGCTGAACAAAGGGCACACCGTATCTAAAGTTTGGCAAGATAAAAATGTCCTAAGTTCTCGACAAGCTGTCATGGAAGGCTGGTCAACAGGACTTAGACCACCATCTGGAAAGGGACGCAGACTTATTATAACTCATATAGGAAGTTCAAATGGCTTTTTGGATCAAGGATTATTACAATTCCAGTCGAATTCTACTAAAGACTATCATGAAGAAATGACTGCTGATGTTTTCGAGGAATATTTTAAGCAAATGATAGAATACATTCCCGCTAATTCTGTAATAGTGATGGATAATGCCAGCTATCACTCTAGGCTAAAAGAGAATCTTCCCACAACTTCATGGAAAAAGGCGGAAATGGTAAACTGGTTACAACGAAAGGAATTGAGTTACGATAATACCATGGTAAAAACAGAACTTTTGGATATTGTTAGGCTACATAAATCACAGTATAAAAAGTATGTTATTGACGAGATGGCAAGAGATCGAGGTATTATAGTGCTCCGTTTACCACCTTACCATTGTGAGCTAAATCCTATCGAATTAATATGGGCTCAAGTAAAAGGATATGTTGCTAGAAATAACAAAACTTTTAAAATGCAAGAAGTGCGACACCTCTTGCTTCATTCTTTAGCAAATGTGTCATCAGAAAATTGGCAAAACGCCATAAAACATGCTATAGTAGAGGAACAAAAAATGTGGGAACTTGACAACGTAATTGACACAACTATGGAAATTGAGCCTTTAGTAATAAGCGTAGGACATGATGACTCTTCAGATTCTTCTGAGGACCATTTTATCGAGTTATAATTATTGAAATTGTCAATATTTTTTGATCTGTAAATAAATTAGTTTTCTTGTAAATAAATTCATAAAATCATAAAATCTATTACATTTAAATAAAATAATAAGCGGTTACATTAAAAACCCAACTCTCCGACCATGATGGGCCGTTTTAATCATTATCCTTTCATTTCATTTTATGGCTCTATTGTTACTTTATCTGTTACCCGGTGGAATAGGTCAAAATGTCTTCATCTTTATGCTAGATGTACGTAAAAAGACCATTTTATAGGTAAAATATTTTAGGCCACCGGGCCCTTGTTTTGAATCTTTAATGAGGGTATCGAGCTATCAACGGCAACGAAACAGACTTTAGCTATATTTGTTTCTGTTAATTTTTTTATGATTTCAATGAGCTGTTTGGTATTTTGGCGTCCATTTGAACGGTTTCAAGAAAATCGCATATGGATACCATTTTAGGAATATTCTGGCGTGATCCGACCTCTTAGGGAACCGTAAAATGCGATTAACAAACGCAACGCGCTAAAACAAACCATCTGAAATAAAGGTTTCCCATTATTAAATAAACTTTGTATTTTTGTTTAAACGTTAAGATGAATTTACTCAAAACAAAAATATACAAGTCGGTGCAGCCTTTCACTATTTCTGTAACACATCGTGAATGTTATAGGTCGTAAAATACAATGGTGTTTCACGAAGTGTTCAAAATTAAATATTAATATATTGGACACGTAATATATTTAGAGATAATGTAGACATATACAGGGTGTTCACTAATTAATGGTACATGGAAAAACCGTAGACTCCTTACGTAAAAATATTAGGATTTAATTATACTTACCTATCCGAAAGTTGATATTAACTGAGATACAGGGTGTTAAAGTTAAAACTTCATTTTTGTTCTTCTCTAATAACTTTGAGAGAAGCCAACGTTTTTTTACAAAATTTGGCAATTGTGTTTTTTTAAGGACGAGAAATTGATGTAGGGGGCGCTGTCTGCGGCATTTTTCGCACTTTTATTAGGTCATAACTTTTTTGTGCCTCAGTGCATTTAAGTTTTTAATGAAAATAATCCTTTTTTCATATTTATTACGTAAAAAAGGTATACTAAGTTCAGGTCGCCCAGAGTTACCGTTTCGGAGATATTTCCATTTAAATTGTTTAGTGCATCCTGTCCTATTACCATTAATTTGAAAGCAACATTTTTTTTGTTAAAGTAACCTATGAGAAAACAAATGAAATTCCCGAATATCGTCTCCGGGCACGGTCTGGTCCATTCAAATCTTCCGGCGCGTATACACACAACATATCCAACATTACTCCGTTTGAAAACAAATTGTGTCTCGGCATTGTTACTTAACTTACGATAAACCCAAAAATGAAACATTTCGTTACATAGCTATCTTACAATAATCAACAAACAAATAACAATTGTTTTTTTTTTCAATGTTTCATAGCAATTGTTGTTTTCTCATAGGTTACTTTAAGAAAAAAAATTTGTTTGCAAATTCATAGTAATTGGGCAGGGTGCACTAAACAATTTAATTGCAAATATCTCCGAAACGGTAACTCTGTGCGACCTGTACTTAGTATACCTTTTTTATGTAATAAATATGAGAAAAGTATTATTTTCATTAAAAACTTAAATACACTGAGATACAAAAAGTTATGATCTAATAAAAGTGCGAAAAATGCCGCAGACAGCGCCCCCTACAATGTACATTAAATTTTCACCAAAAAAATTAATTTCTCGTCCTAAAAAAACCATAATTGCCAAATTTTGTAAAAAACGTTGGTTTCTCTCGAAGATATTAGAGAAAAACAAAAATGAAGTTTTAACTTAAATCCTAACATTTTTAAGTAACGAGTCTGTGTGTTTTCTGTGTACCATAAATTAGCGGACACCCTGTATAAATTAAATTTACTTCAATAAATTGAATACAAAGTATACAGGACAGCTCAAGTATTATATAAACATATTTTCGTTGATATTGGACCCGAACAAACCCCCCAATCATTAGTGCGCCATAGACGCAAATATCCTTGTGCGTTATCTCGTCTGTTAAAAGAAAGGATTGTTCCGTTTATTTAATCGGACAATTTACGTGAAAGTGTCAATATTACTATTAAAAATTTTCTTTTTTTTTGGAATAAATCTCGCATTAAGACACGTAGACCATTGTATCGAGAAACTTGAGAAGCTGCATGCAGAATGGAGGGTATGACAAATGTCAACTAAAAGACTTGTTTCAAAAGAAAGAGAACACATTTTCGTAGGAAGACTTTGATGACTTACTTGATATGTCAGATTCAAGGGCTTTGCAGATGTTGAAATAGATGAATATAAACAGTTTTTAATTAAAAGAAGAGAATGGCGTCCTGGCTAGATCCATGGGTTCCATTTGGTAATCGAACCTTGCCTCCCAAGAGGAAGCTCCGAAACACTATCCGAGCAACTGCAGTGAAGTGTTCAGGACAATCCAGATAAATGAAAACAGTTACATTTTCGTCATCATCAAGCAGTAGTCCAGTACAGTGCAGGAGCTCCGAAAATGAGGCTGCTAAATTCCAAGAAGAGGTCTTGCAAGAAGATCTCATCCATCACAAAACCGAAACAACAAAGATTCTATGGAACCCGTAACATAATCACTCAGAAAGTCGTAGCTGCATTTGATGTCTGCAAAATTAGTGACATTTTGCTTAATGAATATACGGAGTAAATATTATGACAGCAAAAGCATTAGGACATGACTGCATCTTCGTCGATAAGCAGATCCACATTATGCTGATCTAGCAAACAAATGCGTAAAGGGAGACCATTTTAATTAAAAAGGGCTTTTGGAAATTATAAGTTATTGGTACTAGTACTCCATTGGGATGGAATGCTTGACTTTTTTTCACTGAAGTAGAAAATGTCGATGGGCTTGCCGTCTTGATTACTAGTGGAGTTCCCGCTTTGCCGAATTCAACAGGAAAATAACAGGCCGCGACAGTGTACGAAATGCTGGATGAGTGGATTTTGAAAAGTAAAGCGATAGCATTCTGTTCTGACACTACAGCATCCAACATGGGTTTTTAAATGGATCGACCACAATGTTGCCACAAATGTTAGAATTAGATGATATTTTGAATTTTCCATCTTGGTAGGTACCATATATTTTAACTTTGTGTTTGAATAAAAAAACGTTGTGATTGATATAAAAATGTTTTATTCATTTGGTTCGAACTTTGCAGTTTTATGTTGCCATAACCATAAATGTGTTTTATATTTAGAATATTAATAACTTGAGAAGGATGGAGGGAACACCAAATACCTAGTACTTACATATATCATTTAAGAATACCTTAATTTTTTTCAGTATCATATCAAGGTAGGCCAACATTATAATAATAAAGTTGGGTTATGTTTTGTTTTTGACACAGCCAATCAAAACAATACATTTCCATACGTAAACTACATTTACTACATTTGCGACGTAATAAGTGAAGCAATGGAGTAAATTCAGTTTTTCTGGGACATTAACGACCCTGGTAATAGCCATACGTAATTGTTAAAAGGTGCATGATATGCATAGTACATTTTAATTGTATTATCTCAATTTTAACCTCTTCGCTCGCTGCCTTCCTCGAGGAGCCCTACAGCTTAACGTGGGTTCCGAACCACGATCCTCGAACAAACCCTTGGCTTCTTGCATTGTGGTATGACCTACCGATTCGGCAGTGCGTATCGTCCCCCTTACCCCATGAAATATGGTAGATGATACATTTTTTCATGTCTCCTTTTACGTAGAAATGAAGGAGGCCAAATACATTGTTTGTTACCCTTTCGACTTGATTTTTCACATGTTACTTGATTCGGAAAAAATTACATAGTTCCATGTAAAGTACAATATGTATGTAATATAATAAATGGTAAGCTTACCATTTTTGTGGATTATTACTGCGTGTCTAATATATTTTCTCGTAAAATTAGACACAGAATCTGTAGTCTTCGGTCTTGTTCTTGTTTCAAACTTATAAAGTAAATTTAGTGCCTTTACTAAAAGCTATGCAGCAAAATTTGTTAGAACGTAAAATGTAAACTTTCGTTCGTCAGTTAAACTTTAATTACCTCCAAACTAGGCGTTACTAAAATTTAAGTGCAATTTAGAATGACAAATGTATAAGTAATCCTTAAACTCCTTTCCCTATAAAGTTTCCTTAACAAGTTCAAATAACAGAAGATGAATTTTTACCGAATAACTAAGAGGGGTTTTGGTTTTTCCGAATTCTCTCTCTAAATTATTTTAAATCAAGCACCTTCTTTGTAATCAAGAACTGGATGGCACCACTTATACAGAGTGTCAATTTGAAAACTTCCCATCCTTAATATCTCGCTCCAGCAATTAATATTATGCTTCTAAAGACGGGGGTTGTTCGTGTTCGGGTAGATATTACCCCTAAATGGAAAGGGGGTCATTTTAAAGGTCTTTTAAATCTTTTTATAATTTAATATTTTTTAAGTATAGTTTCCAAAAAATGGATTTTATGCTCTAAACTTGTCTAAACAGTAATACGGTCTGTTGTGAAACTCCTCTCTACATTTCGAAAAATGAGAAGTGACGATGCGACTGTAATTCATATCGCAGGCTAACTCTTGCTAACAGTGTGCAGCAGAGTTGACCTTCGGCATAGCTTTCGGTAAAGATATTATGTATTTCTGCTTGACTATTTAGGTAAATTTTCTTTAATAACCAGGTAAGGCGTAGAATAATGCCATTTAAAAACAATTATCATCCTAAATCCAAACACTTATCATGTTCTTCTTCCCTTAACTGAGCTTTTCAAGAATGGATCCCTGTGGCACACCAACAGGTCCATCTAATTTATCTGACGTCGTCACACCCTCATTATCGACAACTTTGAGTCTTACATCACCAACTTTTCCTCTAAAATAATGGCCCGTTCAGCATTTTTTTTAATTTTTGAAATCGAAACACTATTTAAGACAATTTCCAAATTTTCAGATTTTTATTCGGACTAAAGCCCTTAAATAAATTATCAAAGTTGAACCTCGCGAAAACAGGGCGGAACTTCGCGCGACGTCACATTCTATATGCTGGTCGGAAGACAGTTGAGATTTAGAAGCGTATAGCGCGTGTTTCTGTATGAGAACTAGTGTTGTGATCACTCGAGCGAAAAACCGCTTGATCACTCGATTATTGAAATAACCGAAATCGCTCGATTATTAAAAAAACCGCTCGAATTATCTATCTTTCACTCGATACCCGCGCTTCGCTTGCCGCCGACGGAATTTACCGCTGTAGCGTGATCGAATTAAAAAACTGCTCGTATATTCAATATTTATATATATTTCGTTTTCGCTCGATAGGAAATACTCTAGTTAAAAATCAGGCGAAAAACCGAAAAATATCGCCGGTTATCTGATAGACGACCTCGGGTCTAAGCGCCGCGCGATCCGATTGGCGACGTTCGAGATTGACGCCAAGTACAGGACATACGTCTTTCTTAAAGGCACATAAACGAGAAGGTGCATATAAAAAAGTATGCTGAATCCCTTAGCGGAGTCATCGCGACATGATTTGGTAAAGTTTTGTTTTAACTGGCTAACCAGTGGAGTAGTTTAGGTCTCCGATTGTAAATATTAAAAAATTAAAGGATATAATTTTAAAATTTTTAATTACTATAAAGACGAGAAAACTTAAATAACATAATAAAAGAAATTGTTAATGAAAAATAACAAAACGAACAAAATGGTTAACAAAATATATAGAAAAATTCGTTGGTAATCTTATAGTAAACATTTTTAAATCTAAACAGGAACTTTTTATTATTAAACTCAAGAAGACTTCTCAAAAATAACATACATTATAGAAAATGTTAATGGAAAATAAGGAAACAAGCAAAATAGTTAACAAAACATAGGTATCGACAAAGTTTTTGGTAATTAAAAGTAAGCATTCTTAAATTTAAACAGGAACTTTTAGGTAACCATGAATACATGAGTACATGAATTTAAAAAAATAATAAACAATTTTCTTATTTTGCCAGTCGCGTAACTAAGCCTAAATTTTTGAAGTGCACACAGTGGGCACTTGATAATTTGAATTTGAAAAGCTATTTTAAATATCTAGTTATTTTATGCTCGCAGATTGAGAAAGATGTGAAGAAAAATAACTCTTGGTGTAATACTTTTTGTTCGGGTTAAAAACGCACAATAATAAACCCGAACAATAAATACATATTTGTGTGATTTTTTGCAGTTTTTTGTTTGGTATCGAGACATGTGGTAAAAATTCATTCACAAATAAATAAATTTCTGGAATTTTTTTGGTGACACTATAATTTTTTAGCTAAACCTGTGCCCACCCGTAGTTACGTGCCTGCTAAATACCCGACCTGATCACATGTAAAGGGCTAGGCAGCCCATTAAGCAGTCGGTGACGTCATCGCTTGGTAAATTGGAATTTCAGGCGATTCACTCGAGCGATTAACTCGATTATTAAAATCGCTCGAGTATCAAGTACTCGATTATTAAAATCATCGGTTTTTCCCAACACTAATGAGAACGTCGTTTGATTGCTAAATTATATCTTTCTTATCTTCTTGCTTGATGAATGAGAAGAAAGCTTGTAATAAATATTGTGTTCCTGAGTGCCTTAACACTTCCAGAAATGCCCCAGAAAAGCTGTTTATAAGCATATCATGCAGGCGCGGATACAGGACTTAATTGAGAGGTGGACAAAGTTGAGAAAATAAGTCCCCCGCAGGATAAATCGTCGGAGGCAAATTTTTTTTTTAGGACCACGCCCAAATATTGCTAAATTTGGTCAAAGATTTACAGTAAATGTTAGAAAAACCGATGCTTTAACGTAAGTTTAAATATGCCAACGGGAAAGCAGACTCAACATATATGATATACATATATTTATTTAAGATACAAGACATAGAAAATTTTATGTACATAAAAACAATGAAGAACGGATAAATCAGACTTGAGGTACCTACCAAGGTTTTTGATTTTCAAAAAAATAGACCCACAGATCGAAACTATCCTCATTTTACAAAAGAAAGAACAGCAATCTTTGATTAACGACTTGTTACTTCCTGAAACTTCAGGACTTCAGAACTTCAGAAATTTCTATTGAGAATGATGACGTCGAGCTGGAAAATGGGATAAAAATGTTTAAAGATATGGGTGTTCAAGTGTTATTTAAGGTCGAAGTTCGCAGCAAAGGAGTCCAGTGTAGGTACAAATAAAGCTTTGCCATTGTCAAAAATGGGAAAAAGAGGGAATGTCCTTTGAAGGAAAGGGTTCCGAAGGAAATGCGGTTAGAAGGAAATAATACCGATTCAGTTTCCAGTAGCGGCTCTACATCAACATTTATTTTAACAGATTCAAGCTTGTCAGATTCAGATTCCGATGGTAGAAAGTATATAGATATTCCATAAGCAATCCAAAAGAGAACATTTTTATTGATAGAAAAAAATCCAAAACAATTCAGATATACCTAGCCATAAATAGTCCAAGTAATAATAATGTATCTAAATTGAGAACCAAAGTTTTCAAACGGATTGTAATGAACCGACTTCTTATAGACTATAGCAAACTTACAACTTCACGGATATGACGTCACGAGTCGGGAGGCGATTGGTACTGAAAGGATGGGATGAACCTATCGAGCTGATTTTTTAAAAGCTTATTTAGATGATTCAATTCTATTGAATACCATAAAAAGAATTATGAAACAAAATTATCGGTAGCAACAAGCTCATTACTCCAGTTATTCTTGCTTGGCATTAGGAAATTGTAGATTCAAAATATGACAGATTATAGAAATCCCATCTATTTCAAAAGAATTTCATTTTACATAATACACCTATGATATATTACCCATATACATACGCTTCCAATTTAATTTTAATTTTAATTCAAGTCATGACCCTCATGATCGATGGGACCCCTCCTATCAAATAACCTTTTGTCAGACTGATCCATCTTTTAATGTTTTTTTTTCACAATTCTTTTGTTCAGTAAAAAAAGTAACCAAATCCCGGTGTTGACTTCCATAAATTTCGCAACATTAACGAGTTCTTTCGGACTCCATAAATTACTTTCACCTTGGTATAATAAAATGACGTCACGAGCGTATTGTTAAAAAGCACAAAGGCTCGGGTAATATAATTTTAAATTTTTTACTATTATATTAATAACAACAGCCAAGGTTGTGAGTATTTAGAATATTAAATTATAATAATTAACTTCACCCGTGGATAACTAGAAATTAGAACAATAATATCAGAACTATACAGTGGTTATTTATTTGCCTGCTATAATATAAGTATATACACATAGATTCAAAAGTTTTGCATCACTCTGATTCTCGAATAAAAAATTATATAAAAATTTTTATTTTACCACAACATTTTAAACCTTCCAAAAAAACAGAAGTAAAATTTATTTATATTGTATAATTTGTGAAATTTAAAACAATATAGCTTCTAATAAAGTATATTTCCTCCTCCGGCCTCAATGCAAGCTTGAAGACGACGCCGCATGCTATGCGTAAGGTTAGCAATCCGTTCTTGTGGAATAGCCTGCCATTCCTCGGTAGCAGCGACGACAAGCTCATGGAGAGTTCTATGCGGATTTCTTCTAACGCGAACTGCCCTAGAGAGCACATCCCAAGCATGTTCTATCGGGTTCATGTCAGGGAACAAAGCAGGCCACTCCAAGCGATTGATTCCCTCAGTTTCTAGGTATTCATCCACAGCTCTAGTACGATGAGGCCGGGCATTGTCATCCATAAAAACAAAATTGTTACCAACAGCCCCTCTCCACGTCCTAACATAAGGATGTAGAATATCCCTAATGTACCTGTCGCCTGAACATTGACCCTGAACAACTGATTGTGCCTTGAACGTGGACTAACTCAGTACGCCCGTCAGACATAATACCTGCCCAAAACATGGCGCTTCCTCCAGCGAATGGAGGCAAGGGGCGAGCGTGGGCAAGTTGGGTGTTGGTTGTCTCCAAACACAAATCCGGCGACTATCGTTTACCAGACAAATCCTGGTCTCGTCGGAAAATAGGTGAACTTGCGTTTCAGCCCACTTCAGTCGACGAAGTCGGTGGTCATATTGTAGTTGGAGAACTCTTACTGGCCGCCGACATCTTAAACCGGATTCATGAATGCATCTTCTTAGTATAGAGACGGATACGCGAACTCCAATTGCATGCGTAACATCTCTCTGAAGTTGTGGGACTGGCATAGTACGATTTCTCCGAATTGTTAACGTAATATAGCGGTTCTGCTGTTCGTTAGTAACACGCCTTCTACCACTTCGTGGTCTGTCTCGCATATAATTGGTCTCTAGATAGCGATTTCATATGCGAGATACATCACTTTGAAAAATCCCTATCCTTTCAGCAACAAATCTTTGGGAACGACCTTCCTCAACTAAAGCTACTATTCGTGCACGATCAATTTCAGATATTACTCGGCGATTCATTTTTACACACTGAACCGAAAAATTTAACTGGCCAGCTCCAACAAAATACAACACTGAAAATGTTATCTTAAACACATGTCTTGAAAATATTTTTTTTGCTACAAAAAATGGTATCGTTTTAACTGATGACATAAATAAACATTTAGAAAAAAAATTCATTCCTTAAATTATCTTAATATGCCAAAATCAGAGTGATGCAAAACTTTTGAATCTATGTGTATAAGTACATATTATTATTATTATTATTTGATCTACAAGGTACTGGAACTTATCTGACTTTACGAAGACCATAGACTATTCCAGTTGGTAGGCAAAAATAAATTAATGTAAAACATAGTTATTTTGAGGTTTACCTTAATGTAAGGCTACCTTAGCTAAGGTATAACTTAAGGTAACATTCCATTATCGGTCTTAGTCCATATGGGCCATACAAATTATTGCCTTATCCTTATACTTACCGGACCGGAAAAAAAATCTGATTCCGATTATCAATCTGCTCAATCAGTATCAAGTTGTTACAATATTGTTATAGTATCAGCTAATAAGTAATTATTCGCCCTGGTAGAAATAGTGTGTTTTTCTGTGTCGCAATTTTTCTTTTATAAAGCAGTGTGTATATTATATTCTGAACATCTCTACTATAAATAAAGTTAGCATTTGCAACGATCGGCATGCTTGGAAATATTTTAAAGTAAAATGAGAAAAGCGTCTGTTCGAAGTCTCAATCACGTCTTAAATAACTTTATCTCTGCAGAAAACGAGATGTCTCTTTTCTTTCGATGTTCTCTGGTTTAATTACATTACTAATTGAGTTGGTAAGTTTAATCGTTAATTAAAATTATATGGCTAAAAATAGACAAAATATTATTGGGGAGAATGTTTTTGTTTGTAGGAAATCGATTACTTGTAATTATATCTTTCAGTGGCGGTTCGTCAAATGAAGCAAACGTACTTTATAAAATAAAATATTCAAATAATCAAAAAAAATTTTTTTTCATTTCCCTATAAAATAATTAATTATATCTTCTTTACAAAAAAAACAACGTAAACATTAGCTTAATCAGAAAATGATTGCACATTCATATACTTGGTTATGGTTATTAAAACGTTATTTGTGTAATTAACGTCGTACGTGCAATGACACACGTCAGCGACAGCCATTTCGCCTCCAAATGTCTATTGCCGATGATTTAGACCGGGCGCGACGGTACATTTCCATCTAATGCGTGCATTTTATTTCTTAGCAGAGGCGAATATAATTTCGCCTATTAATTTGCTCTATCGAATTCGGCAAGATTAAATAATAAAATTATATAATATGTCAATTTTTTTATACTGTATTGACAAATATACAGTGTGTCCGCTAATTAATGGGACATGGAAAAACCACAGACTCTTTACATCAAAATATTAGGATTTAATTATACTTAGATATATCCGAAAGTTGATATTAACTGTTAAAACTTAATTTTTTTTTCTCTAATAACTGTGACAGAAACCATCGGTTTTTTACAAAAGTTGGTAATTATGTTTTTTTAGGACTAGCAACTGATTTTTTGGTGAAATTTTAATGTGCAATGTAGGGGGCGCTGTCTGCGGCATTTTTTGCACATTTATTAGGTCATAACTTTTTTGTGCCTTAGTGTATTTAAGTTTTTAATGAAAATAATACTTTTCTCATATTTATTACGTAAAAAGGTATACTAAGTTCAGGTCGCCCAGCGTTATCGTTTCGGAGATATAATTGCTTAGCGCACCCTGCCCAATTACTATTAATTTGCAAACAAATTTTGTTTCTGAAAGTAACCTATGAGGAAACAAATGAAATTTAGAGATGCGGTTGCTATGGAACAGAAAATGTTTCATTTTTGAGTTTATCTTAAGTTTGTGTTTTCATTGCTGTTGGTTCCTTTCGACACGATATTTTCTAGGGTCAAAGTTATTTTAATTAAAGTAAGTTAAAGAACAATCCAATTGTATTAAGTATTTATTATTCCCAATTACCATTACTTAATAGAACATTAATTATCATGTAAAAGTTAATTGGTAAGAGGTAACAAAATATTATTTGCTTGCCTGAGCTAACGCACTAAACAATTTAAATGCAAATATCTCCGAAACGATAACTCTGGGCGACCACAACTTTGTATACCTTTTTTACGTAATAAATATGAGAAAAGTATTATTTTTATTAAAAACGTAAATACACGGAGGCACAAAAATTTTATGACCGTATGAATGTGCGAAAAATGCCGCTGACAGCGCCCCCTACATTGTACATAAAAATTTCACCAAGAAATCAGCTTCTCGTCCTAAAAAAACCATAATTGCCAACTTTTGTAAAAAACCGTTGGTTTCTGTCAAAGTTATTAGAGAAAAACAAAAATAAAGTTTTAACTTTAACACCCTGTATCTCAGTTAATATCAAGTTTCGAATATAGGTAAGTATAATTAAATAATAATATTTTTACGTAAGTAGTCTGTGGTTTTTCCGTGTCCCATTAATTAGAGGACACCCTGTATATACAGGGTTTGTTCGGGTTTGTTTGAAAAAATGAAGGAGGTGAATCCTCATCTTATTTTCAGACAAAATATGGTATGAAAGTTTTGCGCATGTCGCTTCGTTTCCGAAATACAGGGTGTTAAAAAATATTGTATATTTCATTTTATTAATTAATGCCAAACGATATTCTAATGATATTTGTTGACCATAAAGGATTAGAGCACTTTAGTTTGGGTCAATTTTAAATTTAACAGTTAATTCATTTGCGGGGATCTGGGTAAAAGAGTACATTAATTTTTTAGTTATTTCAAACACGTAAGAGACAATTTAGAACATCGTATACATGGGTGTTTACTGGCTCATGGAGAACATTTGCAGCAACTTATTTGACTATTGTTCATATGAGTTCATTATTCAAAATTTTTAAATCATATGCATTATCAAATCATTAGCATTAATTAATAAAATGAAAAATATTTTTTTAACACCCTGTATATCGAAAACGAAACGACATGCGAAAAACTTTTATACCATATTTTCGTCATAAACTGAGGTGATGATTCTCCTCCTTCATTTTTTCAGAGAAGTTAGGAAACACTCTGTATATTTTGAGCATATATATATTTAAACTTTACTCGTAGTACTGTTTTTCATCGTCAAAATTGAAAATTTGGCTACATCGAGCATTTTAATTGAAACGATTGGATTCAGATCCTCATCTAACTGCTGTTTGTTTTGGCGGTTAATTTTACAATATTATCGGTTTTAGTCCTAAATTGATTATTTTTACGATTTTTCTTTCGACATGTTGATGAATCCGTTACATGATATTGTGATGTATGTTTGAATAATCGGCTATTCAAATTATCGGTCATCCGAATAGCCGGTTTTCGGTTTTGTAAAATAACCGAATATCCAAAAAACCGGTTTCAGTTGCCAGCACTAGTCTAGAGCCGGCCTTAGATATTTAGCAAGATGTGTTCGGTTGGGACATATTTAATTAAGTACTATATTATAACGAGTGTTGAATGTGGTGGGGTTGAGAAAATCATTTTCACTCAAGTAATGGACGCAATTTTTCTATAACCACAAATACAATACCCAATTATTTAAACTTACTATTAAACCTGGTTATCAATAAAAATAATAGCTTTTCTCCTATTTGCTTACGCTAGTTATTGTGTACTATGTATAAAACTTTATAATCTCTTATTTTTTAATTAAATTAATACCTAAAAAACACAAAATTAACCTAATAACTTTGAATAAATACGTCGTTCCAAGAAAATAATCAAACTGATACCCTAACCGCAATAATTATAAAGATGATGTTAGATATCTAATTTATTAATCATGAAAGTGTTCATGGGATTTGCTTAAAACAATATTCAAATTATTATTAAAACAAATATAATTACATAAATTATTATAAAAATTATATTATAATTACATAAATTACTATTCCTGATACTTGTAAAAATCGGAAAAAAATCGGTACGTAACCCATTTCTACTTTACCCAAGCAGTTATTATATTTAATGGATTTTCTAACAATTATGTTACTTATTATTTTATATCTATCATACAGAAATAACACTCGTGTTGAAAAGTTACACACTCTACTGCTACCTAATATATATGTCGCAGCCTTTTAGTATAATCAGCCGTTTTATGAAAAGTCTGCTCTTTTCATGAAACGCTGCCAAACATTGAACAAATAACTATTACGCCAAATGGCTATAAATTGTAGACATTACATGAAACGTCTGCCTGTGTCGGCCTCTTGATGAAAACCAGCACAATTATGTCAAGTTACTACTTTACTGGACTTTTCATGTAACGCTCCGAATCTACTTTGAAATCGATGTAATAAAATGAGTATTGTATAGCCTGAAAATGGCGACTTCTAGCAACATTCCTTAAGCGTTTGCAAAAAAACTGACTACGGAAGAAGAGCTTATGAAAATTATGAACGAAGAAGATTCAGTTGTCGAAATATCTGATGCACATGAAGGTCTCGCTGATGAAGATGCTGATATTACCAATGTTATACCGCAGGTAAAAAATATAAACATATCTCAAGAATCAATGTGCGAAAATTGTTTACGTGTTGTTAATATTGCAGAAGTTTGTCAACAAGGATCTTCAGTACTGTGCAATTTATGTTCTGGGGGTGAAAACATTTTCCAAGAACGCGACGAAGCTAGAAATAAAACTGAAGAAGCAGCCAAAAAAATGTTAAGTAATTTGGCAAAAAAATGCCGCCTTTTAATATAGGCGATTGTGTATGATTGAATATTCCCAAAGTCGACAGAGGTCCAGGAGATTCCAGGAATATAATTTGTTTCATAATAGATAAGAAAAATGGCGTAAATCAGATTGCTGATAAGCACGGTACTATAAAGCGATGGTTTGGTGCTGAAAGTCTTACTGTTGCGCGTTCAGCATGTCTTAAGAAAGAGGAAATCCCCTTGGAAAAATCACTCAGCTTAAGAGAAGCTGCCTCATTAGAATCAGGTGATCAGGGCATACTAAAATGTTCGTGTAAACCTAGCAAACAACAGTATACTAGGAATAAGTGTGTGTATCTAAAGAAATAGCGTACTTTGTAATAGCCGTTGCCATAATAGCTTGCCGTGCTTTAATAAGTAACATATCGTTTGTTTATTTTTTTTTTTAATAATTGAGGATTCTATTTTCATTCGTATTTTTGTTGATCCTGTACTGTAGCTAGCCGCTATGATACCTTATTTGTATAAAAGTTATTTCGTTGTTAATTCAGTAAGTGCAAAGTAGATTCGGAGCGTTACATGAAAAGTCCAGTAAAGTCAGTCACACGTAATTTTGTTCGTTTTCATCAAGAGGCCGAAACAGGCAGTCGTTTTATGTAACGTCTACAATTTATAGCCTTTTGGCGTAATAGTTATTTATTTCAGTATTTGGCAGCGTTTCATGAAAAGAGCATACTTTTCATGAAACGGCTGATTACACTAAAAGGCTGCGACATATATATTTCAACAGATTTTAAGCAAGGTTGGCTGTGCAATCCATCGGGTCGGCTTGACAACGTAAATGTCAGGAAATTTTAAACGTCAACATTTTTAATTTGGATATTATTTTTGGGCATATTAGTAAAGTATGCGTGACTACGATATTCAGATTGAGGGAACGCCGCGGAAAATTACAACCTGGCAAATAATTTATTATTAGAGAAATCCAGGGATCGGCATAAAAAAGTGTATCAAAAATGTATTGACTGGTGTACTGATAATCAGTGAGTACCGACTCAAAATGTTTTATTAGCATATTTCGATAATTTAATATAAAAGTATGGTACACAACTCGAGTGGTAAGCCTATTACACACTCTTTCGAAGTACGGCACTCGCCTCGCTCGTACCATAAGTTTCGAACTCGTGTGTGATACGCTTCTTACCACTCTTGGTATGTAATATACTATTAATGAATAGGTTATGGAAAGGTTATGATTATGACACATATCTACATTAAATTAAATGCACAATATATTTCAAATCCCAGTTCTAAACTTTTCTCCACATTTCACAATCACAATATGCTTTAATTAATTATATCAATTGTCAGTTCAGCATAAGTAAGGAATTGTTACATATTACATACCTACGGCATATCCCTTAGACCCGTCAAACTTTGGTTTAATGCAACAGGATGACAAATATGTTTCCCTTGTTGCGATCAAAACAAACTCTAATTAATTATGAAGCTTGCAACAGTTGATATGTGCTAGAAGCTGCATTATCATTTTAACTTCAGTCATTTCATTAAGCTTCATGTTTTGTTGAGACACTCACCAGTCGAAAATAAAAGGGATGCTTGGGCGTATTTCGCCCCCTTTGATTCATTTTTTATATATTTATTTAGCACTAATTAATTAATTTTTTTGTAATCTAAAACTGGACTCATAAAGTTAAAGGATGGGAAAACGCTATGAAAAAATTGCGTTAAAGAATATAATGTTATAAGAATAATAATAACAATTTGAAATATGAACAATTTTCAAATTTTTGTCACAGATATCCCCGAAACTTTCTTTATCAATCACCATGTCAATCATGTCATCTAAATATCAATAGATTAACTAACAACCTTTTTATTCTAAAAAACCTTATTATTAACTGCTAAAAGTTCACGAAAATAAATATACAGGGTGTTATGGAAATGACGTATTATATTTAAATGGATGACTCCTTGGGTGTCCTAGAGAAGCGCTACACATTTTTTTTTTAAATCGACCGTTTTAAAAGTGGAGTAACAAACCCTCTTACTCACAGGTCAGTCCGCGCTACTGTACAACATTTCACCCAGAGCCAATGGCAATGTTGCCAAACTTAATGTAAAACTGAAATTCCATATAAAATTATGAAAATAAATTATTTTCTACCTACTTGTATTTATCTTTATACCTAAAGAGTTAGGAAATCCAGGCACAAACACAATTAGTTTTTTTTCTTTTATTAACCGATAGTTAGCTTTTGAAAATACAATAATACAGATTATACTACAGATTATTAGATTTTATTACACGCGACGAAATTTGACGTCCAGAAGAAATGCGCCAATAAAAACAATATTCAAAGATTATTTATGGACAGAGTGTGTTGGTGATCGACGAGACACAACGTATCCGGCCGCTGGTTGGTCTTCAACTAACAGACCGCAATACGCGCATACGTGCCTATTTCAAACTTATTTAATACTATTCCATATGTTTTTTCGTGTTGTTTAAAACATAGTCCGTCGTAAATGTTCTTCATTTAATTGTACAAGAAGGTATTACAGAATGGAAAAGTGTTTAAATTATTTTATTTTGTCTAAAGAGTTTAAGGTGTACATATGACAACACCGGCCAGAATTCCTTGATTGCTTACATGTATCGCAGTGCCACACAGGTGTTTTTCTGGTTTGTTCGGACGTCAGGTCACTTTTACCGCTGAATGAATTGAAAGCGCCATTTATGGTTTTTTTTTTAAATTTATCTTTATCTCAGGAGTTGCCGGTTTAAATATAATACGTCATTTCCATAACACCCTGTAGATCATCCTCATCTTAAGGTGTTGCTTCAGACTGGTTTTTTAGGTTTTTTGTCCAGTTGTTGTGTCAAATCTCTAAGAATAAAGCAATAAACAGAGATAGACATCTTGCGGTCTTACAGAAAGGCTCTACTTTTACAAGGCTTTTAGAAAAGTTGATCCTGGAAAGTCACTTACCGGGACTCCGGTTAACGGCAGTTGCATGCGGAATAGCGTCTCTTTCCGTACTCAAAAATCTGGTTCAAGCACTAGTGCGTGAAAAGTGATACTTTCCACACGCAAATGCGTAGTAAAACTAAATTATCCACAAAACTATAGCCTTTTGAAAAGCAAAATTGACATGGCAGAAGAGCGTTTTTATTTTTGGCCCTTCCTCTAATTTTTATTTCCTCCGTGCTATTTGTAATTAACAACGGACGTATTTTTGGAAAATGTTACAATAATAACGATAGGGCATGCATGCCATGTTCTTTTAAAACATATCTATAATATAACACCATTGATGTGCCAACTTAAGTACAGAAATACATAACAATCTCAAATTGCGTTTGTTGCCCTGCTGTTCACTCATAATTTAGACTGATAAGATAGGCAAATTTAATTACAAAGCTCGAGCTCGACATTCGACAAAGATAAGAAAGTATGGCGTATTGTAATCAATATTATGCCTGTAACCTTTAATCACCTGTTTCCAATAGAAATCGACCCAATAATAATGCCATATTATAATAATTGGGAATGAATAATACCTGCCAAAATAGCAAAAGAGCAATCTGCATTTTTCATGTGATCACCCTCGGCGTTATTGATATCTGTGCTCCGGTCACATATAGTAGTAGAAGAGCGGTCAAAGTTAGCATCCGTTGAGTCAATGATGTCTACTTTTGAAATTTTCTCGCTTACTATTAATGCAAATTGAAAGGCATAATATGATATTTAAATTTAAAATTTCCTGCCTCACATAAGCGATGTCATCTTTTTGAGAATTCTTTTACCGTTATTTCGTAAGGATATAATTATTATCGCTGATTACATTATAATTACAAATTTACGATTATTCCTTATAAAGGAGAGGCATCTGGTAGCCATTTTACAAAGATATAAAGATATGTTAGAAAAAGTCCAGCACAAAGTTTCGCAGCTTACAAATTAAATATTGATATGTCTAATTACCATAAGGCTGATGTCTTAAATATATTGAATATGGGTTCACAGGAGTTTTTTTGTTGTCGCATGTTTGGTGCATGTTTTGCTATCAAACTAATTACGGGCTTGTCTAGCTGTCCCCAACTGCCTAATAGACAGTTGCGTCACGCTGATTTGTTTCACACTCCTTTTCACTCAACTATGGTATGCATTCCCCAGTTGATAGAGCTCTTCGCCTTGTTAATATCTTGAGAACTCAAATCCATATTGACATTTTCCAATCTAGTCTCTGCCATTAATATTAAATTAAATACAATTAAATAAGATAACACAGACCAACAAAAAAAGTTTTGTCTTGGTGCCGAAAAATAACAACTGATTTTAGTTATTTTGAATGCGGTGATTCAATCAACACTTAGCTTTTCTTCGTATCAGCTCTAGTTTTTGAGACAGAGCCTACTCATAATGAATTGTAATATTAATATATTAGACAATTATAATGGTAATAAATTTTATCAAAAATTTAACTAATTCCAAGACTAATGCCTTTTAAATTATATCTATTTATTTATAAATCACTAGCATTACATAATTTTATATTGGCCAAATGACATATAATTATTACAGATAAGAAATAATTTGTCCTTGAATTTTTTTGCACCAGCAGATTTCTTATTTTCGTATTTGCAATTAGCACAAATTGCACATTAGAAGGCCATAAAAGAGAATGAAATTGTATACCTCATAAATTAATTCTTTAACTTGGCTTGTGTCCTAGGGTATTAGTAACTATACAGGATGTCTTTTTAAAACCCGAACACCCTTTTTTCTCGCTCAGATTGCATTTTTTTGATTTCGACCTCCTCAGATGATTTACGTAGTTTTGAGGGGGAAATCGAATGGCGTAGGTTTTTTTCACCTGCGGTGTTCAGGTGGTGCTTTTTTTTAAAATGGGAACCAGTTTTTTTTCTCGCAGGTTCCGAACCTTCATTAAAAAACAAGCAACTTTCGTCCCAACCATTTTTTTATTCGAATCGATCCTGAACTTTTCAACGACGAATTTTTACACTACCAACAAGATGGAGCCCCGGTACCTGTTCGCCAATGGTTAAACGATCATTTTCCTGGACAGTGGATCGGGCGGGTCGGCCCCGTATTATGGCCAGCAAGATCACCAGACTTAACGCCGATGGATTTCTTTTTCTGGGGGTTCATCAAGTCGATTGTGAGTCGTACGAGGACGTAGAATCTTCAGGAGTTGAGACAAAAAAAATCACCGCTGCCTGTGAGAAATTTTAGAACGAGTGCGAGAAGGGTTTCAGAGTCGTTTGTACTTTTGTATGGATAGAAACGGGGAGCATTTTGAACATTTATTAAAATAAGAAAATTAGTTTCAACCTCAAAATTGTTTCTGATTTCATTTTGCCACTTACTTTGTCCGAGTTCAGGATCGATTCGAATAAAAAAAAATATTTGGGACGATAGTTGCTTGTTTTTTAATGAAGGTTCGGAACGTGCGAGAAAAAAACTGGTTCCCATTTTAAAAAAAAGGCACCACCTGAACACCGCAGGTGAAAAAAAACCTGCGCCATTCGATTTCCCCCTCAAAACTACGAAAATCATCTGATGAGGTCGAAATCAAAAAAAATGCGATCTGAGCGAGAAAAAAGGGTGTTCGGGTTTTAAAAAGACACCCTGTATAATCACCATATGCGGAATATTGCCTGCATGCATTTGCAAAATTTAGTTGAAACTTGAGTTTCATTGCAAGAGTGTGTTTCTTGAAAAATCGTATTTAAACATGGCAAGTACGCGTAGTTGCGTAAATCATCCGGATGTTTTTTTGCTACATATGTGGCGAGTACATTTTAAAAGAAGATACCAAGATAAACCCTGGGCTCCGCTTGTTGTATGCAAAACCTGTGTCGAACACCTGTGACAATGGACAAAAGAACAAAGACAGTGCTTAAAGTTTGGTGTTCCGATGGTATGGTAGGAACAAAAAAGCCACTTTGACGATTGTTATTTTTGTCTTGTGAAGATAGATTTAATCGTAATAATTGGCATAAGTGCACTATCCTAACCTGGAGTCAGCAAGAAGACCTGTTCAGCATTCTGAAGAAATACCAATTCCAACATATAGCAGTCTGCCTACGTTACCAGAGGATACAGTCGAGACGTCATCTGACAAGCTGCAGAGTGACCGATTTGAAAAAGAGGACAGCCATTTTGCAGGAGATTTAAGAAGTACCGAACGCTTTACTCATGAGGAGCTAAGTGACTTTGTCAGAGATTTAAACCTCCCAAAAAAGTCTACCGATTTACTTGCCTCCAGACTAAATGAAAAGAATCTTCTTTATCCAGGTACCAAAATTAATTAATGTAGATAAGGGGGAACAATTCCACCAGGATATAGAAACTATGGAAGAGAGATATCAGGGTAGATGGGACATTCACATGATTGCCGATTACTGCTGAAGTCTTTCACGAGACTGGACAGTCTCATGCGAGAAAATCTTATAAAGGAAGTTTTTGGCCCATGCAGATTAGCTCATTTTTATTTATTAGTTTAGGTTAATTTAAATTAATAACTTAAGTTAATATTGTTAATGTTATTGACATATACTTTTTGTATTTGCTGTGGTGTACAATAAACATATTTTCTTCCATTCCTGAGTTGTTTTTTTGGTGGTAGCAGTAATACATATATAATTATGCGATATAAAATACCCTTAATCTCGAACATATAGCTTATGGCCCTAGTTTTTGAAAACGATCTGATGGAGCAAATCCGAGGTTATTTTTAGGTTTAGCAGACCCAAATTACCTAGAAACAATAACAAAATTTCCGGCACCAAATTATTTGTTGACCTGTGTAATAGAACTGTGGTTTCTAAAATTGGTTCTGTATAACTGTTATAAACCTATAGATAACTATTCTGTTGTTATCCACTATCTTGTAGTAGTATTAGTAAATAAATTATTGTATATTTTGTACAATAAATGGGGTTACCCGTCAGTTTCGTAAATAAATAAGAAAATAACTTCTATTTTAAATTGCTAAGCTTGCATTTTCAAAGCTCTGTAGATGCCAACACTGTCTCTATATCGACCTAAAATACACTAATTATTATTAACGGGCGACAAATTAATTAAATTCCATATTAGCGGTTTATTATTAGTCGCCATTGACACTGGCGACAATGCTGAGCAACTATGTCCGTACGGCACAACAATGAAATCCACTAATTATAGTTTATGGTTTACCTGTGTAATATGTCGGTATATTCTGCGTCATAATTAACATTTTATTATATTGAAAGGATATGTGCGGGTACTAATTTTTTTTTTTAGCAAAATTGCTTTTATGCTAAGTAGAACTCTCAGGACATAACAATTATTATGATTTTTTTTGCACTGAATGCAATATGATCCACTGACTATTCAGGTAGACTGGGCGATACTGTAATTTTAACAGAGACCGTAAATCAGCAGGAAAGTTGGTACGGTATATGAAGTCCGCTAAGCAATAAAACCTCTTTAGTAGAGTAGTGGGTGGCTCTCAAACAATAAATTATATTTTATGTATTTTCTAAATAAAATAATTTAAAGTAAATAAAAAAATTAGTTAACCACTCTTTTAATTCTTCCTTTTTCCAGCTGCTTGTAGGAAATTTCTCTTCGAGTCTCGTATGGTAAGAGGCATTGTCTAAAACAATTAAGTTTTCTAAACTTTTAAAAGTGTTTCCTCGAACCAATACTCAAAAATTTCAGCATCCATATTGCCGTGATAATCATCAGTTTTTTTTGTTGACGAAAATATGGCACTGGCATTTGAAACAAACCCTTCTTCATTGCCAGCATGTATTATTATATACCTTTTTCCATTACTGGCACGGGTACTGGAATAGCAATGTTTCGAATCATCCTGCCAAGACGATTTTGTTGAAATTCCGTTTGCATATATCCATGTTTCGTCAAGAAAACAACTTGCCTTGACAATTTCGATTTTTTGTTTCTTAAATATTCCCTTAAAAATTGCCATCTTTTTGAAACATTATTGGACAGCTCGCAAAGCACTTTTCTGTTGTTCGTTTTTTTTTGTATTTAAAGCCCACATCTTCTAAAATGATGAACAAACTGTTAGTTCCAATATCGCAAAGTTCTTTCTGCTTTATCTTTTTACGAATAGCTTTGAGGGTAATAATATATATACATACAAAGATATATATAGGAAGGGTAGTCGTTGCTGACTAGTTAGGGATAACGATTTGGGTAATATTGGGCTTTGCAGCAAATGAAAGTGTACTCTTTAAAGTTGGTCCAAGCTTTCGGAAATCTTTATTTCCATCATCAGGGATACTACAATACAAGAAAATTTACTGAAATCAGAGTGAAGCAACAAGAGTTGCATACACACATTTGAATCAACACCTCAACCAATAGAATTAAGATCGATAAGGTTCTCTTCTTTTTGTATCTAGTATCGAGAGATACAATAAAAGTCCTTTGTGGAATGGTGGCACACCACAGAGTAATAGTGGATCATTATTGCTCCTATAAATTCTCTACGCCGATTTCATCAAATAATACCGGTACAAAATGGCCGTTTCCGTAAGCATGGTCGATAAAGACCAGTAATTTTATTTGAAAATTTAAATTATTTTAATCTGTACTGTCTTTTTAATTAATGAATTATGGTGTGTTTTGTATGTGTATACCAACCACAAGAGATTTTGGCTTGTTGCTGTTTCAGTGCTTTCGAATTTTACTGTGTTACTACTAGTAATTAACTACAAATTTATGAACATCCTCAACAAAGTTGTAAGTAACTAAAGTTGTTTTGTTGAATTAAGAGCTTCACTCTGATTTCAGTAAATTTTCTTGTATTGTAGTATCCCTGATGATGGAAATAAAGATTTCCGAAAGCTTGGACCAACTTTAAAGAGTACACTTTCATTTGCTGCAAAGCCCAATATTACCCAAATCGTTATACATACAAATATATTCCTAATCGATAGTTGAACATTTTCCATAACTTTGTTTCATAACTGCTTTTAATTCACACACAATGAGAAACAAACTAAAAGCAATAGGCATAACTACTTATTTAAAATAGAACCATACCATCCTGCACTTGAGCAAATTTTAATTATTTCTTGGAAAATAGTGATTATTATATAGATTTAACTATAATGATCCCAAAATAACTAAATTCTAGGAAAAGGTAGCTGAGAAAATCTTTAACTTAATGACGCAAAATGTTATTCATTTGATAAATAAAAAAACTATGAGTGAAAAATAAACAAGATAAAAATATTTATCGCGGTACATAATTCTAAGATGCTTTTGTGTTGGAACCGCTGATTTTGCCCAGCCGACTACAGTGAACCTGTGGAATGTTCGGTACTATCAAATATAGTGAAGGTATTGTTAACTTAACCGTCTTACTATAATAAAGTCAAATTTTGTTGCACGCGCTATACCTTGTTAAAGTAACAAAATAATGATAAGTGGCAGATGATTTTGCCACACACTGTGTGATGCCAGTCGGCGCGCATGCCAAATTCCAGCAGCGATAGTAAAATTACCATTTCTTCTACTGATCGCTCGATGAAAGGACGCTGTGAAAACTAGATAAGGAGAAATGAGTTTCTCACTTCTATGCGGATGACACCCAGATCTATATTTCATTCTCACCTGATGCCATTGATGAAGCTAACCGGAAAATAATTGCTGACCTGAATATCCTATTGAATGTTTCCCATGCCCATTGTTTAAGTCTGAACCCCAGCAAGTCTCAAGTTTTATTTTTTTGGAAAAGGTCATTCATCAGAGAGTGATACGCACATCGTGTTAAGATTTGTGTGAATAACATTCAGTTGCAGCTATCTGACGTTGCAAAGAATTTGGGTTCATTGTTGGATAATAACCTTAGATTCTCTCTTTCGCACGTTAGCAGTTGTATTAAAAAAGCATTTGGCAATCTGAAATTAATTTATTGTCAGAAAACTACTTAATGCTTCGCGATGTTGTGCGAGTCCCTGGTCTTGTCACATTTTAACTATGCAGATGTTGCATATGGTCCTTGTCTTTTGGGTGAGGATGCTCGTCGTATTCAATTAGTGCAGAATTGTTGTGAAAGGCTGATGGGTGGCATTAGAAAGTACGATAGTGGTGTTACTGCTAAGTTGCGTGAACTTGAATGGCAAGAATGGATGAAAGACGGGTGTCGCATGCACTCACTTTATATAATAATATTATTTGTAAAAAGTGCCCAGACTATCTCTACAACAAAATTAAATTTGGATCTGCGTCATAAACTCATTATTACCCCACCAGTTTATCGTACAAATTATTTCCAAAGATCTTTCTCATATAATATAGCGAAATTATATAACAAAGTTGATTCAGAATAAAATTGTGTTCAGATTTTAAATTTAGGAGGCTAATTAAAGCCTCGATAGATAGATTCATGGTGTTTGTAGGGATACTCATCCTGATCTCTCTGGTTATCGAGGAAAGTGTCAGGTGCATTTACCAATTTGTGATTTCCGATTGACTTTTTCAACGTAGATATGACCCATTCACAAGTTCCACTCCGTTTTATTATGGACATTTTTAAAACCTGCTGTGCTCCGAGCAAAATTTATTGATTTGAAATACCCCTTGTTTTTATAATTTTTTTACGAACAATACGGCATTAATCTGAAGCTCGACTTTCCCCATTAGCTATTAAAAACTTACCCCCCGGCAGTGAATGACTTGTTGTTTGTCCTAATATTCGTCGGTTTAGCTTAAAAGCGAGTTGATATAAAATTGCATTCATAAATTGTGCAAAATATTTAACATTAGCACAGTTACATGATGTAAGGAACATGTAATTTTTAAGCCGGATGTTAATTTGTAAACTTCCGATCCTTAATATCTCGCCTCCAGTAAATAATATGTTATAATATAAAATCCCCTTTCAGGGGACTGTAGCTCAGTAATGACGAGACCAGAGACAACATTTTAAATGAAGTTTTAACCTTGTTTTGGCCCAATATACTTAATGCCCAATTTTTTACTAAACTTTATAGGACACCCTGTGTATGGTTTCAAGGTATTTCAAATTTTACTAATTAGGCTCAGAAGATACTGCAAAATAAGCTGTTTATAAAGAATTAAAAGCCTATTTTAAAAATGCTCTAAAATTATTTTAACGATAGCAGATTATAATAAAAATACGTTACTTATCAGTTTATTACTCTTTTGTTCTTGATTAGACGTAAAGTAAACGTTTTCTTTATACTTGTATATGAACTGGCTGCTTACAACTTTTATATAAATTAACCCTAAATAAAAACATATTTTTCTTTGTTTTTCAGGTGAGTTTCCAATTAGTTTGGGCGAAAATAACCATATTTTTTCAATGGTAAGTTTTATCAGAAGAATTATCGTTGTCAATAAATATGGCTATCATCATCATCTATCATTGTCTTACTTCCTACGTGAAATGTTGATATACCTATCTCGAAGAGTTTTTGACTTCTGAGCATTTGAGCTAGCAAAATTAATTATTATAGAATTAGATATTGTTTGCCTTGTTTTCTTAAGAACTTTTAATAATATTGTAAGAAGTAAAAAAATAATTATTTGTATGTCGCCTTGTATTTGTATGTCGCCTTGTATTTGTATGCTACAACTTAGATTTTGTTAAGTAAGCTTAAGCTTTTACGAATTCATTTGTGATGGTTGTTATCTGGAATAATTAATTTTGCTAGATAAATGCTCATAAGTGAAAAACTGTTCGAGATAGATATAGCATCATTAAACATAGAAAAATAGACAATTTCAAGAGCTTTTATAGTACGACAGCCCGTTACCCGGATTTCACTGATCACGATCTAAAGTTTTTTGAGTTTTTTGGTGATTTAATAAGGACTTGAGAAGGAAATTAACAAGAACGGATATTGGCAACGTTACGAAATCATTGAGAATCATATTTACATAATATGAAAAAAAAAGTGGTCTGTTGTGGTGGTTCTTTTTATTTTTTGACTGATGTTTTTGAGGAGATGAAAATAGTAACTGACATTTTCCATGCGGTGAATAGTTTTGGTCTGAGAAAAATCGAAAATTGTTTAGAGCAGAGAATTCAACTTATCACGCCTCGTCCGTTTTACTTGTCGGATGTTATTTTACGTTATTCGTGACCGGAAATGAGAACGGACATTTTCCTCGACTCGCAACCGCAGTGTTGGATCTTAGGTATGTCATTTTTTTTAACGCTGTTCGAGATATCGCGCCTCGTCCGTTTTCAAGCAGAAATCGTGTATTGTGATGCGATCATGAATTATACAGATACAAGATCCGACTCCGCTGCTCTCCCTGTAGCTGCGCAACACGGAAAATGTCCGTTCGACTCGATTTACTATTTTTTAGAGTGTTATCAACAATTAAAAACAAAATTGACCCGGGCGCTGTAATTTTTTGATACCCCTTTTTTACATATTTATTTAAACTATGGAATTTTTGCAACACTCAAAACGTCCGTTGTCGTTGATTTCACGTTTTTTTTATATTTTTAATATGATTTCATCAAGAACGGACAAGGTGTAGTAACAAAAAGACGATCTGCTTTCTTACGGACTGAAATCACTCTGACGGGTAAGCGCAGTGTTGCCGATCTTTTTCGCTCGAGTAAAACTTTCTTATTTTTTATTAATCTAGCTATTAGTCATTGAATAGATTAAGGCGTGATAACAGGACATTTTGGTAACGGGCTGCCGTACTATTAGGACCACAGATAAAATAAGTGTTTCATTTAAAAGAATATACCGTTTAATGATTTTTCCAAACAATCAAAATTTTAAATTTATTTAAATTTATTTTTTAATACCTATATAATTTTTGACATTTTAAAAATAAAATTTTATAGAAAAGAATCAATGCAATTACCGGAGAAATTAATTGGTATTACATACCATTGCACGCGCTCCCGCCCGCCGTTTCATTTGCAATAATTAACTATACTAATTAGAAATTCTTGTAATTAATTTGGAATTCCTGTCTATGCGAACTAGCAGAACTAAGATGCTATTTTGTAATATCGTGCACATATATAATCAAATTATATACGTATAGATATGTATCTACTTCAGACTTTAGTATAATAAAGTAAGAAATATGAATAATATATTTTTAAAATTTTGTCCATTAATAAAATTGTTAATTATATGGATCTTAACCATGACAAACAAGAAATAACTTTTACCACAAAAGTAAAAGTAAATTACTATGCATGATACAATAACTAAAGGTGAGATATTTAACCGTCTGCCGCGCGCAGTGACGTCACAGGGAGGGTGATTTTTAAATTTCTTATGGAGATTTATACGGTGTTAGCGTTTTTAATTCTATTTTAAAGGTATTAAAAGGTTTCACGCATTTAATGGCATGTGAAAGGAAAGAACAATATATGATAAGTAATTACGTATATTAATTTCATAGAAATATGACACATATACAGCTTAAATATCAATAAAATAAGGGAAGATTCCGACAAACTTTTAAAACATCCACCGCTCCATTGGAACCAGTCGACAATAGCCGAAGTTGCTCGGCGAACGCTCATCGTTGCAACCAGCGTTGTTAGTCTTTTACAATTGTAATATATCCATTACTATATTAACAATTTTTTAGATGTTCATTCTAGTCTCCGGACACCTAGCATTAGGTTTTGGACGGCATTTATATCGATTTCTCGGCTTTCTCTATATATCCTGCGTCGAAGTTCCTCCTCATTTTGTGCTTCCCATCCTCCATCTTAAACTTTTCGAGATAAAAGAGCTCAAAAATCTTCTATGAGCCGAGTCTGGGGAAGGTTAGAAGCGTTGTCGCTTTGCTGAACAAATGGTACGTTTTGGTCTGCTAACTAATTTTGGGCTTGTCTTGCATAGTGATAGAGCGCAAAGTCTGGCCAGAACATAATATCGTCTCCAGCATGTGCTTCTTCAATAAAATTAACCAGTTTCAAAAGACAGTTATCGATATACCTTTGACTATCCAGTGCTTCACCTCTTACTCGATCCACATAAGGCCTGGATACACCCCTGGTAGAAATAACGCACCATACTAACATCTTATCAGCTAATTTGGCCTCTTGTTTAAATTTGACATTATCAGGGACGTCTGCAATATTGTCAGTATAAAAACCATCATTTCGGAGTTGCTTAGTGTGAAATACTTTTCGTCATCCATAATTATCACCCGGTTGTTAGCAAAATAGACTCTTCTTAATGCACGGCAGCATCTCGGGATTCTGGCTAGTTCGATATTGTCGTGCTAGATTTCTTGTTGATGTATAGTTGTTGCAGAATTATACCGTTGATTCTTACTGCCATAAATAAACCCTATTGTATACGCCTCAACATATTCAAAGCTCAATAAATGGGATCAGGGCCGGTTTGAAAATGTATACCACACCACATGATTTATTTTTATAATTTAAAATAAATAGATATGTATTTTTAGTTTTAGGTACCTATAATAAATGTAAAATAATGATAACAATTAATGATAATTGAAAATAATATAATTTAAAAGTATAACTATTAGGATAACAAGTACAATAAAAATTAATTAAATTCTAAGAAACTATTGATAATTTATTCAAAATTTAACTCTGTATCACTATCACTATCTTCATCTAAGCCTAAACTTATAATTAAGGGTTGAACATTTGTAATCATACAATTGTAAGAATTTTCCACCTTCAGTACATGCTGTACACAGTTTTTCCAGCTGTCTGCAGAAATTTTTCTTTCTTCGTTTTTAATTAATTCTACTACAGATGCATTTAATGTAGGAGAAATATTATTTCTCCTAATATTGGATTTTAATTGGTGCCATATTAGCTCAATAGGATTGAATATACAATAGTATGTAGGAAGACGCAACACTGTATGTCCATTTTCTGCTGCAAGTTTGTCACACTCGTATTCCTTATTTATTTTAAAAGCTTTTAATACTTGTAGCAGTTCTCGTTTTTTGTAAGTAATATAAAAAATATAAATCATTTTCAATCATAAAATTTTGAATTTCTCCTTTTGTATTATTAGAATTGGGAATGATTTTTGCTTGCCGACTATGATAACTAGCATTGTCCATTACAATGACGCTATTTTCAGGAATATTTTTAAGGAGTATATGTTTAAACCAATCTTCAAAAAGTTGTGCGTCGGTATCTTGATGGTAATCTAAAGAAGAATCTGCTATGTTTTTAGCTGAAAGCAACAGACAATTTGGAACAACCCCGTTCTCTGAACCAGCATGTAATATTGTGATTCTTATGCCTTTATTTGATGGTGCCTTGGTTTGACATTTTTTGGAAGAATCATCCCAACCTTTTCTTGGAGTGTCATGGGTATCGAACCATATTTCGTCAAGGTAAGTAATTGGACGATTTTCTTCTCTAAATTGTTTAACAGCTGTTAAATATTTAAGTCTCCATTCCCGACACTTAAAGATGCCCCCCTATCAGCACAATTCCTAGGACGCCACATTCTACCACCAATAAGCCTAACTAACAGTTACTCGCCGGAAAACCACTAAAGATTAAAATTATTAAAAATCACTTTGTATTTATATATGCATTAGGCATAGGTATAAATTGAATTTGTATACCTGGTCCGGCTCTGCTCGAAAAGGTTTTAAAATTTGGGATTTCCTTATTTATTTTATGGTCGAATAGATAATGAGGTTTTAGTGCAGTCAAGAGATCAACGATATATTTCTGCAATAACTATACCAAATGTGTTTTTCGTCCTTCTTTCGACCGGTTTCGAACTTATTTGTTCTCGTCAGTACAGGAAACCGGTTTGCAGGTGGTTGCATCCCATCAATGGAGAAGGCTTCCTTTTCTTGGTAGTACCATTCAATCTGAAATAGTATTTTAAAGTGCTACTGTGTAGAGAAAAATATGCCCTTATTGTATAAGGATCATCGGGTGGTCTGGAAATAATAATTTTCCATGTTATTTTATATTAATACCACCTGACAAGCATAGACTTTTTATTGCTTAGATGGATTTATAAAATCTTTACTATAATAATTTTAGTATAATCTTCTTTCCGGGAGTTCATTTTATTGTATAGCATTTTCGCTGGAATAAAATAAAGTAGTCTTATAAAACGCTGGTTTATGTAGTTGTAAACTAGGTACCGCGAATAAAACTACTCTTGTCTACTCTTTATAATATTTCCATATCCACTGCTTCATGGACAACGAAGTATAGCTAGAACGATGCTACAGATTTTATAATCTGGTGATTTGAATTTTATGGATATGATTTAAAGTTTACTGATAACAATATTTTCATTACCTTTAAAAATTACATTATTATACAGGGTGATTCACGGTCTATGGTGGGTATATGGAAAATGAGTAATCGTTTCAAAAATCTTTTACAGGTTAGGCAAACAACTATGCAATCAGACGCCTAACGGGCAGAAAAGAGAATATACTAGCCATAAATTAAATAAAAAGGAAACAGATTTCCTTGTCGTAACCCAATCCGCTTGCTTTCTCCCTATACCACTGTAGGGGGATTTTCATACACTCCTCTCGCAGACTTTACAAAGCGAGCCGTCGATACAGTGTTGCCAGATTTAGTAAAATTTCCCTAAACCTATTGATTTTTTTTTGAATCAGGTGATTCAGTGGAAACTTTAAAAAATGCTCTTTTCTATTCTATTCATTCACATACAAAATGTAGTTAATATTATTATTTTAAATTTTGAATCTATTGCTTTGCACACAGACTTGAAACAAACATGGACCCGGTATTTCGATCGCTTTGTATACGTCAATGTGACGCCTTTTATTAGAAAAATAAACACAACAAAAATTAGACGGTGATTTTATCTGTAGAATCCCCATATTTTTTATCTTCTGTCTGTTTCTGTTTTCATCAGGTAACCGGTTTGATATCTCTTTGTTAGGAAAAACAAACGATTGACGGACGTGACTCAAAAGTTTATATTTTTATCCAGTTTACGGCAGACTAGGCATAGTAGTACCATATTGAGTTAAGAATTACTATTTTCCACAAACAATACTTAAATTTAACACACAAACACTGAAAAACATTAAAGAAATATATTTAACAATAACGACAAATATGACAGTTGTTAATCTGGCAGTTTCAAAGGTGAAAGCAGGTATGAAAGACGGCCGTTCCAATAAGGGCTTTATAAAAAGTATGTTTCCAACGCTCGAGGGCGACGCAATGTATTTGTCTAATCACCAGGAAACGACAAGGAAAAATTATACTAAGTTTCAAAGCGCCCGGATTGTTTTCTGGATAGTTTTTTACAATCCACCTAAGAATGTGAATTATTTATTCTTCAAAGACTGTGAACCAAAGTCGTATCCTCTTTGATGTAAGATCATTGGATTTGCCATTTAATTTCCTTAAATAGCTTTGTGTGGCTAAGGGCCGATATTTGAATGTTATCTTAAGTTAAACCTTATCTAACGTTGGTTGGTTGGTTTGTTGGTTGGTTAAAGGCGGGGGTCGGTATAAAGGCCCGAACTTCTATCACTGCAGCCTGCCGGCTTATTGTGTACCTCGATCTTGTTAGAAGATGTTTGTTGCTTCTATGAGGCCTAGTAACCTTCTACCAAGCTTGTCATGCGGGAGGTCACCACGTTGTTTGTTCTCGAAGATATTTTGTCTTCTACGAGACAGCGCTACGCAGCGGTATATTATGTGAGGCTTCATCATGAGGTTTCATCCTCTTCGCCGCAAAGTCTGCATTCAACGGATTCGTTGTTTATACCCATCCGTTGAAGGTGTTTTCGCAGGTAGCAGTGGCCTGGTAGCAGACCCATCACCTGTTTCAGCTGGGGCCGCGTCAGGGTTAGCATCCCACTCGAATTTTGGATTGTTTTCCAATTGCGTGTATTTGACCAGGTCACCCTTGCCATCGAGATAGTTGATGTTTTTTCGACCATCTATCTAATGTTGACTTTGTTGCCTGCTTTGATATCCCAAAGGCCGGTTCGGGCCCCTAAGATTGTAAGAGGATCCTGCTCTCGCTAGTTCATCCACTTTCTCATTACCTAATATCCCAGAATGACCAGGGACCCACAAGAGTCCCCAGTTCTTTCAGGTTGGTATGACACTCGAAACCGATTGGAGTTCAGAGCCTTAAGAGCAGCTTGGCTGTCTGACAGGATGTATATCTTTCGGTTGTGGTAGCCCTTTTCAAGATTTTGTAGTACGCATGCTTGTATGACATGAATTTCCGCTTAGTATACTGTGGCGTAGGTCCCCAGAGGAATGCTTATTATGTATGCCTTAACGTTATGATAAAGCTTAAAAAGCTATTTTTTTATTTGAGGGTTCACTCGTTAAGTGGAAGATTACCACGTCAAGGATCTATTCCTTTAGACGAGGGTGAAAGAGAACTTTAATATACTGTCAAACTTGTAGTAAGGATGACTTATGTCATGTTGTACGATGACTTTGAAATGTCGGCCCTAAGTCTTCAATGTTTAATGCCTAAATCAGTGTCGTAACCAAGAACTCGAGATTTTTGATAAAAATCAAAAAAACATTTTTAACTTTAACTTTAACACCCTGTATATCGTAAACAGAGGATTTTAGGACTTATACTTATCCAGGAATCACCAATTAAAATAACTACGATTAAGTAACATCCTGTATAGTAAGGGTAAGTTTATTATTGTTGTTGAATGTTTGCACGAGTATAAATTTTTTATTTTTATCTTTTGCTTTGCACTCAACCGGAAGGATCCAGGTAGGTTTCAAATAATGCCCGAAATGGGAAAGCCCGAAAGTAGAAAACACCCCTATAAAACCGCCCCTGGAAGGATACCAAGTAAACATAATAAAACAGCCTATATCTTGACAAACGATTTATAATAAACCCTTCAGTTTTCTATTAAAGCGATTTTTTTGTTAGCTGACGTTTATTAGTAGCTGCCCCATCTATCATGTTAATACTTGCCGTACCTACTAAAATCAGGTCCAGATAAGCTGACAACGCTCTCGAACGTGAACGCGAACTTTAAATTCAATTTTATGTGCTTTTTAAATATGTGCCGTCTCATCTTCTTTTCAAAACTCTTGTTATATTTAAACAAAATTTATATGACTTTTATGAACGGGTTATAAAGGAGTTGGAAGCTGTAATGATATCATCCATTTTAAGTCTTCTCTGAGTTAAATGGCGCGATGAAAATTTTAAAGATGAACGTCAGCATGTCTGAAAAGAGTTGAGCACCGTATGTAAACTGAATTGATAGTAAGGATGTGTGAAGATTTTAGACTTTTATTTAAACTATTTCAACCGAAATCTTTATAGCCTACTACGAATGTTTAGTCAGCGTTGAAAACTTTTCGCCTTGTCTATTTTGAAATAATTTTCGGAACATGAGTAAAGTTAGATTTTCTCGCATGAGATTGAAATGGACAGTCTCGTTGAAGACTCCAGCAGTAATCGGTCAACATGTGAACGTCCCATCTATCCTGATATCTCTCTTCCAGTCTCAGCTACGTTCACCCGAAATCAAAATCAAATAACAATCACTTATCATGCAAATAACACATCACTAAATATTGTTAGTAAAATAAAGGATTTGGGCGTTATTTTTGATTCTTGTTGTAAAAAATAGATACCTTTTTTCCAATTCCAGAAAATTAATTAATTTCTTTTCCGTCAAATTATTCTAAATAATTTAATATGGAAATTGGATCGAAGGTTGACGTAATCTTTCAATATGCATCATCAGCAAAAATTATGAGCACGGCTTAACAGGCGTCGACGGCAAGAGATTAGATGGTTTAAGAATGACGCAATGTAGCGTTGGGAAGGATGAAATAAAAAATTGTTTTAGAAGTCAGTCGGTTTTCTGGTATCTCCAGAACCGCGCTCACTCGCGATTTTATTTTTTTAAACCGGGAACCGCAATGGTGACTACAGGTTTCAGCGTGTTTTTACATCAAGAATTCCGAGAACAGTCAACCGCGGATTTTTCCTGAGAACATTTTTATCTTCGCCTGCTCGTGTTTTCGGCGAGTTTAAAAATACTGGACAGTCATTAAATACTCGTAGTTTCCGTGCGAGGATAAATAACTCTGGAATCTCTTCAAACACTCGTATGTTTCAGTGCGAGTATAAAGAACTCTGAAATCTATTCGAACACTCGCGAATTTTAGTGCGAGTATAAATAACAACTAAATTGATTTACGAAAACTCGTAGCTGTCCGTGCGAGTATAAATAATGCTGCGATATCTTATTACCCGATTGTGACATCAAAAGTATGTGTTAAAATATATTAAGTTAGTATTAGTAGTCACTACCGCCAGTTATAATTTATTTTGGAAATTATTAGGGTAGTTGAGATCCCTTTAGTTGGCAACAAAATGCTAGCTTAGGTTTATTTTATATTTTAAAGAATGAAAGTAAATCTAAATTTAAACAGAGTACGTGACAGATAAATGATAGGTTGGTTTAAACAATTGAATGATAGTTCAGGTTAATTCTGATTGTATATAAATTGTAAATAATTAATTATTACGAGTACTTCGGGTCGCGTTACTCGACATACGCAAGGACTAACCCTCAAGCTCAAGACAAAGACTTAAAATTAAATAAAACTAGCCCTCCGTGTTCCAATATAATAATGTGCATTGTTATTATATTCATTGGACGCCCCAAGCCTATAGAATCAAAAGTATAGTCTGAACATCAGGTAGGCCTCATCCTACGTTCAACTAACTATACTTTTAAATTAAAATCATTCATTCTTTCTCATGACAAATTGGCCCTAATCTCTTCAATTGCTCTGGTGGACTGCTGACAGCTTCCAGTTAGCGGGGAAAGGATGGTGGGCCCACACAAGACCGACTGACACGTGCGTGTCAAGTCGGCAATGGCATTAATTGCCTGGCATCCCCGACAAAAAACACCTATTCGATTCGAAAAATCATAATCGAGAAAATTGCGTTCGAAAATACTTTAAGTAAGTATCTAAATTATGATGAATTTTTCATTGAATATCAAGCCTGGCGACATTACTGATAATGTCGATCAGCACTCACACATATATTCAAAATTTAATGATTAAGAAAGTTAGATTGGCTCTAAATAAATAATTCCTGGGTGGGGAATTCACCTCTGGATAGAATTAAAAAATGGGGACAAAATTAAATTTCCAGAAAATAGCCGTCTACTTAATAATCTGATTAAATTGAATTCAAATAAAACTTAAGGGGAAACTTCTTTATACGGGGGTTATCTAAAAACGTTTTACGTAAAACGCGCCGTAGGAGAACGTTAGAGTTAGCTACTATGGCTTAAGCGCTTAAACAGACGGACGTTAAGCCTATAATTTGCCTGTTCAATTCATTTGCTTTAAGTAAACCAAACTTTGCCAGTCTTGTTTGGAGTCCCAAATACCTCTCGGTGAAGCAAAATTTTAACATGCCTGGCGGCGATGTCTCTTTGGCCCCCAAGGCATTTTCGTATAGCTTCCCTGTCTGATCGAAGAAGATCTACTGATATATTATTTTTACATAAACTTCTTAATAACTTGGTACAAAGTCCTGATATCCTGACAAAGATCTATATCAATGTCCCCCAGAGGTCTCGAAGGATAACTGAATTATTTTTCTTGCCATTTAGGTAAACTTATGCGGCTCAAAACTCACCATTGTGTAGGATTATAAGAAATAGTAACGCGTCTGTTAATATAGATTTCATTTCAATGTCTTTACGTAGAGCGAAGAGCATCTTAAAAAATGTGTAAATAATATATTTTGAATATTGATTTATAGCCTTACTCTGTCATTTGTATAATAATTGCAATGCTGAATATTTTAAGAATTTATGTATGTTGCTTTTGTCTTATACTTTGTTGTTGTTGTTTTGTTTTGTTGTATATTTAGGATTTCTTATGTATTTCAATTTTGTTTATATAATTTGTATGAATATCGTGAGGATCCTCTTTTGGGTATTTCTTTTACCTGTTTGTATCCCTGTTGGCAAAAATAAATAAATAAATAAATAGTTATTATATCCTGGTGGAATCGTTCGCCCTGTTCTTCACTAAGAACAATATTTTCTGGGAACCGTTCCAAGTAGCTGTGGATATAACGAATCTTAATGCTTATATTATACCCATGTTGGTTAAGGTTGTTGCGCATATCTTCCTCGATCTCTCAACTCAACTGAACTCAAGGTAATTTTCCGATTTATTGTTTCCGAGAAAACTTTGCACAAATTCAACAAAAGAGCACCTTGTATTAAATTCAGTTTCGGTCATCGATTCTGTAAAATGCGAATCTTTTATGAGCTCTCTGATCTGAGGTCCATCAAATATTCCGGCTTTCAATTTCTCCTTGCTGAGTGCAGGAAATTTACTGGACAAGTATTCAAAACACGCACCATTCTGGTCTAAGGCCATTTCGAAAACGTAGCGGCTTCCGAAAACTTTTATACCACATTTTCGTCTTAAAATAAGGTGAGAATTCACCACCTTAATTTTTTAGGTTAGGAAACAACCTGTATATCTCCTTACTTCCTAGAAGTAAACTAATAAGAAAACTTCTCAAAGCAAGACAAGGTAAAATTCGTATTATTGTAAACTGTCACATCCTTCCCGCAAAAACGCATTATTTCGACCATTGCGCCGAAGGGCTCCCTCAAAACGGGACCTGCAAGACGGGACAGTGTAACAACTCACTTAGTGCGGTGTTACGCTGTGCCGCAAAACTGGTCCCAGGAAACGGGATCCGTTCGGCGGGATGGTAAATATACATTATATCTTATCGCTACTGTTATATCTTTCCCGCATTATTTTGACCATTGCGCCGAACGCCTCCCGCAAAACGGGACCTGCTACACGGGACAGTGAGGTACAAAATCTTTACTATTTACTAGTCTTTTTTCCGTTTAAGTATCGAATAACCCGCCACTGACACACACGCTATCCTTTTTTTCTAAGGCAATAATAAAAATTGCTTTCTTGTCGTTGGTATGTGAGGAATTATTTCAAGATTTTAATAAGAAATTCCCAAAAATAAAAATGCCTATTTATTATTGCAACTTTATCAATTATATTTTCATTTCATTCTTATTGACAATTAGGAAATAATTATTTTTGGCATAAAAATTGAAGTTAAATTATATCCCTGGCTGGAAACAGTTATATTTTTTGTTATGTTCCCTTATTCATGTTGTAAGATATTTAACTAGAATTTAATAATTTACTGAAATCGAATTTTTCTACATGAACCAGATTTCAGCTCTTGCCAAATACTAAATTCTTGCACCTGCTTGCATTAATATAAATCTTATTTATTGGTGTTAACTAGTGCAATATTTTAATTTACATTTACATACAACTTTTATTTTGGTTTAATTGGTTTAATTTAATGTTTATAACGAAATATCGGCGATAGAATTATGAATGATAATTTGTTATCCTATACAACTAGTCTTATAAATACGATCCACATTAGAAAAACTTTGATTTTGTTGTACAGGGTGCGCAAAATAGAAATTTAGATTTACAAAATTAAAAATATTATTGAATTGAACTTTTTTGAAGAAATAATCGAAAAGTCACATAAAGTTCTATCACAGAATTTTTTTTTCATATTAAAAATATACTACTTAATAGTTTTATGTATATTCATAGTGTCCACTTCTCAAAATAATACAAATAAGTGAATCAAGTTAACTGTGTATACAGGGCGTTCCGTCTGGTTTCAGTTAGCAACAATGTAGGTCAATAGAGTAAACTACAGTGATACCAGATCACACTGCGTGTCTCGCCCGTGCTTGGATAATCGCCGCGCGCGTATTTATATGTTTAACCTTCGGTATCGTTGCTTCAGTATGTTTCGATACTTGGTGTTGTTCAACTTTGCCACTCGTAAAAAAATTGAAAGTGTGTCACGCGGAGCGATTACTTGCGACTTTTTTTTTATGATCAAACACAAGCACTATAGGAAAAATACTTTAAGGCACTCTGGGAGTGGTGCTTGTGCGAATAAAGCGATTCACGTTGGCTTTGAATCGTTGGAGGTTATATTCGATGGGAAAAAACGACTTCGGGAAGGTCGTTCCATTAAAGATGAAGTTCTCTAGATGAAAGAATTCTTAAATAATCAAGGTCGAGGAGTACTAAGCTTAACCACATATGGATGGGCGGCAGTGGTTCGTCGTGTATTTCTGCTATTCGCCGCTCTGGGCGGAATTAAGAGACGAAGGTCAGCCGAGCACATTCCATGGCAATATCTGTAAAAGATAGTCATCCCAATCGATCTTCGATGTTATAGGCTGTCGAGGCTGTTCGTCAGCTCGTGGTCTCCGATCAGACGAATGGCCCTCCTTTCGATGAAATCATTTTAGATACTAAAAGAGGAGTCACAACACATTATTTTTTTAAATAATGACCTAAAACTAAGCAATCTTAGGTTAAAATTAATAGGTTGATGGTTCGAAAGGTAATTGAATAGTAAAAAATAGTGTCAATAGAAGGAGTACAAGAAAAAATTTGGTCGTCACTGTCATAGTTTAATAGAGTAAGGTAATAAATAGAATTGTTAAAATAGTAATAGGCCTATTACAATTGCAACGCCGGCAGTTCAGTTCTAATTACGTCCATTTTTCGAACACGATTTCTGGGAAACTACTACTCAAAAATATAAGAAATTATGATATGTATTATTGGAAAGACACTTATAAAATCTGCCAACATCTTTCCGATGTTGAATATTATTTACTGCAAGCGAAATATTACGGATGGGAAGTTGTATAGCTGTATAAAATATATCAAAATAGACGTTGTGGGCTATAAATGCATAATTATTTGTTGTTTTCTCAGCAAAAACAGCACTATCGTAAAAAATAAGTCATTTCCCTTTTAAATTCATTTAATTTCAATAAAATTTCTTTCTCATATTTAGAGAAAAATGCAAAAATTAAAAATTAATATTTATTGCAGGAAAAAGTGGTGTTGGGATATATTCCCCTTTCTACCTTACTACCTCCGGTTAAGTGTATTTCATCGAGCCGTTTCCTTGGCAACGCATCGACCTACCTAGCGACTCTAACGAGCCAAAATGTATTTTAAATAAGTTAAGGATATTCTGGATATTGGATAATCTTCAAAGTCGAGAGCGAAAACGCAATTTATTTTGATAATTTTACGTCATTTTGGATGTTTTTGATAGTTTACGTCGGTGCTTTCCTTTGGACCACCTTTAGAAACACCGGAAGATTAAGAAACACATACCTACCTATACTTAATATCTTAATAAAAGAAACTTTTCTCGGAAAATATTTTTGCACAAGAGCATTCGGGTATATTAAATTTAATATTGTCCATCGTTACTTCGTTAGGTGTATACAAGAATCGGGTAAATTCAGGGCATTGCAAAGTTATTATAGCAATGCAGTGGCGGCACGTCACGGAATATATAGAATTCAGTGTCTCCCCTACTACAAACTAATAAATAAATACAGTCAAACGGACACCGACGGAACCATCTAAATGTGTCCGCCCATGGGAAATTTGTGATTAGGTAATATGTAAATGCAAAATTATTACTATGTATATGTATGTACAAATAAACATAACATAACAAAAATACACTAGTTTTAGTTAGGATGTAGTACTAAAAAAATCTAATACGTTGTTTGACGTGTTTGTGTTTTATACTTGCAGTCTAGAAAATGTAATTCCAAGTCTAATAACAATTCCATTGTTATGTATTGTATATGTATGTACAAATAAACATAACATAACAAAAATACACTAGTTTTAGTTAGGATGTAGTACTAAAAAAATCTAATAACGTAGTTTGACGTGTTTGCGTTTTATACTTGCAATCTAGAAAATGTAATTCCAAGTCTAATAACAATTCCATTGCTGTAGAGTCACCTCCCTTCTTTGCATACTCTTCTAATTCCTTTACCATACTAATGGCTTATTGATAATTGGTGACATTTGTTTGATTACTGCATTCAGCTTCTTCATCAGAGTCGTCAGATAGTGATGTGGTTTCAGTTTGGACTACATAATCGGTAGGAATGGGGTCACTATCATCTTCTAATAGCACATTGCTATCAATGTTAATGATCTCGCCCAAATCATTGTTATCAAATTACTTCCACAACATCAATATTCTCTTTCAGACTCAAAACGCGACATTTTTGTGCCATTGTTTATGATTTTAACCTTACAACTCACAAATAAACGGCGGACTGCTGTCGGGGAATCACACATACTTTCATTCCTTTCGCTCTGCCACGCATACGAGATTGGTTGCCGGTCTGTCTTCAGAGAGTTTTTGCACCGTACCCCCAAATACTTTAAAATTTTTTTTTGTCCTTTTAAAGGAGGGTTTTCGCACTCTTTGTATGAAAATAGCCTGTCCGCGTCCGCCCAAGATAGTCCGCCCAAGAGAGGTTGATTTTTATGGAATTTCATATACCTAGTTCCGGACTATGAAAAAATGTCTGCTTATTAGAGGGGTCCGTTATGAGAGGTTTCACTGGATACACTTAAAGCGTTAAAACAACTGTTTGATTATAAACTCTGTTCTCTTATATAAAATTTGCAAAACGTCCCTAATAATATTAACGTAATCAGTCAGGGAACAGCGCACTCCATCCTTATCTGTTTCATTAATTTATCGTATTGTTTCGCTCCCGGTTAACCTCGGAGGCAAGTCGCCGGAACGATCCCATATTTTTGGAATAAATTGAGAAAACGATCCTAAAAGAAGGACAGCGAGTGGACGGTAATATGTATGATTGTAAACAAATTGTGTTTTATGAATTCAATATTCTATATACATATGTCTATAGTATAAGGCATATGTATCTTCTTCTCGTATATGTAAATATGATGGTCTTTTATATATTCATCTCCCATCAATTCAGCCATTGTCCGTGTCAGATATCAAATAATTTTAAAATTTCATTAAAAACATCGTTTCATTTAATAAATGATAACAAATACCATAGGGAAATTTAATAATATTATTAACGATGGAAACCTCTAAAGACGACCAAGTATGAGGAAATAATTCTTACTTTCGTTGGTTGGAAAAAATTGTCTCTGTTAAATAAATATTTATAAATTTAAATAAAAAATTATGCTGAAAAATCCAAGAATTTCCAAGTCCAATTAAAAAAAAAAACTTGTCATTATGTGATTGATGTGAATTAAACAAAATGCTTGTTATTGTTCAAGTTGTAATAAAACAATTTTATTGTTCTGTTAATGGACTTTTAGAAATAAATTAAAATTTTCCCCTTTAGGGATTTAATTTTTGATAATTTTTAAAAATCTTTCTTTCCTCTGCTGTATGAGCCTCTACAACTTTAACCTGGTGACTTCATGATGCAGAGAGTTTTTGGGTACCCGATGTCTCAGTCGAATTCGAGCTTTAATTACTCTTTGATGCTGAAGATGGGGGCTTTTACTTCCGAAACATGTAGTTTCCACAGAGTGGACTCCTATCAGTTTATCACTCCAGTGCAAGATGGACCATTTTTACAGCAAGTTTTGTAATGGTGAAGTTGTATTGTTCTTGATTCATATTACAAAGATTTGTATAATCATTCCAGGTAAATAAAATTAAATAGTTAATATTAAAAGTACACGTCAATTTTATTGTGAATTGGGACTATTTTAAAGAATATTTGTAGCTGCGGTATTGGGAAAGGGGTATATAAAAGTTGACGCGTCAATTTACCCTCAAATTAATTTAAAACATAGTTTTTTAAAGGTTTACCGTAACGTTAAGGCTACCTTGGCTAAGGTCTAACTTAAGATAACATTCAAATATCGGTCCGAAAACTTGTACTAAGTACTTGTAAATTCATGGTTTTTAAATCTATGTTGTATACAGGGTGTTATGGAAATGACTTATTATATTTAAACCGGCAAATCCTGAAATGAAAATAAATTGAAGAAAAATAATCATAAATGGCTCTTTGAATTATTAAGCGAAATATACACTTTATATGAAATCTCAAAATTGACGTGTCCGCTTCTGAGGACCTTCGCAATCAATAGTTCATTGAGGCAGTCTCGAGGTTCAAAAGAGGTTAGCGCATTATAGGCGATGTTGTCATATTGCAACACAGAACACGTGTTCAGTTTTTGACAACAAGACGTCTTTGACACGCGTTATCACTTCAATTTAGTTAAGTAGTTCAATTTAAACTTATTCCCTGACAGGAAGAACACAAGGTCACACTCTTCTCGCTCTGGGCCGATCAGAGCATTCTATAGACAAATAGGAGGGCCCGGGGAAAATACATAACAAAGGGAAATAAGGATATCTAAAGTAATTTTGTGTTATTTTCATGTAGAAAGGACATTATAGTCTTCTGTATATTGGCATCATTCAATTTCGATAAGACATGCAATATGTTAAGAGGAGCCGATAAATGGCAATGTTTTATTAAAGCATTATATATATTGTTGGAGTATTGGGTGCATTCGAAAAATATGTGGTGCAGATCACATAAAACAGCACAGTGTTCACATAGATCTGATTCGATAACATTAATTTTTTTTAAGTGGACAGGGTAAGATGCATGGCCAAATTTCATTCTTATTAAGGTTGTTATATACCTTCTTGAGACCTTAAGGTTGGAATGCCGGAAAGTCCTAGGGATAATTGGATGAATCAGTGACAGTCTTGTATTTCGGTTTATTCTATATCTATCCCATCTATCTTGCCATTGTACTAGGCTTTTATTTTTGGAAATATGATAGAAGTCTGATAAGTTCATAGGATAGTCCTTAGGTGTACCATGGAGTATGGCGTCTTTCGCAAGTTTATCCACAGCTTCATCGCGTTATCACTTTTTTTTCAAACTTAAAAAAAAAAACTACAATTTTAAGGTACATACTCTCTTACCTTCGATCTTATTTTAAAATAATCCGTTTTATAATTAAATTCTATAAAAAAAAAACAGAACCCAAAAAGTATGTTTCTCAACAGCTCAACAGTAGATAATATCACACAAATTTGAAATCACATCACAACATTTATTATTATGAATTATTTCACAACAGAAAAAAAATCGGGTACTCTACAACTAACAAAACGTTTAAAATTCGTATACGTCAAGCACGTGGAACCCTCGACAGCGTCACTCCACTCCCGAGGCTCGAAACATACTGAAGCAACAATAGTGGCGCGCGGCCGGTATCCAAGCAAGGGCGAGACACGCGGTGTGATCTGACAACACAGTTAGTAGACCCTAGTGATCCACATTGTTGCTAACTGAATCCAGATGGAACGGCACGACAGTATGCGGGTAAAAAGGGTTTTTACCTTAGTATTTAGATATTCGATTTAAAAAAAAAAGTATGTGAACTTTCCGTAGGACACCCAAGGAGTCACCCATTTAAATATAATAAGTAATTTCTATAACACCCTGTATATATAATCGATGATTAATTTGGGGTTTGTTCCCTTTCTTGGCTAAAAATTAAAAAAGTTTTCGCTAAATTGTTTATTGTTATGCAAATTCTGAAGGTTTAAAGGGAACCCTAAAGCTTTTATATTTGATTATATCTAGAAATAAACCGTGTGTCAGTGTCCAAAGGCAAAATATAATCAGAAACCATGGACAAGCCGATTCGAAAAAGCGGAAATTCCCCGGAGAATTTACTCTGGATCAAATAAAAATCTATGTATTGATATCATAAATTCATCAATATTTCTTATTTTATGCGGAAATAAAAGGGAGAACAAAAACGGGATTTTCCTTTTCCTTAATGTACTATGCTTTTTAGATATTTGGTAAATTGTTCTCTTTTTTTTTATAAGTAAATCGGTTATGCAATAGATATTTATATAAACTCAAATTTTCCATTCGTGAAAAAAAGTATAACTATTTTTTCTACGATCGTAGCAATGGTGTATAACCAACTCACCTTAGAAATGCAATAAGTTTGGAATAATGTTGATTTTAGATTGAAATTGCATATACGTGATTAAAAAGACACTAAGGGCCGGTTCTGTGAAACTATTCACTTGATTTTGGTCCAATGCAATTAAATCATAGTATCTTACGTACCGAGGTGAAAACTGTTTCATTCCTGTAGAGAGAGTCGGTAATGAAACTTTTCACCGAGGTTTGTACTATTTTATTTACAACCACATCTAACATCCACTTCTTATTATTTTGAATTAAAATTATTAATAAAAGATAAAAGTCATTTTGACTTTTCCATTGAAAAATTAGACAGAAATTTCAAATAACCGCAGGTGGTAAAATAACGTAGGTAATAATACACATCAAGATGGCAAATATCATTTTTTGAATGTGGTTTCAATCATGGTCTGCGAACTTCAAATGGGGTTGTTGACCCGTATATTTGCTCAACATTAGTTCTGCCGTTTTCGTAATTGGCGCTCCGATCGCTCTTTTGTCATTTTATAGCAGGAATCTATTATCATCATGTCATCTTCGCCTGACTGCGCTTCACTATTGGTCAATAGATGGAGCATCACTTTTCTCATTGTTGATCCACCATCCGGGCGGACATTCGAATTTTACCGCTGTCGCTACTTATGTCAGTTTGAGACGCGCATTAAATTCGTATTTTTTGCTAAAATATTCCACGGTTTACAGTCGCACATAGTCATTTTAACTTGTGTTTGTGTATATTAGTGTAATTTAGATTTGTATCCGATTTGAAATCGTTGTACACTGAGCCTTGACTCACTTCATTTTGACCAAAAACTTTCGTGAGTACTTTTATTTTATTTTAAAAGGTAAGTTGAAAATTATATTATAACATTTTTAATAAATTGGAAGAATACTATTAATTTCTCCCTTGGGAGTGTTTTGGTTGCGAAAAAGTTCACATTTTCACACTAATTTGCGTGTGAATAGTTCTAGCATTATGTTGTGCTTGACGCTACGTGACGCTCTATCATGCTAAAAAGTAATATTCCGCACTTTTTCTTGTTACTGTTAGTGTATTGTACGTGCTCTATAGTTATTTTTTTTATATTTTAGGATGTAAACTGGTTAAAAATATGCCTTACTGTTGTGTCAGTAGCTGTTATAAAAGTTATGAATCGAAACATTGCTTTCCTGACCCAGCCAAAAACAGACTTCTTTTGGACAAGTGGGTGTCGTTGTGTGGAAACCGTCGTTTAGTTCGCGAAATGACTCCACCAAAAATTTATAATAGTTGCAGAGTTTGTTCCATTCATTTTCTGCCTGAAGATTTTGGACCAAATCATAGACTTAAGAAAGGAGTATTACCATCAATAAATCTACCAGGTATATTAAATCGTTTATTTTAAAATAACTAGACCAACTTATTAAGTAGGACGAGGCAGTAGAAATTATCCGATTCTTGTATTGTACACATAAAAATAATACACATAATAAATAATCCGGTCATTCATGAAAATCTTGTATATATTTTTTTAAGTAACTTAAATTTAAATATTTCATGGAGCTTATTAATTAGTCCCCTCAATCCCCCTATTTCGATACCATAGCATAGCCACAACTATTGACTGTTTCAGCTTCTATACACCCAATTTTCGAAAATATTACTGATTATCCAATAGCTAACGTGACCTTCCTACCTACTTCTGCTAGTGCTGAAGAGGTATTACCTGTTCTACCGGATCAAACGTTAATTGAATATACAAAACAGAGTATACTCAATAGAGATGGATATTGTCCCATTAGATACTGAAGAACATGAACATATCGGTACTCCCTCGAAAGTACATATTATGACAACCCCCAAAAGTAAGTTAAGTTACATAAAATAATTTTAATTTATACTGTGGGTATCCCGCTCTGTGTTTAATACTAAAAGCAACTTTTTATGCTAAAAAATTATTATAGATTATAGAGTAAGTATATGTACGTCGCTAATATAAATTAAAGAACGTTTAACAATAAAATATGAGAATATTGTTGAAGGCAGAACAGACTGAAATCATTTTTCTTATTTGCATTTTAGAATATATATTTTTTTAGAACGTTCTTCACTCTTAGCAGAAGTGAATGTGGACCAAATTAAAGACTTAATTCCTCTACCAAAGGGCTATCCAGTTTAAGAGGCAGGCAGAAAGATTAAAGAAAGGTGGTGTATTGACAAGAGAGAACTTCGAATGACTGAAAAACTAACCAGTCCTGCAGTGCTTCAGAAAGTTCTCTCAAGCATGGATAGAATTAAAGCTAGGTTTTTTCAGTCAGTTAGACAATATCGAGAAGAAGCCGAAAGGACGACGATATACCCTTGAGGACAAGGTTATTGGTTAACGGTAATGAAACTGCTGAACAGAATCCCGATACGCCCAGGACTACATACCGAAGTGTTCACTATTTTGAAAGCGGAAGTCAAAAATTTTTCAAATGTTCTCGATAAACATTGTATTTTAATGTTTGACGAAATTAATATTCAACCACAGGTTCAACCCAATATAAAAGAAGGAACTGTGGAAGGTTTTGATTTATTTATACCACTTAGCTTTAAAGATATTTTAACTTAATCTGAGGGGTCAGTTTGTGACTCGGCCATACAAATATATTAATATTGGCAAATTTATGAACCATTGGATGCTTTTTCTTTTTAAAATCAAGCAAAGCATATTTCTATCCATATTTTGAAAGCAAGAGATATAATATATTTGTAATTAACAGGCGAACTAGGAAATCCAAGATTTCGATTTTGTTCCCTGATTTCTCCTTTTTTTCCCTTGCTTTTAAAATAGGTTCATAAATAAGCTATTTGCCTGATTTTTGAATAAAATCAAGGGTGCATATTATTCCAAGAATCTGGCGAAGGCGCTAGTAGAATACCCCCAAAACCAGCGCCATCTCGTCGAGAGTTTCTTAAATTGAATTTGAACTACAGGTTTCTAATATGAAAATGGTGTAATATAACTGCCGTCGCCGATAGATGGCTTACCAATATTAACAGGTTTGTTAACATGGAAGTGTCCATTCTATTAACAAACCTAAATATTATTCTATGGTTTCAATGTCACTAAACAATATATTATCTTAACAACAGAAAAACGATCAGATGAGGAATTTGATTTTGCTGCTACTCTACCAGAAATTCGAGAAACAGCAAAAATAGTAGACGAATTTCTTCTGCCAACTAAAAGCCGCCCGAGATTAGACAAGGCATATAACTGTTTCAAAGAATGGTGTACGGGAAACAAAGTTCAAAATACTGGTTCTGAGTCGGCGCTACTAGCTTATTTCAGTGAAAATGCCAAGACAAAGAAGATATCAACGATTTGGTCACAATATTCAATGTTGAGGACCACTGTATCCATTAGAGAAAAAGTAGACATATCTAAACACGTAAAGCTATTAGCATTTTTAAAAAAGTGTGTTCGTATATTTTTTGAGATATCGATTTTTATACTAAAAAATAATTTACTTTCCACCCGGATGGAAAGTAAAGTAAAAAAACGTCAACTTTCCACCATAGATGAAATGTCATTGTTACATGCATGGTTGTAAATAAACATATTGTATTCCTTTTTGAGAATTTATTTCGATTTTTCAGGCAATAAATTTTGTGTTGCTTAATGGCTTTATTAATTATTTCGTCTGGAGCGCATTGAAATTAGTTTTCTTCTTCGGAATCGGAATTATTTCTTTCTATTTTTGATGTTTTCAAATATTATTGACACTTGTAAGGTAACAATATTAATGCGGCACCCAGGCAACTAACGACGCGGATGCGGATTTCATTGCAACTTGATATTATAAGTATTGAGAGAGAAGTGCAAAAATAACACGTTAGGGGGCGCTTTTAAAGGATCTGGGAGGGTTAGATCTTATCCTCAAAATTTTAAATGGGAAATGGAGTCGAGTGGCGCATCATTTTAAAGGTAATTTAATTTTCTTTCCAATAATACCATAATTTATAATTTTTTGGGTAGTAGTTTCTAAGAAATCGCGTTCCAAAAATGGACGTAATAAGAACTTACCTGCACTGAGATTTATGGTTTTTGGGTTATGATCAAAAATAGTTATTAATTTATTTATTTATTTATTCAGGATAACAAACAGGCAAAGCCACTTAATATGTTATGTGGCTAATGGAGATAACAAAAAGATATTATTAATAAATTAATAATTAAATTAATAGATTTTAAAGTATAATTTATAAAAACTACAATAACTATAATCTATTTACTTTGATAGTGCAGAGAAAAAAAGAACAAAAGAAAACCTTAAACAATCACTCCAATAAATATTCCTTTACTATTCTCCTTATCACGGCTTGTGACACACTAAAAAAATCAATATCAAAATTGCAACAATATAAGTTTGATAATCTCATCATTCTGCATAAAGGGGAATACTGGGAATGGGAACAATAGTGGACAATCTCGAGGTATCCGGAAAAGTTCCCTCAATTAATGATTGATTATACAAAAGAAAGAGGAGTTGCGAGTCCCCGTTCATAGTTTTTTACAAATACTGCAGGAATGCCATCGTGTCCTGCACCCCATCTTGGATCCAACCCTCTAACAGCAGTCTTTACGTCATTCAGTTGAAGCTGAATGACAGTAAGTTGATTTTGATTACAGTTTTTATATTGATTATTATATTCGCCGTTATCTGAGTCTTCAAATACACTTTTAAATTATGTTCCAAACAAATTACTGATATCTAGAGCGTTAGATAGTTCTTCATTTTCGAGTTTCATAACAGTTGGCATACCCGAATTTCGCATATTTACAGACACAAAATTCCAAATTTTCATCCCCTACGTTACTAATGTAATTCTTAAAATACTGTCTTATCAGATGTTTAGATCTGCTTCTTAGAACCTTGAAAGTATTGAAATCGTAACATTTCTGTAAATTTTCCATTTTTTGTGAAATTTATTTTTTTCTTTGATTACTTTTATACTGGGAGGGGGAAAATATGGAGGAAAGCCTGATATTTTATGTGTGATGGGAACATTCTCTTTAATAATTTTATCTAAGCTATTGTTACGAAACTAATCCTCCCACTGAAAGACTGGCAATTTATCATTTATAACTTGAAAGTTTGTTTTTTTGTAATTGAAAAGTGTAGTTCCCAAAGTTCTCAGTGATTTCACATTATTTAACCTAAAAACAAACTCAATAGATGGATGAAAATTGTCCTTAGTCACACCAGTAGAACAACATCTGACAATATTGGAAACAAGAATATCATTACATAGAATTAAGTCTAATATTCTATTACTTGAATTTTTAATACAATTAAATTGCATTAACCCTGAAAACGAAAGTGTTTCTATCAATTCTGTATTGTTACATTATTACAAGGGAAAAAGTATTAGATTTTAGCCCGAGATTGTGTTGCCAAAATTCTAAAGAGCTTAAATCTAATATTTTCCCCGTGTACAATACACTGTTTTTTTCTGTGGCGGGAAAAACGACGATTTAATATTGAAAAACATATTATCACAATATATTAAAGTTCGAAAAGTATCAATGTAAAATTTGATTTTTAAACTAGTAGGCTGTTTTACTTATAGCGACAATTAGACGTGCCTTGCTAAGGAAACTTTTAAAATAATTTAAATTCAATTCTGTGATTTAATTTAAAAATTAAGAACTTAGTTGTTGTTTATTAGTTATTTTGAATATTATAAAGTTAAAAATGTCTGATTCCGAGTTTTCTCTGACTCCACCGGAATTGGTAGAAGCAGCGAATGTAGCGTCACAAAAATTATTGCCAGTTAAATCGCGCAAAATTTACGAAACCGCGTATTCAAGATTTAATGAAAAAGACATGTAGTTCTTTGTCGGAGACGATGTTATTGGCCTATTTTTCGGAATTGGTACAACAACAAAAGCCATCAACTATTATTATTAAAAGTATGTTAGAATCAAATAATAATGTAGACATTTTAAAATATGAAAATTAAATATCTAATTTTACTTATGTGTATATATATTTGGGAAAAAGTAATTTTCTTACGGGAAAAAAGTAATTTAAAAAAGTGACATTTTGTTACCTGTCAACAGAGATAAAATGTCAAACATATTATTGTGTTGAGTCCTCTTTTAATAAATTGATCCGTCCCGGGGTCCGTAGATGTCGAGTTACCTAATACTGTCGACAATGATATTTTGACAGGCATTTTGACATGTGTTATTTAAAATTTATTGGCGATTTCTAGCAAAGGTACACACAATTGTTCAAGAAAACCGAAAAAAATAAAAAATACTGATAAGCGGTAGGTCTGACAACGTCGCATATATCACCAATGAATGCAAAACAATTTTTTATCCCTACGTTTAGAATTTGAAGCATTTTAATTCACGGCAAATTAAAACTAGTATGACAACAGTCAAGTTTGAAAATTAACTTAATTGCATAAACGGCACAGCAGCGGAAGTTAGTCTATTTTCTACAAACACAAATTAACAGTATTTGTGTCATCAGCACGACTTGCAAGTGTAAAATGCCCATAAAATTTGCTGCAGGCACTTAGTTGTGCCACGGCTCAAGCGTGAAACGCGGTGACGCCGTTTTGCCAATTTAACTGACTAATTATTTTAGATATTCGAAATACTTCAGACTTAATAAATTCGAGTTAATTTTATGGAACCGTATTTAATTTAAAATATTTCGAACCATATTTTTAAAATTTGGCAAGGTATTCGAAGGTAACTTAATGACATCGAAAATGTTTTACCGTCGAGCAGGCAAAATAAACATATTCCGCATTATAGGAATAATTATTCTAGATGCTTCATTCAACATTCTATTTCAAGTGATTATCGTCAGCTGGAAAGCTCATTCCAACCAATATAATATCTTTCTTTATAAAAATTGTTAGAATATTTTTACTAGTGATCGGCCGATACCACATCGATATGCTATCAGCATATCGGCGAATTTTGCATATAATCGGTATCGACAAAATTTTTCCGATATTTTTTAAATGTATGAAGCTGTCACTTACCATTTAAAAATTATTAATAATCATGCTAAGGCAATGTGACAAATTTATGGAATGTAGTTTGACGGTTTTTCAACGCTGTCATAGACAACTAGGGGTAACTGAACTTAAAATCTGCGGTAAAATCGCCACATAAAAATATTAAATTGGCAATATTTCGAAATCTACAAATCTTCGGAATCGCCTTAATGAAACACCCTGTACAAGTGAAAATAACGTAAAAACTTATAAAGTAAACGTTTTCTAAAAACTCACAATATGGTGGCCAATTCACCTGTCATTTATGACAGCCTGCTGATGACAAAATAATATTGTTGATACAGATAATTTATAAAAAAGTATAGTTCGAATTTCTAAAAATTTAGTAAAATCAAGTAATTACTAAATATTATAAATTTGACAACGAATGCATAGTGAAACGAATTTATTTATAACTCCAGTAGTTAAATATTTAAAAATATATGATACATTTTACTGGCTCTATTATTTAAGGATTTTTTATTGTAAAAATGAGCATGTTTAAATAAACAAGTGTAGTAATAGTATATTAAGATACAAGTTTCATAAGACATAATCTTAGGGCAAGCATGTAATTTGGAAATCGACCCGCACAGCGGGGACTCTTCTAAAGTACAAGTGCTCTAATTGTCTTATCAACCGTGTATTTTATAACACTTTTTCTATTTGGGTCTTTAAAGTCTGAAAAATTTTAAAAAAATATAGTAGATTTTCCATTTGAATTAATATTTTCTTTTTGGGTTGGCAATACTTTAATAATTTAATAAAATGTTACAGGTATCAAATATGCCATGATAGAAACAATTGAACACAACAAAGCTTCTTATCATCCGTCATAATTAAAAATAAATATATTTTAAAGTTAATAAAAATGAGTCGGGAAGAAAGTTGTACTCCGTCAGAAATACGAGAAATTGCAGAAAATAATCTAGAAAAACTTTTAAAAAGAATATGCAAAACTTTGAGTTAAGGTGCAAGCAGAATAAAGTTCAAAATATTGAACAAAATATTGTGTTGACACAGAATCTGACAGGAATAACAATTAATGCCCAAGAAATGACTACATTAACTATAAATATGTATATATAAAGTAATATGTATAACTATATTGAATTAAAAATAAAAATAGTACTTTATTGAATAAAACTTTAGAAATAGAGCATAAACTGGAAGATATTTCTATTATTTTTAATAATAATAATAATAGTTGTTAATAATAAATGTTTTTATTCACCATATACATAAATAATATGAATTACATAATGATAATAAATACTTTAATAACTGGTAAATAGGGTCCTATGATAGATAATAAATATCGATTCTTCCCCCCTCGTTTCGGTTTAGGTTATGTTGTTTTATAGTTGTAGCCAGAAATTAGTTGACGGTCACCGTCAGCAGGCTATATATTTCCGAGTATAGATATTTCAGATACATATCTAGTAAAAATGATCTATTTGCAAGGTTAAAGGTTAGTATTTTAAAGTTTTCTATAAAAAATTTTTGTCGAATCCATAATGCCACGGAATCTAATTTCAACGAAATCAAAGTAAGCCTAAAATTCGAACCCTACTTGCTGCCAACATAAAAAAAATAAAATTTCAGTTTCATAAAGTGGCAGGTTATTCAATTTTCTTGCATTTCATAATGTAGCCATTATGAAACCCAAATAGAAAAAACATTTCTGCAAGATAAAAGGCATAAACAACGGATTCTTGAAATTTCATCTCTCTCAAATAATAGGTGGATAGCTTAACAGGAAGCATGCCATCGATCACTGGGCACTGTTAATTCTTGGATATTTTTGTATTTTTTACTAAAATTATTCCAGTCACATATGAAGCCTTAAATTATGTTTAATTTTACTATTTCGATAGTAAATTTCACTAAGTTTTCCTTTCCGCGTTGTTAAACTTTTCTGTTGCCCCTTCTATTGTGTAACATTTTAAATAGAGCGTATACTCTGAGGGTTGCTGCCAATGTAACGAAGTCACGCATAAAATTTCCTGATAATATTGCAAAAACGTACTCATAAAAAAAATTACACCATTAAAAGCGTCAATTCATCGCAATTCCGAACAGTTACTTACAAAATAAAATAACGATTGGACAAACGAAACATATTTCCTATATTTAGTTGTTGAATCAGATCGATTTCATTTCCAGCACGCAATAATGGCCGGTTTCCGGCCTGGCAGGCCCATATCGGGCTGACATTCCGGAAGTCAATCTCTACTAAATTGCGCGCTTGAGCGACCATGTGTGTGTCCATTGTTTGTTTGTGCAGACCGGATGGAATTTTTTATTATGGTTCCTGTCCAGTGAAGAGCTCATGTACGAGCTACATTAATGACGTATGCCTGGGCATTAATCTATTTTTCTCGTTTCGAGGAAAATATAAAATACCCGGTCCGCTGATGTCGAGTCAATTGTTTAGACTGAATGCAGATTATATTTTTAGCAGCATTGTTCAGCTTCTAAGTGATGGTTTTCTGAAATACGATTTAGGGCCGATATTTCAATGTTACCTTAAGCTAGGTCTTAGCTAAGGTAGTTTTAACATGAGGGTAAACCTTAAAACAACTATATTTTAAATTAAAGTAATGGGTCAATTGACGCGTTAATTCTAAGATTACCACGTCCTTAAAGATCTATTCCTTTAGATGTTAAAAATAACTTTAATATGCTGTAAAGTTATGTTAAGGATGACTTATGTCATTCTGTACCTTAAGAAGGGGACTTTGAAATATCGGCCCTGAGGGCCGATATTTGAATATTACCTTAAGTTAGGCCTTAGCTAAGGTAGCCTTAACATGAGGGTAAACCTTAAAACAACTATTATTTTAAATTAATTTTTAGGGTCAATTGACACTTGACATTGCCCTGAGGGCCGATATTTGAATGTTACCTTAAGTTAGGTCTTAATTAAGCTAGCTTTAACATGAGGGTAAACCTTAAAACAACTATATTTTAAATTAATTTGAGGGTCAATTGACGCGTTAATTCTAAGATTACCACGTCCTTAAAGATCTATTCCTTTAGATGTTGAAAAGAACTTTAATATGCTATAAAGTTGTGTTAAGGATGACTTATGTCATTCTGTACCTTAAGAAGGGGACTTTGAAATATCGGCCCTGAGGGCCGATATTTGAATGTTACCTTAAGTTAGGCCTTAGCTAAGGTAGCCTTAACATGAGGGTAAACCTTAAAACAACTATATTTTAAATTAATTTTTAGGATCAATTGACACTTGACATTGTCCTGAGGGCCGATATTTGAATGTTACCTTAAGTTAGGTCTTAACTAAGCTAGCTTTAACATGAGGGTAAACCTTAAAACAACTATATTTTAAATTAATTTGAGGGTCAATTGACGCGTTAATTCTAAGATTACCACGTTCTTAAAGATATATTCCTTTAGATGTTAAAACGAACTTTAATATGCTGTAAAGTTGTGTTAAGGATGACTTATGTCATTCTGTACCTTAAGAAGGAGACTTTGAAATATCGACCCTGAGGGCCTTCTCCGAAACTTGGTGTACTCTTCCGAACCAAAAAGTTGTACACACCTCAACAACTTTTGACACTACACAAAGCCCAGATTTGGCCATCACTGGGGCACTGCTCACATGTCTGGAGCTCTGCACCCAAACATACTCTTCGGCTATCGGATTCCATCGAAAGGAGGGCCATTCGTCTGATCGGAGACCACGAGCTGACGAAGAAACTCGACAACCTAGAACATCGAAGACAGGATTTGCCTCTCTTTTACAGATATTTTCATGGAAACTTGACCTTGCCCTCTTAATTCCACCCAGAGCGGCGAATAGCAGAAATACACGACGAACCACTGCCGCCCTGTGGTCCCTTTAGACAAATTACTATGATATAAGTATTTCACTCGACTTTTGACAAAATACTTTCCTAGAAACACTCACGCATTCCTGAACACATTGATTCCCATTAGACGAATTTTCTTAATCTAATTGATTGGAAGATCTTCTTATTATAGATACAGATACTCTTATTTTAAATATATTTTCTTTCAAAAATCTAAAACCACTTCTGAAAGCTTCTTAAAATATTTTAATTTAAACTAAAAAGAAGTATCCTAATAAAACATCCTGTCAGTCGGTTACAGTTTCCACAGTGTTCTTTCAGCTTTTAAAAGATTTGTAACAAATAAAGTATGAGAAGAGTGATTTGTCTTTTAAACGATGTGGAAAACGAGCATGCCTAAATCGATGACGAAGGTAGTTTGTGCCAGGCTGTTTCAGGATATTGAAATGGATGTTCGAATTAATGTATGGATCCGCTCGACTTCGTTTTTGACAATAGGGTTGCAGTTTAAAATGTATTTTTAAAGAAAACTCCAAGTTATCTGTGGATATTTTTAATAATCCATTTCGATAGCAACGAGGGCATTTCAGAAAGGTGCAATAATAGTATATTATAAGCAAAGGAAGGAAATTGACGCATTTAAGACACTTTAGTCCCGCCGCTATATTTACATTATATTTTGTACTTCCGGAAACAGCATTACTCAGTTGGTAATATGTAGGTATAGATTAGGTTCCTCTAAAATAAAGCTTTTCTTGGATACATTCAAATTAACTTTAAATATTAAAAAATCAAATTATATGGCTTTCTCAATAACATCAGCCAACAGGCCGGATTTTAATGAAATAATGTGCGAAAATGTCGCGGATCCTCTCTATGAAATTTCGTTCGTAAAGTATTTGGGTATTGTAATAGATAATATTTAAAATGGGATCAACACGTGCTTTATTTGTGTAAAAAAATCCGATGCCTAATCCATAAATTTTATATCTTTCGGAGGAATATTAAATAAAAAATTAATTCTTAGGATCTATAAATCACTAGTTGAGCCCTTATTGAGGAATGGAATATGTAATGTACAGCAGTAATTTAGAACAGCTACATATTGCCCCAAATTATATTGTGAAGGTAATCCTAAAAAGACCTAGACTGTTCTCTTCTAATATGCTCTACTCATCAGATCTATGTAATATTAAGATATTGTATGTCCTGGCGATTTATGGTTACGTGTATTCGAATGTAAGACTTAAAATGGACTGTATTCATCATAATTATATGACCAGAGGTAATGCTGCGCATATGCTGAACATTCCTTCCTCAAAGTGAGATATAAATCAACACTCCATGACATATCTTGCACCAAAATTATTTAACTTAATTCCATCTAGTATTAGAAATGTTAAAAGATTAAAAAGTTTTCTAATATGGACTGTTTATGAAGCAGTTTTAGCGTTTATTCTTTGATGTAATTATTTTACTTCACAGGTTAGTTTTTCTTTGATTTTTATATACAGTGAGTCCCAGAAGAAATGTCTAAATTCATTTAAAATTCAGGGGTAAGTTTTTTCAAAAAACGCTCGTACCCGTCGATTTTGATTTTTTAATTTTTTTTTGTGGTAATTTCATGTATACAGGGTAGCTCAAAAATAAGTTACGACCATCAACTTCATTTTTTCAAATGAAAACATATATTTTTTATTTCATTTTTGAATTTTGCATTGAATTCTAAGCATGTTTCATGTACCATGTCCTATACATAAACTCAACAGTTATTGAAAAAATTAGGATTGAACATAATATCATTTAGGGAATCCAACGATCTATCAAATCTTCTGGCAATATGGCATTTTGGGCTCCATAATAAGTAAGAGTATACTGTCTCACTGTCACCGCTTATTTCCATAGAAACTGTATGACAATTTTATTTCAAATAAGTATAATTATTGTCAAGCGTAGTTTCAAAGTTGCGGTTTTCACAATAATGGCGAAGCTAACGAAACGGGAAAAAATTGAAATTCTATGCATGGTTGGGTTTGGTGATAAAACACGTACTCAAATAGAAACAGCCCAATTATTTAATGAAATCCATCCTGATCGTCCTCCCATATGTCCAAAGATGGTGAGTAGAATAGAGGCTAAGTTTAGAGAATTCGGTCATGTTAGAGATTTGCCTAAATCTGGTCGTCCTACTCGAGATGAAAATGAACAACTTGACGTTTTGCTTTCCTTGGAAGAAAATCCATTTACTCCCCTGTCGCACATTGGGGCCGATTTACACATGCCGAAATCTGTTGTTCACCGAGTAGTTCAAAAGCACAAATATCACCCATACAAAGTTATTCCAGTGCATGAGTTATTTGAAGATGATTTCGATAGGCAAAGTGAGTTTTGCGGACGCATGCAAAATATGTGCAATCTAGATAATAATTTAGTAAAAAATATTATTTTTTCGGATGAAGCTACGTTCTATTTGAATGGTAATGTGAACTGACAAAATTGTCGATATTATTGGGCAACAGGAAATCCGCATTGGATGATAGAGGTTCACAGCCAGTACCCTAAGAAAATAAATGTTTGGTGTGGAATCGTACGCGAAAGAGTAATTGGTCCATTTTTATTTGAACAGTCTTTAACTGGACAAGTATATCTCGAATTTCTCCCACTAGAATTAATTCCAGCATTAGTGGCTTTATTTCCGAATCCATTGGATCCAGACTCCCCTGACGAAGAACTGATATTCCAACAAGATGGTGCTCCTCCGCACTATGCGGCCACTGTGCGCACATTTTTGGATGAAACCTTTCCCAATCGGTGGATTGGAAGGAGAGGACCTATCGAATGGCCTGCTAGGTCGCCAGACCTAACTCCGCTGGACTTTTTTTTTGTGGGGTTACCTCAAATCAAAAGTATTTGTTAACAGGCCAAACAATATGCAGGAGTTGAAAGAAAGGATCCGAAGAGAAGTGCGTGTCATAACTCCGGAAATGGTTGGAAACGTGCAAAGAGAGTTTATTGATCGTCTTGGATATTGTCAAGCCGTAAATGGCGCACATTTTCAACATTTAATTTGATTTTGTTGTGTTTTTTTTTTTTAATAAACAGGTCTTACTGATAGATATGTTCAATCCTAATTTTTTCAATAACTGTTCAGTTTATGTATAGGACATGGTACATGAAACATGCTTAGAATTCAATGCAAAATTCAAAAATGAAATAAAAAATATGTTTTCATTTGAAAAAATGAAGTTGATGGTCGTAACTTATTTTTGAGCTACCCGGTATACATGAAATTACCACAAAAAAAAATTAAAAAATCAAAATCGACGGGTACGAGCGTTTTTTGAAAAAAATTACCGCTGAATTTTAAATGAATTTAGACATTTCTTCTGGGACTCACTGTATATAATTTCAGCTTTAAACTTATATTTACGGGCTAAATATACAGTTTATTTTAATATGCACATACAGGTGCATTGTATTTACAATATAATGATCCATATTATTATCCTAAGTTATTTAAGTTGATATGTATTGTAAAATAATATGTAATATGTAAAATAAATAAATAAATAAAATCACCTGATAATGTCACAATTCAATATTTTATTAGTCTAGTTTGAAATACAAAAGTCAGACTATTTATTATTGTAAATGGTACAAACGTTAACAGATTAATCTGAATACAAATAAGTGACTAATATTTGTTAAATTTAACTTTTTTTAAATTGTCTGTTGCTAAAATTCACTTTAGTCTTTTGGGATTGAATAGCCCACTGCCCAGGTAACAATTGTAAGCCTTTTTAATTTATTTATGGTTTAAAAGTGCTTTAATATGTCCAATAAAAAGATGTTGGTTTTAAAGTTGCCTTAAAATATACTAAAAGTTCTTAAAACCACTGATTTTAATATACTCTTTAAATTAAAGTAAAAAACTAATTCTCTTAATTCCTTATTGATCTTATACTGGTTTTACAATACTCGTAACATTGGCGATCTCAAAACTAATTTGCTTTTTTAAAGGATTAATTAGAAAGTTGGTTTTAAAACAATCAATTTTGGAGCAAATAGTTCTAGTGTAAGTTTTATGCATTATCCTTGATGTACTCATTAAAGCCCATTAAGAAAACTATTTCATCTTAAGCCTATATGCTCAATAAAATTCCACATTAAATTCAAAAATATAATTTTTACTTTATAAAGAGTACCTTAAGAATATTTTAAAACTCAAAGGTTTTAATTTAGTCAATTTGATTGAAAGAAATACCTGTTGAATTTTTGACGACTTTATTAAAACTAATTCTACTCCCTCCACATTTGGAGAAAACGCTCTTCTCAATAAGCCAATTTAGTGACCAGTGCAGTCCGTGTACCTGTGTTATGCATGGAAGAAAATTAGAACACATATTTAAAATTGAAAATGTAGCAATTGCAAAACGATCAAAACCTTTACAATTTGTTAGGTTACGATAAAAATCAATAAGGGCACGAGCTTGAACATATTAAACCAACTTCGGTTTTAAAAAGAGTCTGCGAGAGTAGTTGCACTTAAAGTGGTAAATAAGACGTATTTTAAGTCCTATAAGATTTTAAATATTCTATAAACTTGCAGCGACCAGCCATGTTGGACATTTTCAATAGCCGAAAAAAAATATTATTGAAGTATATGTGCATTACATCCTCTTGAATCACTGTATTTATATTTTTAAATGGAAAATTAAACTTGACGATATTTTTCAAATAATTAAAAAATCATTAAATTGTTAGCCCTCGAGTTATGTAGAAGTTTTTATTATATTTTGTCATAAATGTGCCATCCGTTGGTATATTCTTTACGAGAATAGTTTGCATTTGAAAATTATTTATGATGGCTTCATATTATTACCACTTACATTTGCTGTTAACTATTTCACACAAACCTTGTGCGACTATAATAAACAAAATAAAACTCTTTTAGGATTAATTATTATGATTCTCAAGGTAATTTTTTCTGCTCTAAGTATATTTTAAATTCAAAACGTCACTTAATACGTTTCAATACATAAATTGAAAGTTGCCTTGAAGAACTCTTTAACAATATAAAATTAAAAATAAATGGTTTCCATGTAGTTTTAAAATTTAGTCTTGAAGACCCTTTTAGGATGGGCCCTTTTTGGCTAGAAGCTGCTTTATGGTAGTCTTCAGACTGTCCTGAAGTTCATTTGGTTTTTATTAGAAATTTTATTGTATAGTTTTAAAGCGACCTTGGAGATCGTTATAAGAGCATTAGTGTTATAGTTTTTGCAGAATATATCGTCGATCTCTTGACTGCAATAAAACCTCATTATCCCTTCGACCATAAAATAAATAAGGAAATCCCAAATTTTAAAACCTTTTCGAGTAGAGCCGGACCAGGTATACAAATTCAATTTATACCTATGCCAGATGCATATATAAATACAAAGTGATTTTTAATAATTTTAATCTTTAGTGGTTTTCCGGCGAGTAATTTTTAGTTAGGCTTATTAGTGGTAGAATGTGGCGTCCTTGTAATTGTGCTGATAGGGGGGCATCTTCAAGTGTCGGGAATGGAGACTTAAATATTTAACAGCTGTTAAACAATTTAGGGAAGAAAATCGTCCAATTATTTACCTTGACGAAACATGGTTCGATACCCATGACACTCCAAGAAAAGATTGGGATGATTCTTCCAAAAAATGTCAGACCAAGGCACCATCAAATAAAGGCAAAAGAATCACAATATTACATGCTGTAAAAAGTGTCCCCGCTATGGGAGATGGCGTGGTACTATTGAGTTTACGCAGTAGGGTGGAAATTTTATCGATCGCGTCAGAGCCGGCCCGACATTATTTGTTATTCGTCGCCATCTTTGGTTCTGAATAAAAAATGGTTCATCAACATTGTTGTCGATATATTAGGGCTTATAAACTTTCATTACCTAACAACAATTTTTGTGAAGGAGTATTTAATATGTGGTGATTCGCTGTTTGATAGGTTAGTGGCTTGCTTTGCTTAAGATGAAAGGACAGAAGTGCATGGTGCTTTTTTGCAAAAGTCGTGGATCAATACCAGGTATAAAGTATTTCAGGTCATATGTACATATATACGAAAATATTTTGCTTATCACATTACCCGATCTTCCGAACCAATTTTCACTAAACAGCTTGTAAAAAAGACGAGAGTGTTACTCGTATACAATATAATATATATGTAGTCACTACCTAACCTTAAAATTAATGTATTTTTAATTTGGTGCATTAGTAGCTGATAATAATTCCCAAAATAGTCAATATAGTCATTCATTCTTAATTTTTGGTTTAGAAAAAAGTGATGTTAAGAAACATACGACGTCTGATGAAAGTTAAAATAAAGTTCATCGTGTCGATTGTTACAAATATTCGGACGGAATTTGGCACCGTTGGATCATCATAAATCGTCATAAATCGTATACATGGAACGCCGTCTTAATTCGAACTAATCGAAATATTGATTGCTATATTTTTCCTAATTAACCAGTGAAATTTACATTAAAAAAGTTGAAATCCGGTCCTGTCCAATGTTTACTTTCACACGGAAATTTCCGAACTGCGCAGACTCACTATTACCCCTTCGATGCCCATAGCGGGGACATAATTGCAGATGGTATTAGCAATATAATGGTTATATATACAGGGTGACAATTTAAAAATTTGTAATGGCCATATATTAGAAACGAAAAACTGAAGAAAAAAACGCAAAAAACAGTTTCTATAAAACGAAGGGGGAACAAAAAGAAGCGTATTAGCCCACCCCTATCTGCAACCCCTTGGACAGGGTGAGATAAACCCTTAAAATCTTAAATAGAAAGGGGGGGTCGAGTGATACATCCTTTTGAAGCTCTTGAAAAATGCTTTCCAATGGTACCATAGAAAGGTACATTTCAGGAAATTCTTCTCTGTTTATTAAGGAAAACAATAAATGAAAAGACAATTTTGAAATTTTTTATTATTAGTTAATTAAATGTTCAAAATGATTGCTACCAATATCCTGGCATATTAAGAGATATCTCTTAAGAATTCTAAACAGTTTAAACCTCGGTATTTCGTTTTGGGTTATTTGCTATTTTTTTTTTGTCGAAAAAAAAAAATTGTTTATAAATATTCGCATTTTATTATCACAGAATTTACCTTAAAGGTAACTTCTACTAGTATTATTATTTTAAGAACAGTTAACTTTCGGTTCAGTTTAAACGAAAAGCAGCACTTCTTATCTTAAGTGGATTGGAAGAAGAGGTCCTGTTGAATGGCCACCTAGATCTCCGGACCTAACACCTCTTGACTTCTTTTTGTGGGGTTACCTAAAATCTGTGGTTTTTAAAACGCAACCTGAGTCACTAGAGCAACTTCAGCATAGAATAGTTCAGGAATGCCGTGCTATATCCAGAGAAACCTTTACAAATGTACGTGAAGAAATTGAAATTGTCTTCAAAACAACGGAAATCATTTTGAACATTTAATTAACTAATAATAAAAAATTTCAAAATTGTCTTTTCATTTATTGTTTTCCTTAATAAACAGAGAAGAATTTCCTGAAATGTACCTTTCTATGGTACCATTGGAAAGCATTTTTCAAGAGCTTCAAAATGATGTATCACTCGACTCCCTTCCTATTTAAGATTTTAAGGGTTTATCTCACCCTGTCCAAGGGGTTGCAGATAGGGGTGGGCTAATACGCTTGTTTTTGTTCCCCCTTCGTTTTATAGAAACTGTTTTTTGCGTTTTTTTCTTCAGTTTTTCGTTTCTAATATATGGCCATTTCAAGTTTTTAAATTGTCACCCTGTATGTGGTACAACGTCGCTTGACTTCTCGATCGGCGGTATTTGTTTCCTGTTAAGTTCGCCACTGTTATTTGTTGTGATGAACGACATTCTGGGAACCCGTTGCATCTAATTTATGCCTTTTATTCTTGTAAAAATAACTTGGTCATTTTTACAATAAAAAATACAATAATAGTTACCTGGTTCTACTAAATTTCTTAGAAATCCTAACTATAGTTTTTTGTAAATTATGTTTACAATATTATTTTCGTACGGATTACTAAGAAAAAATGTATGTCATACTATTTTGTATAGGAAATCTTATAATAAAATCTTAACTACAATAATTTTACTTTTTCCGTGTGTCCAACTCTACTCCGAAATTTTCAGATTTTCCTTACATCAAAGACACCTTAAAATAATTTTACCTATTACGTTAAATTAGATAAATTTAACTTAGATTAACTTAGAGTAACGATAGTGTAAGTGTAGTACGCCCACGAATTGCACAATTTTGTATCATTTGGGTTAGTCACGAAATAAGATTATAGGCCACGATGTTAAAACATAAACGTCAATAAAAATAGATATTTTATAACTCTTGCGTGTTATATAGACAAAATTGTTATTTGGGTACATTTAAAATTAAACTCGGATCATTAGAATTAATTGAACTGTATTTTAAATTAAATAATTACATATATATCACCAAAGATGCACGCAACGTTGCCAAGGTTACCTATAATCATGTTATTGTGTAAACATTATTTTTAAGGTTACCATTGAAGTTTAGTTTCGGATATTATGTCTTGATTTTGAGTTAGCACTGATAATTGCCCGAACAAATCTACTACATGTAACGATAGCCTTTTTTTGATCCAACGCCGAACTTCTTATTTATATTTTCTAAACGATAACGGTGTTGCGTTTCAGTCGGCCATGCTACCCTATTTTCCGTCTCGGAAAATTCACGTTAACTCTGTAAATAAAATTGTCGTCATGAGTCAATTATTTCAACTAGAATATATTTGCTTTTAAAACTGCAAACGCATAGATTACTAATTAATAATTAAACTGATTATTAGCTCATTTTTATCTTAAAAATTACTTATAATATGCAGTTTTACAAGCAAACATGTTTTAATCTAGTCCCCGTCGGAACTTGATTCGCTACCACTATTACTACTACAATCGTGTGTAGCAGTATATGGCTTTAATTTGTCTGCTGAGCAAACACCTTGATATCTTTTTCGGGCTCTTCTTGTACCCGGAAGATCACCAATTACGTATCTGTCATAATCTAGTACTTTGGTCACCACGTAGGGACCGCTGTACTTCGGCAACAGTTTCTTACTTTTACCATCGTTGGCAAAAACATTTTTTCTTAATACAACCTGTCTGCCTACTTCGTACTTATGACACTTCTTCCGTTTGGCATCGTAATATGCCTTTTGCACTCGTTGTGCAGTCTCGATCTTTTGCCCTGCCTCTTTTCGGATCTCACCAAGGTCATGTTCACTTTCGTGGTGACTTATTTCGTGTGTAAGGAATGCGTCATCCTTACTCCTAGGTCTATATCCAAAAAGAAGTTCGTGTGGGCTCTTACCAGTAACGCTTTGTACCGACGAATTGATTCCGAAACGTATAGAATCAATATGTCGATCCCACTTCCTCTCGTCATCAGCCGTCGCTGATAGGGAAGCCAGAATCGTTCGGTTATAACGTTCTACCTGGCCGTTAGCCCTGGGCGTTGCGGTTGCATTTAGGATCACTTTGATCCCGCACCTCTTCGCAAATTGTTGGAAAACGTTACTTGTATAACAGGATCCTCGATCACATATTATACGTCCTGGTGTCCCAAATGTACTGAAAATTTCCTCAACAAATTTTATTAGAGGTCCAGTCTTTGTTGATACCACTGCTTTTAGCCAAACATATTTTGTAAAAGCGTCCACAGCAACTATTAAATAACTGTTCCCCTTTGTACTTTTTATGAACGGCCCTAAATGATCGACATGTATAGTATCCATAGGTATGGGCACCTTTTCTATCGGGTGGAGAAAACCTTCTTTTTTCCCCGTAGGCGTCTTATTATATAAACACTCTAAACAGGATGATATATATCGTTGAACATATTTTCTCATTCTTGGGAACCAGTAGTATTCACCCAATGCTTTCAGTGTCTTCTCAGTAGCTAAATGACCTCTTTTGTCATGATAATATGCAGCTAGTGTGCGTCGTGCTTTCTTCGGAACATACCATTTTGGACCATCGTCAGCAATTTTATATAGTCGTTGATTTTTGATAGCGTATTCTTTGTGTACGCACTTTTCATCTGCGTCAGTGGGTTTCTTTTCTAGTACATCAATTAAGTACTTGCAACGTTCATCTTGTAACTGAGCTGAAAGGATCCAGTCTTCTTCAGTTATGTTTATTTCAAGGATATCGATGGTTGGACTTTCGCTCTCATTTTCAACAGGATTTCTACTAAGGGCATCTACATGAGCCATTTTTGTACCGGGTCTATATTCCACTGTAAAATCAAACTCTTGAGCAACAAGCCACCAACGCGCTATTCGAGGAATTAAGTCACGTTTCGTCATAGCGGTTCGTAAGGCATTACAGTCGGTTACTAGTTTGAATTTTAGGCCCAAAAGATACACTCTAAATCTCTGAAGGGAACAGATAACCGCTAAAGCTTCCAATTCGTAGGAATGGTACTTTCGTTCTACTTCCGTTGTTTGTCTGCTATAGTACATGATAGGTTTTAAATTTCCGTCTTCCTGCCATTGCAGCAAGATTCCTCCGAGACCTCGACCTGAAGCATCTGTATGTAATTCCGTTCGCAACTGGGGGTTAAATATAGCAAGAATGGGTCGCTTTATTAAATTTTCTTTGATAGCGTCAAAGGCTTTTTGTTGTTCTTCCTTCCAATCAAACATGATATTCTTCTTTGTAAGCATTGTCAGTGGAAGAGCGATTTGTGCAAAACTTTTGACATATTTTCTAAAATAGCTTGCAAGGCCTATGAATTGTCGTATCTCATGAACATTTTTTGGTACTGGAAACAGCTCCACAGCTCTGGTCTTTTCTATACCTGGACGCACTCCTTCTGCGCTTAATTCGTGACCCAGATAGTGTATTTCAGTTTTGAAAAAATAGCATTTACTAAGCCTAAGTGTCGCACCAAAATTTCTAAACGCATTCAAAATTTCAATTAAAACCCTGAGGCCGGATTCAAAATCAGAACTGGGTACAAGAATATCATCAAGGTAGGCTAACGCTGTAACATGTTTTATGCTCCTAAGGATACGATTTACCGTTCTTTGAAAAACTGCTGGGGCATTAACTAAACCAAATGGCATGCGCAAATATTCATATTGTCCGTCTGGTGTCACGAATGACGTTTTATCTCTAGAACTTTTTGAAACAGGTATTTGGTGGTATCCACTAGCCATATCTAATGTTGTAAAATATTTTGACCCTGATAATATCTCAAGATGATCGTCAATTCTGCGCATGGGAAAATTGTCCTTGAGAGACTTGGCATTAACGGCACGATAATCCACGCACATTCTTATTTCACCGTTTTTTTTCTTAACTAATACTATAGGGCTTGCATACGGTGAATGCGACTCTTGTATTATATCGTTATTTAACAAATCATCTACTATCTGTTGAACATTCTTGCGTTCTTGTAATGAAAGGCGGTAAGGCCTGTACGTCACAGGTTTATCGTCCTTCAGAACAATTTCCATTTCAACATCTTTTATACATCCTAATTCATTAATACTTTGTGCAAAACAATCACGATATTTATTAAGCGTGTTGAGCAGTGTAATCGTGTTCTGCTCACCAATATCCGGATTGATCTGCCCTCGTATATCATTGACAGTAAAATTATTCAAATTTGTTTTATGTAACATATTGATGCATACCTGAGAATTCTCGCTGGTTCCTACGTCAGGTACACAGGGAACTCCCCTAACAACCAACTGTTCCACGTCGAAACTAATTGATTTTTCTGAAGCATTGAAATATGGTAGGATGCCTGAAGTAGTGGAAATCACACATCTGGGAATAATGTATTCTTCATGTGGTTTAAATGACTGCCGAAGGTCAACAAAAATATCACCTTGGTACGCTTCGGTTGGACGGCAACTTAGTAGTCCAATATGGTTGGGTAGTATTTTAATGGGTTTTTGGCATACTAATTTTATTGTTGTCATTGGAAGCTGATCAATTTCAGGCAAACTTGCCATCTCAGAACTGAAAAATCTTAATTTTCCCCCTCTAATCAATAACACGGCTCCTGTTTCATCCAAGAATGTTTGTCCTATTAATACAGCCATATTTTGTAAGTTTTCTGGTACAATTAGGACAGGAACCTCGGCGGAAAACAGGTCAACTTGCAATTTAACCATGCTTTTTCCGAGTGCCATAGCTCTTCCTCCTCCATAACCATTTATTTTAACATTACATGGTTGCCAGTTTAGTCCAATTTGACGTGCTTCTTTCTCTCTTATTGTAATAACTTCACATCCTGTATCAATAAATCCACTTAATGGCTGGCCATTTACAAGACAGATTACGTCGAGAGTCTGAGAATTTTGGTTTGGCTTTGTGTCACATATAAAAACATTTTTTGAACTACCGGGCTTGTTTTTTCTACATTCCGTTACTACATGTCCAAGTCTTTTACACAAAGAACACTCTTTCTTTGTTTTTGTACAGTCGCGGTGATAGTGTCCAACTTCATTACAGTTATAACACTTATTTCTTTTAAGTTTCCTACTATTTTCTAGCTTAAAATCACGTTTGGGTAAACTAGTTGTTCTCTTCTCGAACTCTCTATGAGTTTTTTGGGGCTCTCGGTGAGTGGTAAATTTAGAAATAACTTCGTCCGATAAAGTAGAAATGTATTCTCTATATAAATCTTCGGGTTGATTGTATCGGCCTGCTTTTGCCCCTGCTTGTATAGTATTGTCCTCTATACCATCAATAATCATGGCAACTGCATTTTTTCCAAATATTTCGCATTGGCGCAAAAGCTGCATTTTTTCAAAAAAATATTCTGGCCATCTTTCATTTGGTAATTTATGTCGATTTATTAAGGCTTTTATTGCAGATGGAAAATCTTGATGATCAGGGAACGCATTGATAAGAATTTGCTTCCACTCTGACCAAGTATGGTTATATGAATCTAGATTATGATACCATGTTTGGGCTAAACCCTTTAATCTAGTCTGCATGTGATAAATCATTGTTACCTCATTCCATTTATTAATAGCAGCCAGTTGTTCTATTTTATCTATCCATCGAGCACAACTCATATTTTGCTTGCCTGGACTAAATTCCGGAATACAGTCAGCTCTAATCGTAACCTGTGGAGTTTTATTGTCTCTATCCAGGAGTTGTATAACCAGATTTTCAAGAATCGTAACTCTTTCCCTGTCATTATCTACTGTAGAACTACTACTTTTCGTAACGTCTACGATTGCAGTCGGCTCTGCAATAGAAGTTCTATTGGGTGTCGCTCGAGCAGATCGAACAACATTTTCGTGTTGAGTAACGTCTACGACAACACTTCGTCCGGTAGAACTACGTCGTTCCTTACTTTTCGATCTTTTGCTTCTTCGTTTAGAGTGATCTACTGAATTTCTGTCTGAACTAGATGTACTTGAAGTGCTGTCTGTACTGGAACTACTGTGGCTCCGTTTATTGTATTTTCGTTTGCCCATGGCCACAACTAACCGCAAACAAAACACTAAATTAGGGTTGACGTGAACTTGGCACCCCGGTTGACTTGAACTTTGCACACCCTGTATACCACAATCAAGAACACTTCTCTCTTCAGCGTCCCGAGATCCGATAACAAAAGTAACTAACACACAATCTCGTACGGATATCGTGAGCAATATCCCGCCGCTGCTCTGTAACGATAGCCTTTTTTTGATCCAACGCCGAACTTCTTATTTATATTTTCTAAACGATAACGGTGTTGCGTTTCATACAGAAGGAAATTTTCTTCCACTAAAAACAACCAAGTAGGTGATCCTTTTTTTTTTGAACGCCCTGTATGATAAGAACTTTGGACAACCGTTTTTTACATACCTTTAACTAAAGTCGGTTCGTTTTATGAAGTCCAATATCGGATTAAATCATTAAAGGTTGTTAAACAGTAAGACAGTTAAGTTAACAACACCTTCGCTATACTTTATCGTACCGAACATTCCACTGGTTCACTGTAGTCAGCCGTGCAAAATCACCGATTCCAAAACAAAATTATCTTAGAATTATGTACCGCGCGATAAATATTTTTATTTCGTTTATTTTTCGCTCATAGTTTTTTTTATTTATCAAATGAAAACCATTTTGTGTCAATAAGTTAAAGATGTTCTCAGGTACTTTTTCCTAGAATTTAGTTATTATGGGATTATTATAGTTAAATCTATATAATAATCACTATTTTCCAAGAAATAATTAAAATTTGCTCAAGTGCAGGATGGTATGTTCTATTTTAAATAAGTAGTTATGCTTTTTGCTTTTAGTTTGTTTCTCATTGTGTGTGAATTAAAAGCAGTTATAAAGCAAAGTTATGGAAAATGTTCACAATGCCTAGAAAATGTTTATCTCCAGGTGAACGCCGTTTGATATTACAAGTGGCACGTTATTTTACTTTAGAAAAAGATAACTCGGGCCCGTTAGTGTCTGTTTTGGCAGTGCAAAAACGAACGTCTGATGCTTGCGGCATTTCAGATAAGACCTTAAGAAGACTTCGAAAAAAGAGTGAAGAGGAATTGAACAGACCATATACATAAAAGGGTTTGACTCCATTCTAAAACCTTGGATTTATCCCATGGGATAAAACTATCGATTAGGAATGTTATTTATGATATGTATAAAGCCAAGGAATATGTTACGCTCAAAGCTATTCTTAAGAAGATAAAGAAGAAGGAACTTTGCGATATTGGAACTACCAGTTTGTCCATCATTTTGCCTAAATACTATAAAAGCTAAAAAATAATTATTTGTCTTCGCCTAAACTAACTTTTTATTTACTTTAAATTATTTTATTTAGAAGATACCTAAAATATAATTTATTGTTTGAGAGCCACCGACTACCCGGCTCGAGAGGTTTTATTGCTTAGCGGACTTCATACACCGTACCGACTATATTGACTAAAAATTAAATACTCTTCATTAATGTCGCTAATCCTAACCGTTTTCCAAAAACATAACATTTTAATTTTGCATATCTCGGTGAGAGACTCTTTGTTCCTTAAATATTCAACCTCAAAATTCCACTTTTTCATATTGAACCCGTGAGAAGTTCTGTAGTAAATAAAAAGACGTTTTTTTTTTAAAACGGCTAGGATTAGCGACATGAATGAAGAGTACTTAATTTTTAGTCAATAGTTAAAGGTATGTAAAAACCTTTGTCCAGAGTTCTTATACAGCTGTGAGTAATTCACAACAATTTTAGTAAAGTGAAGGGTATTACCTGGTATGCATCATATTTTAAAAAAATGAAATATACCTGGGGGTTCAATAATTATGTGTAAAAAACTTGATTCCATTGGAGCTCTTTGGGAGCCCATATCTCCGAAGAGGAGGCCTATATGAAAAAAGTTTATCTCAACTTGTAGTATACCAATGAAATAACAATAATAAAAATATTAAATTGTAACCCAATACTTAAAAATAATTTTATTATGCGCAATAAACCATACCCTCTTTTCGCTCTTTTTCTTCATATCCTGGAGATTCCCACATTTTCCCGGACACCCTGTAGACGCGAGTCACGAAATGCCTTATAAAATCTTACCCTTTATATTTAATGCTAAATAGAAAATAATTATAAAATTTGGGGGTTTCCATTTGAAAATGTACATTTTTTGCAGTTTTCTCAATTTCATTTTTAATCATTGTTGCTTGTTTGAACACCCTGCATTAATAGTTATCAAAATGTAAAAAATTAAAAATCTATTAAAGCATGTAAATTTGAAAAAATATTTTTTTACGCATTCGTTCCCACAGCTCTCTATTTTAAAGAAAAATGGATCATAAATTAAATTAAGCTACGTTACATGATCGTGTTGCACGCTTCCTATAAAATAAGATAATATCTGACATATTTTTGCCTGTTACATGTCTTATATACGACAGAAGCATACCAATGAAATATATAGCCGCGCTGTAAGTGCATTCGCTGCTACTGTATTATACTTTATAGCATGAGAACATACCTTAAGAGAATGTACCTGCGCTAAAAATTTTCGTTTTTAGTTGTTTCCTTGACTTAAAATATCAAAGAAACCAATCAAAAAATTGCGTTTTTTCACAGAAAATTAAAGATAGTATTCATGTGTATGCAAGAAAATGCAAACCCGAACAAACAATCAAAAAATTACGTTTTTCACAGAAAATGAAAGATATGTAAGAAAGTTTGATTCGGGTCAAAAGTAAGTACATTTTTTTACTTAAAACCTTCTTAAGATAGGAACATGTTATATATAACCATTATATTGCTAATGCCATCTGCAATTATGTCCCCGCTATGGGCATCGAAGGGGTAATAGTAAGTTTGCGCAGTTCGGAAATTTCCTTGTGAAAAATAAACATTCGACAGGACCGGATTTCAACTTTTTAATGTAAATTTCACTGGTTAGTTAGGAAAAATATTGGAATCAAAATTTCGATTAGTTCGAATTAAGACGGCGTTCCATGCATACGATTTCTGACGATATGATGATCCGACGGTGACGGTGACCTGGTTGGTGTAAACTAAGGTTAGGTAGTGACCATTTATATATTATATTGTATACGAGTGACACTCTCGTCTTTTTTACAAGCTTTTTAGTATATATGTACATACCTGAAATACGTTATACCTGGTATTGATCCATGACTTTTGCAAAAAAGCACCATGCACTTATGTCCTTTCATCTTAAACAAAATAAGCCACTAACCTATCAAACAGCGAATCACCACAAATTAAAAACTCCTTCACAAAAATTGTTGTTATAATGAAAGTTTATAAGCACTAATATACCGACAACAATGTGGATGAACCACTTTTTATTCTGTAATTTGAAAAAGCATCCAGAACCAAAAATGGCGGCGACGAATAACAACAAACAAATAATATCGGGCCGGCTCTGACGCGATCGACAAAATTTCCACCCTACAGCGCAAACTCAATAATACCAAGCTATCTCCCATAGCGGGGACACTTTTTGTATTTTGGAACGTATTGGCAATATAATGGTTATATATATGTGGTTATGTACCGGGTGGCACACTAAGAGAGGACGCGGCTGTATCTCGGAAACCGTTAATCGCACAGCTTTGTAAAACATTTTTTTTAAAGAAAAGTGGAAAGAGAAATAGCTCGAAATAATTTGTTGAAATAATAATAAGTTGAAAGGTTGACCGCTAGATAGCGTAATACTAATTTCAATTTAGTAAACGAAGTGTATCCTTAATTTCCCTGGTAAGGTAGATTTAAATATTTGCATTGAAATCTTTCGAAAATTCTACATAATTTTAGTCCTGAATGTTTTTCTTTAGCTCGCCAAGTAAAGTGGTGGGAAGAGGGCGAACATTTATTGTTTAAATGCTGATAACTGATAAAATTAACCGAGTCTAGTCTCATTGTAAAGAGCTTTTTTGTATTATAAGTCACAAAAGTTTTTAGAGTGGAAGGTAGAGGGCGCTAGTTAAAATTCCAACATATTTTACTACAGATAAGATATCAACCAAAATAAAGCGGTATCTTGTTTTTGACACTGTTTTTAACCATGCCAAAATAAATATACTATATTTCACTTGAAATTTTTAAGAAAACACGCAAAATGTGTATTCGTTATTGGGAGCTTCGAGCGTCTTTAAAAATTTTATTTATTTTCACGGATGTAATAAATTTCGATTTTTTTGGTCTGCATCCACTTTGTTTCCTGTAGCTACTTATAAGTTATTTTAAAAGAAATATTCATGAACTGTCTGATAATATTAGTTCGGTCGGTAAATTTTCTGCAATATTTTATAGACAGCTTCGTTAACTAACAGGTTTAAAATTTAATAATAGGAAGCACGATGTTGCTTTAGGAAATATATTATCTGACGGGTAACAAACTTAGTTTAAATTAAATCTGGGTTTGTAGCTTTAAACTAAAACTTGTATTAAATTTTGCTTGTTTTAGTCAGAATGGTTTACAATGCCGTGAATCGATTCTTCAAATGCAAATTACTCGAAATTGGATAGAAGCCGATTTAGAATTTAACAATGATATTAATACACTTTAAAACTTCAGAGCTGCGTTTAAACAGGTTGCCAAGCAGGCACTGTTTTTTGTGAAGGTTTAACCAAATATACTTAATTTTTTTCTAATCTAAAATTGGATCCGTAAAGCTAAAGGATTGGAAAACGCTATGAGAAAATTGCATTAAAAAATATAATGTTATAAGAATAATAATAACAATTTCAAATATGAACAAATTTCAAATTTTTGTCACAGATATTCCCGAAACTTGCTTGATACCCCAATCAGCATGCCAGCAATCTAAATATCAATAAATTAACTAAAAAACATTATTATTAACTACTAAAACTTCACGAAAATAAATATAGATCAGCTGATGACTCTCGTCTCTTTCTAACCTGCCAAGAACCGGCAGGGGGGAAGTGGCACATAAGACAAGTCGACAAATTTAAATGTTTCTAAAGTAACATTGATGAAAATAGGTTTGTCTGAAGCATTTTAGAGTCCTAAATCGGAAAATGATAAGCTAATTACTGTAACACGTACAGTTTTTTTTTATAAGGGGTGGGTGGTGGAGAAGAGAGAGGAGACGACATATTTTTACAATCTAATATATTTACTTAATATAAACATATAAAACATGCAAAAACATTACTGAGGATTGGTTGTTATGTTAATAAAAAAAGATATGATACAGCGACAAAAACGTTCACTTTTTCCTTTTGTGTTCTGTTCATTTTAAAAACCAACAGTAGTCGCCCAACATAGATGGGTTCTAGCGTCTCTCGCATCATCCTGATGTCCTGGTGAAACCTCTCTCCTTGTTCATCGCTTACCCAAATTTTCCGGGAAGAAATTCAAATGAGAGTGCAAAAAATGTACTTTTAGAGACATGCGACACCCTAGTAATTCATAGGTTTTCAACAGATCATGAGTCTTTTATAGTCTTCATCTTTCTTGTTGTCCAGAAATCCTTTTACTACACGTACAAAATACGTCCAAGCTGCCAATTCCTTTTCATTTAATTGTTCTTGAAAACGGAGATTATCTAGGAGCTTCCTTATCTATGATCCAATAAATATTCCTTCTTTTAATTTTGCATCACTTAGGTGAGGAAATATTTCTCTAAGGTACTGGAAACCACTACCTTCTTTGTCCATGGCTTTGATAAAGTTTTTCATTAGTCCAAGCTGTAGTGTTCTTTTGTTGCCCTACTGTCCCACAGACACAAAAAACAGCAATACTTTGTAAAACCCCCTTGAAGTCCTAGCAATATACCTATCACTTTTAAATCTCCACAGATATCCCACTGATACTGTTCATATTTAAAACGATTTAATATGGATGGTATCATTGTCACTGAATGGGCTAAAGTAATGGATGGTTTTTTTGTTTCCATTATGAAGCAGGACTGCTTTTAGGCTGTATTTCGACGAATCTATGAATAAACGCCACTCGCTAGGATCATGTTCCATATTAAGCTCATTCATTAAACCATCAATATCACAACAAACACATAGCGACCCTTCCATTTTAAAAAAACTTGATAATGTTACATTCCGTTTTCGGTAAAGTGAAATACTTGCTTTTTTATCTAAGAAGTTCCACTGTTGAAGTCTGGAACCAAGAAGTTCCGATTTTTGTTTTGACAATCCCAGGTCATTTAATTCATTCTGAGTTATGAAGTGAGGTTCACTGGTAGTTGGTAAAAATGTTGGGTCACAACTGGTGTTCTCAGGAAGTTGTGGATCAGAATCGGATGAAGAATTAGAATCACCGGGAAACATGGTATCCAGGTTTAAAGGCGCTATCGGCACCGGTAGTTCCTGGCAATAAGGAACTGGATTTAGCGCAGAAGGCAAATTTGGATATCTATATATCTATTTTGTCTCTATGCTTTGAAATCCCTTCGGTTTTAGTTATGCAATGGTAGCAATCACTTACATGGTCAGTAGGTTCTCTCCACACCATAGGAACAGCAAACGACATAGCATTTTTCTTGCCATACATCCACTGCACTAAATTTACGTGACAACTCACACAACAAACATGAGGAGCCCAACTTTTATCTTGATCCCCAATTTGGCACTTAAAATAAAATAGGCTTTTTTGACTTCCTCAGATATAGATCTAGCTTGAGACTTTATAATAAATCGTCCACATATATAACAAAACTTATCGGCTGGATTGTTGCAACATCGACGACTCGAACTTGCCATTTTATATCAAAATCGACTTAAACACTTGACTGTACTGTAAACGAGACAGAAACCAACTAAACTGCAGAAAACAATAAAACTCTTAAAATCGGCATTTCTTGGAAACTACTATATACTCAAAAAATAATAAATCATGGTATTCGAAATGATATACCACTTCCCAATTAAGATTTTAAGATTTCCTTCCTTCTAGTGAAAACGAAAAATCCGATATTTAGCTTTGCTGACGATGATTAACAAGAACTTTAATATACTGTCAAGTTAAGGATGACTTATGTCATTCTGTACCTGTAGGTGACTTTGAAATATCAGCCCTTAGGAGAATGATCATATCGATAGACGTAAGTATTCCCCACTTCCTCTACCTTCCTTATTCTTCTTCTTCTCAAGTACCATGTCCTTTCAGAACGTTGGTCACCAACAAGGCTATCCTTACTCTGTCGACGGCAAGTCTGAACAGAGAGCTTGAGTTGAGTTCATACCAGTCCCGCAGATTCTTGAGCCATGACGCCTTTCTGCGACCCGGCTTCCTTTTACCAGCAATTTTTCCCTGCATGATGTTCTGTAGTAATCGATATTTTTCGCCTCTCATAACATGTCCGAAATACTGCAGTTTCCTCCCTTTGATGGTGTTAAGAATTTCAGTGGGTTTATTTAGTCGTTGGAGTATTACCAAGTTGGATACTTTTTCCGTCCATGAAACTCTTAACACTCTCCTGTAGGCCCACATCTCAAAGGCTTCAAGTCGTCTTTCTTCGTACTTATTAATACTTCCTTATAGAGAGGAATAATCACTTCTCTCGATAGAATCGTTCTTTTAAGTTCGAGAATAGACATGCAGGAAGTAAAAATTTGCCTAATATAAAAATCATAAAGGACATTTAAGATAGTGTAGGTAGCATGGCTCCGTCAAGAAAATTGTTCATATGTCATTATGTACAGTTTCCCTAAAACTAAAATTAGGTTCATTAATTTTATTAATTCGATCATTAGAGCAACCCAATTAGTTTTTATGTTTGCCCGTAAATAGGCACAATAGAAGCTATTATTAACTTTTTTTTATTACAGGTATGTACCTACTGCGTCTTCAAAAAGGATTAATAATTAACCTAGTCCACGCCTACTGGTAGGATGGTCCCGGTGTAATGGCGTATAATAATAGTAAGTAGCCAAGTTGGAAATGTATAGGGAACTACTACCAGTCCATTAGTAAAAACTAACATTAGTCATTTTAGTAAGATTTGTTATTATTACATGCAAGTTAAGCGGAATTTGCTATTTTATATAACTAGACTTGTTTTTATCGATAATATTTTTCATGTTCACGATAAGTTTTGTTTTGGAAATTTTAGGAAATGTCGTTGGCATGTTTATTTTGATTAAATCTCGAGAGCAAAGCTGGAGTGATTTAATCTGTGAATAAACATGCCCCAACGATCATTGAGTAAAATTTCCAATAAAACAAAGCTTTGAGTGTTATATATTTTAATCGATAATTAAAACTACGCTCGAGTTAAATTTGATGAGATTATTTCCAGAACCTAAATTAAATATTATAATAATTCGAGAAATACTTTTAATATACGGGGTGTCCGCTACGTAATGGGACATGAAAAAACCACAGACTCCTTACGTAAAAATATTAGGATTTAATTATACTTATCTATATCCGAAAGTTGATATTAACTGAGATACAGGGTGTTAAAGTTAAAACTTCTTTTTCTTTGTTTTTATCTAATAACTTTGCAGGAAATCAACGGTTTTTTATAAAATTTGGGATTTTTTTTAGGATGAGAAACTGATTTTTTGGTGAAATTTTAATGTACAATGTAGGGTTGCTATGAAACCTGTTGTTATTTGCTTGTTGATTATTGTAAAATAGCTATGTAAAAAAATGTTTCATTTTTGAGTTTATCCTAAGTTAAGTAACAATGCCGAAACACAATAATCAACAAAAAATAACAACATGGAGTTTCATACCAACTGTATCTCTAAATTTCATTTGTTTTCTCATAGGTTACTTTAAAAAAAAATTTTATTTGCAACTAAACAATATAAATGCATATATCTCCGAAACGGTAACTCTGGGCGACCTGAATTTAGTGTGCCTTTTTTACGTAATAAATATGAAAAAATTATTATTTTTATTAAAAACTTAAATACACGGAGACACAAAAAAGTTATGACCTAATAAATGTGCAAAAATGCCGCAGGCAGCGCCCCCTACATTGTACATTAAAATTTCACCAAAAAATCAGTTTCTCATCCTAAAAAAAAACATAATTGATAAATTTTGTAAAAAACCGTTGGTTTCTGTCAAAGTTATTAGAGAAAAACAAAAATGAAGTTTTAACTTTAACACCCTGTATCTCAATTAATATCAACTTTCGGACATAGGTAAGTATAATTAAATCCTAATATTTTTACGTAAGGAGTCTGTGGTTTTTCCATGTCCCATTACTTAGCGGACATCCTGTATACAATATCGATAGTCATCGATATCGATACCAGCCTATGCTCCTTACTCTAGACTTAACAGACAAACCTGTTGCCGCTTCGTAAGTTTAAGGTTATGTGACTCAAATTTCAAAAGAACAAAAGAAAAATTAAAGCAGGGGTACCACAAGGCAGTGTATTAGGGCCAGTCCTTTATCTACTATACACCAGCGATATTCCTGAACTAGAAAAGCGGCAATAAAACTGCAAACGTCAGTTAACAAAATTAACAACTGGACTAATGAGGCTAAATCTGCCCATGTGAATTTCACAAACAAAAACGACCAATATATTCCTGTTAGCATAGACAATATCCAAGTACCATATGCTGATACAGCAAAATATCTGGGTATAACACTGGACGCTAAGCTACGATGGAGAGCTCATATCAAAAAGAAAAAGGCAAAATTAGACATCAAATTTAAGAAAATGTATTGGCTGCTTGGACGAAATTCTACTCTGTGAATATATAACAAAGTACTTCTGTACAAACAAATTCTCGAGACAGTATGGACATATGGCATCCAGCTGTGGGGTTGTGCCAGTAAGAGCAATATAGCAATAATCCAGCGATTTCAAAACAAAGTACTAAGAAGCATGTCCCTTGGTAGGTACTGCAGAAATAGTGACCTCCTTAGGGACATGGAAATGGATACCGTTAGTTACCCATTAGCGAATTCGCCAAGAGTCATGAACAGCGACTTCGTCATCATGTCAATGTCGAGGCGATCCAGCTCCTTGACAATACGAACCAGACCATAAGACTCAAGGGGATCAAACCCTTCGAGCTGGTGTAATTGTGTTGGTACAAAAGCAGTGCTTGGGTACACATCAACATTAGTGTAATTAGGATTTTAGAAAGTTTCGTAGCTGTAGTAAATTAGGTGAAAAATATTGCTCATTGATCTAAGTTATGATCAGATTGTAATTTCAGTAAATGTAAAGTGTTTTATAAATTAAAAAAAAAATTTAAGAGATAACAAGTCAACAATATAAATAGGGAAACATATTGCACATAAACCATAAGTACATACTTTTTTTACTTAAATCTTTAAAGTAGTTTCTTGAAAATGTTGTGGACCAATGAGACCACTTGTGAGGAAGATGAAAATTTTATCAGTATAATTCCATATTATATTTTGAATGATTTTTCTTGAATTTTTGAATACCTTCAATAGGTAGGATGGAATAAAAATAATGCAAAATATCAAAGCAGTCATAGGATTTTAAGTTTTTGTACTCTTATTCAGTATTTATTTCTGAACATCTTTTATTATTAGCGTTTTTTTCGTATCTCCTAGAGAAAAACCGTTTGTAAATTTCTAAGACATATTACATTACTTTTGAGATTAAAATTATTACACAAACTAGTTTCTATCCAATCAAGATTCAACTCGAAAATGTTGTCACCCATTCATGCGTCGATCCACGGACATACTGTATATTTATTAATTTTTTGCTTCGCTGCCCTAAATACAGTTTACAAGGGAGCTTAATATATTTGACATCAAACAAACTTCACGGTTACTGTGGCTATTGTTCTTAAAGTACGGCAAAGTTGAAATATGAATAATACATTTGAAGCGATTAAGTTAAGTTCTATGTTATAGTTGTTCTCTGTCGTGCTGACCTAGTTTTTTGTTTTTCCCTAATGGACGGTAAAAAAAATGTTTTATAAATTGTTTATTTTAACGGTTCCGTGAAATGTTTGTATTTCGAAAGGTATTAAAATTTGATCAAATGAAATATGAATTTGCTAGTCAGGTGGTAACAAGGGAAGCCACTTTATTTATTGTTTAAAATTGATAAATGAAATTAAAGAAAACACACCACCATATGAATTAAGGGCCTGAGGGCCTGTGAATGTTGGCTCAGAAGAGTGGTGTACTTGGCCAATATTTGGTAATGGCGTACCCAAACCTAAGTACCTATCTATACTTGCCAAGTAGTATGAATGTTTCGAAACCTTTACATGGCATGTTTTGTAAGCAATTGGTTTCCTTTGTCAAGAAATGTTATTATAAATATGTATTTTATACAATAAATTATATTTGAATTGATTTAATTAAATAAAATTTATAATCAACTACCATTTTAAATGGTATATTACATAATGACTGTTGAAGCCAGTGCCAGCCGAGTGCGGAAATCCGCCGAGTTTGAGAAAGTCACTTTCATACAAGTAATTTACAAGGGTGTCCCATTTTCGACACTTTTATGGGATATCTCCGTTATTGTTAGTTCTATCAAAAAGTAATGTAGGTGTCATGTGCTCCTTTTGGGTCAAACCTAAAATGGTAAAATCAAAATTTGAAAATTTTCGCTCGCTAAGAGATACGGAGGAAAATCAAAAAATTGACAATTTCAAAATTACCCTATATTTTCTTAGTTAAAAGAGATACCGAAAAATGTTATATACAGAAGTTTCTTTATAGTAACTGTTGAATAAGCTGCTGGGTTCAGAATAAGTATACCGGGTCAGGTAAAAAAGTTATCGGACCTAATCTCATTTTTTTTAAATGGAAAACCCTGTATATCTTAATGTAAAAAGATAGCATTTTAAATTCTGTTTTCAAATATATATGGATGATATTAGTTTCCTAGGCGATTTATTTAAACGTTAATACTTTAAAACGAAATAAAAAAATTCAGATTAAGTTAAAAAAATAACGGGATTCATCGCAAATGTCCTTAAATGGTTGCTGTCTTTCCGGATAGCGAATTAAATATAAATTTAGCGCCATTTCTTCGGCTTTTATACTTTCAATATGAACTGATATCATATCAAATTTTTCAAAATGTTGATAAGTCATTTTCACAAATGAATATGTAAAAATGAAATAGACTTTAAATGTTAATAACAACTAGAATGTCAACATAGTTGTTTCTAGGACATTACCTTTTGTTTGATGGTCTACTATGGTTTAAAGTAATAAAGTTTAAATATATCGCTTAAAATATATTTGATAAGAGAATTTAAGATGCTATATTTTTGGATTAAAATATATTGACCAATCCAACGACCTGTCAAATAAAATTTTTAGGTTATCTGGTGGGCAAACAAAGGTCGTGTCCATATGTTTACTGTTAAGTTCGTAGCGTTTTTGGAGCGTTTTACTGTGATTGTGTGGTCTTTTGTTAACAAATTTATTATTAGAATAGATTCATTTAAGTGTATATAATAAGTATTTGTGGAAGAAAAATGCCGATAACGTGTATTGTGGTCAAATTGTGGAAGCCGTCGTGATCGCGACCATTTCTAGTTTCATTTGATTCGCAGTAAAAAAGACTATTCATTACCCACAAATAAACGATTTATCAAAGAATAGGCGGGATATGAGATTAATAGAACAGCTATCAAGAGGGAAGATCTTACAGAATCAATTTTAAGAAACCAGAGAGTGTGTAGTTAGCTATTCAAATGGCCCTACTCGAAGAGAACTTTAAAATATTTTTTCCTATCACTTTATCTACTTAAGTTTTATAATAATTAAAAATATACTTACATAGTTTTAAAACATATATTTTGAATCTTGTAGAACATATAGTACACACAATTTGTAAATAAACCCATTTTGATAATAGGTATTTTTAAAAACAATTCATGTTAAATAAGGATATTTAGTATAAGTACTTATATTTAAATGTTTGATACGCACTGAATTATATATATAAATAAAACAATACATTTAATATAAATAATATATTTATCAAATATGGAAACAAATTATTATTAAATAAAAATAAGTAAGCAAGGTTTCGAGTTCATATTTGAATAAATTTACCATCCCTTCTTTGGACACTGAAGGTAAAGCTACCTCTGTCTTAACGAACCAGAAACTGTGCCGAAGTTCATATTTGCAATTGGGATAATGGGCAGTTCCGTGGACAATAACGGCAGGTACATTGGCACAAAAAATCATACCTTTATTTCTGTTGATATATTCCACAACAAAAATTGGTTTAGCACTGGCTTTTTGTGAATGCTTCACCTGAAAAAGAATATTATATACATTAAGTAACATAAAGTATTGCGTTCCGAAAATTGAGTGACACGCCTTAAATTTTTTTAGTTCAAAAGTGAAAGATCTTATAAAAAAGTTGGTCACTCCTGCACTAGGTATCAAACACTTGAAGTAAACAAAAATAATTACCTTTCCAAGCATGACATAGAACTCATTTACAACCTTCGTTCCAAGATTTATAACAGAACTGGCTGAAAAATATTAATGAGCTTCAAGGGTTTTGTAGGCTTTCATCTGCTCATGTGAATAAAAACTATGTGTTAAGGCTACAAAAATCTAAATACGAGATGATAGGCCACTGGTAGAATCCCATTAATGGTGTAGTCCAAATCAACAACTGCCATGGTAAAAAGATTCAAATCCTTTATTAATTTCAGCTTCATTAGAAATCTAAAACAAATTATAATTTTATATCATTTGAATATGATATTAAAGAATAGAATTTTACTATTTAAATGAGAAAAATGCTCATGAATCTTAAATTGAAAGTATAATCAAAATGTAAACAAACATACCTCTGGTTTACGTCTGAGCATTATCGCAATTATTTCTTCAAATATGAACTCTGCATGATAAAACACACTGGTACGTTTTCACAATTAAATGGTCTTAACAGAACTAGCCAGAACCAGCAAATATTTAGAATTTAGATGGTTTAAAACTCCTAAGAAAGGTAATAAACCTATCTAAATCAATGCAAACAATGGGTTTGTTTGCCCACCAAGGAAATTTTGACAGATGAAAAGTCACGTGGTTTGGATTGCCTAATAGGATGATCCATTTAAAAAAATTAGGTTAGGTCCGATAACTATTTTACCTGACCCCGTATACTTACTCTGATTATGGCAGATTATTCAACAATCATTATAAAGAAACTTCTGTATAAAACATTTTTCCGTATCTCTTTTAACTAAGAAAATATAGGGTAATTTTGAAATTTTTCATTTTTTGATTTTCCCCCGTATCTCTTAAGCAAGCGAAAATTTTTAAATTTTGATTTTACCATTTTAAGTTTGACCCAAAAATCACACCTTCATTACTTTTTTGATAGCACTAACAATTATGGAGATACCCTATAAGAGTGTCGAAAATGGTACACCCTGTACAAAATTTCTCCTACGACCATAAATACAGTTCCCAAACATTTCAGCTTACTTACATGGTTGTAAACAAAAATAAAAACTATTCTCCTATTTGCTAATTACTTACATATGTATTGTATGTACCTATACATTTTTATAGTTTCAAATAAGATAATAGTGTTCGGGCGTCGTTTCACCTCTTCCACGTAGTTGATTATTTAATCATAAGAACTTTTTACTTCTCAAAAACTTTTATTTAGGTGTTAATGAAAGCAATCAAAATGGATTGTATTCTTTCCGCTGGTCTGCTGTCAGTTCGTAGTTCTTCTCCTTTCCGCTAAGCTCGCTACCATCGCCGACCAGCGCCGTTCGTGTAAAACTATCCTAGACCATTAAAGTTCAAAGAGCCGAACCGCTTATTTTTTAACTTAAAAAAAACAATATAGAAATACATATAATTCCAAGAAAATCATAAAAATCATAAACTGATTGAGTTAAATGTCATTAATTTGTCAATTATGAAAGTTTTACATAGTTGCTTAAAACAATATTAAAGTTATTATTACAACAATTATAATTACATTAATGAAGTTTATACTTTTACCCAGGCACTTATTATGTTTAATGGGTTACCTATATCTAACAAATGGGTTACCTAACAATTCTATGTTACTGCTTTTATATTTATCATAAAAAAGACCATAACAATCACCACAAAAAAATAAGACAAACATATGTAATTTTCTTAATGTTCTGTATTGCTCTAGTGCCCGTTACCCCATCCAACGTCCCAATTTGCTCCGGGAGGTTGTTCGGGTTTATTCGGCTATTACATGCATTGAAATGTAATATTTCAACTCTAGAGTTTGTTCGGCTTTGTTGAAACCGCTGAGATAAGGCAAGAAGAAAATAATCTCTCCGTACATTACCCCTCCAGTTATTTTTCTGTTGAAAAGGTAGCATTTTCTACAAAAATCGACAGTTTTTATGAAACTCCCAAAACTTAATTTAGGAAGTAAGAATCAAAAATCAGGAAATCCAGATATATCGTTCCGTAACCCCTCTAATACTTGTAGGATTTGGCGGCAAGCACAAAATATTTACTGCAAGGTGGTATGGTTATCTCATTTTCGGTTTAGGATGTACAGGATGTCCCATTTTCGACACACTCCGTAATTGTTAGTGCTATCAAAAAAGTAATGTAGGTCTCATGTGCTCTATTTGGGTCAAACTTGAAATGGTAAAATCAAAAATTTGAAAATTTTCGCTCGCTTAAGAGATGCGTGGGAAAATAAAATAATTGACAATTTCAAAATTACCCTATATTTTCTTAATATTTTTTTCTTTTATACAGAAGTTTATTTATATTGATTGTTGAATAATTTACAGTTTCGAGAATAAGTATACGGGGTCAGGTAAAAAAGTTATCGGACCTAACCTCATTTTTTTTAAAATGGAACACCCTGCATATTTTAATCCAAAAAGAAACTATTTTAAATTTTCCTTTCAAATATATAACACATCATGGAGGATATGGGTTTCCTAGGCGATTTATTAAACTTTATGGCTTTAAACCACAGTAGACCATGAAACAAAAGCTAATATCCTAGAACAACTATGTTGACTATTAACATTTAACGTCAATTTAATTTTTGCGAGAATGACCTATCAACATTTTGAAAAATTTGATATGATATCAGTTTATATTGAAAGTGGAAAAAACGAGGAAATGGTGTAAAATGTATATTTTGTTCGCTATCCGGAAAGGCAGTAACCATTTTAGGACATATTCCGAACATTTGCGATGATTCCCGTTATTTTTTACCTTAATCTTTTATTTCGTTTCAAAGTAATGAAGTTTGAATAAATCGCCTAGGAAACCAATATCATCCAGTTATATATTTGAAAGGAGAATTTAAAATAGTTCCTTTTTAGATTAAAATATACAGGGTATTCCATTTAAAAAAATTAGGTTAGGTCCGAATACTTTTTGACCTGACCCCGTATACTTATTCTGAAAACGGCAGCTTATTCAATAATCAATATAAAGAAACTTCTGTATAAAACTTTTTTCTCTATCTCTTTTAACTAAGAAAATATAGGGTAATTTTGAAATTGTCAATTTTTTGATTTTCCCCGGTATCTCTTAAGCGAGCGAAAATTTTCAAATTTTGATTTTACCATTTTAAGTTTGACCCAAAAAGAGCATATGACACCTACATTAGTTTTTGATAGCACTATACGTCTATAAGAGTGTCGAAAATGGCACACCCTGTACATCTCGTATATTCTTCTCAGAATGTAAGCAGTTTTAATCCTTTGCTCTATCCTTTCCATCGCTAATAGGACCCAGCCATTGTAACTTTTAAATTAGACCGATAAAACTGGACTCTTGCGGTCGAACAATGTAGTTAATTCTTGTAAATTGAAGATTTTATTTGGGATAGTACAATTATTTTACCGAGAAACCATTTGCAGAGAAATTATGTATACCATTAGAAGGTACCAGACCTACGGCGACGATGATGGTAACATGATGGAATCGCAGCAGTTAAACAATAGTATTATGTATTATAAAAATACGACACCAATTACTGCATTTACAGGTATGTAATTAGGTTGATGTATCAATAGGCTCTTGCTATAATCGACATGAATATTTTCAGCACTAACACTGTATATGACGCAATGGCGTAGCCATTACAAAACTAGTCTGTCGCAGTTTTCTTGACACAAACTACAAGGAAATTAATCAAAACACTGCATTTTATACGCCAATTGAAAAATGGGATGTGAATTTTTTTATGCAGAAGTAACCTTAAATATAAATAAACTAAATAATTGCCGATGGAAACCTATAAAAATTATTCGAATGTATTGTCCAAATCTAAAAATATTTTAAAATTAGCATAATAAGTCGAATTTTTTTGATTCTTTGAAGAGGAAGTCTGCAGTTTAACACCTAAATGCGCCAAAACAGTAACGACGTCAACTGGTATCAACAGAATCCGGGTATTCCTTTTTACAATGCAACTGACACCACGAGACCTTGGTGGTTAGATTTTTATTTGTGGGTATATTTAAAAACTTTAGTCTATGTCAATTCAATTGACAATAGAGAAAACTTATTACAAATGTTGCTAATGGGCTAATATTGAGGCATTGTGGAAAGTTCAACAGTCTTCACTTCTTAGAGCTATTGAATGCATAAGATTAGAAGGAGCTCATGTTGAACCAACATACAAAATTATTTAATAAAAATCATATTGAACAAAAATATTTGTTTTTCGAAAACAGTTCATTTTATAGACATTGATCAAGAGTACCTTTTTTCAGCTTAAGGTTTAGAGTATCCAAAAATATTATTGTCGTTTCTTCATCATACAGGGTGTAAAAAAAAGAATTTTTGTGTAAGCCAAATGTGTTTAAAAGGGCTAATTATAAGGAGACTTAGGAACCATTATACTAAAAAATTATTAAATTACACCTAGTACTTAAAAAATTATTTAAAAAACAACGATCTCCAGGGACGTCCGTTGTGGGCCCGTATCTCCGTAGGGAAGGCCGTAGGAAGAAAAATTTATAGGAACTTCTCCTGTTATTTTTAAGTGTTCTATCTGAACCCGGGAGATTGCTCACATATTCTGGGACACCCTGTATAAGCTGAAAAATATTGAAGCTAGCCCTGTAGACCAATTATAAATTAGAACGTGCTATATATTATTTTTATTTATTTACGTTATGCCTACGCGATTGTAATGAAAATTGTACAATTTCAAGGTCGGCGAGTTTTTAGTCGTAATGGGCAGAGAACATAATGTAATCAAAACGGTTTCGCTCCGTAATAAGACTTAAGTACCTGTAAATTGTAACATAACGAACAATAGAACTTTCTACCAGTAATGGGTATTGGGTAATAAGCGATTCATACAAATGTGTAGTAGCGTGACGTGGGTCTAGGGGCGGAATCTTCTTCGGAGGCGGCCATCTTTACGAACTTTTTTTTAACGGTTATCTTCGTATGGTGTCACAGATCCTTAAAATTATAATATGATTTAGTTACAAATTGTTTTTTAATGTTCGAATATTCCCTTTTCTTTTTCGACGTTTCTCTTATTTTAGCTAAAATAGTTTAGCATTCGAACCACGATTATCCAGTCAGCCTCTGGTGTTACATTAACTTCATCATTCATGGCATTTGGACGTGATGTAGATCCACATGTGGCGTCTTTATACAGGGTGACAACCAGTGGCGGCTCGTGACCTATGATAGAGGGGGTTCACAAGTATCGTGAAATTATTTTAAACAACAGCTGTATCTCCAACAGTTGGAGATACTGAGCATTGATATGAGCTTGAGTGTTTTCATTATTGAAAATTTTTTGTGTTAAGTGCCCCAAGTCGGCTATTTCATTTTTTGTCCAGGCAGGTTCCGCAAGGCCGCGACCAAACAACAAACAGGAAAAAAACGGTTAGTTGTGCTGCATCCACAAATCCAGTTATTTTTTTTTTGTATATTTCATTTTTAAACTTTCTAATAAAGTCCCTAGATTTACCCTTTGTGGTCTACGTTAAATTAATTTCGGGGTTAGGTTTTACCGCATTCTTCATTTTAATTTTTTTCTCCAAACTCAAAGAGCTAAAGTCATTAATTTTAAGTTAATAAATATATAATTTAAAATATTAAAACATACACGCTTGAATTTCTAAATATATGAACGAACAGACAACAGCGCGGCGCACACTAAAAGTGTGCGCCTTTTCCATGTTAAATCGCCATAGCCCCGCTATCCCCCGTAGTCCCCCGTAGTAGTGGATGGGCGGGAGTGGTTCGTCGTATATTTCTGCTATTCGCCGCCCTGGGCGGAATTAAGAGGGCAAGGTCAGCCGAGCACTTTCCATGAAAATATCTGTAAAAGAGAGTCAAATCCTCAACCTGTGTTCGATGTTCTAGGCTGTCGAGGTTCTTCGTCAGCTCGTGGTCTCCAATCAGACGAATGGCCCTCCTTTCGATGGAATCCAGTAGCCGAAGAGTATGTTTGGGTGCAGAGCTCCAGACATGAGAGCAGCACTCTAGTGATGTCGAATCTGGGCTTTGTATAGTGTCAAAAGTTGTTGAGGTGTGTACAACTTTCTGGTTCGGAAGAGTACCCCAAGCTTCTGAGAAGATATCTTGGCGATTGCCACAACGTGGTTAGACATATTTCCTCCCAGATTACTAATATCATGGTCAACTTCAATTGTTTAAATAGGGACCTGGATTTTATTTTTTATTTTTTGAGAATATTTCTTGTCCCAACTGCAAATATGTATCTCCCAGTTCTATTTACCTTAGTTCTGGCACAAATTATACATCAACAGGGAATTTTTGAGAAGTTTCTCAGTATAGCCCTGATTTTTTTGAACAATACATATATGATATTTTCATTTGATTTAGCTGTAATTAAGCTCAAATTAAAATTAGTAAAAATTTTTCATTTTTAAAAAGTAATAGTGTCCAGATTTCACCTAAAAGCAACAAAATGGCGATGAAGGTGGCCACGGCACAGGCCTTTCTTCATCCCTTGGAGTATTTCTTGCGGGAAAATCTCTAGAACAAGATATATTACACCCCAAATAATAATATCTACGAACTTCAGCTACGTATAATCGATGCCTTCCAAGCAGTTATGTCCAACATGGTGAGGCACGCTATTGAACAAATGGAGAAAACAACCAACTATAGTATTGAAAATCAAGGAGGCTATTTCGAGCAATTAATGAAATAGTATTACTAAGTAAAATATTTAGTTATTTTTTATAAGCCGTTGAATGTTTGAATTTGTACCTATTTTTGGTTTTGTTGTTCTTAGGTGAAATTTGATTAATATTATTTTTAAGAAGGAAATACTTTTACTAGTTGTAATATTATTTCAATTATAGCTAAATCGAATGAAAATATCATGTATGTATTTTGAGAGGTGTGTACAACTTCCGGTGGTTCGGAAGAGTACACCAAGTTACTGTTGGCTCTCTTAGCGATTATCACAGCATGTCAAGACATAATTCCGCCCAGATCGACGCCCAGTAAATTAATAGTGTCCAGCCATGATTATATCAGATTCTGCAACGTTAACATGTTTAGAGATAACTGCTGCTTGAGTTTTTTTAGCAGTAAATTCCCACCCAAAGACGTTTTATTTTCAAACACAAATAGCAGGCCAACATGTACTTACTCAACTCAATTTTTTTTAAGAGGAGGATCCCAAATTAGCAATCGGAAACATCTAAGTTGCAACAATTCAATTCCAATTTCGGTTCTTGACAGGTGAGATAGAGACGAGGGTCATCAGCTAATCAATATTTTATTTCGTGAAGTTAGTAATAAAATTCTTTAGTTAATTCATTGATATTTGGATTGTCCGATATGTTAATTGGGGTATCAAGCAAGTTTCGAGCATAGCTATGATAAAAATTGAAAATTGTTCATATTTAATAATAATAATAATAATAATAAACGTCTTTTATTTGAGGATTACATAAGAATTTACAGTAAAATAACACAAAAATAATATCTGCCAGAAGGAAAAAAAATTAGTATCTAAAAAAATTATATCTACCAGAAGAAAAATATAAGAGGGCATAAAAGTCTGGCGCAGTCTAGCTACAATAGCTATTCCACTGAACCAGTCAGTTACGCATTATTGCTACATTAAATAGATAAGTTAGTTAGTTATTAATAATTGAATAATAATTTTAAAGTTCGTATCCAATTACTAAAAATATTACATAACACAACCTTGTCAGTCATCAATAATTAAATAATAACAGAGCTATAACCAATATCCGAAAAAAGGAAGAAAAAAAACACATAAAAGCAAGCCATGACAGTGAAATTAAATTAAGATTAAGCCGATCCTAATACACTATATAAAAACAAAAGGAGAGACGAGGAAAGAAAAGGAAAATGTAATAAAAAACAAATAAAAAACAATTTTAGGTATTTTGCAACTGTAAAAGATATTTTTTGAATTTTTCTCTAAACAGATCCGAATTCAAAGCTAACATTTCAGTGGGCAGTGAGTTATAACATTTGACGCCATTAAAAGAAAATAAAAGCTAAAAAAACTGTTATTATTATTCTTATTTTTATTATATTTTGTTAACGCAATTTTCTCATACCGTTTTCCAATCCTTTAACTTTACAAATCCAGTTTTATAGATTGGAAAAAAATTAAAGAATATTTGACTAAACCTTCACATAAAAAATGCCTGCTTGGCAACCTGTGATTAAACTCACCCAACTAGCATCAACGTTATAGAAACTGTGACAGATTGATACTGCTACTATGACTTGGTAAAAACGTGGTAATTGGCACAAAATTAATCACTATAAAGTTTAAACTACTACTGAGTTAAAATTATTAGTAGAATTTACGTAACACTGACTTTATGGAGTCATTACTTTATGGTCAGTATAAAGGTTACTTGAATTTCAGCCCGTCAACATTTAGCTACTTATATAACACCAAAACTTTAAAGTAAAAAACAAACCGTCGCCGTTACGACAGAAATATAACGTATAAGTAGGCACTACTACAGAGTAATGTTAAAAGTACCCACTACTACAGAGTGACTATAAAAATGACCATAGAGTAACCGATTTATAAGCGTTCTATGTTATCTTACGGACGGACGGAGGACTGAACGTTTCGTTCTCAACGCTGTTCTTGGCCCGATACGTCAAGTTTTATACAGATTTATCGCGACGCCATTTTAGAAAAAATATTAACTTTTGTAAAATACGAAATAATCGCTTTATTATTAATTGTTTGATAATAAGAAACTTATTTTTTGTTATTTTTAAGCATTAGGGTATTTACAAAATTGCTTGCCTCTTCAAATAAATATTTATATTTTATTATTTTTCAAATTTCTAATATTTTATTCTTTAAGAGATTTATTTTAAGGGCACGTTGTTATTTTTATATCTAACCTTATTCTTGACAGAAAAATTATACACGTTCGGGTTTTAGCATCTTGGGTTTACCGAAATCAAATATTTATGTACACCTACTTATATTATTTTATGGTTAAGTGCATAAAATATCATCCATCATCCATACGATAGACGAGTAAATATACATTATTTTAGTTGAAGGAGAGAGATATCAAAATATGTTTAAGGCATGATGGGAGTAAGTTCCCATTTTTTTCGGAATTACCACACATTTACGGTTTTGGAACGTTCTAGGAGCGGTAATGCAACGTAAGAATGTTAGTTCCAGCGACCATGCAGGCACGTAAGCGTTACCACAAAATTATTCCCCATTTTGGTAACAACGTGGTGAAGAAATGCCGAAACTAGTAACGGGAACTTATAAAAATCTTTATTAGTGACTAAAATTGCTAGTTGGGCAGCTCTAAATGTATTTTCGCTAACATGTTCTTATACTCAGTGGATACATTTATGGTACACAGAGTAATCTACGTACTGTTGAAAGAGGCGTTCAATTTAAGGGCCATTCTTGTACTTAATTTTTGCTAATGATTTGATTGTTTTTTTAAAAAGTAAATCTTCCTATATTCTCGTAGTCTGCTATGCAGATGACACAAATGTCTTGGTAATTGAAAATGATGAAAGTTCTCTAAAAAAAGCAGCAGAGGCCATACCTATATAAAAAACTGGTTCTCTGGGCTAGAAAAAATCAACTTAACCTAAATACATCCAAGACCAAGTCTATTCTTTTTTCTTTAAGGCCGAATGCCAAAGATGACAGCGTCGTCCTGTTTGAGAACAGTGTCGACTGTTTGACGTCGTCTTTGGATGCAAAAATGCTGGGGGTTGTTTTTGACCAGGGCGTAAAGTGGGTTTGTCATATAGTAGAAATATTATGTGCTAGGATTCGCAGTGGGTGTTATGCTGTTAACTTCCTTTCGAAGCAGTGTAGCCAAGCTGTTTTACTAGCACTAGACTACTCAAATATTCACTCTCACATTCGTTATACTATAATAAATTTATTTATACTCAAAAATTCCATCTCACAAAGAAATAGAGTGTTCTTGTTGCAGAAATATGCGGTACGTATCTTGTCATTAATAGGTTACAGGGAATCTTGTCGAGCGGCGTTCAAGGATTTAGAAATTTTAACTGTGGCTAGTATTTACATTTTTGAGTGTTGTGTTTTTGTATTTAAAAATAAAACTAATTTTTTGCGCACTAGAATGGATCACTCACATAATACCAGAACAAGAGAACTTCTGCTGCCACCTATTCATAGGCTTTGTTTTAGAGGACAGTGTCATATAACTGGTGCAAGTTCTTCAACGAGTCCTGAGATAAGAAATTCTCTTAGATAAATATTTTTAAGAATAGACTCAAGCATTTATTAATAGAAAAAAACTTATCATTCAGGAATTCGATCAATGATGTTATATTGTTAGCTTAATTACCCTACAATTATTTTATAGACTTTAGATATAGAAATTTTTTGACGTTTTCTTCAATTTTTGTATATATTTCTCTTTTTTACAGTTAAATTGAAGAAATAAATGAATTATTATTATTAAAGAAGTAAATTTCGGCCGGGAAAACTCCATTTATTTAGTTGCCGTCCCTCATATCCGCTAAACTACATGGTGTTATGGATATTTTCTTTAGTCGTGGCCAGTGGCGGTTCTTCCACAGGAGCACATGCGCACGTTCACCCCCAAAACAAAACGAATAATAAATATTAATTTATATTCATTGAATATTATTTATCGTATAAAGTCCGATCCGACCCTCCCTAATATTTTATCGTACCGTCAAACTAAAAAAGTCCGACCGTCCCTAATATTTTATCATTCCGTCAAACCAAACTGTATAGATCCGGCAACCGTGCCTAGGTCGAGGTAAATGACGATTATGACAAGACTTGTTCGCACGTGCGATTAAGTAGTGCAGTTTCTCTGTAGTAACAGGTGGCGGGTGGCAGCGGGGAATAGCGGGGCTATGGCGATTTAACATGGAAAAGGCGCATAGTTTTTGTGTCCACCGTTGTCTGTTCGTGCATCTAGTTAGAAATTCGAGCGTGCATGTTTTAATATTTTAATATTATATATTTATTAAGTTAAAATAAATAGTTGACTATGGACTATTTAAGAAATAACTTTAGCTCTTTGAGTTTTGAGCAAAAAAATTGAAGTGAAGAATGCGGGAACACCGAAATCCGAAATTAATTTAACGCAGACCACAAAAGATAAATCTAGGGACTTTATTAGAAAGTTTAAAAATGAAATATATGAAAAAAAATATATAGAGGGTATTCCAAGCTGTTATTGATCAAGTTATTGATCAATTTTCTACAATTAAGAACCGAAGAATGGACGTTTAAGCACTATCGTGTAGGGTCGATAAATGTTGTGTATTTCGATAAATGATACACAATATGATTTTAAACCATTTTATTTAAGGATTTAAACTAAAAAACACTGAAAATATGAAGAATGCCAACTTATCAGTCTCGTGGCTCGATTCGTTCTCATCATAAAATTATTAACTATTGTCCTCGTCTTGGTTGCGCCTAATGACGTAGTGGTATTAGACATCATTCGGTTTTCTTGATAACTCGTAGATGGCGATAGTAGTATTGGACATCATTCGGTTTTCTTGATAGCTCGTAAATGGCTTTAGTAGTATTAGTAGTGGACTGTATAAATATTGTTACGAGGGTTGCATGCGACGACGTTAAGATCCGACACCCTAAGAAAATCTTCCTTATTTTTCAAAAGTTGTATTTTCTTGTGTAAAATTAAAAAATAAATAAAAATATGTTTTACCTAACGCATTTTCTTATTACTTCTTTCTTTCTACATTTAAAACGCCTAGGACGTAATTGTTTGGTCGCTACACAAAAATAAAATTTAAAAAATAATTTCACCATCATATCTCACGAGCCGACACTGGTCGTGGCATATTTTGGTTAAACTTACTTTACATTATTCTTTAAATATTCATTTCTAAACGAAAGGCTAGCAGCTAATATAGCAGCAATGAGCGAGATAAGAGTACTTGTAGGTTAAGTTAAGAAGTCAATTCTCCAATTTAACAGTGAAAGGTATGGCATTTGCGCCCGTTCACAGAGAAAAAAAGCTGCAACCACAACTGAACATGCGCAGAATGAAATTTGCAACCGGTTGGCGATAATAAATCGATTCCATAACACCCTGTATAGTGGCGACTTATGATTTACTTACGTATTTTATTTATAATCGATTGACTCCATAATATTTACTAACTAAAAAAATGTAATCTAACTTTATGGATGCTTGAAATATTATTTCATACACTTTAATAACCCTTACCAATCAATATTATCGGTTAACGTGAGGATTTAATTAAATTTTAATCTTCTTTGGTGTCCCCGAGAGTCGGCTTTTTTGTTCTAGCGATGTAAGTATTTAAAGTAGAATTAGCTAATAATAAATAAAATTTCTGTGTCGATGAAAACATTCCGTTCGTCAGCTATAACGGCTTATAAGTGTACTTAAACGGAAAATCTGAATCTGACAGTAAATTAATTAAAACATTCGAAATTGCAATTTAATATCCACTCTCAAAAACATTCGAATCAATGAAACAGAAAGATAATGAATGTAATCCTCTAGAACATAATGGATATTTCAGAGGATCCGACCGAAATATTTAATATAATGCAAATAAATTGATATGATATATTTCTTATCGACTAGGACGCGAATAACCTTGTATAGTATACGCGGTGAGTGGCCCGAATAATATCGGTATTGGCATCACATTTTTAAAAGATCTGTAACTATTCAATATACGTTGATATAAGTAAATATTGTCAATAGTGACAATGTTGGAAAGTATCTGTTACTGTCAGTCAAATACTTGTATTCAAGATATTACAAACTACAAATAGAAAGCAACGAATACAAACAGTCTTTCCCACCTCTTTCGGTCATTATTGCAGTATAGCCTGATTGACATATTTATCGCAAAGGTATCTCGCAAAATCCCAATTACAAAATTTGACAATTACAACTGGTTAAGGTTAAGATTAATCCGCAATCGCTCATAATATTTCCCAATAATTTTACTATAAACTGTGAAAAGGCGATGAGAGATTCTTAAAAAAAATACTATTATACTTAAAAGTAGCAAACGAATCTTGAACTAATCCAACTGCACTCTGGCAACATCTATTTCTATTTTACTACTGCGCTACGATCCAGGAGCCAAAATATGAATGAATACTAATCTCGTAAACATTGCAACGTTGGCGCTGTGATCTAACGTATTGTTTATATATTTTGGTTGATTTGTGTAGTTTGTAAAAGAATGAATCATTTAAATAAGGATTTATCTTTTCATCGGTAAGTATGGTTATGTTTTAATATTTAACCATCTGATATAACCAGAAATCAACATTTGCCATCCAAGCAACAAACATGTAGTTCTCTCTTCCACCCATTACTAATTTTCAATAACATTTCACATAATCACAGCTTCAATTTCCAAGAGTCTGGCGTCTCTCGCATAATTATATGGGTTTGTTTACAAATTTTCAGTAGTGAACGCGGCTATTTATGATATTGACATGGGTAATTTCTCTACAATTACAACACCCTTTATTAAGCATCTCTGAAATTTATGGTCCTTACCCTCTCAATTATTGCCCATTCCTTGCATCTCTCATAAAATAAAGTTTTGAAAGCAGTGTCAAACTTAGTAGAGCCCTTAGGTAAAGCCAAAATACGTATTTACTCCAAAATTTACCACCCTTATGCATTTTATGGTAAACGGAAATGATTGCATCAAAATACAGACAAGGGTAAACAGCGACCCCTGATATGCTACCGCTTCCTGTCAATATTCTCGGTAAAAGAAAGGTTTGGTGAATTTAGGGTTTCTACTGAAATGGGATTTTCAAGAAAGTGTATGGGAAAGTTTAGACTAGACTTTTTGTCACAATCACAAAGAAAAGGAGCTAGTTTAATAATTAAAACTTAAGTAAAATTAGTTAATTTTAACAATACGATGAAATCATCGACTTGAAACAAACATGGACTCTCTATCTGCTTTGTACAAGGCAATGTGACGCCTGTTATTACGAAAATAAACACAACAAAAATGAGATGGGGATTCTATCTGTAGAATCCCCATATCGTTTCATCTTCTGTCCGTTGCTGTTTTGATTGCAACATTTGATCTGTTTGATATGTATTGGTTAGGAAAAACAAACAATCGACGGACGTGACTCAAACGTCGATATTTATATCCCGTTTCCGACAGACTTGGCACAGTCTTACCATATTCAGTTAAGAATTACTATTTTTTCCATTAACAATACTTAAATTTAACACACAAACACTGAAAAACAACAAAGAATTGTATATAACAATAACGATAAATATGACAGTTGTTAATCACACGTGAAAGCGGGTATAGTTGTTGCAGAATTATACCGTTTACTCTTACTGCCATAAATAAACTACCTGATTAAACCCTATTGTATACACCTGAACCTCTTTAAAGCTCAATAAATGGGATCAGGACCGGCTTGAAATGTATACCACACCACATGATTTATTTTTATAATTTAAAATAAATAGATAGGTATTTTTAGTTTTAGGTACCTATTATAAATGTAAAATAATGATAACAATTAATGATAATTGAAAATAATATAATTTAAAAGTATAACTATTAGGATAACAAGTACAATAAAAATTAATTAAATTCTAAGGAACTATTGATAATTTATTCAAAATTTAACTCTGTATCACTATCACTATCTTCATCTAAGCCTAAACTTATAATTAAGGGTTGAACATTTGTAATCATACAATTGTAAAAATTTTCCACCTTAAGTACATGCTGTACACAGTTTTTCCTGTCTGCAGAAATATTTCTTACTTCGTTTTTAATTAATTCTACTACAGATGCATTTAATGTAGGAGAAATATTATTTCTCTTAATATTGGATTTTAATTTGTGCCATATTAGCTCAATAGGATTTAATATACAATAGTACGGAGGAAGACGCAACACTCTCTACTATGATAACTAGCATTGTCCATTACAATGACTCTATTTTCAGGTATATTTTTAAGGAGTTTATGTTTAAACCAATTTTCAAAAAGTTGTGCGTCGGTATCTTGATGGTAAACTAAAGAAGAATCTGCTATGTTTTTAGCTGAAAGCAACAGACAATTTGGAACAAACCCGTTCTCTGAACCAGCATGTAATATTGTGATTCTTTTGCCTCTATTTGATGGTTTGACATTTTTTGAAAGAATCATCCCAACCTTTTCTTGGAGTGTCATGGGTATCGAACCATGTTGATTTTATTCCATTCCAGAAGAAGGATGTTCGGTTATGAAATAATTTAAGAACTTGTGCTGCTCGTATTCTATGTCTGTCTCTGCCTGCATCAACCTTCTCCGATTCATTAAAGGGAAACAAATATGTCCTAGATCAAATCGAACAAACCCGAACAAATACACTCACGTCTTTGACTTTCAGATATAGCTACGTAAGTCTGATATTAACACAGAACGATCGACACAAAAGGATAAACGTATGGAGTAACCAGCCTGGCGACCTGGGCCTGTGACGTCACTTGCATGGCCTTCTTACGTGTTTCGACCCCCCCCCCCCCCCCCATAATTCTCCACGGACTGGCTGTACTGCTCCGCACACGCGTCGTCGCGTACTAAAAAGTAACTAATTGACAGGGCGGCCATTAAAGTTATAATTGTTCAGATAATTTAGGTTATTGATGTAAATACATGGTCCAGACAATTCAGATATTGAAATGTAGATAATCCAGTCAATGTGACAAGGATTTGGAACACTTATGATGATTTTGTTTCCTATCTATTTTTGGTCAATATCCATTTAATTGAAAGCGAAAATCGACCCTACCACCGTAATTATAAACAACGGCACTGTTATTCTAATGAAATTTTCTCCACAAAATAACGAAAAATTTTGAAAAAAACTTTTTTGCATTGTAATTTTATGCTCGCTTTCCAAATTAGACTCACTTATAATAATTTTTTTGCATCTATTCTTGGCCAATATCTATTTTCATTGAAGCCGGAAGTCACGCTACAACCGTAAATCTATTTATTTATACAATAATCATCGTCTAAATTCATTGTTTATACTAAAATGTTAATTTTTCTCAAAAAATTAAATTGCATTTTAAAAATGTTACCATCTGTGGAACAAACCCGAACAAACTCCTCATAACTTTAAAGATTTAACCAACGACGAGAAGAGTTTTGTTTGCGCATTTGACACTTAACAAAAGCCGCTTGGTCCCATTTATAAAGTAATTTTTGGTCTTTATTGACACAAGATCTTATGGTAAATTTAAATTTTACCTAAATTGAAATCCATCCCCATATGGTGCCAACTTTAATGGTTACACTGTATATTATTTTCTGACGACATCAAGGACCCAAACGTTTATTTACCCATTCACTCTACGTTAAGCCAACAAAACTAAAAACTGAAACGGCACAAAAACACTCATTCAATTTATACTTTCAGCCAATCAGCAATGTTTATACACTCGATGGCATCGGAACGTTTTTAGTAGGAAATTGCAATTGTAATTTTTACTGTTAAATTACGTTACATTGTGTGTAGCACATAAACGGGTCTACGCTAGTAGATACACAAGTCCCGAGTTTACAGAAAACATTCATTAAGTATGCAGGAAAGCTACCAAGGCGAAAAAACGATTTTATTATTTATAAACCTATTCGACACGATTGGCCTTTTTGAAATGTATTATTAAAATTGTGATTTTCTCCTTTTCGAGGTAGCAAAAAAAGTAACGAATTTTTGAATTTTATTAAACTCTATTTTCTCGATGTCTATATTGGAGTATTTGATTTCGTTTGCTCGGAGTGGCATTGCTTTCTCGAAAATTAATTTTTCCCATTATTAGTAGTATTTTCTTATAATAGAAATAGAGTCATAAGATAGGGTTAATTTATGTCGTTATGAGGAATCTGTCAATCGGAAGAAGAATACATTTGAATTGAATTAGCCCTTACTTGATGTATCAAAATACATAACTATGAACTCCTATGAATTTGTAAATAAAATTAAAACATTGCTATTCCTGACCATCCCATTTGCTTTATTGTATGTCCAGCCGTTTTTGAACATCGGAAGCAATGCGAGCAAAAAATTAGACTATTCTGCCGTTATTTGTATTGTAAAACTCATTAACAGAAAAGTATCATGCAATTTCCAATTAAGACGACTAAACTTCATCATCATCATCAATCAACCCCCTCTTGTATCCACTGCTGGATGTAGGTCTCCCTTAATTCTTTCCACGTGTTCCGATCCTGCGCTGCCTGCATCCAGTTTCCCTAACAACGTTTCAGGTCATCGGTCCATCTTGTTGGAGGGTGGCTCCTATTTCGATAGGCTTCTTGTATCGGTCTCCACTCCCATATTCGCCTGGTCCGTCTGTTGTCCGTCAATTTGGCAACATGTCCTGCTCAGTTCCATTTAAGAGTTGCCTTACTATCTCGCTTCCAGAAAATTATTTATTTATTTATATACAAATAGAGATACAACAGCAACCGCGGATCCAGATCCAGGGGGGGGGGGGGTCATGGAGGTCATGACCCATCCCTCCATTGTAAATCTGGTAGCACATCGACAGTTTGCCGTCGATAGTGATGATACCAGTGCCTGATTGGTGAACACCAGAGGAAAAAGATATCAAGTGCACATTGTAAATAGGCGTGCCCCGGCTCCCGACACAACTTGTGTCAACCACCAGTGATGGACCGGAAACTTTTTATTGTTTTAATACTGTTAGTATTTGATGAGGAACTATGATTCAAAATGAAATTTCTTGATTACTTTTCACCTTGCTTCCCCTTCCGTCCCTGTTTCGTACTGTACTTCACATTCTCTTATAGCTGCTGACTATTATTATTTTATCATGATATCGCGACACATGTTAACGAACTGAGAACTGAGACACACCCCGTATATAATTTTAGCCAACCATTAAGAAGTTATTTTACAGAAACAAAGAAGTATAATACAGCAATTTTGAAGCCATAATGCGTTCGCAAAGCCGTAGTTCTTCAAAAGGGGTGAATAAATTATATTAAAATAATGAAGATAAATGAATAATAAAGCAGGACGAGAGACCGTAAATTTCCTCAAGGTTGGGTTTCTGTTTAAGTTAAGTTTAAATCGATTTATAAATGATGCTGTTTATAACTTTTTTAAAGTTTTCGGCCTTCTAAACTTTTTTTTACATTAAAGCAACATATTGCAACAGAATTCGGGTTTTTATTCAACAATAAGTTTTGCTAATTTTATAGATGCTTTTTTAAATTTTTTTGATGAAAATATGGAATCTAGTTCGCAGGGCTCGTTAGTAAGCTTTTTTTAGTCACTTTTAGATCCATAATTTACTGAAAAAAAATATAATTAGCCTTATCACCAGACATTGTCCAGCGACGATATCATGCAGCGTTTTGTAGCTATTGTCCTTCTACATATAAACGGCCTTCTAAAAACATCGATTATCTCACTTTTCTAGTCTTAAAATATCTCTGGAATAACCGAGACAACCGATCAAACTGTCAATGTTTCCAATAGATTTTCTGCAAAGCCGGCTGTGAAATCCATCGGGTCGCCTTGACAACGTAAATGGCCATGTATATTATTTTTGGGTATATTAGTAAAGTATGAGTGATTACGATATTCAGATTGAGGCAGCTAGTGTACTGAGTGAGTACCAACTCAGAAAATGTTTTATTAGCATATTTCGATAATTTAACATAAAAGTAAATATGAAATCGTAGAAAAAGTATAGTACACAACTCGAGTGGTAAGCCTAACTGCATCTACACTCTTTGGAAGGGCGTCTTACCACTTTTGGTATGTAATATACTATTATTTACAACCATGCATGTAATAATGACATTTCACCTATCTTCGAAAGGTGGAAAGTTGACGTTTTTTTACTTTGCTGAACACTTTCCACCCGGGTAGAAAGTAAATTATTTTTTCATATTTTTTTTAAAAATCGACATCTCAAAATAATATACGAACACACTTTTTTAAAAATGCTAATAGCTTTGCGTGTTTAGATATGTCTACTTTTTCCCTAATTGATAGAGTGGTCATCAGCATTGAATATGGTGACCAAATCGTTGATATCCTCTTTGTCTTGGCATTTTCACTGAAATAAGCTAGTAGCGCCGACTCAGAACCAGGATTTTGAACTTTGTTTTCCGTACACCATTCTTTGAAACAGTTATATGCCTTGTCATATCTCGGACGGCTCTTAGTTGGCAGAAGATCTTCTTCTACTATTTTTGCTGTTTCTCGAATTTCTCATGGAGTAGCAGCAAAATCAAATTCCTCATCTGATTTTAGTATCTCTAGACCTCTTGTCTTAAATTCCACCCAATGCCTTGGTTAAAAAAGTTATTTTAGGTTGTTCTTTTGAATTTTGTTCTAAAACTGCACAACTTTTATTTTTAATTTTTAATTTATTACTCTTCAACTACATAACCAAATGAAGTAAAACTTTAGGCAATTATAAAGAACACTAATGCAAACCTAAATATGCAATAAAAACTGGGTGTCCCATTTAAAAAAATACAGCATTACTTATGTTGTCACACTTTTTTCGGCCTCCCTGTATATTTTCGGACCTCGGGCCCATGGATACTTGTGTTTGTATATTTCTTTTATTATTCAGTTCTATTTTCATTTTTTGGCGACATTAAATATACCTACTTTAAAAAAATCATTTGACTTTTTCTTAATATAAAATGCGTAATACATTTAGTTCCTCCATATAAACTTCCGCTCAACTTTATAAAAGAAGTAACATATTTTGATGCCACCTCGTATCGCAAAATACAAAACTTAAGTTATATAACCTAGGTTACTTTCTAAAAGTTATGTGTTTTTGCCTTTACATCTGTCGAGCACCTTTTATAGTCTATGCTATGTATTTCCGTTCCCAGTTTTCAGATTTTGCTGTCCTAGTTTTTTATCGGCACGATGGTACATAAGTTGTAAAAAAATTCTTCGGAAGATTCTCAAATGTCAAGGTTAACAAGTGTTCGGTTTGTAAAAGAATGACCCCTAATACATATCGCTGCCTGAGTAACGGGGCGATTTAATAAAATTACAATGACGCTATTTATAATCCCCTCTTCTTTAAATCATCTTCGTTAAAATAATCGTTTTAATTAGTTTTAACCTCAATGAAAATTTTCATCAAACCAAAACACGACTAGCTTTTAAGAGGAACAACTAAAAGTTAAGGGAAACCCGCAATTAATAAAATACACTTGATAACATCCCAGGCCTATTATACCTTTGCTATACCTTTTTAACCTTTCGACCCCCTTCTTAAATAAGGTAGCAGCCAACTCTACTTTCCTTTAAATAATTTGTAAATTATTCCGTATAAGCGAGAAAATCCATTATATACCCGACCAAAACCAATCAATAAATTAATTTAATGGCATCCTGCCAAATGAGCTCTATAAATTTAAATACAATTCCTGCGAACAAACAAAACCCTTTAAAAGGTCAATAATTACCGGATGAATATTATGGTTATGGGCCATTCTTATTTATCATGACGTTGACATCGATACAGGGGATATGGAAAGTTGCTTATATACAGGGTGTCACAAATTCGGCCTTCACCGTTGGGATTTCGGAAACTGAAAGTACCTGTTCTCACCAAAGCAACTGGCAAACCCAACGCGACAGCAACTTCAGTTGAGTTGCTCGCTTGTTCTCACCAAAGCCACCGACAAGCAACGCAACTGCAATGCGACCGCAACTTCAGATAAGTTGCTCTTGCGTTCCCACTGGAATCAACTGGTTTGAAGTCTCTTTTGACGTGAGCAAAATGTCGTCTTCGTCAGACGAAGATATACAACATACTTCCTCGTTAAAAAGCTTAAAAAAAAACTGTGCGACAATTTTGGGTTAACCCTTTTTATACCATAAAAGAGACATAGTTCGTTTATAGTGGCACAGGAATTAAATAATGATCCGGTTAAATTCCATGGGTTTTACCGAATGAGCCACAAAAGTTAAATATTTTGCTGTCTCGTCAGCCATGACACCGCGATCGGAAGCAACTGACAACGGCGACGCGGTATGCCGGACAACTCATAAGCAACTAGTTGCGTTGCAGTTGACTTGCCTTAAGTAATTATGGACCCAATAATATGCCGCAAAAAAATAAATACAGGGGTTTACAAAATATTTGGAAAAATGTAAAATCTTGCGTTTCGGTTTTTAGTTTCTCCCGATTTTGTTCGAAGAGATGTCCAAAAATAAATTCCACTTTCTCACAATATGGCATCGTCGGATCTTTCATGCGACGTATCCTCTTTAGGTCACCATCATAAACTTAATTTTTTTAAATACGGTCATGAATTTTTTTGTTTAAATTATGAAAGAGGACCGAAATCTACATTCAGTGGTATACAACCCTTGCTGGTTTTCCGACGTTTTATTCCTTAAATTGATCATCTTTATTAAAATATCCCTAGTACGTTCCTGTAATTTACATTGTCTTTAATTGTTATTGTTATTACATACTACTACCGTGTTTTTTTTTGTTTCAAACTAATAGTTTTATCAAATACTTAGCGTAAGTATAAGTAATTTATTTTATTAATACAAATAAAATTTTACTCTTAAACCCAGTACTTTCTGAAGAGTCTTGAGGCATTGAGTTTTATATTTTCGAATTATATCGAATTAAAAAAAAAGTAAATTACAGGAACGTACTGGGGTTATTTAATGAAGACGGTCAATTCAAGGAACAAAACGTCAGAAGACCAGTGTTGTATAACACTAGACGTAGATTTCGGTCCTCTTTCGTAATTTAAACAAAAAATCCAGGCCCGTATTAAAAAAGAATAAGTTTATGATGGTGACATAAAGACGAAACGTCTGTCATCTTGTGGAGAATAAAAAGAAGCAAAGAGAAAGTGAAATTTATTTTCGGACATCTCTTCGAAAAAAACAGAAAAAAATAAAAACCGAAACGCTAAATTTAAGTGAACGGAAGAACACTAGTAAACTTTTTTTTGTAAGAATAACCAAGGTTAAATAAAGTGTTGTAAAAATGCTTTTTTGCAAGAATAATATGGTTAAATCAGACGCAATGAATTCCTGGAATTTAGATCTTCGAATCAGAAATCAATGTCCTTTAATATACCACTGGCACTGGGAATTTTGCTTCTCTTTATTTAATTTATGACTGGTAACTTTCCCTGTCCATTAGACGTCTGATTTTAATGGAAGTTTGCCAAACTTGTATAAACTAACTCACTCACTGTATATTTGATGTAGTAAGTTAGAGCTTATCATAATTTATTTATTTAATAATTATTAGTGTCTCTGACTTGTTTTAAGATTGACAGTCCCTTCAATTATTGTACGGGCATACTTTTATACAGTAAACTTTTACATTAACGCGCCAATTAATCCCCCTCAAATTAATTTACAACATATTTTTTTTAAGATTTACTTTAACGTTAAGGCTAACTTTGCTAAGGTGTAACTTAAGGTAACATTCAAATATCGACCCTTAGATTACCACGTTTTTAAGATCTATGCTTTTAGATGAGTTAAAGAGAACTTTAATATACTTGTGTTAAGGATGACTACGTCATTTTGTACCTTACGGTAATTTTGAAATATCGGCCCTTATAATAGCTTCTCTAAAGCCGAGCTCAAGGTGACTAGTGTACTGGGTCATTGTTTGTAATGGCGTATACTTGCCAAGTATCGTGTGAATGGTACAGTACGTTTCACGAAATTTGGATACGACTTAATGATTTCCTGGGTCGGTCCCATTGTGTCGACAAGAGCTTGGCAATAAACAAGTGAAGTATGAAGGGACGGACTAAGGAAAACAAGTAATGATATGATTATATTAATGTAATCAAATGAAAGAACATTTTTTTTAAATATTACTAATCATATTTATTTACATTTATAATGTCATTCTATAGATAGTTCTGTTTCGCTATCGCTATCCTCATCAAAATTAATTATAATTGGATTAATTGATCCAGACTAATATACGAATTTTCTACAGTTATTACGTGACGGACTGAATTTTTCCAACTACCTGGGGGAATATAATTAAAGCATTTTCGTATTAATTCTACAACACTAGAACTTAAAGTCGGAGAAATATTTTCAGACCTAACCAGTGATTTTAACTGGTGCCACATATGCTCTAAATGCAATAATAGGGTGGGAGCCGTAGCACTGTATGTCTTTAAATCTTCTAAAAGATCACTTTTTTTATAACTTTCTTCAAAACATTCGTCGCCATGTAGTTCTGAATCTCGAATTTTGTATTATTTGAGCTTGGAGCTTTATGTAATTGGCGACTGTGATAGCTCGCATTGTCCATTACTATCACGCTATTCTGAGGAATGTTTGGTAAAAGACAATTCTTGAACCATTCCTCAAAAACTAACAAATTTTACCACAAAAAGATATTTAAATATAAATTAAGCAACCTAACCTACCTGCTTATATTTAATTATAATTATTACAATCCGGTCCTTTCCACATAATAATAACAAACGGTCATAAATAATGGGATGGCCCCAGGTACTTTTACTGCAGTCATTAAGTTATAACCACTTCTCGTGAAACAATCTTTAGAATTGTCAATTATTCAGTTGACTGGACTGACCTGGACAATCTGGAGAACCTGAAAAGTTATGGAATTTAAAACTGGTCATAAAAAACATGAAAAAGTAATGGAATTTGGTAATTGTACCCAAAATCCTGGAAATTTGATTTGATTGATTGAATTTGACAACCTGGAATTCTTTAATCTATTTTTCTTTTAATTACCAAATTGAATTCCAAATCCGTTGGGAACGTTTGCTCTCTTTTTATTTAGTTCTTAAGTTTTGATAAACCATAATATATGACACTCTCCATAATAGCAGGAAAAATTAAGAAATAAAAATACAGTGAAACCTATCATAGGCGGATACCTACGGGACTTTTGTTTGCGTTTTAAACTTGCAAGCTAGAAAATGTAATTCCAAGTCTGATAACAATTCAATTGCTGTAGAGTCACCTCTATTCTTTGCATACTCTTGTAATTCCTTTACCATACTAATGGCTTGTTGATAATTGGTGAAATTTGTGTGATTACTGCGTTCAACTTCTTCATCAGAGTCGTCAGATATTGATGTGGTTTCAGTTTGGGCCACATAATCGGTAGGAATGGGGTCACTATCATCTTCTAATAGCACATTGCTATCAATGTTAATGAACTCGCCCAAATCATTGTTATCAAATTACAAACTTCCACAACATCAATATTCTCTTTCAGACTCAAAACGCGATATTTTTCTGCTATTGTTAACCTTACAACCACAACAAATAAACGGAGAACTGCTGTCGGGGAATCACACATACTTTCATCCGGCGAATTCCTTTCGCTCTGCCCCGAATACGCGATTGGTTGCCGATCTGTCTCCATAGAGTTTTTGCACCGTACTTATTCGTCTCCCAAATACTTTAACAATTTTTTTGTCCGTTTAAAGGAGGGTTTTTGCACTCTTTGTATAAAAACAGCCTGTCCGCGTCCGCCCAAAGGAGAGTCCGCTCAGACAGGTTGATTTTCATGGAATTTCATATACGTAGTTCCGGACTATGAAAAATGTCCGCTTAATGGAGATGTCCGCTTATCAGAGGGGTCCTTTATGAGAGGTTTCACTGTATACTAAAGCATTTTTAACTGACCTGGAGTAAAACCAAATATTTGCCTGGAAAACCTAGAAAAGTCATGGAATTTTACAGCTGTTGAAAGTCCGAACCCTGTTATTATACAACCGGGTTTTATGCTTGCGACAAATATTTTATTTTTACATTTTTGTACACGCTTACACTAAAAAGCAACAAGACGTTTTAGGTCGAATAATAATATTGTGGACTTTTTCTCTTAAATTACCGTATTAAGATTAATATAAAATTCAAATATTATGGATTAATAAAATGAGAAGATAAGCTCTTTTTCTTAGCGGTCTGTCACGCGACCCTTATTTTTTTATTAGCGTTCGTTTATGAATTGTTAAGTCGTTTTCGATCTTTTGGTTGGTTGCTAAGCGACAAATATTACTGAAAATACAAACTTTGTACCGTTTAATTAATTATGCCGAGGGGTTGTTATTTACAAAGGATATTTTCTATTTATTTTTATAATGGAAGTACACGGATGCATTATCGATGTATTTACATCAGTGCTTGTTTTAAATATAGTACCCAAAAAAGAACGTTCCTTTCAAAAACTTAATCCTACAAAAAGAAGATCCACTTACACGGACACAATTCTATAGTAAAATTATTACATTAAGGATTTGATTGTACCATTTCTTATAATTTTTTTTTATGATCAAACACAAGCACTATAGGAAAAATCCTTTAGGGCACTCTGGGAGTGGTGCGTGTGCGAATAAAGCGATTCACGTTGGTTTTGAATCGTTGGGGGTTATATTCGTTGGAAAACCCCGACCTCGGGAAGGTCGTTCCATAAGGATGAAATCCTCCAGATGAAAGAATTCTTAAATAATGAAGTTCGAGGAGTACTAAGCTTAACCACATATGGATGGGCGGCAGTGGTTCGTCGTATTCGCCGCTCTGGGCGGAATTAAGAGGGAAAGGTCAGCCTAGCACTTTCCATGAAAATATCTGTAAAAGAGAGTCAAATCCCCAACCTGTCTTCGATCAGACGAATGGCTCTCCTTTCGATGGAATCTATTGCCGAAGAGTATGTTTGTGTGCAGAGCTCCAGACATTAGAGCAGTACTCTAGTTATGGTCGAATCTGGGCTTTGCATAGTATCAAAAGTTGTTGAGGCGTGTACAACTTTTTGGTTCGGCATAGTACACCAAGTTTCTGAGAAGCAATCTTGGCGATTGCTACAACGTGGTTATGCCAAGACATATTTGCTCCCAGATTGACGCCCAGTAAATTAATAGATGAAGCCAGTGGGATTGCGTGTCCTGCCATGACTATATCCGGTTCTGTAATGTTAACCTTTGTAGAGAAAACTGCTGCCTGTGGTTTTTTAGCGCTAATTTCGACTTGGTTACTGTCACCCCAAGCCAAAATTCCAGGTCTTTGTTAAGGCGTTATACTTCATGCTGTCTGCGAAGATGTGCGTCGGCAGCCGATGTTTGTGCATTCAAAGAGAAAGATGATATAAGTGTGCTATCATCAGCAAAACTAAATATCGGATTTTTAGTTTCCACTAGAAGGTCGTCAATGTAGAGTAAGAAGAGGGTGGGAGACAATATGGACCCTTGAGGAATACCGGCATTGATGGTGAAGGTGTCTGAGAGAAATCCGTCAATCGCCACTTGCAGAGAGCGGTCCTTAAGAAAGCTAGACAACCGTGCACAGAATCGACTGGGCATACCACGCAGTTTACTTATAAGCCCCTTATGCTAAACACGATCAAAAGCTTTAGAAATATCCAGCCTGAGACTCCTCATGATGTTCGGGTTTGTTCGGGTTATATACACCATAAATATATTATTAATTACATTTTTTATTAATAGTCTGTACCAAAAGAAAATTATAATTATTTATAAAAAACTAGAGTAGTACTTCAAACAAGATTTAGTGCAATCAAGTAAAAACTAAAATATATTTTAAATCTGACAACGAATGTGAGTGAAAATTATTTATTTATAACTCCAGAAGTTAAATAGTTTTAAATGTTTTACTGTTTGTTACCGACTATTTTTTGTACTTTAAGTATGTTTTTTATTTTAAAAATGACCAAATTTAAATGAAGTGTTGTAAAAATGCTTTTTGACAAGAAGGCTCAAATCCGACACAACGAATGCTTGGGAATTCGATCTTCGTAACAAGAAATGGGTGAAGAATTTATACAGAGAACATACAACAATAAAAAATGGCTAGTATCGTATTTAAATAATAGAAAACAAACTCTATCAGTTACAAAAGGTGGAAAAAAATGTAAATCAGAACTACTTTTTAATAATATAGGAATAGCGCAGGGAAGTATTTTGGGACCTTTGCTCTATACTGTTTATCAATGACCTAGATTTTGTGACTGACAAATTATATCAACGCATTGTTACATACGCAGATGATACTAACCTCATTGTTGGTAGCAAGGAATCGGAAAATCTTTTTATGGATGCTAAGTATTTTTATGGCTTGGTTACAAACTGGTTTACAAAAAATAAGCTCGTTTTAAATAAAAATAAATCGAAAATTATATTGTTTAGAACCATACAGTCAACAGTGGGGAAACCTTTAGCTTTAGAAATGGATGATAAAGAATTAAATCTCTCAGAAGAGGCGAAATTTTTAGGAATATATATAAATGAACATTTGGACTGGTCATTTCATATAAATAACTTGGCGAAAAAACTAAATTCTGTCTGTTGGTTGATATATGGAGGAAAGAGTACTTAGGGTGCTATATTATGCAAACTTTGAATCTGTCGTAAGGTACGGTATTATATTTTGGGGAAGTCACAGTTTAATTCAGAGCATTTTTGTGGTTCAGAAGAGGGTAGTAAGAATTATTAGAACAATCGGATATAGGGAAAGTTGCAGGGGTGTTTTTAGAACTTTGGGGATAATGACTGTGTATGCTCTTTATATATATGAATGTTTAATGTTTTTCTTTAAACATAAGGAGTTGTTCAATTTAAATACAAACCATGAATATAGTACAAAAACATTAAATGTATCATACCCAGTACATCGATTAACACTAACCGAGAAATGTCCGCACTATGTATGCATAAAATTATTTAATGCTTTGCCAAATAACATCAAACAAATAAATACACTCACAAAAAATATTTAAATTAGAGATTAGAAAATTGTTAATAGCTATTGAACCTTACAACCAACAACAACAAAGATTTTTGTAGTTAGTATTTTGTACTAATTATGATTTTTTTTTGTTCTCATTTATATGTGACGTAATTTCTTTTGTGTTCCATGTGTTCATGATTTGAAATAAAGTTCATTTATTATTATTATTATACCATCGATCGAAGAAGCAGCGCGAGGTTGTCACTTGGATGGGTGACCACTTGGGAGACCGGGTGTGTCAAAATTTTTACAAGAGAGTCTAGTAAATGTGACAGAAGATTTTAATAAATTTTACAGAAGATTTTAGTAAATTTTACAAGAGGTTTCAGTAAATTTTACAAAAGAGTTGTGTAAATTTGACAAAAGAGTTAGTAAATTTTACAAAAACTTTCATATATTGGTTTACTAAATATTTTTGTAATTATTACTAAAAATTGTAGGTTCAACTTTTCCGAAAAATGAATGGCCCTTCCTAATAAAAGTTATTCCAGTCACATAATATAGAGCATAAATTAAGGTTACTTTATTATTTTTATAGTAAATTTAACCAAGTTTTTCTTTCTGTTTAATTAGTTTTTATGTCTATGCTTTCAAAATCTTGTTAATCACGATATGTCTGTAAGGCTATAACTTACGTTAATTTATCTGCCATGCTAATATCGTTTGAATTATTTATTTGATGTTTATCCAACAGGATCAATCATCATTCGATATCTAAAGTAATTATGAAACAGCTGTTTTTTGTAATAACAATGTATTAGATATTTAGTGGTTTCACATTAAGTTTATTACACCATTGTTTCTCTAAACGGCATATGTGGTTTAGCCTAACATGAAAATAATACGGCAACTTCAGGTTCCTTCAACGCCTTTTTCTTAATGTATGTATGACCGCTTCCCGGTTAATTGTATCCACATGCTAATTCCATGGAAGTGTTGTTTCAAACTTTTTGTCAAATGCTCTTTGCAGATTATAAAAAAATACGCTATTAAACGGATGATTATTTTTAATAGAAGGTTTGTTCGAGTATGTTCCAGTTTATTCTGATTTGTTTGTATTTCCAGATAATACAGGAAAAGCCTCTAATAATTTATGAGTCAATTGAACAACTACTAATTTTTTTAAATCTTTTATCACAAAATCAGCAGTATGGTTAATATATTACGTAAACAGCAAGTTTACGTTTCTCTATTGCACAATATTTAGAAATGGACAAAAATTAACTAACCTATTTATTAAAAAACATTTTTGAAAATGTTTGTTTTAATATCACTTTCTTTTATTTTTAGGTATGTGTGTACTAATCAAAGGATAAAATAAAATAATTTGTTGGTAAGTGCAGATTTATATGCCAGGAACTAGGAAAAAGCTTACCTGTTCTTTAACAAAACAAACAATAATGAGACGAAGGACGGATAAAAAATGTTAAAGATCTGTAATTATTTCGGGAGATCAATAATTGAATAAGAACAGATCGATAAACTTTTATTTGTATTCCCATATTATAAGTATTCTAGAATTAAGGTTTTGTCGACAAAGGTAATTTTCTTAAGGCATAACTGGATGTTTCCTTTATTAATTTTCCTTTGTCTAACAGTGGATAATTTTCAGTGTTTTACATGTTCTCCTAATTAAATCGACTTTATAGTAGTTCTCCATTCTCAGTCGGGACTTTCAGCAATCAGGTTTTAAATGGAGCAGTCGTGACTCAAATTCTTAATATTTTTGTTTGTCTGTATGTTTTACAAACATTTGTCTTATTTTGCAATAGTTTTATTTCATCACCTGTTATAGTAAATGGGGAAAAAGACTCCAAATCTGCCCATCAGTTTAATAACAATATTTGTGAAATCATCCCATACATGGAATATGACATTGTAACATTATAAACTACTCAAAAATAAATAGACAACTGAAATTTTCTTGCATCCTTTTCAGGGAAAAATATTTAATAGCAGAAACCGGTGAGGGGGGTCGCTTTTCCCGGGTTGAATAGAGAATTTTGTCGGCTTTGATATGCCCCTAATTTATTATTAAAAAATACCATGTTTTGGCGCTATATGGGATGTTTCAGGAAGCATTGCAAATTTCAAAAATCTTTTATGTTCTACAAAAATTTACTGACTGACTTATTCTAGACAATGAGAACCTAACCTCAATATTTATAGATGGAGTTAGATATTGTTAATTTGTTAATCATGAAATTGTTACATAGGATTTGCTTAAAACAATATTCAAATTATTATTAAAACAAATTTTATTTCATTTATAATTATTGTCTGCATGGATATTTTTCTGATTTGGTGGACGTAGGAAAATAAAATATATCCATTACATTCGGTTTTCCCTTATTGTGGTCACAAGTATACAGGGTGTTATGGAAATGACTTATTATATTTAAACCTGCAAATCCTGAGATAAAAATAAATTGAAGAAAAATAACCATAAATGGCGCTTTGAATTATTAAGCGAAATATACACTTTATATGAAATCTCAAAATTTACGTGGACGCTCCTGAGGACCTTCGCAATCAATAGTTTATTGAGGCAGTCTCGAGGTTCAAAAGAGGTTAGCGCATTATAGGCTGCGTTGTCATATTGCAACACAGAATTGGAAAAGCACATAACAAGACGTCTTTGACTCGCGTTATTACCTCTTTTTCAAACTATTTAGAAAAAAAACACTGCAATTTTAAGGTACGTACTCTCTTACCTTCGATCTTATTTTAAAATAATCCGTTTTATAATTAAATTTCATAAAAAAAAAACACAGAAACTATGTTTTTCAACAGAACCACACAGCTTCTGAAGTAGACGAGTAATAAAGCATACTTATTAAAAATTGACATAAGCAACATCCGACCATCTTAATATTACATGGACAAAGTACATTTTCTTCATCATTGTGTAAATATTTCAATGCAAAATTAACATTTATCGTTCCTACTAAAATTTGCAAACTTTAAGAAGAACATTAACTCACTGAAAATGCTTTCAAGAAAGTTTTCTTTATCGTTTTCGGAATGATGCATAACGGACAACGGGAGGCAGTTTTGCTAACGAAGAATAATTAGTGAAAGTTGTAACTTAACGGAATATGCATTAACGAGCCATGGTTTTATAATTTTTTTTTATCAGCGAAACAGCATTTACGAAAGAGTAATATGCTTAACACAATTTAAAAAAAAATAATTATCCGTCAGAGGGATAATTTCAAAAACCTAACACACGGTTTCGTTATTACATTAGTCGACACTGAACATTTATTAAAAGAACTTTATAAAAAAATTGTAATTACACTATAACTTGAAAACAAAGGAAATTCCGATATGGACATATGAGTTTATTTTACAATATTTTAACTTATATAACAAACTAATGGAGTTTAGTCGGTTGGTTGGTTAAAGAGGCGGGTTGGTGAGGCCCCCAATTCTATCACTGCAGCATTCTGGCTTACTATATACCTCGAAAATATATGTTCTTTCTATGAGGTCCATTAATATTCTACCAAGTATGTCATGTGAGAAGTTGTCTCCGCGTTGTATGTTCCCGAATTTTATGTCTTCTGCGAGACAGCGCTTCGCAGCGGTATATTATGTGAGAAGCAGTTTCATCCTCTTCGTCGCAGAGTCGTCATTCAATGACGTTGTTTATACCTATCCGTTGAAGGGGTTTTCATAAGTGACAATGGCCTGTTAGCAGACCCATCACCCGTTTCAACTGGGGCAGCATCAGGGTTAGCATCCCATTCGATAGTATCTTCGATAGTTGTCCAATTGAGGCCCGTGCTTGTATTTGACCAGGTAACCGTTGCCATCGAGAAAGGTGTTGTTTTTTCGACCATCTATCTAATGTTATTTTCATTGCCTGTTTTGATATCCCCAAGGTCGGTTCGGTGCCGGCTCTCGCTAGTTCATCCGCTTTCTCATTACCTAATATCCTAGAGTGACCAGGGACTCACAAGAGCTCCACCGTGTTCCCCCTTGTCGCCAGTTCTTGTAGGTTTGGTATGGCACTCCAGTGTGAGTTTTGAAGTAAACCGATTGGAGTTCAGAGCCTTAAGAGCAGCTTGGCTATCCGCTAGGATGCATATATTTTGATTGTGGTAGCCCTTTTCATAATTCTGTAGTACGCATGCTTGTATGGCATGAACTTCTGCTTGGTATACTGTGGAGTAGTTTCACAGTGAGATGCTTATGTCCATCCTGGGCTTTTCCCCAAATACACCTGCGCCCACACTGTTGTCTGTTTTTGATCCATCAGTGTACCAAACTAGACCCTTGTAAAACGACAGGGTGCACTATTCGGCCATTTATCAAAGTCCCAGTCAATCTTGAAAGGCTTTTGGAAATCGTATATTGCCCTCATACGATCGGTTTACATTTCCAGGACCTCATCGTATATTAGAACCTTGGCTTTTGTGTGCTCAATTGTTACGGGGTATTGTGTCCATTTGTGTTCATCCTTAAGGTGCTACAGTTAGTCTCCATTCTGATGTTAATGTCTAGGGTTGTTAGTCCCAGAATTACTTGCATTGCTGCTGTGGGGGTGCTTCTCATCGCCCCACTGATCTACTGGCAGACCAGACTCTTCAAACTGTTAGGTTTGTGAGCTGTCGTAATCCTGTGTTGTCCACCAGACTACAGACCCAGAGCCCAGACTCCTGAAGTTTGTTGCGTTTCTCCCGATTAACCCTGTATTTCTTTTCATATTTTATAATAAAGTAGGTAAATATTTTCCTTCTTTCTTGATAAATGTGTATGTAATGCACAGCGGGAATCCCTCAATTTAACTCGGTGCTATTCATACACCATGACTACATTAACCAGGTTACTACATAACATTTTAACATAAATTGCTTAGTGCCATTAACCAAAATTGGCTAGTCAACAACATAATTTGTGTTTTAGTAATTTTATTTATTTTAATTTAAAAATGAAAACAATGCAATTATTAGAAAAAACGACACTGTTTATGTATTGGATATCAATTTACTTAACATAATATTCGTATACAGGCTCCTATATTTGTCTATTGACAATAAAGTGTAATTGTTTAAATTTACAAAAGAATAAAATAAATTTGAAAATAGTCCATAGATGTTTAAAAAACAAAAGGTACAACAATATTGAAATGGTGTTGCATGTTTAAAAATATTAGTTATTGTTAATTAATTATTACGAACTGAAACATAATAATATGTAAAGGATGTGACAAAAATTATGAACATCGGAGAATCATATGCTCCCAAGTAACGAATAAATTAGTCTTTACTATGTTAAATGGTGTCCCTTGTTTCAAACGAAGAAAAGTAGATACTAAATTAGATTAAAAGTTAATGAATTAGGAACATAAATATTGATGAGTCACATACTGCTTCAGTTATTTTAAACGATTACCACTTATTTTTCATAAACAACTAAGTTTTATTTATTTTTAATTAGGTCAGTGTGAAAAACTAAGCTTCATACTTATAGCATTGTCATAACATTAAGCTACTTATAATAGCGCAAAAAGTACACATTTTATACGAATCGTAGAAAAACTCATATCGATAAAAATATCAGCGATTCATACACTCAAAAGTAATGAATATAATTATTTTTCTTAATTATTTTCAACATTTATAACGTGAATAAACCATGACGTGGTTTATCGGAAATATGAAAATAAGCGAATAAACCCCGTAAGGAGTCATGTAAACTACTCTGTTTTTTTTTCATTACTTAAGAGCATATGATTCGCCAATATTTATAATTTTTGCCATGGTACATCCTTAACATACTTCTATGGATTATTGATTAGTAATTAAAAAACAATAATTACTACTCTTTCTATTTTTAAACAGGTTACACCATTTGAAATAGAAAATATTGACGTGTTCATTACCTACGAGCGTATGATTCTCCGATGTTTATTATTTGTTGTTAACCGATATATTTATTAACTTATTAGGTTTCTTACAAAATATATCTTTTAAAATAGTTATGATTCGTTACAGACCTTTTTTTACAAGAAGCACATGATTCGCCTATATTTATATTTTTTGAACATAATGAAGCTTACTTTATTTATATCTTAGAATAGTTATGGCATAGTAGATATGTACATAGCATATGGTATGCATAAATAATTAATAGTACTTGCAGCACCTATTTATAGGGAATATACTCTGATCGCCTCACTGCTGGGCAAGCGCAACAAATAAAATCTGCTAAGTTGGGAACTAACCGGAATAATAAGTGCATGCTTAGTAAAACAAGTCCTATAAATTTCTATTATGAAAAGTTTTTTAAGTCTACAGGGTGAAATGATATAATTATTATATTTAAATCTGCCAATTACCATAAATGGCGTTTTGAATTAACGAGGGAGATAATCCACCTTATGTCAAAAATGCACTGCGAGAGATGTAAACAATTAATTTTCATAGGTCGACTCAAAAGAGATTAGATAAAAATACTATAATTTTAACACCTTCTCAGTCTGTCATACCCGGAATCATACCTTCTTGAAATTTTTTTTTCATGACAATCACGGCAACCCAAAGAATTTCAAACGCTAACAAGCACGTGGTCAGTTTTTCTCAACAAGACGTCAGTGACCCGTATTGTCCGTTATTTTTCAAAATCTACAATTTTAAGACACATCTCTGCCCTTCGGTCTTATTTAAAAATTTCCATAAAAAAATACAGCACAAAATGTATGTTTTGCAATACAAGCAAGAGCAATATTCCAAAGTTCCAAATCACTTCACAACTTATTGTTATAAATTATTTGACAAAATAACGGCTGCAATGATTAATTTTAGCACCTTATTTATTAAGCCGTTAATACCTTAACATTTGAAATTCATATACATGTACGTGGGAATTCAAGAGGGAGCCGGCGCGTTTGAGCAACGATTTCCATCGAACAAGGTCGAAGCACGCGTTGTGATCTGGCATCACTGTTAGTCTACTGACCTATATACACTTGTTAACTAAAAATAATGGTGTATGACATTGCACGTGGAAGCACGTTTTCTAATGTAAGGGTTTTTTTCACTTAGCAATTCGATTAAAATAGATAAAATATGTAAGGTTTCTCCAGGACACCCAAGAGGTCACCCATTTAAATATAATAAGTCATTTATAAAACACCCTGTATAGTGCGTATTCGAAATGAGTTGCTTTAAATCGACGCGATTATATCTGAATGCATCAGACCTAAAAGTAAACTGTTCTCCTTTTAATTTTGGTAAAATAAGGAACAATAATTATATCAAGATAATGCTTTCATATTGCATCGACCGTTTTCCTTATCAAGAAGCAGCTCTAAGCAGTTATCAGACCATATTAAGCCGATTCGTGCGTGCTTTGATGCGGCGCCGCCCCTGGCGTCGGAGGTAGTCCAGGGGGAGCGTCGCGGGAGCGCCATCAAGGTGCGGCGTGACGTCATAGAGGATATAGCTGTGTTTATGTGTGTAATCAAATAAAATAATGGTAGGTTGGGGTTTTGTGATTACAAGCCTAATAGACGTGAAATGCCGAACACGCTCGTTACGTAGATTTAAAAATCATTACAAAAAAAAGTGTACATTTATGAAAACTTTTGCAGGATCTGTAATGATTTTGATGTTATTTTAAGGAGATTTTTAGTTCAAATATTTTATTAAATTTTTTAGTACAATACCGGGTGTTTGGACAAATGCGCAATAACTTCTCTTGTTATGTATTCTTTGATCTTTAAAATAACATATCCCTTTCTCCAATAACGGGATTTGTTCCCTGTTAAGTTCGTCACTGTTATTCGTAGTGAACAATGACATCCTGGGAACCAGGTGCATCTGATTTAGGCCTTTTATTTTTGTAAAAATATTTTTACAACACGTCATTTAAGCTTGCTCATTTTTACAATAAAAAATACAATAATAGTCGTGAGTAAAATGTACCATACATATTAAAATACTTAACTCTACTGGACTTAAAAATAAATCATTTTTACTTATATTCGTTGTAAAATTTTAATATTGTAAAGTTGTAATATATTTTGCTTGATTTTACTAAATTTATTGGAAATACTACCTATACTTTGTTATACATTATGTTTATCTACAATATTATTTTGTAATATAGCAATTTTATAGCAAATTGTACAATAAAATCTTTACTATAATAATTTTACTATAATTTCTTGTAAAATCTACAATATATTTTAGTACAGTGAAACCTCTCATAGCGGACATCTCTATTAGGCGGACATTTTTTCATAGTCCGGAACTAGGTATATGAAATTCCATGAAAATCAACCTCTCTTGGGCGGACTCTCCTTTGGACGGACGCGGACAAGCTGTTTTCATACAACGAGTGCGTTAACCCTCCTTTAAACGGACAAAAAAAATCTTTAAAGTATTTGGGAGACGAATAAGTACGGTGCAAAATCTCTCTGAATACAGATCGACAAACAATAGCATATGCGTGGCAGCGCGAAAGGACTTCGCCGAATGAAATTATGTGTGATTCCCTGACAGCGGTCCGCCGTTTATTTGTGAGTTGTAAGGTTAAAATCGTAAACTATGGCACAAAAATGTCGCGTTTTGAGTCTGAAAGAAAATATTGATGTTGTGGAAGTTTATAATTTGATAACAATGATTTGGGCGAGTTCATTAACATTGATAGCAATGTGCTATTAGAAGATGATAGTGACCCCATACCTACCGATTATGTAGTCCAAACTGAAACCACATCACTATCTGACGACTCTGATGAAGAAGTTTAATGCAGTAATCAAACAAATGTCATCAATTATCAACAAGCCATTAGAATGGTAAAGGAATTATAAGAGTATGCAAAGAATAGAGGTGACTCTACAGCAATGTAATTATTGTTATCAGACTTGGGATTACATTTTTTAGATTGCAAGTATAAAACGCAAACACGTCAAACTACGTTAATACATTTTTTTAGTACTACATCCCAAACTAAAACTAATGTATTTTTGTTATGTTATGTTTATTTGTAACATATTATACATAGTAATAATTTTGCATTTACATATTACCTAGGAACAAATTTCCCATGGGCGGACACCTCTATTAGGCGGACACATTTAGACGGTCCCGTATGTGTCCGCCTAAGAGAGGTTTCACTGTACTTGATATTGCTAATTTTCTTAGAAATCCTATCCATAATTTTTTGTAAATTATGTTTACAATATTTTTTTGGTACCGATTACTAATAAAAAGTGCAATTAATACTATATTTATGACAAATTTAAAAAAAAAATCTTTACTATAATAATTTTACTATTTTTTTCCGTGTACCTATATATTTTAATCGCCCGTGCTGCCACAACAAAATTTAGTAATATTTTTGTTTTCCCAAATAGTTAAAAAGTGTTATAAAACTATTTAAATTCAGCAGTTTAGCTCTAATAATAACCAATATCTCAATTATGATCATTGAATTTGAGACACACTGTATATTGAACCAGCGCTGTGTATACGCGTTCATCATTTTGAACGATCGACATATTCATCTCTTTTTACCATATAAATAGCGCATATTTTATGTAGATAAATATTTTTTCGTATCAAATTCTGCATATAAATATTATAATACATTAAAATTGTTATTTATATCGTGCGAGTTAATGCAGACTTTTAATAACAAAGTCAGTGTAAAGTGATGGATGATGATGAATCTATAAAATGCTTTCCTCGGTCACAGGAACGCTCTAAGGGAATAGGTAAATTTTTCATAATTTGAAGACATTTTGAGAATAAAATAATGCCTATTTTTTTAAAGGAAATCTTAAAGGGCACGAGGGGAAATATCGTACACTGTTAAAAGGGCGTAGCCATTAAGTTCGTCTGAGGGGACAAAATCTCTGATGTTTAAAAAATTAATACATTTCGGTATAGCTTATTGATTTTACAATAAATGTTTTTTTTTTTAATTTGCCTATTTGCCTTTTGAATCACGAGGGGGGCCCCTTAAGAGAAGTTGACTTGGGAGCTGATCCCCTTATGCTGCTTAGTTTTTTCCGAGTTTTGTAATTTAAGCAGTTTATATTTGTTTTGAGAGAAACAATTTATTGACAAAAACTATAGTCTGGTCCCTGCACATGTAATACTTTCACATGAATAAATTATGACTATGATGATGACGTTGTAATCCTGATGGAACTGAATTGAGCTATTTTTTAGAAAAATCAATAGTTCTTCATTCTTTTTTAGAGAATTAAGCGGATTCTACTACAGATACTTTTCCTTGCTGATTAAAATATATTTGAGAAAAATATTTATATTATATCAATGAATGACAGCAACACAATAGTTACACCAGCAGTAGACAGAAGAATTAGAAGGATGTCCTTAAGGGTATGGTCAACAGGACGCTGTTGCTCATCACGTGCCCTGATTATAGTGTGGGACTGCATAATAAGTTTATGTCCACTAAACCCCATTCGGCCTCTTCTTTCCAATCTCAGAGCATAACCGGCATATCGTCGAGAGAAAAAAAACACATAGTGAAACAGAACAAATTACACTAAATCACTTAAAGAAACACACAGACACCCACGAGTTTCAAATCAGAATTTTGAAGATATGCAACTATTATTAGATTACACATAAGCACTAAATACTATCGCATAATTACACTTTACAATAACCTACCGTACACATAGAACAACAGCACTATAGGATACAAATTATTTCGCAATAGAAATTCAGAAATAATAAAACGCTAATTTCTACTGGGCTAATCAAATTTATTAATCCTTTACTGAAGAAGAATGATGACATAATTATGTTGATAGACAGGACAACCCCTTCAAAATAAATAGTCTCGTCTAACCTAGGGCGATTGCCATTTCCGACACTATCACTATACAGGAAAGTATTACAGAAGGAAATTCCGCAATTTATGAATATAATCTTATAAAACATTGAAAGTGGCAACGCTGTATTTTCAGCCCAAATAGCTAAATATCGATCGACCTAGTAAACCCGAATATGTCAAACGTGTTTAGTTACTTTTTTAGATGTCAAATACCAATGTATTGAAATTTATATTATTTCCCAGAACAATAAAGGCGTATTTTTGTCAACACAGTAGCACTTTAAAATACTTAAAACTTGATGTGTTCATGGGATGCATACCTACACGAAAAGTAATGTGAATATATGGCTTTGTTTTGGTGTTTTGTGAGGTGATTGTGTCGGTTTTTGTTCGGGTTATTTATAAATTAAGTTGGTTTTAAATAAGGCCGAAAAGGCAAATAAAATTGCATTTTTTTCCTAAAGGGTAAAGTGGCATTTAAGTTGTTTAGATTCGACGGTGTCGTTTGAATTGAACAAATGAGAACATACCTGACCATTTATAGACTCCGCGGCGGTTCGTTCGAGTCAGTTCAAGTTTATAAATCAGAGATTGTTTTGACCTGAACTTAAAAGTTTATAATAATGTACCCTGAAAAATAAACGACTTCCAATCTGTCACACGGTAATTGACTTTCTAAAGAATTTAGCCTGAAAATGTGACAACACTGCTCAAAATACACTGACTTTTTCGCCATATGTTGCTTTGTTTACCTTTCTCCCGGTGTCACCACATGCTTAATTTTGGTTTGACACCAGGTCATGTACATGGCATATTAAATTAAAGCGCCATTTTTGGATATTTTTCTTCAATTTGTTTTAGTTGCAGGAATTGCCGGTTTAAATACAATACGTCATTTCCATAACACCCTTTATTTGGCTAAACCCTGGCCTGCTTGTAGTAACCTGTAATTGAGTGCAGCTCTTAACTATATTGGGCAAAATCAAGATCTTTTGTCCCCCTCATTATCGCCCTCCCTTGAGATGCTTTTCACTAAATATTTTCGAAACTATCAAATATAAAAATATGAAATGTAGAACTTTTAGTAAACTAATAAATTTTAAAAATGTTGGTACTTAAAAAGTATTGTCAAGTGAAGGGGAAAGAAGAAAAGAAAAAAAAAATACATTTTTAATACAATATACAAATTCTAACCAATAAACCAATATAATAACAGTAACGAATAAATGGCCGTTATTACAAATATGTCTGAGACTTCTTCCGGAAAAGAAGGGATCTTACTTTAAAATTAATGAATGTTCGATTTTATCCGTTTTGTGGCTTTTCAAAACAAGATTATAAATCACCAAAGTAACAAAACCAACCGACTTTTCCAACGATTTTTAACGCCATTCTAAGTGATTGTATTCTTATATTGATAAATTGGTTATCGGAATAGTTCTTACTTCACTTCACCATTGAAATGAATTTTTCCATTTCTTCCGAACGTTGTCAAGCGAGTGATTGATGCTAACAAAAATATTGATATTGATTTTGCCTTTCCCTAATATAGTCCATTGAACTAACTAGTGAAAAATAATTGCTTTCGAAAATCGATACGAAAAGTACCTGTTAGGTGATGCATTAAAGTATTTGTGTGCTTGATGAAATCGAGTCTAAACGCTACACTCAGAAAATAGTGTCGGTAGGTAAGCAGTGATGCCAAACCACAACGCGTGCCTCGACCTTAGTCCGGAAACCGTTGAACGCTTCAGGCTCGATTGATACGCGACAGGGACACGTCTCATGCACAGGTTTCTTTTATTAAGTTACAATTGTTTCTTGGGCTTAATAAATAAGGTGTTAAACTTACAAGTTGTAACATACCATTTTTCTGTTTTATGGTGAAATCATTTACTTTCATGTGCTTGGGATGTAATGTCAAACTTTGGGGCATATTATTATTTATTGTGTTGTAAAACGTACATTTTTCGACCGGCATGCCTTACAGGTTTTGATAAACCTAATTACAAGGCAGAAACCATGATAAACATAATACGCATTATCAAAATAATGAAACAGAAACATATATAGAGATAACAATAAATATATACATATATAAAACTAAAAGATAATGATTCCGGTCATATTTCCGGTAGTGAGGAGTTAAATAGGTCATCACTCCTTCAAAGAAGCAAAACCAAACATGTTAATCAATTGCTCATGCGGGAAACCCTGCTGAGCATAGGTACCATCTCGGTTAAAAGTAACATATTTTAAAACCCTTCGCTGAACCCCCTCCAAATTGCCACTATTGTCCATATTCCAACTTCGATCGCACATAGGCACTATATAAATGAATATTTGTAAAATCCCTTGTACATCGTAGAATGAACCCATATGCCCTCGATGCCTCAGAAATAATAATGTCTATGTGAGAACAGAAGGAAAGTTTAGTATCAAAAATTATTCCAAGATCTTTAAACTCATTAACGCGTGAAACTGACCCATTATCAATGGTATAATCATATACAATAGCTAATGACTTCGTAGTATAAGAAACAACGTTACATTTTAGAATATTTAGCTGCAGATTATTTTCAGCGCACCAATCAACAACAAGATCAACGTCAGATTGAAGATCACTGCAATCGTCCAGGCTATTTATCCTTTTATACAGTTTAACATCATCAGCATACCTCAACTCATTAGCTATGAGTCTGAAACCGATATCGTTGATGAAAATAATAAACAGCAACGGTCCCAAAACCGATCCTTGGGAAACACCAGAAACTGGAGTGTATTGTGATAATTTAATGCCGTGAATTTGAACATATTGCTTTCTATCCATTAAGTATGATTGAAACAACCAAATCAGTGAATCGGAAAACCAAAATTATTGAGTTTCTTAAGTAATAGTCTATGGTTAAGTCGGTCGAAAGCTTTAGTAAAGTCCAAATAAATGACATCTGTTTGAGAACTCTCATCAATTGACTGTACAATATCCTGAATAATCACCATAAGGTTTGAGAATGCAGATTTACTCTTGGAGAAACCGTGTTGAGTTGGTAATATTAAATTTTTTAATAAAGGAAATATAGAGTCATGAAGGAGAAATACAAAAATTACAAATAATGTTCAAAAAGGTATGGAAATAATTGTTCAAAAAGGTATGACAGAATGAGAAAGTTTTAAAGTTGTAGTGTTTTATTCTAACAAGATAGAAGTGTAAAATTGACAACATCGGCCAACAATCAAACCGCCACTGACGTCTGTTGAGAGAGAGAGAGTTAACTGACTTACCACATAGATTTGTTTACTATATATTTCGCAGTGTCTCCCACGTGTCTGTTGTTCGGGTATTTGACATAAATTGACTTATCTCGTTATTAATTCAAAGCGCCATTTTATGGTTATTTTTCTTCAATTTGGGTTACGTCTCAGGATTTAAATATAATAAGTCATTTCTATAACATAATATAAATAATAAAAAATAAAGTTCTCAATTACAAAATTAAACAAAATTATGAAATGAAATTTTAAAATAACCCAATTATACTTTTATAAATTACATTTCCTCTCTGATGGTCATCACGTTTTGAACCATAAAAGTATTTTACAGTCGAACATAAACAAGTAAGACCTATTTTTATTGGATACCTTATTATTTTGGTCCCACGTTAAATGGAACAGCAAATAACAAATTTTATGTTTAAAGATATTTTATTTACCGGCCTACTAGATCTAACGAAACCGAATTGAACCGCGTAAAAAATCCTATAAAAAATAAACTTGTATCGTTACATTCATTTATATACCAGGTGTCCGTTTATGACGGCAAAGTAAGTATAGGGTCATTGTTGAGGTTTCCTGTATTCTTTGTTTAATCAATATAGCCATCTTATTTAACTTTTGACGTAGTCCATATCAAGTGAAGTGAAATGAGGATTGGGGAAAGAAACTCAAAATCTGCTTCACAAGTTTAAAAAATTTTAATAATTCCATACATGTTTCGAAGCATAAACCTTCATCTTCAGTGGAATTTGAACTGAGACAACTTATGACAAAAAAAAAATTATAACTTTTGCACCAGAAAAGTTTTTTTTTTGTGAAAAAATTCGTATATAATTTCGATGGTAGTTTGTTCGTCTCCGGTTGCGCTAATTTAAGAAGAAAATATTGTTCAAAATATGTATGTATCTTGTTTTATTGAATAGGGGAGCGGATTAAATCCAGCTGCGGCAGAAATAAAAAATAATCTGCCTACATTTAAAGATATTGTGACAAAGCAAACTAAAGATAAAAAGTACGTACTGATGTATACATGGTGTATGGGAAAATGTGGGAAATCCCCTGGATATGAAAAAATAAGTGAAAAGGGTACTACAAGTTCATATAACTTTTTTCGTATAGACCTACTCTTTGTAGATATGGGCTCAAGTTTTTTACACATAATTATTGAACCAACAAATTAGGATCCAAGAAAGCGTTGTGAATTACTCGCAGCTGCAGGGACGGACTAGCTGTGAAACTCATGGCCCCGTTTTTTAACGTCCTATATGATAAGAACTTTTTCTAAAAAGGAAATGTGAAAGTAGCAAATGGAGTAAATGTAGCAAGTGGAACAAAATAAGTCCAGATCAACTGCAGCCTGGATAGCCTATGTCACCCATCTTAGGAACAACGCAATCGAACATCATGGGGAGTCTCGGGCTGTTGCGCTGGATATTTCTAAAGCCTTCGATCGTGTTTGGCATGCGGGACTTCTAAGTAAACTGCGATCCTATGGTATGTCCAGTCGATTCTGTGCATAGTTGTACCAGTAACCAAGTCGAATTTAACGCTAAAAAACTCAGGCAGCAGTTTTCTCTAAAAAGCTTAACATTACAGAACCGGATATAATCATGAACGGACACGCAATCCCACTGGCTTCATCTATTAATTTGCTGGGTGTCAATCTGGGAGGAAATATGTCTTGGTATAACCACGTTGTGACAATCGCCAAGATAGCTTCTCAGAAACTTGGTGTACTCTTCTGAACCAGAAAGTTGTACACACCTCAATAACTTTTGACACTAATGACACTATACAAAGCCGAGATTCGACCATCACCAGAATACTGCTCTCATGTCCGAAGCTCTGCACCCAAACACACTCTTCGGTTACTGGATTCCATCAAAAGGAGGGCCATTCGTCTGATTGGAGACCACGAGCTGACGAAGAACCTCGACAGCCTAGAACATCGAAGACAGGTAGGGGATTTGACTCTCTTTTACAGATATTTTCATGGAAAGTGATCGGCTGACCTTGCCCTCTTATTTCCGCCCAGAGCGGCGAATAGCAGAAATACACGACGAACCACTGCCGCCCATCCTTATGTGGTTAAACTTAGAACTCTTCGAACTTCATTATCTAAGAATTCTTTCATCTGGACTACTTCATCCTTATGGAACGACCTTCCCGAGGTAGTTTTTCCCAATGAATATAACCTCCAACGATTCAAAACCAACGTGAATCGCTTTTTGCGCACACGCACCACTCCCAGAGTGCCCTAAAGGATTTTTCCTATAGTTTTTGTGTTTGATCATAAAAGAAATGTAGCAAATTACATTTAGTACGGTAGTAAATTACGTAGTAATTAACTATTTTAACAACCCTGACTATGTGGCACTAGCTCCCGGCTACGCTTGTACACATGTTCTGTATTGAACGTAATAACGATGGAATCCGCACCTTGTGTACAATATACATGGTACATAATTTTTCTCATTATTCATGTTGTCAGGTGGAATAGAAACTTATTAGCTCTGGCAGTGTACGTTTTACGACCGTCCCTGGGGCAGAAGACATATTTACTGTTGACGCATTTCGTGCCTTTCCGCATATTACATTTTACATGTCGGTTACACACCCTTTTTAGCGTAGTTTTCCTCTAGGGAGGTATAAAGGTACGAGGGCATTACTGTAATATCTCCATAATGAAAAAAATGTCCACTTTTTTTTATGTATGTGTCATGTCACATAAAAGTTAAAATTAACAAGATTCGTTAATAATAATTAGGGCATAAATTTTATAGGTTGTTACTCAAAGAGTTGGTTTGTTTAGATTTTGGTAACATCAGCCCATGTGGGTTTGTTCGTATATGACAGTGACATAGGACTCGATGTGCCAAAATGTTCAAATGCAATAGTTACTGAGGTTAGACCTAAATAATAGTTTTTCTATTTGGGTTTCATAATGGCTACATTATGAAATGCAAAAAAATTGAATAACCTGCCACTTCATGGAACTGAATTTTTTTTTTATGTTGGCAGCAAGTAGAGTTCGAATTTTAGGCCTACTTCGATTTCGTTGAAATTAGTTTTCTAGGCAGTATGGATTCGACAAAAAAATTTTATAGAAAACTTTAAAATACTAACCTTTAACCTTGCAAATAGATAATTTTTACTAGATATTTATCTGAAATACCTATACTCGGAAATATATAACATGCTGACGGTGTCCGTCAACTAATTTCTGGTCATAACTATAAAACAACATAACCTCAAAATAATAGAAATATCTTCCAGTTAATGCTCTATTTCTAAAGTTTTATTCAATAAAGTACTATTTTTATTTTAAATTCAATATAGTATTATACAAATTACTTTATATATATATATTTATAGTTACTGTAGACATTTCCTGAGCATTAATTGTTATTCCTGTCATATTCTGTGTCGACACAATATTTTGTGCAATAGTATTATTTATTATTTTGTTCAATATTTTCAACTTTGTTCTGCTCGCACCGTAACTCAAAGTTTTGCATATTCTTTTTAAAAATTTCTCGTATTTCTGACGGAGTACAACTTTTTTCTTGACTCATTTTTATTAACTTTAATAATATATTTATTTTTAATTATGACAGATGGGAAGAAGCTTTGTTGTGTTCAATTGTTTCTATCATGGCATATTTGGTTCCTTTAACATTTTATTAAATTGTAAAAGTATTGCTAACCCAAAGAGAAAATATTAATTAAAATGGAAAAAAGCTACTATATTTTTAAAGTTTTTCAAATTTCAAAGACCCAAATAGAAAAAGTATTATAAAATACACGGTTCATAAGACAATTAGAGCACTTGTACTTTAGAAAACTCACCGCTTCGCGGGTCGTTTTCTAAATTGAACGCGTGCTCTAAGATAATGTCTTATGACACTTGTATCCTAATATACAGGGTGTCTTTTTTCTCGCTCAGATTGCATTTTTTTGATTTCGACCTCTTCAGATGATTTTCGTAGTTTTGAGGGGGAAATCGAATGGCGCAGGTTTTTTTCACCTGGGGTGCCCTGCGCAGGGCAACTTTTTTTTTTAAAATAGGAACCCGTTTTATTTTTATCGCAGGTTTCGAACCTTCAGTAAAAAACAAGCAACATTCGTCCCAAACATTTTTTTATTCGAATCGATCCTGAAGTTTTCAACGACGAATTGTTACACTACCCACAAGATAGAGCCCCGGCTCATTTCACGATACCTGTTCGCCAATGGTTAAACGATCATTTTCCTGTACAGTGGACCGGGCGACTCGGCCCCGTCTTATGGCCAGCAAGATCACCAGACTTAAAAAATTAGTTTCAACCTCAAAATTGTTTCTGATTTCATTTTGCCACTTACTTTGTCTGAGTTCAGGATCGATTCGAATAAAAAAATGTTTGGGACGAAAGTTGCTTGTTTTTTAATGAAGGTTCGGAACCTGCGAGAAAAAAAAACGGGTTCCCATTTAAAAAAAAAGTAGCCCTGCGCAGGGCAGCACCTGAACACCGCAGGTGAAAAAAACCTGCGCCATTCGATATCCTCCTCAAAACTACGAAAATCATCTGAGGAGGTCGAAATCAAAAAATGTTTTTTTTTTTTATGATCAAACACAAGCACTATAGGAAAAATCCTTTAGGGTACTCTGGGAGTGGTGCGTGTGCGCAAAAACGAATTCACGTTGGTTTTGAATCGTTGGAGGTTATATTCGTTGGGAAAAACGACCTCGGGAAGGTCGTTCCATAAGGATGAAGTCCTCCAGATGAAAGAGTTCTTAAATAGTGAAGTTCGAGGAGTACTAAGCTTAACCACATATGGATGGGCGGCAGTGGTTCGTCGTGTATTTCTGCTATTCGTCGCTCTGGGCGGAATTAAGAGGGCAAGGTCAGCCGAGCACCTTCCATAAAAATATCTGTAAAAGAGAGTCAAATCCCCAACCTGTCTTCGATGTTCTAGGCTGTCGAGGTTCTTCGTCAGCTCGTGGTCTCCGATCAGAAGAATAGCCCTCCTTTCGATGGAATCCAGTAGCCGAAGAGTATGTTTGGATGCAGAGCTCCAGACATGAGAGCAGTATTCTAGTGATGGTCGAATCTGGGCTTTGTATAGTGTCAAAAGTTGTTGAGGTGTGTACAACTTTCTGGTTCGGAAGAGTACGCCAAGCTTCTGAGAAGCTATCTTGGCGATTGCCACAACGTGGTTATGCCAAGACATATTTCCTCCCAGATTGACACCCAGCAAATTAATAGATGAAGCCAGTGGGATTGCGTGTCCGGCAATGACTATATCCGGTTCTGTAATGTTAACCTTTTTAGAGAAAACTGCTGCCTGGGTTTTCTTAGCGTTAAATTCGACTTGGTTACTGTCACCCCAAGCCAAAATTTCTTCCAGGTCTTTGTTGAGGCGTGATACTTCATGCTGTCTACGAAGATGTGCGTCGGCAGCCGATGTTTGCGAATTCAAAGAGAAAGATGAGATAAGTGTGCTATCGTCAGCAAAACTAAATATCGGATTTTTAGTTTTCACCAGAAGGTCGTTAATGTAGAGTAAGAAGAGAGTGGGAGACAATATGGACCCTTGAGGAACACCGGCACTGAGCGAGAAAAAATGGTGTTCGGGTTTTAAAAAGACACCCTGTATATTAATATACTGTCAAACTTGTATTAAGGATGACTTATGTCATTCAGTACCAAAATATGACTGAAATATCAAATAGCTTTCTTGGATGTTCATTTTACAATTTAATCTCAAGTATTTAAACCGCAATGCGAAAATTGTTCCCATTGCGTGTTAAAAATGCTCATGATTTTGCCTCTTTTGTATATTGCGTGCGTAAACTAAAATTATAAGAGGGCTTTAATGAATTGAATATTTTAAATTTGCTTTGTCGTTTGTGTGTACAGGGTATTTCTTCGGGTGTGTTCGGGCATTCGAGTTCTTAAAATGCGTCCCTAGATAAATTTTTTTTGACCGCTCTAGCGCCATTTTCGATACTTTCTGGGACTATTTATTAGGTTGTGATCAAAGATAGAATGTTGCGGTTTTCACTTTATGGCTCTCTTATAGTTTTTAATCTACAGGGTGATTTTGAAAATCTTCGCTTTTTAGACATTCCTCACTTTAGCACCCACGGAATTTAACAATTTTTGAAATAGAAACGGAAAGTGTATTTAATTTTAAGTTATTTAGAAAAAAAAATTTGCGGATGAACCATTTTTTACAAAGATATTTACAAAAAACCAGATACAGATTAGATTGTATTACAAGGGAATGATTGGGAATGTTTTTACCCGTTTCTTAACTATTTCTTAAAAATCCAAATTGCTAACATACACACACAACAAGAATAACATTAAAGGGCTGATTATTAGAAAAACAATAGCATAAAGAGTTGATTATTTAAAAAAAACTACTAATATTGGCAAGTTAAAATTATAATAACATGATGTTATATTATAATATCAAAACTACTTTCTTTCGACCACAAAATATTAATACTCTCTTCCACAACTTGTCACTGGTGATTGTATTAATGCATTGTTGTCAATTCAGAAAGTTATACTTCAGTTGATAAATTTCGTTAACGTATTATTTGATTTACAATGGAAGTTAGTAATATATTTGAATTGATGGAAATAGGAAATCGGCTACAAAAAGTGTAGCGGGGTGGGTTTTCACTCGTTTTCCCAGGGCACTGTCAAGTTATGTAACGTTCTTGTGTTTTCCTGCGCCGAATACAGAAGGAAATCGACTACAAAAGGTGTAGCGGGGCGGGTTTTCACTCGTTTTCCCAGGGCACTGTCAATTTATGTAACTTTCTTGTGTTTTCCTTCGCCGAATACAGAAGGAAGTCGGCTTCAATAGGTGTAGCGGGGCTGGTTCTCACTCGTTTTCCCAGGGCATTGTCAATTTATGTAACTTTCTTGTGTTTCTTTTCCGAATACAGAAGGAAATCGGCTTCAAAGGTCTTGCACTTGTTTTTTAATTATTTTTCTGTTGAATAAAATTTTTGGAAGTTGCTTTGTGTTTCCAAAACGATGCCTTTATTATGTTTCCTGTAAATTTGTATATGATAGTAAACGTGGCAACCATGTTTGCGAATGACTGACGTAACTGTCTTAAACGGGGGGTTTTCGCATAAATATTGCTGTCAAAGTCAACCTTTTTTTCAATTTTTCTTAAGAAAAACTGTATCATCTGCAAATTTTTTTGTTTTAAAGTGTTCTATACAACCATATCTTCACATTGCATTTTCAAAAATTGTTAAATTCCGTTGGTGCTCAAGTGCTCCAGACCCCTTTTTAAAATTTTTCCTGTCCCTTTCAATGCAGTTTCTAAAAAATTCTAAAAATTTTAGCTTACCATCGTATTTTCACGATTTTTTAACATCTGGTTGAGGCAACGATCTGTTATGTCCGCTTTAATAGAAAAATTACTTTTAATAAGGATGTAGTTTTACTATGGTTTATTCATAATAATGCTAATTTATAATGAAAGAAATTATTTCTCTACGGCTATAAAGGGTATAATGTAAAAAAAAAAACAGGCAGCAGTTTTCTCTAAAAAGGTTAACATTTCAGAACCGGATATAGTCATGGACGGACACGCAATCCCACTGGCTTCATCTATTAATTTGCTCGGCGTCAATCTGGGTGGAAATATGTCTTGGCAATCGCCAAGATAGCTTCTCAGAAACTTGGTGTACTCTTCCAAACCACAGAAAGTTGTACACACCTAAACAACTTTTGACACTATACAAAGCCCAGATTCGACTATCACTAGAGTACTGCTCTCATGTCTGGAGCTCTGCACCCAAGCTACTCTTCGGCTACTGGATTCCATCGAAAGGAGAGCCATTCATCTGATTGGAGACCACGAGCTGACGAAGAACCTCGACAGCCTAGATCATCGAAGATAGGTTGGGGATTTGACTCTCTTTTACAGATATTTTCATGGAAAGTGCTCGGTTGACCTTGCCCCCTTAATTCCACCCAGAGCGGCGAATAGCAGAAATACACGACGAACCACTGCCGCCCATCCATATGTAGTTAAGCTTAGTACTCCTCGAACTTCGTTATTTAAGAATTCTTTCATCTGGAGGACTTCATCCTTATGGAACGACCTTCCCGAGGTCGTTTTTTCCAACGAATATAACATCCAACGATTCAAAACCAACGTGAATCGCTTTTTGCGCACACGCACCACTCCCAGAGTGCCCTAAAGGATTTTTCGTATACCTATTGCTTGTGTTTGATCATAAAAAAAAATACGGTTTGTATCTTTAAGGTGTAATTTCTAAAAAAGTTATGAATACACCGGTAAATAAAATTCACTCAGGCGCGTGTGCATCTCATATGGGCGCCACTCTAAATGGGCGCCAAACCGGAGATTTCTTAAGGCCGTATTACAGTCGGGAATTTTTATGGCGCCAGCAATGGCAATTATAATTCAAGGATTCAGGCGCAGTACACCGTTCTCCGTACTACAGTCAGAAATTCTACTCTTCTGACAATTAGAATGACACGGATTCATGCGCAGTACACTGTTCCCGATCAGCTGTCTCTCATTAACAAAAATGGGGCAGGCGCCATTTTAATTGCTCTTGCCGGCGCAATTGGGTAGACATGGATTATTCTGTTATTTTTAACTGTTTATTATTTGGCCGAACCAGGAATGAACAGGTAATGGCCATTTAAACCCACTGGTACTTAAATTAGCAGTTTACATTCTTTATTTATTATTATGGACTGCTAATTCAGCAACTATTTGCACCTCCTATTTGTAAATAGCAATAGCTGCTTTAACTGGTAATCAAAACGAACAGGTTTGCACATCTCTCATTCTGGGGATATTTTAGGGATTTCAACAGTACCCACTGACCGTTGGCAATGCTCCAGCTGATCGAAAACGGTTTACTGCGCATGAATACGTGCCATTATAATTGCCGGCGCAAGAGAAAAAATTGCCTAGTCTAATACGGCCTTTAGACGCGTTAAGAAAAGAGAATGAATTTTTACAGTAAATTTTCAATTTTTCTACAATTTACAACCAACAGTCAAAATGATGCAAAGTTTAACGATTTATATTAAAACTAAAAGTTTACACATAATTAAAAAGGGCGGTCGAAATTTTATAGTGCCGGTGGTAAAAGATAATCGGGTGCATTAAATCTGAAAACCGCTTAAAACAGGAATGTTTTTCTTTCAGCGTCCTGCATAAACAAACGAGCACGGTACAGCAAAATTGCTAATTACCCACCGACAGAGAAAATTTGCTCACCGAATTCATCTCTCTACTTACTCTTAACATTATAAATCCAGTTTACAATTATACGTTTTTCAAAACGTTCCTTCTTTTTCTCTTCATTTTCTCAAGATATATTCGGGCAGGAATATATAATATTTTTGTAAAAATGATATTAAATCTATGTTACTCCATATTTTTAAGGATATATTTTATGTTTGACATAAATCTTCATTAAACTGGAAATTAGTCGTTGAAAGCAACTTTTTAACGATTGATTAATAATGATGGTTTTCCGCCCTTATCTAATTTAATGGCCTTATATTTTGTTTCCCTTAACTAAGCTTTAAAAAATAAATAGTTGGAAAAATTCCCGGTATTAGGAAGAAAATAATAATTTTTACTTTAGAACATAACTTTAAAATTTAAAAAATTTCCCTATAAAAAATTGTTGGTGCCCAGATTACCTCCATCTTTAAACACGCGACGCCGACGGGCGACGCCCACAAGAGTCGACGATGAGCGGCTTTGGAATTAAACCTAACAGCAGTGACCACCACACACCTGTAAATTGTCGGTGACAGGTATGAGGAACTAAAATCCGCTACAGTGTAGTCACCTAGTCATGGGTAACACCTTCAATTTTCTGGTGTCGTTACAATTACACTGACACTGCTTATCGAATGTAATACCACAAGATGTGTCGGGATTACCTCCTTCGGAGTCGTAGTGTTGTTGCCGGGTAACGCGTTTCGTGTCAGGTAAAAGTATTAGGTAATACCGAAACATCGAGTTGTATTCAAAGGATTATACAACGAAATAAAGTACATATATCTTTCTGAGTTAAACATTTTTATTACAGTAATTATTGTTAATTACGAAATTACAATTATTATAGTTAAAACTTGAACTATTGGATAAATTATTATCATAGGTTGGAGGTGTTTGAAATTGGGCTTCAGCATCAGAAGTAGATGACGATGTATTTTCGGCTCTCATTTGCGACAAAATCTTCAGATGATGCTGCTCGCTGAGCTGGAGATAGGGAGTAACAGAATTTATAGAACTATGGCCCGTTATTTTGATAACTTCCTGGAGATTAGCACCTGAACTGCTAAGGGCACTTACTGTTGAAGCTCTATTAGAGTGATTCGTAATCTTTTTATTTTTCGTATCTAGGCCGATGTTGATTGCTCCCATTTTTGTCCAGTTTCTTATAATGTTAATAGCTGCTGGACAATTCTTAAACCATGGGAAATTATCATTCTGTTTCCATTTCTGATTGACCGTCAAAAAGAATCGATTAGTTTTAATGTTTTCGCCTCTTTTGGACATTAGCTTAAAATATAACCGTATTGGACATAAATCCGGATTCACAAGATTTTTTACAAGCCACTTACTTTCGCATGTTCGACTTGCTCCTCCTTGCGCCGTTTTAGAAAATATTGGGTTGTATTCCAGACGACCGGTACTAGACCCGTTATTATATTTTTCCTCCTTAAAATATTCCAATAGCAAAAAAACTGCTTCATTTCCCCTCCATGCTAGTTCGGATGCAGCTATGTGGCTATGTGGCTCCGTTGAAGCACATCTGGGGTATTTTCATCCAAACTAAAGGCCATTTTTTCTATTTCCTGTCTCGTCAAACCCGTGGAACTCTCCTTTCGTGCACCAGGTACCGCCTGCAACTCTTTTCGTTTTGCATTACGGGCAAAACGGGCGCTTTGAAAAACCATGTCATTGAATGGATCTATGTGGCGATTATATTTTTCAAAATATAGTTCCTGGAGCATTTTGGCCGTTTTGTTCCATAAAAGCTTGATCACACCTTCTTTACAATCGCTTCCGTCGGATTTTCGCATATTATATGCCCAGTCTTTTAAAATGTTGCACAAATCCTTGTCTGTTGACATTTTCTCAATTTCGGAACTTCGCGCAAGGCAAAACTCAGTAAACTGCTTCCATATATATTTGTCGGAACGCTCGGTATTTTTGGGCTTCACATTTTTAATAGCATCGTCGACTTTAGACAACAAAATTTTACCAAATCTTTCTTTTGCCATTTTGTAACAAGAACTGACAGAAATTACTTCTGAAGTAATTTGTCAAAAAATGACAATTACAACAATGTGACCACCAAGTGATAATCACTTAAATGATTATCACTTATTAATCATATCCTTCTATATGGGAAAAATATACATGGAGTTGTATAATCGTATCAACACAGTATATCAGCACTTCGCTCCAAATTGTGCAGTTTCGGTTTCACGATCATAACACCCTAAAATGACACTGACACTGCTTTTTACAATTGCGCCATATGGCACAGTATCTGCTGGTATCAGTTTTTTTTCGTTTCTGGAACAGAAACATGACAGATCATAATATGAAGCACCTCGCACGGTATTTTTCAGCGGTGGATCCAATCAGATAATTAGTAAATCGCGACCATGACCCTCATAATAATTAAATCTTAGCTCAACCATAGGCAACCCACAGTACGTGTATATTGTGTATCATGAATCTAAATATTAAATATGGAAAAGAGGCAACAGTGTTATGAAAACAAGACTCTGTATAATGGCTACATTGGGCTACATCTGTTCCATGCGAAAGAATAGTTTCAAAAGTGGAAAAAAAACAAATAAAACGTCTCGAGTGATTTTTTAAAACTGTAATTTAAACAATAAAGATTACTCTATCTTTTTCGTGCATGACCTTTATCGTTTTGTTATAATGTCAAAGATGAAAGCTATTAAAAAATAAATAAAATTTTCGAATTCCTCCAGGGTGTTTCAGAATAAGATGCTGACCCTTAATGTTGTGAATCCTTAGGTGATTTTAAGAAGAAAAGTTCAAATTAACATATATCCTTAACCTATCAACTTTCGAACTACAGGGCGTTAAAGTTTTAAGAAAAAATCGTTTTTCTATCATAACTTTAACAACTTTCTAGCTATTTTTATGATTTTTCACACATGCCCTCTAAGCATCAATAGAGTTTTTTTTTTGGTGTAGAAAATTATTAAAAAATTTTAACCAGTGGCGTCCTGAAAGGGTTTGGACTAGACATTTTGGAAAAATATTATGTACGCCATTGCTTTTTCTCAAGATAAAAAATATTTTTAAAATACTCACTCATTTTAGGCCACATTTAATATCTCGCCATTTTATCGTCCGACAAACAGTTTCCGACAAAAAAAAATAAAAAGCATTAAATGCACATTCGCTATGTGCCTATGGTCTCTAACTAGTAGGCTATGAACTTTGTTAAGGAAACAATGACAATAACGAAATATTTAGTAATAGTTTGACAGCTATTTATTTATGTACACGGCTTTCCACTTAACTTAAATTTTCAAAACGTAATACTTTTTAAACGTATAAGTATCATGGTAAATTTTACAAATGTCGAGTTTGCGGATATGCATTACCTGTACGGGCTTGCAGAAGCCAGACGATTATACCAAGAGCGTTATCCAAATAGAATAGTTCCGGAGGCACGAACGATTTCAGGAACTCACAGAAAGTTATGTGAAACGGGATCTGTTGAAACAAAAAACTACTTTAAAAGGGGCACACCAAACTACACGAACACCGGAAACCGAAGAAGCTGTTTTAAATTTAGTGGAACAAAACCCTAATATAAGTACCAGAAAAATTGGAAATATTTTAAATATTACTCATGTCCTAGTCTGGAGAATTCTTCAAAGTTATTTGTTATATCCGTACCATATTCAACGGGTCCAGGCCCTACTTCCTAGGGATTTTCCATTACGCATCAATTTCTGCCAATGGTTTATTCAAATGGTTACCGAAAATCAACAATTTGATGCCAAAATTTTGTTCGCGGACGAAGCTAATTTTTCCAGGAACGCCATACAAAATTTTCATAACAATCACTTCTGGGCAGAAGAAAACCCACATGCCATTACGGAATCCCACCACCATTTATCGTTTTGTTATATATGTTAAAATATAATCAAAGAATTTTATGTTCCTTAAGTTTATAATTTGTTTGTTAATAAAAAAACTTTTAATAAAAATTTATTTACAATTTCAGTACGACTCTGTAGTACAGGTGTATTTCCCCCCGCCGGGAGTGTATCATAAAAGTATCATTGTATCATATGAGACAGGCACCAAGGCTGTTTCAACACTTAGTACACCCAGGCAGGTGTCAATACAATAGTGTTATTCAACACAGTGTTACCCACGGCTAGTCCCCAGTCTTCAGTGGCTGGTTAATTCTTAACATCTTGCGATTACTTTTTAAACTATCAAGTTCACATTTAGTACAGAGACTACGCCTAACGACTCCTATCATTATGTTATAAAAATGTTCCTTTACTGTGACACCGGAATCCACTTTACCTGAAATTCAAATTTAATTTTTAGCATATTTTTTTTGTTTTGATAGTTATTGGAGAAATGTCATGTCATATTAAAGACAAAGGAATATCTAATAAAAAAGGTACTCTTTATTTGAGTCGATAAACCACACCATTTAGGCGCAATACAGGTTTTCGTTTGTTAGAAGTAAAATCAGTTTTCTAAATGGAAGCAAGAAAGAGTTTTGAGTGTTCCCCTTTTTGTTCTATGACTTACTACCTTTATTTTAACATGTGGAATCACCCCTTCAAGTATCTTGTTGCATTATCCGGCCACTATGTATTTAGGCTATTTGTTCAGGTCGCTATTCAGATAGTGGACAAACATCACACAAGACAATGATCAGTTTATCAGATCAACTTATTAAAAACGTATAATGAATAAAACTTTGTTTAAAAATAATCGCGTCATTTAATTTTCAAAGATTATTGATTAAAGTTTGTAAGATGCAGCAACAGCAATTAAGTTACCCAGCTTAAAGACGCCAACTCAAGTTAAAGTCCAATAAAATATCGGGCGTTCCTCCTATCCCACTTTGCGACAGATTTCAACTTAGCGAAGCGAAAGGAAATAAATTTTCGGAAGATTTATAGTGACTCAATAAAGTAGTGCAGCTTAGATGTTTTATACGGTGAACAAAGTGGGAGAGGTAAAAGCATGAAGAGCAAACAGTAAACGTGTCATCAAGGGGTGGGAGGTGGGGCGGGGGGTTATGGTGGTTAACAAAAACAAATTTTCGTATGGTAAGGTCCATTAGTTATTGACTTGGCCCTTTCATTTTGGAGAATCGCCTAGTTATATTGTTTACAAAATAAATTATAAGAGCTACTAGAGAATGTTCGTGTTCCTGTAACCGTAAAACAAACCAGAACGATCAACTTGAGAGAAGTGATTATATCTCTTAAGGAAGAAAGAGAGGAGGACATCCATAGAAGTGATTATACCTTTCTCTAAGGAACGCAAAGAAAGGGAGATAAAGGAACAATGACTTCTCTCGATATGATCGTTCGATTCAAGAATATACGTCCAGGTCTAGCAATATTCGGGCGAGAGGTTTCCAGGGCTGTGAATCGGTCGCGGTGGTCCTACTGCTTGGCCTTGGCAAAATTTCCAGACCAAGCACCACTAGACTTTTGTCTATGGGGCTGGTTCAAAAATGAAATTTAGGAAGTAAAAGTCTACACTTGATCATCATCACAACCGATAAGTAAGCATGTGGTATGTTAATATGGTCCATAGTTATTTAATTGGCCTTTTTATTTTGGAGAATCGCCACGTGGGCACTACTTAAACTTTTTATAAACTGAATTAAGAGGACACGAGAAGATAATTCTGTAAATATCGGAATGCAACTGTTTTATCAGGAAAATGAAGTTTCCAAAGTAAAAATTGACAGCCGAGATGCGCTAATTTGACGTATTAGAAATGCTGCAGCTAATATTAAAGAAATACACGAAGAAATCAGGAGAGCAAGAGCGCCCTTCGTATAGGAAGTAGATAATGTTTATAGGTCAATGGCGATATTTTTGAATATTTTTTAAAGGAACGTTATACGAGTTGCGAGAAGTTTTATGGGACAATAGGAATATGGCCTATAAGGACCTGAACAAAAGTTATCATCTCGGACATGATACATTAACAGAGCTTTTTGTTTGCCTTGGAGAATCGAACGATGAAGTAATGCGAAAAATAAAAAACCTACAATGTCATATTTTATCAGAACTTAAAAAAGATAAGTAATCCCTCAACTTCAGCGGAAAATACATAGAAAGAAGAATACTATAAGCTGTGTTTCTTAATAACATGTTAATATTGAAGTCTCTTTAGTTCGGAGAAATCCTTTTTAGATCGTCTGTCCATCGGGTCGGCGGTCGTCCCCTGTTTCTGAGTGCATGGGGTGCGATTCCAGTATTCTCCTCGTCGATCTATTGTCCGACATTCTTCCGACGTGGCCGGCCCAGTCCCATTTTAGGTATGTGATTTTTTCAATTGCTTCCGCTACTTTTGTTCTTCTGCGTAGTTCTTCATTTTGTCTCGTAGTGTAGCTCCTAACATGGACCTCTCCATGGCTCGTTGGGTTGTTCTTATATAATATGTCCTAAACGTCTTAACTTTTGAGATAGGTGTTAAATATTTTCAAAAATCTTCTTTTTTATTAATATCTGTGATACTGCTCTAGATATTTTTGTGATATTTGGCACACACTTTCTATTCATCAAGAGGCATTTTATGATGTATATCATGTTTTTTTATTCTAACCAGTGGCGTTCGTGCGGAAATTGCCCTCAGTATTTTTGAAGAAAAGAATGGTACGCCACTTTTTTTAAATAAAATGTTTTTTGAAATTGCCTTTCCTGGAGCGACGAGCAAATGTCCTCGTGATTTTTTGTCGTTTGAGTTTTCGTATAGAGAAAATTAAATTCATTCATTTGCGCTCTGTTATGAAATTAGGTAGTAACAAAGATTAAAAAGGATCTAGTAGGTAAGAAACAGATTTTGTTTTGTAAACATAAATAGTTTTGATAGTTGTCAACCTAGTCTAGTTGTCACGTATTTAAGTCATTCAATTTTTAACACCCTCTATCTCAAAAGTTAACTGTTAAGACGTTTCAAACATAATATGTTCATTTGAAGTTTTTTTCTCAAAATGGATCCAAGAATAACCCTACTTAAATATTAGCATATTATTAAGAAACATTCTGTAGAACAGAAAAATATTTAAGTATTTTAAAAAATATAAATTATTTAAAGAAAAGTTTTTCAATACTTTCTGAAGGTTTGAAGAAAAAGACAAGTTTGAGTAGATAATTGATTTCAATTAGTTAGAATTTTCTTAACTTTTGTATCAGAAGGAAGATTGGAAATTAGATCGAAATTGGAAAATGTTAATTTTATTATTTAATCAATACTTTCTATTAGTCAATATTTGATTTTTTTTCTTCCTGTCCTGCCGTGGAGATAAAACGTTTACTATTTTGCAGTAAATATGCCCTTATATGGTGTTCCTAAATGACGTGCTATTTATTATTTCATAGTGTGAGTCCTTACGTCATTTTGATGATGTTCTATTGTAGTTCATATGAACTTGATATGTGCGCAACGCCTTCAATTTCTTCCTAGGCGTTGATTTTTTTTTAGAAATAATTAGTTTTTAATATCTCCGAAAGTTTATTTAGACATTAATAAAACCCAATGGTATTGTAATCTACAGACCCTTTAATCCATTCATAAAACTCTTGGAAAGTGAAGCTGTGATTGTGTGAAATATATTGAAAATCAGTAATAAGTGGAAGAGAGAACTACATGTTTGTTGGCTGAATAGCAACAATATTGAAGTCTGGTTATCATATCATCATCCTCATCATATAGCAGCTTGTCTCGTCCACTGCTGGACATAAGCCTCTTTCAACCTAGACCATTTAGCTCGATCCTGGGCATCTTGGATCCAGTTCGGAGAAATCCTTTTTAGATCGTCTGTCCATCGGGTCGGCGGTCGTCTCCTGTTTCTGTGTGCATCATCTCTGGGGCGCCATTCCAGTATTCTCCTCGTCGATCTATTGTCCGACATTCTTCTGACGTGGCCGGCCCAGTTCCATTTTATGTATGTGATTCTTTCAATTGCATCCGCTACTTTTGTTCTTCTGCGTAGTTCTTCATTTCTGATTTTGTCTCGTAGTGTAGCTCCTAGCATGGACCTCTCCATGGCTCGTTGGGTTGTTCTTATTTTATTTACAGTTTGCTGTCCTTCCGTTTAATTCGCAAGTCTTATTATGTCTACCCATTCGTAGCTCATGTCCTAAGTATTTATAAGATGTTACGTATTTAATTTCCTTTTCTTCCATCGTTAGGTGTTGGCTGGGGACTAGGTTTGTCATAAATTGGGTCTTGGCAATGTTAATTTTTAAGCCTACCTTTTGAGAGACTACGGATAGTTCTGTGGCCATTTCATTTGCCTCGTCTAAGCGGTCTGTGATCATCACGATATCGCCGGCAAATCGTAGGTGGCCGAGGCTTTCTCCATCCACATTTACGCCTTTTAGTCTAGGTCCATCTTCTTAAATATGTATTCTATCAGGTTTGTGAACAGTTTTGGGGAAATTGTATGTATTTTCACTTTTGCCGTTTCATGTTCATATACAGGGTCCGCAAACGAAGCGTGGACGGAAGATTAAATCGAAGAACTTATCAACAATACTGAAACAGCTTGAGATATTGGATTAAAAGCTGCATGTTTTAAAAATATTTTACATTATACAGGGTGGCCCAAAAAAGTGTGACAGCATAAAGTTGTATTTTTTTAAATGGGACACCCAGTATTTTATTGCATATTTAGGTTCGTATTACTATCGTTTATAAGTGCCACAAATTTTATTTAATTTGGTTCTGTAGTTTCGGAGAAATAAATTAAAAACTAAAAACAAAAGTTTTGCAATCTTGAATAAAAAAATCAAAAAAAACAATCCAGAAATATTTTTTTAACCTCGGCATTGAGTAAAATTTATGACAAGAGGTCTAGAGATACTATGAATTTAATTGCGTTTATTTATTTTATACAGGGTGTTCATAATAAGCTTTCAAAAACCCCACATTTTAAGATCATTTTTCTCAAGTTTTTCAAATGGAACACCCTGTATATTATTTGGCTATTTGACGTAGAATTGATAGACAAATTATTTTTGTAATACAAGCATATAAGTTATATCCAGCAGTTTTCGAAATAATTGTAAATATTATAAATTATGTTGGTTAAATAGAGTTTTTATTGGGAAATTTTGTTATAGGCGACTAGACTAATAATTGTAAACTAAAGTAAATGTTCAAAATAGCTTCCTTTTACTCTTAGAGTTTACCGTATTTTAGTTATTTCGATATAAATTTTAAAAGCATACATTTTTGCTACTTTTATTATTTAATTTTATTTTTTATTCTTAATCGAGTTGCCATGATTTCTTTTTGTTTAGATTATCACTACGACAGTTAAATAAAATTATCTACATTTGTTCAGTCGTCGAAATTAAGTACTAACTTACACAAAATGTCGAATTTTACAACTTTAGAAACGGTAAATATGTTTTTTATACTGGGTAAATGTGCAAGAAATTGCCTCCTCGCGAGCAGAGTGTATGCTGAAAGATATCCAGATATTGAAAGAAAGCCGAGACCACAAACCTTCGAGAAGTTGTTGCAAAGATTTGTAGCAACAGGAAGCACTGCGTACACAAAAAGGATGATAATCAATAAACCCGTTATTAATGAAGAAAATGAATTAATAGTTCTGTTGGCAGTAGAGGAAAATCTTTAAATTAAATAAAAGGAAGCTATTTTGAACATTTACTTTAGTTTACAATTATTAGTCTAGTCGCCTATAACAAAATTTCCCAATAAAAACTCTATTTAACCAACATAATTTATAATATTTACAATTATTTCGAAAACTGCTGGATATAACTTATATGCTTGTATTACAAAAATAATTTGTCTATCAATTCTACGTCAAATAGCCAAATAATATACGGGGTGTTCCATTTGCAAAACTTGAGAAAAATTATCTTAAAATGTGGGGTTTTTGAAAGCTTGTTATGAAAACCCTGTATAAAATAAATAAACGCAATTAAATTCATAGTATCTCTAGACCTCTTGTCATAAATTTCACTCAATGCCGAGGTTAAAAAAATATTTCTGCATTGTTTTTTTTGATTTTTTTATTCAAGACTGCAAAACTTTTTTTTTTAGTTTTTAATTTATTTCTCCGAAACTACGAAACCAAATTAAATAAAATTTGAGGTACTTATAAACGATAGTAATACGAACCTAAATATGCAATAAAATACTGGGTATCCCATTTAAAAAAATACAACTTTATGCTGTAACACTTTTTTGGGCCACCCTGTATAATGTAAAATATTTTTAAAACATGCAGCTTTTAATTCAATATCTCAAACTGTTTCAGTATTGTTGATAAGTTCTTCGATAACGATTTAATCTTCCGTCCACGCTTCGTTTACGGACCCTGTATATGTTGTAGTATGGAAATGTATCGGTGGTTTCACGGTTTGGTTCTATCAGTTGGTTAAATATTAAAACAACCATACTTACCGATGAAAAGATAAATCCTTATTTAAAGAACCACTCTGTTACAAACTACACATGAATGCATCATGATTGTTTATAATAAAGACGATTTTTCATCAATATTCAGAAAAAAATCACAAATCAACCAAAATATATAATCAATCCGTTAGATCAAAGCGCAAACGTCGCAATCTTTACGAGAATAGTACTTCATTCATCTTTTGGATCCGAATCGTGGCGTAGTAGTTGTAAAATAAAAATAGCTGTTGCCAGAGTGCAGTTGGATTAGTTCAAGATTCGTTTGATACTTAATAACATTTTTTTAAAGAATCTCACATCGCCTTTTCATAGTCTATAGTAAAATTATTGGGAATAATTTATTTTAAAAGCAATTGCGGATTAATCTTAAAACAGTTCTAATTGCCAAATTGATAAATTTTTAATTGGAATTTTGCAAGATACCTTTGCGATAAATATGTCAATCTGTCTATGCTGCAATAATGACCGAACGAGGTGAGAATGGCTGTTTGCATTCGTTGCGTAGGCTAGAAATGTACATTTTTCTATCTGTAGTTTGTATTATCTTTTATAAAACCACATATTTTATTCGGAAAAGTTAATCTATCGACTTCCAGTGGCGTATCTGCAAATATATCCTCTGATATTTTTTACAAATAAAGTGATACCCCACTGACATGTGGATATTTCTTCTGATAAGCCTGTTATGAAATCGGTTTTTTGCGTTTTTTGAGACTCATTACCTATTATTATTTCTGACAATTAACAGACAATCACTTGCGATAGATGAAAATGACTGTGAGAGAAATTGGATTAAATTTATAATTAAAAATAATTGAAAAATGCATCGTACCCCATTTACGCAGGTAGCCAGCTCGGATGAGATATCTCGTGGTGTACGCACTCCCCAGTCGATAGGTCACACCAGAACGCGAGAAACCAAGGATTGATAGCCTTTGGTAGAGCATCGTATGACCGAGGATTAATAAATTAAGGCGAATAAGAACCATGTGTGTAACATGTCTAAGGCATAATGGAGAACAATTTGAGCAATATTTATGTGGGAGTTTAATAAATTTTCCATTTTTGTGTCTAATATTTAAATCACGCCAGTATTTTTTTAACATCCGTCATGACCTACTAAAAAAAAATGGTATATTTTGGAAAAACGTATAATTCGGGCCTAATACTAAGACTAAAAATAAAGTGTTATATATTTTTCAGAATCTTGTTGGAAACTAAATTATATTATTAAAAAATATATAGGGTGACCCATTTAAAACAAGCAAATTTGTTTATTTTCCTTGAAATCTATTGAATGGAGAAAAAATCTGAGTACGTCACTGGATTTTACGTAAAAAACTACAAAAAGAACATTTTATTTCTCTTTGATACGTTACGGCGTAACCGAGATATGGGGGGTGTCCCAAAATGCACAATTCTCAAAAACATCCCGTATATCAAAAAAAAAACGGCGGCCTAGAAAAATTGTGATTACGATATCTTCTATTTGACAAAAAAGTAGCAAAGTGTTGCGAAAACAGCATCCTTCTAACTTTACTAATAACTGAGATACCCCGTAAAACAACGCAAAAATGGACACCCTGTACTGCCCATTTCGCATATTATATCATCAGGAAGCAAAAAATGAAATGTAGGTCGGTTTGGCGCTCGGGTTTGTAGAATAATATAAACTTAAATAATTTATGGCTCAAGCAGTGCCTTCGCTCCATATTTCATTAGGCCACCTTCAAATACCTGCCGGGTAAATGAGCCACGAGCGGATGGAATTTGTATTATACGACCCTTTTAGTTTTATGACAAGAATTTCAGTTATAGAGCATGAGGGAGTTTACAATGTCGATGTTGGACTCTCTCTAATTCAAATTATTAAATATAAGAGAACTTTTTGTTCTACACAAAAGCAGAATTATTTCGTTATCATAATTACATAAGGTCGTATGTGAAATTTGTAACATATTAATATCATCGTATCTAAAATTTGTCTCTTCTACAATATAACAGAAGTCTGTAAATGATTTTTAACGGAAATATCTAAAAAATAGCAAATATTCAAAGATAAATTTATTAAATGGTTTAACAGTCGAGCTGCGAAATGATTACTTTGTCAGCAAGAGTTTACAATTGGTCAGTAGAAACAAACATGTCTAGAAGCAGTTTACTGCAGAGGTCCCAGGGCACTGTCAAGTTATGTAACTTTCTTGCGTTTTCATTTGCCGAATAGAGGAAGAAATCGGCTACAAAAGGTGTAGCGGGGGCGGGTTTTCACTTGTTTTCGCGGGGCACTGTCACGATTCAGAAATGTTTGCTGCCCATAAGTTGCTGACCAACTAGCCATTTTGGCTGACCGATTACATTTTTCTGTTCGCAATGATAAGAATATTTTGCTAACCAGTTAAATGATACCCATATTGAAATGACGTATGTGACAAAATGGTTTTTACAATACCACAATAGTACATTAAGATACAAGTTTCATAAGACATTATCTCAGAGTATGCGTTTAATTTAGAAAACGACCCGCGAAGCGGGGAGTTTTCTAAAGTACAAGTGGTCTTATGAACCGTGTATTTTGTAATACTTTTTCTATTTGGGTCTTTAAAGTCTGAAAAACTTTAAAAAATATAATGGATTTTTCCATTTGAATTAATATTTTCTTTTTGGGTTGGCAACACTTTTGCAATTTAATAAAATGTTACAAATATCAAATATGCCATGATAGAAACAATTGAACACAACAAAGCTTCTTCTCATCGGTCATAATTAAACATAAATATATTGTTAAAGTTAATAAAAATGAGTCAGGAAGAAAGTTGTACTCCGTCAGAAATACGAGAAATTGAAGAACATAATCGAGAAAAACTTTTAAAAAGAATATGCAAAACTTTGAGTTAAGGTGCGAGCAGAACAAAATTCAAAATATTGAACAAAATAATACTATTGAACAAAATATTGTGTCGACACATAATCTGACAGGAATAACAATTAATACCCAGGAAATGTATACAGTAACTATAAATATACAGGGTGTTATGGAAATGACGTATTATATTTAAATGGGTGACTCCTGGGGTGTCCTAGAGAAGCGCTACATATTTTTTTTTTTTAAATCGAACGTTTAAAAAGTGGGGTAATTCACCCGTAAACCCACCCGGTTACTCCTCAGCACATTCATATATGATCATATTACATTGCCAAGCTGCGTAATCAACAGATGTTCAAGCCCAATGTTGCCAAATTGTTCGTGTAAAACTTTAGATTCTTATAAAAATAAATATTTAGCTACCTAGTATCCAAATAGAAGTGAATCCAGGTGCCAGTACACTAGCAAGTAATCCAGGGCACAGAGACATCTTCAGATTTTTGTTTCTTTTTCTATGGGAAAAGCTTTATGCTCATCACGTACCTTGATGATAATGTGGAACTGCAAATAAGCTTATACCCACTAAACCCCATTCGGCCTCTTATTTCCAATCTCTCGGAACATTTGCACTAAATCACTTAAAGAAACACACAGACACCCACGAGTTTCCAATTTTATTTTTTTTTGAAAATATGCACTTATTAGATTACACAAAAACAATAAATACTAACGCATAATTACACTTTACAAATAACCTACCGTACACATAAAATAACAGCACTATAGGATACAAATTATTTCGCAATAGAAATTCAGAAATAATAAAAACGCTAATTTCTAATGGCCTAATCAGAAGAATGATGAAATAATTATGTTGACAGACCCTTCGAGTCTAAGCTTCCCTCCCTTTAAAATAAATGGGCCCGTCTAGTCGAATATGCAATAGTGCTGGGACATCGAAACGGAACATCGATGTTCAAACATCGACATTTAAAAAAGTATATTTGCGATTAGGAATAAATTAGATATAAAAAATAAAAATAAATTTGTTATTAGAAAGAATTGAAAAATTATGAAACGTCAAAAAACAAAAATTTAAAAAAATAATATAAACAACAAAATAAAGCAAATATTAAAACATAATATTTTATAACTGCATGAATTCCAGTCACTAACAACTTGTAAACTATTTTTTTTTTGTAAAACTAGATTAATGATGATTCCTTGCAAGCTATTTCGTTTTTGGGGCCATAGTTTCGCCGGCTTTGGAAAAAAAAAATTTCGTTCTGGATAAGCTGGCCAAATACTTCTCGCAATTGCGCCGCGAAAATGGAATCCGTATTACAGTCGGCAATTCTAGCCTTCTGTCAATTAAAATGGCACGGATTCATGCGCAGTGCACCGTTCTGAGCTGTCTCGCATTGCCAGAAATGGGGCACGCGCCACTTTCATTGCCATTGCCGGTGCAAGTCTGGGTAGAGATGGATTATTCTGTTACTTTTAAATGTTTATTAATTGGACGAAGCACCTATGAACAGCTAATGGCTACTGCCATTTGTAAGTAGCAGTAGCTGCTTTAACTGCCAGTAAGATCTTTGCTGCCAGTCAAAACGAATAGGTTTGCCCATCTCTAATTCTGGGGGTATTTTAGAGATTTCGACACTACCAACTGCTGTTCTGACTGTCAGCAAGGCGCCAGTTGATCGAAAACGGTTTACTGCGCATGAATTCGTGCAATTATAATTGCCATTGCACCGGAAATTTTTATTGTCGACTCTAATAAGGCTTTTAGCAAATGAAATCAAAAGCTTTCGCTCTTATTTTCTTGTGCTGGGAAAATTGAGTTTAAGATTACAACCTAGTTTTCTTGTTTTGTTATAACATTGAACCTCGAAAGGTAAACATCGATGTCGACATCGATGTTTGACCTCTAACATCGATGTCGAAAACATCGAACATCGGTACCAGAACATCGATGTTTCAAAAACATCGATGAACATCGCCCAGCACTAATATGCAATGGTTTTGCAGATGAGCTGTTAATAATACGTCATTTCCATGTTCCTCTAAAATTAGACCGCCGTTTTCATACTCAACGACGGAACCAACGTGTTGTTTAGACAATAAGGGCGTACTTTTGTCTACACAGTAGCACTTTAAAATATTAATTCAGATTGAACGGTACTTCGATGTGTTGTGACGCGAAAACTATGTGATTTTGTGCTGTGAGTACTTGGTGTTTTTTTATAAATTAAGTTGGTTTTAAATAAGTCCGAAAAGGTAAATAAAATTGCATTTTTTTTCTAAAGGGTAAGTGGCATTATAAACTCAGTCAGTTCAAGTTTATAAATCAGAGATTGTTTCCCAGCGAACTGAACTGAACGTAAAAGTTTATAATAATGTACCCTGAAAAATAAACAACTTGCAATCTGTCAAACGGTTATTGACTTTCTAAAGAGTTTACCCTGAAGATGTGACAACACTGTTGACATATGTTGCTTTGTTTACCTTCCTGACAGGGGCACAATGTGCTTATTTTTGGTTTGACATAAGGTCATGTACAGGGCATATTAAATTAAAGCGCCATTTTTGGATATTTTTCTTCAATTTGTTTTCATCTCAGGAATTGCCGATTTAAATATAATACGTCATTTCCATAACACCCTGTATATATATAAAGTAATATATATTAATTGAATTAAAAATAAAAACAGTATTTTATTGAATAAAACTTTAGAAATAGAGCATAAACTGGAAGATATTTCTATTATTTTTAGGTTATGTTGTTTTATAGTTGTGACTAGAAATTAGTTGACGGACACCGTCAGCATGTTATATATTTCCGAGTATAGGTATTTCAGATAAATATCCAGTAAAAAAATTTTTGAGTAAAAATGATCTATTTGCAAGGTTAAAGGTTAGTATTTTAAAGTTTTCTATAAACATTTTTTGTCAAACCCATAATGCCTAAGAAAACTAATTTCAACGAAATCGAAGTAAGCCTAAATGTCGAACCCTACTTGCTGCCAACATAAGAAAAATAAAATTTCAGTTTCATAAAGTGGCAGGTTATTAAATTTTTTTGCATTTCATAATGTAGATATTGTGAAACCCAAATAGAAAAAAAATCTTATGTACGGCAAGTTGAAGATATTATCCTATAATTAGGCACAAATTAATAATATAAACATCACATAAAGTCGTATGTATCCACTTACAACCTTGTGTCAAACTAATACTTGAAGCTTATTATAATAGGTTTTTTTACATTAAAAATATTATTTACGTTCTCTAAGGTTCGTTAGTATTTTTTATTTATCTTTCTCATTTTAAATTTTTCAATATTATAAGTCTCTTTATCTCAAAACTACTTATTTGAACATACGACCTTATGTAATTATGGTAGCGATTTATTTGTATAAGCGTGTGGAGATGAGCTACTTTCCGCGTAAATTTCTGTGTAAAAAGTTCTACTTTTTCGGACGCCAAACAATGTGTTGTTCATCTCGTCTGCCAGAAAGATTTTTTTCTTCTTTATTGAAATCGAGGAAGGAATTGTTGAGATAAAAGCTTGTGGCATACATGTTCTGCTAGAGTTCGAACTTACGGGAAAAATAACGGTTCAAATTAACAATATCACTGACGGCTGACGTCTCTTGACTAATTATATGGGTTTGTTTATAAATATTCATGACAATGACATAAAGTGATTTTTCTCGCTTAGCTCAATTTATTGTTATTTTCATATCTGGTAAGTCTTTATTGTACATTTCTTTCGATTGCCATAAAAAACCTGATGTCATGGAATCATCCATACGCGCATCCACAGCAAACAAAATATATTTATTGATAAACCAACCCGAGCTTTTCCTACACTCACTTTATGAAATTAAATGGCGCTTTTAACTTAATGCCGGTGCGGTTTGTCCTTTTTCATAATTAACTAGACAGTCAGATATTTTACTCTTTCCGGTTTCCAAGTGTTTTCCAGACAATAGCTTTCCCACGGCGAGCACTAAAAGGAAATCTTGTTATTAAATGTTCAGTTGTTATTTACAAAAAGTGCAGGTTGAATCTGAAAATAAAATACCTGTCAAAATTTGATATTATAAAATTTAATTCATCTGAATTCATTAAATCAAAAGTGGTACAAAATGATGCCCATTCACAACAAAGTCCACGTTTGCAAGATGTACTTGATGACATGTTAATATTTCAGAGTTAGATTAACTTAAATCATTTTTACCTGCTAGTGTAAAAATAACCCTGAAGTTTACTATGTTCATTCATTTTCGCCCGCGGTGTTGTTACCGGTTTATCGCTGCTGCTTTTGTGATTGTTTGTGATGTTTTGGATTAATTTTTAGTGTTTTTTTCCAACTAAAACTATTTAGAGCTATTTATTAGGCATCTACAATGGTTCGTCAGTGCGTTTTGAAGTAAATATTGCAAAAATATGAATTTTAAAGCCATCTTCTTCTAACTTATTAGAAACTGTAGAGCTGTGCATGATTGTAAATAAATGGTGTTTTATTAATGTAATGTCTTGTCTCCCCTTTTATGTTATATGTTTATGGTTACACCATTTTATCAAATATACAGATAGTCAGTGAGGGTTCTTCCACAGGAGCACATTTGCACGTGCACCCCCAAAACAAAACGAATAAAAAATATTCATTTATATTCATTGAATATTATTTATCGTATAAAGTCCGGCCCTCCCTAATATTTTATCGTACCGTCAAACTAAAAAAGTCCGACCCTCCCTAATATTTTATCATCCCGTCAAACCAAACTGTATACATCCGGCAACCGTGCCTCGGACAAGGTAAATGACGATTATGACGAGACTTGCTCACACGTGCGATTAAGTAGTGCAGTTTCTCTGTAGTAACAAGTGGCGGTTGGCAGCGGGGGATAGCGGGGCTATGGCGATTTAACATGGAAAAGGCGCACAGTTTTTGTGTGTTCGTGCATCTAGTTAGAAATTCGAGCGTGTATGTTTTAATATTTTAATATTATATATTTATTAAGTCAAAATGAATAGTTGACGATGGACTATTTAAGAAATAACTTTAGCTCTTTGAGTTTGGCGCAAAAAATTGAAGTGAAGAATGCGGGAACCTAAACCCAAAATTAATTTAACGCAGACCACAAAGGGTAAATCCAGGGACTTTATTAGAAAGTTTAAAAATGAGATATATGAAAAAAAATTTATAGAGGGTATTCCAAACTTAATGAGGCTGTTATTGATCAATTTTCTACAATTAAGAACCGAAGAATGGACTTTGCGTTTAAGCACTATTGTGTAGGGTCGATAAATGTTGTGTATTTCGCTAAATGATACTCGATATGATTTTAAACCATTTTATTTAAGGATTTAAAATAAAAAACAGTGAAAATATGAAGAATGCCAACTTGTCAGTCTCGTGGCTCGATTCGTTCTCGTCATAAAACGGTTAACTATTGTTCTTGTCTTGGTTGCGCCTAATGACGTAGCCGTAGATGGCGTAGTGGTATTAGACATCATTCGGTTTTCTTGATAACTCGTAGATGGCGGTAGTAGTATTGGACATCATTCGGTTTTCTTGATAGCTCGTAGATGGCTTTAGTAGTATTAGTAGTGGTCTGTATAAATATTGTTACGAGGGTTGCATGCGACGACGTTAAGATCCGACAGCTATACACACTAAGAGAACCTCTCTTATTTTCCAAAAGTTGTATTTCCTTGTGTAAAATTAAAAAATAAATAAAAATATGTTTTACCTAACGCCTTCTCTTATTACTTTTTTCTTTCTACATTTAAAACGCCTAGAAAAATTTCACCATACTTGTGAACCCCCTCTGTCATAGGTCACGAGCCGCCACTGCAGATAGTACATGTAAAGGTTCAACGATTAACTATTCGGGTTTTCTAGTATTTTTTTTTCAATAGCTTTGTTTTGGTTCAAACTTAGAACCGTTCTAGAACAGTCCGCACATGCGCAGTGACATTTTTCTGTTTTGGTTTAGTTAGAACCGATTCCGAACTTAAAATTTAAGCGTTTTGGTTATATTTCGAACCGGTTCGTAACCGTTCTTGAACTGTCAATGCAGTTCTAGCTTTTTGATGGAACCGATTCGGGATTTTTAGTTGCCGCATGCGCAGTGTAATAAAAAGAAGGGATTTCCCCAGCTGATAACCATTTTAAATTGTTTTTGCGTGGCTTGTGTCCCTTTTGTGCTCGTATCTCGTGTCTTGCGTTTTGAATCTAGTTCAGCTATTTTTTTGTTAAAAGTAAAATACTATAGAATGGAGGATAATAATCCCATAGTTATGGTAGGTAGAAGTTTCTGTAAAGAAGTTAAATGCAACATATAATTTCATTTTTCAAATTGGGAAATTATTTGAGTATTTTTTGTAGGATCAGCTTTTAAATAGTGCAGGCTTAGAATTATTGGTATCATATAATATACACTTAAATATCTGTATTTTCAGTACATAAATAAGGAAAAATAACCACTTCGTCAATTTTCGAAATTTTGAGGTTATGGTTAATTCTCCTCTTCTTCTTTTTCAATAAGCTGTTTTGGTTTCTTCTACTGCGAACCGATTCTAAAACAGTTCGAGGATTTATTTTATTGCACATAGAGTTCTGCGCAGTTCTCGAACTGTCTAGAATCAATCCTTATTTTACAACCAAAACAAACCTAATGCCTTTTCTGCTTGTCTGAGGTCTGTAGAACTTGCCGTTATTGGACGACAGCTATCCAGTAAATCACCTGAATCGTTTTATCAGAAAAGTTTCTACTCGACAGGAAGGTTTGGGTTTAACTATAATTTTCTGTAAAGTATGAATTATCACGCAGAGAATTTCCGCGATTATTTGCCTTTCATCTCCGACACCATAATCCGCCCTAATAGAAAATATAATTCCACAAAGCCCCCTATCGGTTTGAAAAGAAAAAAAAAATACGCCGTATCTATCGAATATGGAACGGTAACACGTTGGGCCATTATTGACGTCGAAAATAAGCACGCATGTCATCCATTTTATGATTTATATTGCCATTGTTTAATATCGTCACATGTCGCTCTGCTCTATCGCGTCCATTTTTTATATTTTCTGTGTCACTGCTGGTCAGCTACCTGTCCCTAATAATTAACTATTTTCTATTAGGGATTTTTAGGTACCCTATTTTCCACAGGGGGAATAGACAGTGGCATACAGTGTGATTTAAAACAGACAGATTGACGATGGGATAACTATATCTATGTATAAATTTGTATGGAATAATTATTTCCCAACCACCTGATGCTACCTTGTACAGGATGGCCAACTACTATACACACTACAACTTCCAGAAAAAAATATTTATAGGAAAAGTTGTCGAGAGGAATTATTGCACCTATATCTCCGGGTAGAACAAAGATATAAACTTGCGGTTTTCCCGTTTTCTCCGCCTTTATTCCTCTTTCTAACGGTGTAATAACCACATATATATAACCATTATATTGCTAATACCATCTGCAATTATGTCCCCGCTATGGGCATCGAAGGGGTAATACTGAGTTTGCGCAGTTCGGAAATTCCCTTGTGAAAATAAATATTGGACAGGACCGGATTTCAACTTTTTTAATGTAAATTTCACTGGTTAGTTAGGAGAAATATTGCAATGAAAATTTCGCTTAGTTCGAATTAAGACGGCGTTCCATGCATACGATTTCTGACGATATGATGATCCGACGGTGCCCTGATTGGTGTAAACTTTTGGTGCAAATTCCGTCCGAATATTTGTAACAATCGACACGATGAGCTTTATTTTAACTTTCATCCGACGTCGTATGTTTCTAACCTCACTTTTTTCTAAACCAAAAATTTGTTACTATGAAAGATAAGGTGAATAAATCCGGCCTAATTCATAAACACAAGCTAAATTTTAAAAAACAAGGCTCGATTAATTATCTAGTAGATGTTGTATGCCAGCACAAGGTATAAGCTATGGTAAAATAAAACTAAAATTTATATATACATACCTGAAATATTTTATACCTGGTATTGATCCACGACTTTTGCAAAAAAGCACCATGCACTTCTGTCCTTTCATCTTAAGCAAAACAAGCCACTAACCTATCAAACAGCGAATCACCACAAATTAACAACTCCTTCACAAAAATTGTTGTTAGGTAATGAAAGTTTATAAGCACTAATATACCGACAACAATGTGGATGAACCACTTTTTATTCTGTAATTTGTTAAAGCATCCAGAACCACAGATGGCGACGAATAACAACAAACAAATAATGTCGGGCCGGCTCTGACGCGATCGATAAAATTTCCACTCTACTGCGCAAACTTAATAGTACCACATCATCTCCCATAGCGGGGACACTTTTTGTATTTTGGAACGTTCGTATTGGCAATATAATGGCAAGTTTTTCGAGAAAAACATAAAATATGTTAAATATGTAGAAAGCGCCATCTAGCGACTACAGTAAAAACGAGATAGATATCGCTTGAAGTGTAGCGGATAGAGCAAAAAGAACTTTTTAAATGACACTTTAATATTTTCCGATAAGGCTTTCCTGAGATATTGCATTTTTTCCAAATCAATGTTTGCTTTACCCCCACCATTTTATTTGAAGGGTAAGAGAAAAAAGTATGTATGCAAAGTTGGTCACGATACATGAGAGATTAATTTTTAGGTATTTTCAATATACCTTTTCGAATCAAAATGTAGGGAAATCGACTAGACGACCAATCCAATTACTATTAGTGCTACGCTAGCGGCTGTCCTACCAACTTGCAAATAATTTCCATGAATTTCTCTTAGCAACCGTTCCTATAAATATTTTTTTCCGGAAGATGATAAACAAGTGATGGTAAACAGGTATTCTCCTGGCTATGTGTGCCGCTGAGCGCCCAATTACAAACAAACCTTGTATTTTGCCTCAATCTCTGAGTAGTCCAAAACAATCTGAGCAGAAACCCTCATAGACCACTATGTATCTATTTAAATTCGGTTAATATGTTTTTATTTTCTAAATGATTTTTTAAGAATCCTCGTAACTGTAGTAATATAGGTACATATATATATTTCATCAATGATTAAAATGTTGTTATTTGCATAAATTCATATCGGACACCACTGGCAGAAATTAAACAAAATTGTAATAAATATGGACCAAAATAGCTAGCCAGAAAAATCTATGGAAAATACTTTCATGCATGATTTAATAGGTATTTTCAGTTCAATTTAAATCATCCAAAGTTCAGAACTGTGAAATTTATCATAAATTTAATAATCGCAGCTATTCATAAAGTTCATACAAAGTGTGCAATATTTAGAATATTATTTTAAAAATCACATCTATTTTAATAAATATAGTCACAATCAATATTTTGATTTATTGGTGTGTAGTAAAGGACATAAAAAATAAACATTCCACCTTTTCGATAGGTTATGATGATGCTAAAGTTCCATTTCGAAAGTCGCGACAAGATGACACACATAAAGAGTGCTGGTCCAATGTTCGAGATAGTGTTGGTAATAATATATAACTTACCAAGAGTGGTAAGAAGCCTATTAGACACGATTTCAAAACATGCGGTACGAGCGAAGCGACTGCCTTACTTCAAAAGAGTGTGTAATCTTAAGATACGCACCCCGGGGGCGTTGTCGACCAAGCTACAAGGATGAAACTTACGTAACAAAAAAGCTACAAAAAAGTTACAACAAACTACCCTGGTCCGAGGTTGTGCCGCTACAATTGAAGTTCAAGCTAGTGGATCCGCGTTTTTCTCGAAACTGGTAAGGGCTACAAAAATGAGACCAACGTAACAAAATAGCTACAAAAAAGTTACGAAAAACCAGTTTGGTCTGAACCTGTGCCGCTACCATGGAGGTTCAAGCTAGCGGATCCGCGGTTTTCTCGGACCCGGATCAAGCAACAAACGCGCGACCGGCGTAACAAAAAAGCTACAAAGGAGCTACAAAAGACCCACCGGGTTTATTCTAGGGGACTAACAATTAAATAAATACCCTTCAGAAGGACATTTTGAGGAAAAAAAACTATAGCTTTCAATTTCCAAGAAGAATTCAACTGCGGAATTAACACAGTGTATTTATTTATTTATGACTTAATAAATTATGGTTTAAGCACGCCTATGGCAAGACGGTTTCTAGCATGGTTTTTATACATTGTTCTCCCCTCGCTCTTCATATGGAAACGTTCAAGTAAATCCTGGGAAACAAACTGCAGATTTGCTCAGTCTCATTTAGATTTACACCTGCTCGTACTTCATGCATAGTTTACATGGTCGTTTTTCCTATTGAGAATTACAATGCACTTAGAGTGATGTTATTGATTGCGACGAGAGCCAGAGACCAATTGCCATTTAACTTTATACTGGAACTAGATACTCTCTTTTTGTATCGCACTTCAGAATTCGTGACACTACAAGACGCGAGAGCATTGATCGAATGTAAATATTGATATTAGAAGCCAAGTGGCGTTTGGAGATATCTATATTAAATAAAATATTCGAAATTATTAAATTCTATTTAGATTTTCTTTAGTTTAGTTAAGCGTTTGAGTATATGACATCAGTTCACAAATAGACATGAACAAGAAGTGCGTTTTGTCATTACCTACAGGGGAACTGTCAAAACTGGAGAAGATACATTGTACTGGTTTAGGAATTGGTCACGAAGTTTCCCGTTCTTCATTATTACTGTATAAGAGACTCTTATCTAGTCCCAAAACTATAATCTGACTAAGATGGATAGAATATAGAATGTATTATTGACAAATACATTTAAAATGCTGTTTTGCGAAATTTTTAAAAAATATGTTATATTAATTCTGATGCATTATTTGTTTCAGGTAAGCTTGGTCCTATGTTAAGATGGCATTTGTGTTATTTTTAGTCCTTGAGGTAAGTTCTTATATTCCTAAAATGTTAGATATTTATAAATTAGTTTTCGTCGCGTTGGTTCCAATAACATTTTAATCTAATTCGTTTATTTTCGTTCTATTTACTGTTCTTTGGGAAACAGAAAGAAGTTGTTTCTTCTTAATTGACACCTTCTTGACATAAACAACCTAGATTGATTATAAGAAAATATGGACATGTTCCTGAAAATATATTGTTATCATTCTTTAAATAGGGTTACGCATAAACATAAAATAAATCAGTCAAAGAAATTCTGAAGATTAGAAAATTATATTTCTTTCTTGAAAATCCATATACAGGGTGTCAATTTGGAAACTTCCTACCTCTCACTTGCAGTAAATTTAACATTTATTATTTAACATTTTTAACATTTTTAATATACAGGGTGTTCCTTAATAGCGTGCTAATATTGCAGGGTGTGATTCCTTAGATCATTTTATAAAGAAAAGTTTATATGAACATACGTCCGCAAAGGCTTAAATTTTTGCTAGAGGGTGTGGAATTTTTATTATTTAATTGGTTATTTTTTAATACCTCCGAAAGTACTAGATATTATTTTCAATTTTGGTATGTGTTAATAGGATATAGAACCACAAATTTTAGTTAGAAACGTTATTCAATTGTTCCACCAGTGGCGTCCCTGCAAACATCCTCTGATATTTTCTACAACAAAGATGGTACGCCACTGACATTTTTCCATGTCAGGTACCTTTCGTCCTAAACTGAATTTCAAATAACTCACACAGCTATCTTACAATAATCAACAAACAAATAACAACATGGATGGTTCATAGCAACTGCATCTTTAAATTTCATTTGTTTTCTCATAGCTTAATGTAAGAAACAAATTTTGTTTGCAAATTAATAGTAATTTGGCAGGGTGCACTAAACAATTTAAATGCAATTATCTCCGAAACGATAACTCTGGGCGACCTCAACTTAGTATACTTTTTTTACGTAACAAATATGAGAAAAGTATTATTTTCATTAAAAACTTAAATACACAAATGCATAAAAAGTTATGACCTAATAAACATTGGAAAAATACCGCAGACAGTGCCCCCTACATTGTACATTAAAATTTCACAAAAAAATCAATTTCTCGTCCTGAAAAACCATAATTGCCAAATTTTGTAAAAAAACATTGATTTCTATCAAAGTTATTAAAGAAAAACAAAAATCAAGTTTTAACTTTAACACCCTGTATCTCAGTTAATATCAACTTTCGAATATAGGTAAGTATAATTAAATCCTAATATTTTTACGTAAGGAGCCTGTGGTTTTTTCATGTACCATCAATTAGCGGACACTCTGTATAAAATATTAAAATTTTCTTAAATTATACCCATCGGTTCAAAAGTTAGAGCCAAAAAAGCAAATTGCTGGGTTCACCTTTGGGGCTCTATATCTCCGTTAAGGGGCACTTTAGGCACAACTAGGTTTATCATGACCTCCTCTGTATGCTCCCGAGTAGAGGTACTTACCGGTCACCATAAAATTTCATTAAAACATTACTATTATGACACAGGTAGGAACGGACCGGTATCATAAGTGGTTATAAATTTTCGTGATCATTTTGTATTATTTTATAATGATCTCGAAAGACACCTGTTTTATATAGGATTTAATATCCCATACTTAAACCCCAAACGTACATTGTACACAAAATTCCGTCCTACAAATCGGTTTTGGATTAAAGGAAACTATTACGGAGTTTTATTGGAAAAAGGACACGGCACTGGGCTCAAATGAAAGAATCAACCTTCCATAGAAAAAATGCGAAAATGTATGTACTTGACAACTACGGCTCCACGACCGTAGAGGCTACTTGACGAACGATTTTTGTTATTTATATATTTTGTTTCCTCCCAATCCGAACTTGGCAAATCCCTCAATAAAAAAGCTTTGAAGCATCAAACTCGAACAAACCCGAAATGCTGTCATTTTGCCAGCTTTAAAAAAAAATGATAAATTAATGAAAACGTGTATCCCATATTTCTTTATAAATTAATAATGGTATTTATTCAATTTCCGACAAACTTTTAAAACCCATTACCGGGAATGTTAAATAATATATAACATAAATAATAATTATAACAATATAAATTAATTAACATAATATACAAGGAAATATTAAAATACTTTTTTAATTAATTAATTTGTATGGTTTCCAGAAAAAATTTCTCTACTTTATTTAAAATGATTTTCCATCAAATCAAATTTCGCTATGCTCCTTTTAATTATTTTGTCAATGTTTCTGGTATCATATGTGTACGTGTATTAGGATGGGCCAATTCTATACAGGGTGTATCAAATTAAGTGCGCACTGTTGCTAACTCTTTTATTATTATAGATACAAAGTTAGTTAAATTAGCAAAGTAGTAGCATTTTTGCTGCTGATTAAGATGGCTAGATGCCGAAAAACAACTGAACATATAGCGTTTTCGAATAAATGAGAAAAAAAGGTTTTTTTGTAACCGGAACAACCTGTCTTGCATATAATTTATAGAACAGAAAAATCCATATGCACTATTGGCCTAAAATTGAAAATAACCGAATTATTACCATATTTATTTTTTTAGACAAGTTGGCTGGGTAAAATAAAAACTTCATTCGATGAGTCAAAGTATATTACTCTGCGGTCAACAAAAGCAAATATTTTATGTAATTTTACATATCCAATGCGGTCTTAGATTTTTAGTTATAAATATTATAAAATGGCCCTCACGCATTTACAAAAATGCTATATGTCAGAAGCATAATACTAATAATAATAACTGGATGGGGGAAGATAAATGGTTGCAGCATGAAAACTATGAGGTTAGTGTGGACCAGGGCACGATAGAAGGAATGGAGGGAGAGAACGATACAAATACTTAGGTTATCTCCAAGCTAGAGGTATTGACCATGAAGCAGCAAAACCAACGGTCACTGATAGTTACCTCACAAGACTTCGTTTCATTTTACACTCTAAACTATCAGCGATAAACATCTCGAAAGCAATAAATACTTATGTCACATCAGTAATCACCTATAGTTTTGGTGCCCTTCACTGGAGAAGACGGAACTCAATCACCTTAATATAAAAACAAGAAAATAATTCCGTACCGAGCACACAATCCTCGTTCATCCATAGAAAGATTTCACTTACCTAGAAAAATGGGTGGCAGAGATATTCCCGACTTAGTGATTAGACATGCCAACTAACTTACCAATTTACGGGAATATTAAAACAATGTCCAGTGATATTCACCATGCTGTGGTAAGAGCGGATAAAAAGGCTACACCCCTAAAGTTGTCGGACGCAAATCACCTTCCTATTGAAGCGACCTCTACTCCGGAACAACAGTTACAACAATGGAGAAGCAAGCCACTCCACGGTAGACACTTAGCTAGGATAGAAAATTAGAAAATGAACATATCGACGGGAATGCATCTACAGCATATCTAAGAACTGGAAATTTATTTATGGAAACGGAGGGCTTCATGGAGGCTATTCAGGACCAAGTCATCGCGACCAAAGTGTACAGAAGAAATATCCTAGGGTAACGGCAAGACAGCGTCAAATGCCGCATATGCAATTAAAGGGATGAAATGCTAGATCAGATAGTGGCTGAATGTTCGGTGCTGGCACTGAAAGCGGACCTGGACCGACATAATAGAATCGAAAAAATCGTCCACCAAAGTCTAAGGAGCAAAAACCTGGGCCACACGGAGCATATGCCATATTATCAATACGAACCTCCACCAGTATGTGAGAATGATGACATGCGTCTCTACTGGAACAGAAAAATAATGACAGACCAAACAATAACAAATAATATTCCCGACCTTGTACTTACCTTCAAGGCTGAAAAGAAAACATTTATTGTTGATTTCGCTGTTCCCCTTCCCACCAACATAACGGCGAGAACACCTAATAAAAATAAATAAATACTTACCTTTGAGTGATGAAATACGCCAAATGTGGAACATGCAGACTGTGGTTATAATGCCAATAGTGGCATCGACTCGGCATGTGAAATACCTAAAACAATAAAGAAGAGTTTTAGGTCAACTAGGTTTAGATGTGGATTTATACTTACCCATGCAAAAGTCTGTCTTATTAGACACGTGCAGCATAGTCCGTAGGGTTTTAGGCGAAACATAAATTAAAGCTTTAAAACCTCACCAACGAGCAGGCCATCTTATCATTAACCGCTGTATTCTAGCTCTAAACCCAGGAAAGAAAAAACCTGCGAAAAGAACAAATAATAATAATAATAATGTTGTGAGAATAGCTCTTCCACGATAGATGCATAGCAATAAATGGTCCCATACGTTGGCTCCCAATATTTCCTGACATAACTCCATGAGACTTTTACTTTTGGGGTTATGTCAATTGTCAAAGGGGCAAAGGTTTATTAAAGGAAATATGCGAACCTGAATGAACTTCACGATAGCATTAGCCGCATTATAGCATCATTGACGGCAGAATAGTTTTAAAAGACACAAAGCTTGTACTAAATAATGCCCGACAATGTATTGAAAGCGATGATGTCATTGCCATTGCCAATGTAGCTTATGTTTTTCATTTCTGTCTCTCAAATAAAGACGTTTTCAGCCAACGAGTATGGTGGCAAGTGCGTTTCTGACTTCCCTGATGATGTAAAACATATCTACTGTTAAAATTTTATTAAATTATACCAGTCGGTTCAAAAGTTAGAGCCATTAAAGTACATCGCTGGGTACCCCTGTGAGGCTCTGCATCTCCGTTAAGGGGCACTTTAGGACTATAACAAATGAGGTTTATTTTGACCTTCTCTTAGGATCACTTTTTTAAGCCCTTTTAAAAATTGGAGATATCGTTGCCAGTTTAATTTTTTCTGGGAAAATACATGCATGCAATAATTGCATACAATAAATTAATTTCCTAGTCGTAGTCAAAAAGTTTTTTACTTTTGAACCGACCGGACTGTAGTTTTAAAATATAACTGAAGGAAGTCAAACGTTGGCCATAAAGGAGGACCAAAAATGCGTATATAAATAAATTCCATCCTCCAACAGTGTAAACATCAAATGCACGAGGGTTGTGCGGAGACATTTCTGTTTTCGCAAACCCGCTACGGGATTCCCGTGGGATTCCATAAATGCCGATCTAAAAGAAGTAAGAGGGAAAAGAAATTGGGTAAGTTTTCAAATGTATGTGTCCCATGCGCGGCAATAGCAGCTTCGTTGGAATCAGTAAAGTTCAGTTCAGGGATGCACCTCGGCAAAGTATGCCGACGACTGTTCCTATTTATTTTCTCATGGGGACCGAGAGGGGACAATAGTATTTTAATGAAAAATTGTAGTCGAAATTTGAATCTCTGTGTAATTGGTGTTGTCAAAATTCACTATTTCTCAATAACACTAAAACTAATTATATCCGTTTACACAATTACCAGGATCATAATAATTTGGATATGGAACTGCTTATAAATAGTGAAGAAATATTAAAAATTAATATTATAAAATTTCTAGGAGTGCAAATTGATGAGCATCTTAATTTGAAAAAATTACTGTGATCTGCTCAAATCAAAATTAAATTCATGTTGTTTTCTTTTTCTTTCACTCAAGTCTGCGATTTCTATGAGGGAGCTCCTTATGGTGTACAAGGTACAGGTAGATTCTCGTTTGCGTTACGGGGTGATCTTCTGGGGTTCGTTCAGTGTGGTTGGGGAATTGATTGTGTGTTAGAAGAGAATATTGAGGACTTTGGTTATTTACTACATTCCCCGATATATTGAGGTTTCCCTGATACCTGGTACACGTAATATTTCTTCATTCATCAGTTTGAATCAAGGATAATACTTAGTGGTTTGTACAACAAGAGTGGATATGACATCCACATCGCATGAAAACTTAAGTTGCCAAAGGCGGAGTGCTCAATCGTTTGAGTGCAATATGGACCTTCCACTCGAGTTGTACAGTCTACTTTTTCTACGACCAATCAAACAAATTTACATAGATAAAAAATAATTATTTACATATAGTACAAGGATCACAAAAAAAACTTCATTGGGATTGGAACCAAGGAAGGACCTTGTTCGTTGAAACCGGGAGCTATGCCACCGAGATAATGAGACTAGCAGGTGGTTTAATTTGCAGATTATGAACTGGCAATAAATGTCAATAATGACATTATTGACATTTAAAAGCAAATAGTTACCTGGGTATGTAACTCTAACTGTGATTGGTCATTTTCATATCCTAACTAGGATGGATATGATTTCATATCCTTCATATTCAATTCTGTACCTTGTGAAGGAAACAGAAAATATTCATGTGGGAGTAGAAAAACATTTTTTAGATATTATTCATAACAGTGGTGCAAACTTGCTGCCGTACAATGTTAACGGAAAAACTGCTCGAAGCGGAATTTAAAGGGATTATTAGAACACAAATTTAATTTATATATTATACTATATCAATTTACAAGCTTATGTCGTCTGGGTCCTTTAAAGGTCTTCTTGTATTTAAGAACTTTCCCAGAAAATATTTAAAGATGTATAAGGAAAGAAAATTACGGTCTGGCCATTTTGAACGTTGTTTTTTGACCTTTGGGAATATTTCCAATGTGCGATTCTATAAAAAATATATGCAATCGTTTTTCAAACGTATTTATTTTGTTGCTTACAAATAAAATTTTTATGTAATTTATATTAAATAAATTCTGTTTTAATTTTGATAAAACAAGTGAAGAATTGATCTTATTTCAAACATGAAACATGTCGCAGTATAGGAACATTGCATAATTGTTAATATTCTTTTTCTTTTTTTCCGAAAATTTGTCTTTATACAATGACCGGAAAAAGTTGGTCTCATTTTGGAAACTTTTTTTATTATTGAAATATTAAAAAACTTTTTACTCTGATTGCCACTGCCTGATAGGTAACCTAAAAACTTATTTTGACATTTGTAATATGACCACTCGCTTTGCTGGAAAAATATTTTATTTACAACCATACATGTAATAATGACATTTCATCTATCTTTGTAAGGTGGAAAGTTGACTTTTTTACTTTTATTTTCTACCCGGGTGGAAAGTAAATTATTTTTTTGTAATTTTTTAAAAAATCAATATCTCAAAATAATATACGATCACAATTTTCTAAAAATGCTAATAGCTTTACGTGTTTAGATATGTCTACTTTTTCCCTAATTGATAGAGTGGTCCTCAGCATTGAATATTGTGACCAAATCGTTGATATCTTCTTTGTCTTTTCATTTTCACTGAAATAAGCTAGTAGCGCCGACTCAGAACCAGGATTTTGAACTTTGTTTCCCGTACACCATTCTTTGAAACAGTTATATGCCTTGTCATATCTCGGGCGGCTTTTAGTTGGCAGAAGATCTTCTTCTACTATTTCTGCTGCTTCTCGAATTTCTGGTGGAGTAGCAGCAAAATCAAATTCCTCATCTTTCTGTTGTTAAAATAATATATTGTTTAGTGACATGAAAACCATATTCAATAAATGATATTTGCAATTTTTTAATAATCGAGCGATGTCGGTTATTTCAATGATCGAGTAATCAAGCGGTTTTTCGCTCGAGCGATCACAACATTAGTTGTCAAGTCAGCGAAGAGAACATGCACGTATTAAATAAATTACAAAAATCAAGTACTAAAAAAATATAAAAAGCACGGTATTCTCAACAGCAACGCTATTTTTTTTAAAATAAAATCGGATACAAGATGTATATAATTTTTCTTCATATTACACATACCTTCCCTTGCATTGATATTTAAAAAAAATGTCAAGTTAACAGTTAAATATTAATATTACCATTGCCAAATCCTTTGAAAGATCGATGGGTGTTTGACAGAAAATCGTAAGCGACAAGTTTCACGGAAATTATATTTTTACACCAAACTGTTGGTTAAAGATAAACTGCACATATATGATACTACGGTAGGTCTGTAATTATTTAAAAAGGTTTAAATAGTCATATTTAATTATCGTTTGCACAGGTTTATGTTTAGAAACAAAATAATGAGAACAGAAAACTGTAAAATATAAGGCATGTCTGAAGTCATGATGTTTTGTCAAAAACCCATCGATATGATGAAGTCAAAATATAAAGTAAATTAATAATCGAATGCTGGTTTCACGCATGGACCGAAGAAACAAACCGAAGCGCTTGCTTTTGCGGCACAAATAACACGAGGGTGATGCAGTAGCTGAAAACGTTATCCATTTTCAGTTCGCAATCTTTTCTCGGCAATAAAGAAAACTCGATAAACTACTCCACGAAAACACAATATTCTACTATAGAAATTACATTTTAATACGCACCACGATATGTGGCACGGCATTTGTTCGATCCGATTATTATTTATTGAGCAAGACCTTCAATGGTTAAAACCATCGACTTGAAAGAAACATGGACCCGGTATTTCTATCTGCTGTGTACACGTCAATGTGAGGCATGTTATTACGAAAATAAACACAACAAAATTCTATAGTTAGAATCTACATTCTATCATTAAGTAATCCGCATTACATTTAGTGAAGATCGTGGTTGTGGGATGATTTTTGGATATTTATATCGATACCGTCGCCACATGTGGGATGATTTTTGGGGTTTCGTATCTAACTTTCCATACGATCGATTAAGTAAAAGTATGTAGGCTTTCTCTATGGCACCCAAGGAGTGTGCAATTTAATAAACCATTTTCATAAAAGCCTTATTAGAGTCGCCAATTTTTCTCTTGCGTCGTTTTAATTGCCATTGCAGCTGCAATTCTGGGTAGAGGTGGATTGTTAATTCGGTAGCTATTATTTTTAATCGTTTTATTTGGTCGAAGTATCTATGAACTGCTAATGGCCTCTTTAAATGAGTGCTACTTAAATTAGCAGTTGACATTCTTCATTAAGCCTGTCTCCTTCTAATCCGTAGCAGCGTTTTTAAACTGTTTTCTAAGTAACAGTATAGCTGGTTTAACTGCTAATCGAAATGATCAGGTTGACCCATCTCTAATTCTGGGGATATTTTAGGGATTTCGACACTAGCACTGCTGTTATGACTTTTGGCAATGCGCTAGCTGATCGCAAGCAGTTTACAGCGCATGCCCCCATGCAATTTTTATCGCTGCAAGAGCAGAGTTGTCGCTGTAAGAGAATAGTTGCCGACTGTAAAGTCAACTTAACATAATGTATATCTCAACTTACCCATCCGGATATTGTAATTGTAAATAATAGATGTCGTTGCCGCTCGTGAATCGTGAATAATATGCTATTTTGTACATATTATGCTGGATATTTTCGTTAATAAATTGCTAATAACTAAGCATTATCTTTAAACTAACAATATTAATAAATAATTAGTAACGCCAACTAACCGAAGTTAACAGAACAATACGAACCGTAATAAAAACGAAGCTCCAACTCGGCAATTTTTACGATGATAAATACCTTTTTTAACTAACTGTAACAATTACTAACAAAGGCCTTGAAAGATAATAACAACCTGGCACGGAACTAGGCACACTTTGCCGTGCATTCATTAAGAATAATCAATAGAAGGTCTATGCGTGTAGGTGTATGGATGATTATTATATTAGTCACAGCAACTAAATTATACGTTTTAGTTGCTCTTTTTACACCTTTTCCTTACTATTCTATACAGTGAAAAATGGACGTAACATACATCTTTACTTGTAATATTATACCTTTCATATCATATACAAGTAAAAAATTAACAGTAAATTCAACTGACTTTGTATTTTTAACCATAAATGGCGTATTGAATTAATAAACGAAATATACACTTTATGTGAAATCTGAAAATTCACGTAGCCGCTACTGACGACGTGAACAATCAATAATTTATTGGCGTAGGCCAAGTCTCAAGAGAGGTCAGCGCATGTTAGGCGGTGTTGTCATATTGCAATACAACAAATTGTAAATGCTAACAAACAGATGGTAAGTGTTTCCCGCATTGTCAGCTTTTCAAATTCTTGAAAAAAGTACAATTTTAAGATTCATGCTCTCTTACCTTGTAAGAGTATTATTTAAAAATTTCCATAAAAAAATACAGCACAAAATGTATAATTTGCGACACAAATCTCACAAATTTGAAATCATATCACATTAATTATTATTATAAATTATTTCACAAAAAAAACGTTGAAAATTCGTATGAACATCTAGGAATTTACGCATGATGCAACATACACCCACGACGGATCGAAATGGACTGCAGCCGCCCCCTGCGTTGGCGAATGATCAACGTTCTCGTTCGGCCGAGGTCGAAGCCCCGCGTTTTTATTTGGCAACGCTGGCTCTACGTTTGACCTAGAAACGGTTCTTGGTTGACAACACATATGTAAGGCGTTGTACTGGAAAGCACAAAGGCGTAAGGGTTTAGCGCCCAAGTATTTAGACTTAGACATTTGATTAAAAAAAAAGTATATAGTGTTTCTCTAGGACACCCAATTATAGTATATTACGTACTGAGGTGGAAAGTGTTTCATTCCTGTCGAGAGAGTCGGTAGTTAACTAAATCTCGAAACAGTAATGAAACTTTTCACCGAGGTTTGTATACTATTTTATTTACAACCACATCTAACATCTATTTCTTATTATTTTGAATTAAAATTATTAATAAAAGATAAATGTCATTTTGATTTTTCCATTGAAAAATTAGACAGAAATTTCAAATAACCGCAGGTGGTAAAATAACATAGGTAATAATACACATCAAGATGGCAAATATAATTTTTTGAATATGGTTTCCATGTCACTAAACAATATATTATTTTTACAACAGAAAAATGCTATTAAATGAGGAATTTGATTTTGCTGCTACTCCACCAGAAATTCGAGAAGCAGCAAAAATAGTAGAAGAAAATCTTCTGCCGACTAAAAGCCGCCCGAGATAAGACGAGGCATATAACTGTTTCAAAGAATGGTGTACGGGTAACAAAGTTCAAAATCCTGGTTCTGAGTCGGCGCTACTAGCTTATTTTAGTGAAAATGCCAAGACAAAGAAGATATCAACGATTTGGCCACACAATATGCAATGCTGAGGACCACTCTGTCAATTAGGGAAAAAGACATATCTAAATAAAGCTATTAGCATTTTAAAAAAGTGTGTTCGTATATTATTTTGAGATATCGATTTTCAAAAAAAATTACAATATAATTTACTTTCCACGCGGGTGGAAAGTAAAAGTAAAAAAAGTCAACTTTCTACCTTTCAAAGATAGATGAAATGTCATTATTACATGCATGGTTGTAAATAAAATATAATAAGCCATTTCCATAACACCCTGAATGCAATTCAGAAATTGATTAACATTTTTTCGAGTCTGAACGCTCGCGTTTAGAATATAAAATTTTGAAGTGCTGAAGTAACATCTTCAACATCTACAGCAACTCAAGCAGTTAAGTAAATCTAGTCAAGGGAGAAAATATACACATCCTCCATATAATCCTGACACAAGAAATTGACAGTGAAAATCGAATAAATAAACCAAAGTTAAATTTCGTATTCCGATTGTTTCCAACTTGATGGAATACTTTCCCAACGGACGGAGGCTCGTCGTAGTGCGAGAAAGCCATTGTTTTACTTCAATGGACAGACTTTCTATGCAAAGTACGGGAAGAGCGACTTGGGGAATAAATAGTTAATAGGGCTCCATTTCTCTTTACTCCCCCTGATTGTTGTCATTTAACAAGGCTGATTTTTTTTTACTCTAAATTAAAAGTGTATGCTTATTTGATCCAGCGTGATATTTATATTCTACGGAAACAAATTCAAAATTTTGTTACAGCTATTCTAGATACGAAATGGATTATACAGGGAACATGTGGGAAATCTCCCGGATATGAAGAAAACACGTGAAAAGAATACTATAGGTTCATATAAACTTCTTTCGTATCGGCCTCCTCTTCGGAGATATAGGCTCCCAAAGAGCACCAATGGAGTCAAGTTTTTTACACATAATTATTGAACCACCTGGTATATTTCAATTATTTTTTAATATGATGTATACCAGGTAAGACCCGTCAAATTACTACCCAAGGAACTGTTGTGAATCACTCACAGTTGCAGGGACGGACTAGCTGTAATACTCATGGCGCCTTTTTTTAACGCCCTGTATGATAAGAACTTTGGACGGCATTTTTTACATACCTTTAACTATTGACTAAAAATTAAGTACTCTTCATTCCTGTCGCTAATCCTAACCGTTTTCGAAAAAACGGCATTTCATATACATCATGTGTTTCTGGTATTTCAATAAAATATACATCTTTGTTCCGATCTAATGTTCAACCTTCAAGATTCCGCTTTTTCATATTTAGCCCATGAGCAGTTAGGGGACTGTAATAAAATAAACAAAATGACGTTTTCTCGAAAACGGTTAGGATTAGCGACATGAATGAAGAGTACTTAATTTTTAGCCAATAGTTAAGGGTATGTAAAAAACATTGTCCAAAGTTCTCATCATACAGGGCGTAAAAAAAATGGGCCCATGAGTGTTACAGCTAGTCCGTCCCTGCAGCTGTGAGTAATTCACAACAGTTTTTTGGGTAGTAATTTGACGGGTCTTACCTGGTATACATCATATTAAAAAATAATTGAAATATACCAGGTGGTTCAATAATTATGTGTAAAAAACTTGATTCCATTGGTGCTCTTTGGGAGCCCATATCTCCGAAGAGGAGGCCGATACGAAAGAAGTTTATATGAACCTATAGTATTCTTTTCACGTGTTTTCTTCATATCCGGGAGATTTCCCACATGTTCCCGGACACCCTGTATAAAACATGCTAACATATCATACTTTTATGATTCTTATCATAAACGACCATTGTTAGGAACAATTAAATTAAAAGCATATTATAAAAACTTACGTGATAAGTACACAGGTAATAAAAATATATGAGTGTTCTGTCAAGTATCGGCAATTTGACCATTGTTTCTAATAAATTGACCAATTGTTATAAGTATATAAAGTAAATTATTAAAAATATCGCACTTTTATGTTATTTTTGAATATTAATATAAACATAACTCTAATACGCCGTAGAAAATGTCAAAAATGGTACATCATCGACAGGGTGTTCCAAATTCGATGCTCACCATTGGGACCTCGGAAACTATAAAAGATAAACTAAAAGTTAAATTATGGCAAAATTACAGAATTTGGAGCTTATTTAATTTTTCGTTTTTATTTTTTTATGACATTATTTATAAATATATTGAAAAACGGAAAGCACTTCCAAGACACACTTTTTTACGCCTCATTTAAAGATCGTTTCGAATTTAATAAAGAACATTTCGGTTTACCAACAGGTCAAAATTTTTAAATACAAACCTGAAGTTTAAATATTACTTTTTGAATTATTTCGTGTTCCATAAACATAAACCAATAATATTTTGCCAAAATTTAATCGTTTTGAACCCAAGATACATCACCAGCAGCTTAATTTTTTTCGCAACACGTTCCAGATATTATTATGTTTGAAAAATATGCTATTAAATCCAGAAAGAAGATATTTAATAAGCAATATTTTGGGCATCAACGAAATTTTACAGTAAGTATTATAATTAAAATAAAGTTTCTACAACAATTAGACTAACAAAGAACAAATATTTTTAAAAGGTGGGATTTAGATTAGTGTTGGGAAAATCCGAAGATTTTAATAATCGAGTACGTGATACTCGAGCGATTTTAATAATCGAGTGAATCGCCGGAGCGATTAATCACTTGAAATTTTTATCACAAGAATGTGTTGATAGAACATCACGGGTTGTTTTTGTAAGTTTTCGAAATTTAGTCTAGAGTCTTATTAAGGAAGTCTTAGAGTTTTTATTAAGGAAGAACAGTTGATTCTGATTTTTTTTTTAAATTATATCCTTTAATTTTTTAAAAATTTACAAGCGCCGCTGGCTAGCCAGTCAAAACAAAACACGATGTCGCTATTTGGCATACTACTTTTTTATATGCCTTTAACAAAAACGTATGTCGTGTCGGCCTTCTGAGAGTCAAACTCGAACGTCGCCAATCGTCACATTTCGGGTGGCGCGAGAAGATCGGATATCAAGTGAAAGGCAATGATTTGATTTTTCGCCTGAATTTATAACTAGAGTATTTCCTATCGAGCGAAATACTGCTCGATAGGTATTTTTAATAATCGAGCGATGTCGGTTATTTCAATAATCGAGTACTCAAGCGGTTTTTTGCTCGAGCGAGCACAACAGTAATTTGGATAACAAAGAAATTTATATTAAGTATTTAAACTGCAATCCTTCTGCTTCAATACATTTCTATTAACCGTCTAGTTTTTTCCATTGACGGTCATATATGAAAACTGAAACGTCCATTTTTAAATCTATCTTTAAATGCAGCGTAAAGAAGTGCCTCAAGAAAGTACGTTCCGTTTTTCGATATGTTTATAAACGACGTCATAAAAAAATAAAAACGGAAAATTAAATTTTAGGTTTTTTTCGGATATCTCCGAATTTTCTTAATTTCTCATCTGCCTTAACTTAAGCTCCAAACTCTGCAACTTTGTCAAAATTTATCTTTTCGTGTATCTTTTACAGTCTCCGAGATCCCAATGGTTGAGCATCGAATTTCGAACACCCTGTACATAACTTGATTTTTAAATAAACTGTTGTTTTTATTTTAATTTTCTGATGATTGATTTGCTTCGGCGGCTCGTTGTTACAGCAATTTATACATTGATTTAAATTGAAGAAAATTCGAAATCGATTGATAAGTTTTTATTGTACGTTAATTGTTTTCTAAAGTACAAGTGCTCTAATTGTCTTATGAACCGTGTATTTTATAATACTTTTTCTATTTGGGTCTTAAAAGTTTGAAAAAACTTTAAAAAAATATAGTAGATTTTTTCCATTTGAATTAATATTTTCTTTTTGGGTTGGCAATACTTTTACAATTTAAGAAAATTACAAAATCAAATATGTCATGATAGAAACAATTATTGAACACAACAAAGATTCTTCCCATCGGTCATAATTAAAAATAAATATATTATTAAAGTTAACAAAAATGAGCCAGGAAGAAAGTTGTACTCCGTCAGAAATACGAGAAATTGCAGACAATAATCTAGAAAAACTTTTAAAAAGAATATGCAAAACTGAGAGTTATGGTGCGAGCAGAACAAAGTTCAAAATATTGAACAAAATAAAACATAATACCTACTATTGAACAAAATATTGTGTCGACACAGAATCTGACAGGAATAACAATTAATGACCAGGAAATGTCTACAGTAGGTAACTATAAATATAAAACTATAAAGTAATACAGTACGCACAGGGGATCTTTACCCTGACGTCATCGCTTACACGTCATAAAAATCTTATGAATCAAATCAAAATTACGTGGAAGAAAAGTTGTCAAAACAAAAACTAATTTCATAACATTTTAATTGACGTAAATAACGTTCCCATATACGGATTTTAAAAATTTCTTTAAAACTCCGAATCAAAATTTTGAGTCGGTCTTACATAAAATAGATTGTTAGGAATATGTAGGTATAAATCTGATATTCTTGAATTTTTACTGGCAGTTATGTACCTACTTCTTATTTGACAAAATGATAAACTCGGTTTGAATGTGACATTTTGATTACACAGATTAAAAAAACATCAAAGAAAGTTTAATTTTTGATTTGACCAACAGAGATCATTTGAATTCATTTATTAAAAAGTGCTCCGCCCATTCATCCCCTACAGGAATCACCCCAAAAAGTCAAGAGTTTTTTCATTAGAATTGAAGATAAATGGTAATTTATGTCGTAAAACATGAAAAAAAAATCTATTTACGAAAAAAATGCAAACTAATAGGCATTGCCTTGGAAATTTAAATAAATTATTTTATTGAACTGTCATATTTGTATTTTTCGACCAATTTTTACTACATTTTGAGACGTGATTGTGAACTTAATTTGGCGATTTCAGATTTGATTTTGCCCGAAATACGTTCTGTGAACCTTCTAGTTTCGATACATATACAGAGCGTTTGGAAATTCTGGCGATTTTACTTATTTTTTTCGAAACTAAAAAGACGTGTTTTTACGTTTTTGGGATGGCAAAATAGCGGAGCGGAGACTTATCCACAAATTTTAGGGTTACGAATACTTTATTAAAATAAATAAATAACAATAAATATCAATATGTACTTACCACTAACACAAAAAAGCGATACCAAAAGCTCTGAAAAGAACTGTTTGCAGGAGTAAATGAAGTTTTAATGCACAAAAATGTATAAAAACGAAAAAATTTTGAATCAATTGTCACAATGACGTTTTTGTAATTTGTAGTACTGCGTAAGTCAAAATAATTATTTGGCAACTCTTCTATATAATTCTTTCTCTGTCTAACACGTTTAATTCCGGACGACGTATAATATACAATTTTTATTCGCCTTTATGTCTGTACCAAACAAAGATGCAGAGATATGAAATATGTCGGGATATCTATTTGTTAGCGATGACGTCAGGGTAAAGATCCCCTGTTCGTACTTTATGTATAATACTATATTGAATTAAAAATAAAAATAGTACTTTATTGAATAAAACTTTAGAAATAGAGCATATACTGGAAGATATTTATATTATTTTTAGGTTATGTTGTTTTATAGTTGTGACTAGAAATTAGTTGACGGACACCGTCAGCATGTTATATATTTCCGAGTATAGTAGGTATTTCAGATAAATATTGTAAAAATGATCTATTTTCAAGGTTAAAGGTTAGTATTTCAAAGTTTTCTGTTAAAATTTTTGTCGAATCCATAATGCCTAGAAAACTAATTTCAACGAAAGCGAAGTAAGCCTAAAATTCGAAACCTACTTGCTGCCAACATAAAAAAAAATTAAATTTCAGTTTCATAAAGTGGCAGGTTATTCAATTTTTTGCATTTCATAATGTAGCCATTATGAAACCCAAATAGAAAAAATAAATTTTATCTCTAAACAAACATCTAGTTTACTTTAACTTATTAGCCACGCCTACATATTCTACAATCAACCTTGCAATGAAAGTTAATAAACCAAAACAGTATTTTAGAGTTTTGCCCTAAAAGTTCAAATAACAATACGAATTAATTTGGGGTTCAGGCGGCAGTGTTTACAGGGCCTCCCTATTAATTTAAATTTGTGTTGGCAGATATCACGGAATATAAACGCAAAACAAAGGTTGTGTGAAATTGACCCGGGTCGGTGCGCCCTCACTTGATCTAGATAATAAATTACTTCATCTGTGTTTTGTATCATCGTCGGCCTAAACATTGTCAGTGACACTTTAAGCTGAACGGTCGGCATTTTGGATAGATTCGTAAAAGAATATGAGCAGGAACCGTGAACGCAGCTAGGGGAAGCGGTATCCTCCCACGCCATCATCTAGAAGAGAAGAGAAAAAATACACTCACTTCCGATCTGTCAAAAATTTATTTTTATAGTGACTTCCATTTGTAGAAGTTATTAATTTTCCATGGATACACATTTATAATATCTGGTCCATATATTATATCAATTTATTTAATTTTGGCCTATTGCGATAAATACAGGGTTGTGATTTAATAACGGATAAATTTAATACAAATAAAATGGGGGCGTTTTCGGAACAACACTCGAACCCGTCGATTTTGTTTTTGGATTGCGCATATCTTGACATAAAATGTAGATATACAGGATGTCCCACAAAAGTGTGACAGAAAAAATATTTTTTCCTTAAATGGAAGCCCCTGTATATTATTGCATTTTCGGATTCTCCGGAAAGTTCTATTCATGTTTCATGTATAATGTCCTAAACCTATCTACAACTGTTCACGAAACATTTACTTTCAAATATTAAAATATTACTTTATTGCAACATAAATTGATTCCTAAATTACATTTTTTAAAAAGTAAAATTATTTTAACAAATGCTGGAAGTATCCGCCATTAACAGCTCTGCAGTACCATAGACAATCAATAAATTCCTGCTGTACTTTTTCTACGGTTTCTGGGGAAATACTCCTAATTACATTACGAATGCGCTCTTTGAGAATATCAAAAGTGCGTAGCTTATCTCTATATACTTTATTTTTAACATAACCCCAAAGAACGTAGTCTAGTGGAGTAAGGTCGGGTGACCTAGGTTGCCACTCAATTGATCCACGTCTGCCTATCCACCAGTTTGGGAAAACATTATCTAGGAATCTTCTAGCAATCGCAGCATTTTTAACAATTTATGTTGCAATAAAGTAATATTTTAATATTTGAACGTAAATGTTTCGTGAACAGTTGAAGATAGGTTTAGGACATTATACATGAAACATGAATAGAACTTTCCGGAGAATCCCAAAATGCAATAATATATTGGGGTTTCCATTTAAGCAAAAAATATTTTTTCTGTCACACTTTTGTGGGACATCCTGTATACCTACATTTTATGTCAATATATGCGCAATCCAAAAACAAAATCGACGGGTTCGAACGTTGTGCTGAAAACGCCCCCATTTTATTTGTATTGAATTTATCCGTTATTAATCACAACCCTGTATATTGTTTCATATAAAGCAAAAGTCTTACTACAGATCTACTACAGATCCCATAATCCATTCATAAAACTTTTGGAAATTGTAGCTATTATTCTGTGAAATGTTATTGAAAATCAGTAATGGGTGGAAGAGAGAAGTACATGTTTGTTGGCTGAAGGGCAACAATGTTGAAGTCTGGTTATATCAGATGGTTAAATATTAAAACATAACCATAGTTACCGATGAAAAGATAAATCCTTATTTAAATGTTCCACTCTTTTACAAACTACACGTGAATGCATCATAATTGTTTATAATAAAGACGATGTTCAACCAAAAATCATAAAAAAAATACAAACGAACCAAAATATATAATCAATACGTTAGATTAAAGCGCCAACGTCGCAATGTTCACGGTATTAGTAATTGTTGGAGTTGGATTAGTTCAAGATTCGTTTGATACTTTTAAGTATAATAATAATTTTTTAAAGAATCTCTCATCGCCTTTTCACAGTTTATAGTAAAATTATTGGGAAATAAATGTAATTTAAGAGCAATTGCGGATTCACCTTAAACCAGTTGTAATTGTCAAATTAACAAATTTTTAAGATGTCTTTGCGATAAATATGTCAATCTGGCTATGCTGCAATAATGACCGAAAATGGCGGGACAGACTGTTTGTGTTCGTTGCGTAGGCTAGAAATGTACATTTTTCTATCTGTAGTTTGTAATATCTTTGATATAAAAGAAAAAATCTCTTATTTTGCGTTATTATCTTTAAAGCGACATGTTGTAACACTTTGAACTCGAATTACACCTTAGATTTGTTCTGTATTAATTGATAATGAAAGAATGGAAAGAAAAAGCGTAAAAGAGAAGATGATTCTTTTTGTGATCTCTTTGTGAACTTTAGCAGGTAAGGCCATAGATATTAAAAACTTCATTATTTTTAAAATGGTATTTGATGGCATTATATACTATTATAGAATAGAAATTTGTAACTAATAGTTCCCATAAGAACTGATTTTGATGATTAAATCCTATATAGCAAAGTACTTTCGTTTAGAAACTTGAAATGTTTGTGAACCACTCGAAGCACAAACAATAACTGTCAATAATTACATGTCAATATTTCAATATTACCAACAAACCCGCCTAATACAATGAAATTGTATTTCGTTTCCTGTTTTATGCTTTTTCATTAACTAATAAAACAAAAACACATACAAATAACATATCTTTGATTTACTGTCAAGTTATAGCGTTCATTCTTTCCCCGACTCGACTGTAGAACATCTCGTCTAATCAGAAAAACTTCTTAGGCCGGTATTAGACTATCAAATATATTTGACAAAGATATTTTATAAAAGAAATTTTATAAAATATTTGAAGTGTAATATCAGTTCTTTTATAAAATATTTATTTTATAAAATATATTTTATAAAAGATAACAACAGACGATTATCTTTGATAAAAGATTTTATAGTTGATTGGTAACGGTAGTAACCTCATTTTCTGACAATAGGGCATAAATTTGACATTGACTGCGACTGGTATTGGTATATCATTATAATACCATGGCGGAAAATAAGTTTGTCTGGTGCATTTCAACAACAAAATTGCTAATTTCGGAGTATGAAAGGTTCGAAATATTGTACAACCATCAACATCCGGATTACAAAAACCGAAATAAAAGACTGGATATATTTATTTATTTATTTATTTTCATTTTTTGCCTTGCAAGTTTCTGGGATTATACCTGAAAGGGTACATTGAGGTATGCGACTACTGTACTGTAAACTAGTATAAATCTCTTCTGTTGCCATAAACCGAAGGGTAACCATAAGGCGTTCCTCAACGCTGATACAATTCCTTAAATGTGTATTCTGTCGGGATATCAATGGTGATATCTTTATAACAATAAAAATAAATGTGTCCTCGTCCATTCTTAAATAGTTTTTATAACTCCTAATACCTTCAACTCGTAACTTCCGAAGGATATTGTGGTGGATACCCCTTAAATTACGTCTTGCCACCCAGGGCCTTACCAAAAGGCGCCTGGCTCTTTTTTTTGTTTTTTAATACTAAACACATTGTAATCACGGCAGCACTTAACGCTAGACAAGCTAATGCACGTCTATCGTTCATTTTTAATTGTAAAAATGTGACAAGTTCCTTCAAAAATTGTCAAAGTTCTTTGACAGTGTAATACTAGTATAAACTTTTATAATTAATTTATATTATCAAAGAAATGCTACAAAATATTTTATAAAAGTTTGTCAAATATATTTTATAGTCTAATATCGGCCTTATTGTCATTTATTTTGTTTGATATTTTAAAAAAGCTGAAATAAAACTATTATTTGACCAACATCACAATATTGTGTTCACGCGCATCACTAATTAGTGGGCTTAACACCATTATTGTGTAATATTGACCCAATTTTACTGCATTCTATGTTCAGTGGGATAATAAATCACTTAGCCTGTGTTGTAAATAGGGAGAGAATCGTAAAACAACCCTGTCTGTCAGTTTATAAAAAAGCTGAAATTTTTTTAGTTATTCCATATGAATGAATAGTGCTTACTCCTCTTATATCAGCAGATGGTTATTTCGTTGTTGGTTATGGTCACATGGTAGTAACTCCTGACTTGGTAATTTAAAGCAATAATCCATAGGCGCGAGATTCCTGTACTAAACCCGAAAAGACATATATTGTTTTGGTTAATATATCGAGAATTTTTATAAATATTAACATTAATTGTGGGACTGTAACCATTTAAAGCGGTGTAAATTTAGTTATGGAATTAGCCCAGTAGCCATTACCAAATAGGAATATTGAGGTCCATAGGTCGATGGATGTAGGGGAGCGGTATCGTATACCTATGGCAGTAAGTTAATTACTCCCAAATTGTAAATAATTCAGAGATTTGATTTACGCTCATGGTTAGCCTATAGTATGTTTTATAAAATACTACGATGTCAGAGCCGCACACGATTATGAAAGTTGGCAATAAACAACTTTATAAAGCCATGAATGTACCCGACTATTTTCGAATATTATTTCTGAAGAGATTTTTGATACATTAAATAACTGAAATTTAACTTAACTTTACTAAATCCTTTATTTCTATATGGGTATCATTTAACTGGTTAGCAAAATATTCTTATTTTTGCGAACAGAAAAATGTAATCGGTCAGCCAAAATGGCTAGTTGGTTAGCAACTTATGGACAGCAAACATTTCTTAATCGTGACAGTGCCCTGGAAAAACAGGTGAAAACCCGCCCCCGCTACACCTTTTGTAGCCGATTTCCTTATGTATTCGGCAAAAGAAAACACAAGAAAGTTACAAAAATTGACAGTGCTCTGGGACCTCTGAAGTAAACTGCTTCTAGACATGTTTGTTTCTACTGACCAATTGTAAACTCTTGCTGACCAAGTAATCTAATAATATAATATGTCATGCTATTTAATTTTATTAAGAAAATTAAGAAATACAGAGTCATCAGAACAAACCCGACCTTTAAAATGATGCTACTTAACCCCTTCATTTTTAATCGGTAGCTAAAACTGAGCTGGCCTAAAGTAATCAACGAAATTTAGAGACACTGGACATAATTTCACAGTTGGAGATCGCAGAGTGCTTGAAATTCTAAATGCTATACATTATTTCAACCATACGAAAATTCATTTTCAGATGCGATATAAATCAGTGAAGTTACGCCCAAAATAGCGCGGTTCTGGTTGTAATAACCGGCATTTTTATTTAGTTTTATTCAGTTTACTGAATTACTTTATTTATGAAAAGTTGTATATTTTTTTTTAAATATGATTTTCAATGGTTATTATAAGAACGATATAATAATATATGATTATTATATAGGATTAAATATTGATTTTGTAAAATTTTGCACCACTCTTTAATCAATAATCGATAAAGCAAGAAGATAAAACAGTCCTTATTTTTCGTAATTAACCAGGTTTCGTAAAATATATCCTTTATATAATAATAATATGTCTCTATTTTTCTATATAACATGCTACTAAAACCGGCGAAGTTTAGCCAAATCGGCAACTCTATTCAAGTTTTACAGAAACATTTTAGAGTATTTATTTACAATAAAGCCTTCCTTATTTGAGTTACGAACATATTGGCTCCCAAGATCAAGGAGCAAGCAATTTCTTTTGTTCTTAGCGAAATAGCTGAGTAACTAGTTTATTTTCTTTTAGAAAATTATCCGCAATATAGGAAACAATGTCACATTGTCATATAATGCCATCACGAAATTGAATAGAAAATAATATGTTATTTAATATGAAAATAAAAAAAAAAGCCATGTTCAAATAGTTTACAGAGCATTGAGTAGAGCACACCATTTTCCCCATCAGCCGTTACTATCTTACAGTCTTCTTACATCATCTTGCCTAAAAAGTATCTTTAAAGAGTGTTTATTATGTCAATTTTGTTTTCAATTTTTACTGATCTACCTTTGACCAAATCCGCAAAAATAAAATAAACATTTAACATACACGCGATACTACCTTAGATTATACAACTCTACAGATAGAAAAGCTTATATTTCTAGCCTACGCAACTAATGCGAACGTGCTTTCCCCACTTTTCTGTTCTGATTGCAGCATAGCCAAATTGTCATATTTATCGCTAAGGTATCTTGCAAAATCCCAATTAAAAATTTGTTAATTTGACAATTACAACTGGTTTAAGGTTAATCCACAATTGCTCTTAAAATAAATTTATTTCCCAATAATCTTACTATAAACTGTGGAAAGGATGAGAAATTCTTTAAAATAATATTATTATACTTAAAAGTATCAAATGAATCTGAACTAATGCAACTGCACTCTGGCAACGTCTGTTACTATTTTACTATACGATCACGTACAATGGGTGTGGCCAAGGAGCTAGGAGGGGATATCAGAATGAACCATATTCTAACAGTGTTGCTACAGTGAACCCTCGCGCATTATAATAAAATATTGTTTATTATGTTTGTTTTGTGACTATTGGTGAAAAATCGTCTTTATTATAAACAATCATGCTGCATTCATGTGTAGTTTGTAAAAGAGTGGATCATTTAATTAAGGATTTATCTTTTAATCGGTAAGTATGGTTATGTTTTAATATATAAGCACCTCTGATATAACCATTGACGTTTAAAGGGTTATGGACATTTCCGTGGAGCTAGTTCGGGCAAAAAGAATCCCATTTCCCAGTGAATTCTGTAGTAGTGTTGGTGCTGCAGTATTTTTATTAATTATTTGATATTCTGATGTGTTTATGCTGTGTGTGTGATTTAATTTCAGTTGAGTTGGTTTATTTTTTAATATAAATTTTGCATTTGCAAGATGGTTGAGTCTTGTGCGGCCATAAATGCTTCACTAGGAGATGCAAGGGTATAAAACAAATAAATAGTTAAATCCATCCTTGGAGTATATAAAAAGTGGATTTAAAAAGGCCATCAATGTTTCTATCTATTTTATAAATAACTAATATTCGAAACTATACTTTTTGAATAGGTAAAAGCAAAACGTACAGAATCTCAATGTAAATTATACGCCCTTGCTGGGATTTTTGCCCGGACTAGCTCTGTTTCTTTCTCGGAAAGACCGGTCCATAACCTTTTAAACGTCATTGGGTATAACCAGGCTTCAACATTTTTGCATTCAGCGCACACACATGTAGTTCTGTCTTCCACCCATTACTGATTTTCAATATCATTTCACATAACCACAGCTTCATTGTCCAACAGTTTTATGAATGGAATATTGGCCGTGTGGATACCACCGATTATGTAGTCTGCAGTATTCCTGTTGCTACGCCAGGGTTTCCCAAACTTTATCAATTATCGGCGCACTTAGAGCTTTTTTATTTTGCCACGGTGCGAGAGTTGAGAATATTGAATTGTTTATGGCGAATATATCTAAGTTTAGTTTCCGGAGAAGAGAAAACAGTAGCGCCTCGCTGTGCCCCTGTTAACTCTCCACATGGGACAGTAGGCATCTGCTTTAGTCCTAATATACCAACAGAAGATTGAAAAATCGATTTTTTGAAGATGTAACCCTTTTCTTCCAAACGATCGATATATGTAATTGAAGTATTCCTATTTATTGTGTCAGATATAAAATTCCCGATATATCTACCTAACTTGACATTGGAATGATATTAAATTTATATTTTGAACTTACCTTTAGTTCCTCGCTATCAGAATTCCAATTTAAAAATCACTAACTAAACCGCAAAACTAAACCACTAAAACTAAATTTGTTTCAATGTAATTTTTCCTGGATTTAGGATTTACGTTTGGGCTTTCAAAACTAGCTATTCCGTTTAAGCTTCGTGTTTTGTAGTAATCACAATTTGGATTTTTAATTAAATAACGTTCTCCAATAATCCACGGGTGCAATTCGTTTCTATTTTCACTATTTTTTCATTTCGCCGATGTATGGATAAATCAACATTAAATAGAAACGACATCTCTCATATTTTGTCCGATATTGTAATAATTTATATTTTTATACATACCTAATTATCACGAAATCGCGCATTTATAGCATAGAGACCGCACCTGGAAAATATTTTTCCGATAGTTTTAGCCTAATGTGTAGTAGTTAGAGAGACGGTGACAATAAGGGGTCCGTGAAGTGGAATATCAGTAATTTGGTTTTTCGTGGACTTTAGGTTCCCCTCTGCAACTTTTATATCTGATGAAATGCCGTAGAGCGTTGCTGAGAGGCGATGTACCGCTTTAGATAGGAAATTCTCAATAAATTCAAAACTATATCGAGACATGTCTGAAAATGAATTTACAGCATCTGCGTGACCCCCAAAGTCACGGGAAACACATTTTCTGACACGTCAACCCTTGCATATACTTTTACAGGACACAAGTGCATGGTGCTTTTTTGCAAAAGTCGTGGATCAATACCAGGCATAAAGTATTTCAGGTATGTACATATATACGAAAATATTTTGCTTATCACATTACCCGATCTTCGGAACCGAATTTCACTAAAAAGCTTGTTAAAAAAAGAAGAGAGTGTCACTCGTATACAATATATCACTAACTAACCTTCAAATTAACGTATTTTTAATTTGGTGCATTAATAGCTTATAATAATTCCCAAAATAGTCAATATAGTCATTCGTTCTTAATGTTTGGTTTAGAAAAAAGCGAGGTTAAGAAACATACGACGTCGGATGAAAGTTAAAATAAAGCCCATCGTGTCGATTATTACAAATACTCGGACGGAATTTGGCACCGAAAGTTTATACCAATCAGGGCACCGTCGGATCATCATATCGTCAGAAATCGTATGCATGGAACTCTGTCTTAAATCGAAGTAATCGAAATTTTTATTGCAATATTGTTCCTGACTAACCAGTGAAATTTACATTAAAATCCGGTCCTGTCGAATGTTTAATTTCACAACGAAATTTTCGAACTGCGCAAACTCACAACGCCCCCTTCGATGCCCATAGCGGGGACATAATTGCAGATGGTATTAGCAATATACTGTTGATATATATGTGGTTTCAACTGGTACGCATCTCCAGTTGTCTTCAGGTGAATACGGTACTCAAAATACATCCCACTCATATTACATGGGTGTTTAGTAAATGCTAGATTTGTAAAAGTTTCCTGAACGCGCCCTTTGGAGCGGTAAATTTTAAAGAAATACGTTTTTACATTCCTTCTCGAATTTTATATTCTCCATCCTCAAATGCCAACTTAGTTTAACCGTAAAACCGGTTTAAGAGAATTGGCAACTATTCTCTGTAAAACTTGAAGTTTCTGTGATAAGGTTAACATAGTAGACCACCTTAAATACATTTTGCTATATTTGTCTGAATTTGTTGTTTTAAAACTATTTGAAGTAGCTACAAAATTCTGATAAGAAAAATTCAATACTGGATTAAGGTGTGCAACAGTTTTTCCCAGGCTTCCTGGCCCTCAACCCGTGAATAATAAATAATTATATCCTAGCCCTGGCCTTAAAATAATATTGATAAAGTTTAACATTTTTTAATTATTTATATTTTCTCTTTTGTCAAATTCTATGTGCTTCGTTCACTATGCTATGGATTTAATTGAATGCAAAATTGATTAAAACGTTATTAAAAGTTTAATTAAAACAATTTCCTGTCTGTATTTTACAAAGCATAGAATTGATTACGTTGCTGTATTGCGGAGGTTTCAAACATTATGTCAGATTTTTTTACAGAAAAAACTAATACACCACGGCAATTAATTATCGAATACTCAAAAACTCAAGTCCAACTTAATAAGCTGTTATTTCGTTAATAACAAACCAATTTTAATTATTTTTGGTTTAACTAACAGAATACAGGTTTTAGTGTTTAGGACAGAGTAGTTTACCTCATGATATGTCTAATTATATGCGGTAGCGCATAAAATCTGGGCGCATGTAAAATTCCTAAAATTTAAATTTGATAAATGACATAAAATTTTTTAATTAATTTTTTAAACCAAATTTATAGATATATCTGGGTTAGACACTGGCCCAAAATAATCGGCATATCACTCGAGGTAACAAAAAATTACCATTTCTTCTTATCACGTTAAGTATATTGTCGGAAAAACGTTTCGCAAACAATCAATGCCAGATTTTATCACTTTTGGCTTTTGCTAAATTCAAAATAAAAATCATTGCAACAAATAAAGCCTATAAAATAGAGTGCTACTCAACTATATTTGAATTAATTTACTTTTAAAATACGAAATCATTAGATATACAGGGTGGTTCCTAACCTCTCTGAAAAAATTAAGGAGGTGGATCCTCACCTTATTTTAAGACGAAAATGTGGTATAAAAGTTTTTCGCATGTCGCCTCGTTTCCGAAATACCTCCTTCGTTTCTTCAGAAAGGTTAGGAAACACCCTGTATACGCCATTCCTAAAGTGTATGAAGTCCGCTAAGCAATAAAACCTCTCGAGCCGGGTAGTCGGTGACTTTCAAACAATAAATTATATTTTAGGTATTTTCTAAATAAAATAATTTAAAGTAAATAAAAAATTAGTTTAGGCAAAGAAAAATAATTATTTTTTAGCTTTTATAATATTTAGGCAAATTGGTTTTCGAATTCTTTTTTTATAAAGTTTTGGTTCTAAAAAGAACCGATGTGCCCATCTTTTTGAAATATTATTGGACAGCTCGCAAAGCACTATTCTGTTGTTCGTTTTTTTTTTTGTATTATAAAATGATGGACAAACTGGTAGTTCCAATATCGCAAAGTTCTTTCTTCTTTATCTTTTCAAGAATAGCTTTGAGGGTAACATATTCCTTGGCTTTATACATAATATCATAAACAATATACCTAATCGATAGTTTTATCCCATGGTATAAATCAAAGGTTTTAGAATGGAGTCGCTGGAACGCTTTTATATGGTCTGTTCAATTCCTCTTCACTCTTTTTTCGAAGTCTTCTTAAGGTCTTATCTGAAATGCCGCAAGCGTCATACGTTCGTTTTTGCACTGCCAAAACAGACACTAACGGGGCCTAAGTAAAATAACGTTCCACTAGTAATACCAAACGGCGTTCACCTGGAGATAAACACCTTCTAGGCGTTGTGATCATTTCCCATAACTTTGCTTTATAACTGCTTTTAATTCACACACAATGAGAAACAAACTAAAAGCAAAAAGCATAACAACTTATTTAAAATAGATCCATCCTATTCTGCACTTGAACAAATTTTAATTGTTTCTTGGAAAATGGTCCCAAAATGACTAAATTCTAGGAAACGCAAAATGGTTTTCATTTGATAAATAATAAAAACTATGAGTGAAAAATAAACAAGATAAAAATATTTATCACGGTAGATAATTTTGTTTTGGAACCGCCGATTTTGCACGGCTGACTACAGTGAACCAGTGGAATGTTCGGTACGATCAAGTATAACGATGGTATTGTTAACTTAACCGCCTTACTGTTTAACATCCTTTAATGATTTAATCCGATATCGGACTTCATAAAACGAACCGACTTTAGTTTGTATTTTCAATGTTAAGTAGGTATAGTTTTTGCAGAATTATATCGTAGATCTCTTGACTGCAATAAAACCTCATTATCTATTCGACCATAAAATAATTAAGGAAATCCCAAATTTTAAAACCTTTTCAAGCAGAGCCGGACCAGGTATACAAATTCAATTTATACCTATACCTGATGCATATATAAATACAAAGTGATTTTTAATAATTTTAATCTTTAGTGGTTTTCCGGCGAGTAATTTTTAGTTAGGCTTATTAGTGGTAGAATGTGGCGTCCTTGGAATTGTGCTGATAGGGGGGCATTTTCAAGTGTCGGGAATGGAGACTTAAATATTTAACAGCTGTTAAACAATTTAGAGAAGAAAATCGTCCAATTATTTACCTTGACGAAACATGGTTCGATACCTATGACACTCCAAGAAAAGGTTGGGATGATTCTTCCAAAAAATGTCAAATCAAGGCACCATCAAATAAAGGCAAAATAATCACAATATTACATGCTGGTTCAGAGAACGGGTTTGTTCCAAATTGCCTCTTGCTTCCAGCTAAAAACGTAGCAGATTCTTCATTAGATTACCATCAAGATACCGACGCACAACTTTTTGAAGATTGGTTTAAACATAAACTCCTTAAAAATATACCTGAAAATAGCGCCATTGTAATGGACAATGCTAGTTATCATAGTCGGCAAGCAAAAATCATTCCCAATTCTAATAATACAAAAGCAGAAATTCAAAATTTTATGATTGAAAATGATTTATATTTTGAAGAAACTTACAAAAAACGAGAACTGCTAGAAGTATTAAAAGCTTTTAAAATAAATAAGGAATACGAGTGTGACAAACTTGCAGCAGAAAATGGACATACAGTGTTGCGTCTTCCTCCGTACTATTGTATATTCAATCCTATTGAGCTAATATGGCACCAATTAAAATACAATATTAGGAGAAATAATATTTCTCCTACATTAAATGCATCTGTAGTAGAATTAATTAAAAACGAAGTAAGAAAAATTTCTGCAGACAGCTGGAAAAACTGTGTACAGCATGTACTTAAGGTGGATTCTAATAGTTATACTTTTAAATTATATTATTTTCAATTATCATTATCATTGTTTTACATTTATTATAGGTACCTAAAACTAAAAATACCTATCTAATTATTTTAAATTATAAAAATAGATCATGTATGTATACCACACATACATTTTCAAGCCGGCCCCGAACAAACCCATTTATTGAGCTTTGAAGAGGTTCAGGCGTATACAATAGGGTTTAATCAGGTAGTTTATTTATGGCAGTAAGAATCAACGGTATAATTCTGTAACAACTATAAATGAATAGATAATTGCGTAGAACTCTGTATTCTGTTTTGTGTTGTGTAGACTGTATTTGTTGAAATGAATTTTATTTTTAATTTAGCGAAATCTCAAAGTGATACAATATCGCATTGATCGTGGATGAAACGTTTTTTTTTTCGATAATATAACGTATTGAGAAAATATAGTAATTTTTTTGTTACCTCAAGTGACATGGCGATTCTCTTGGGCCAGTGTCTGACCCAGATATATCTATAATTGATCCGATTTAAAAAATTAATTAAAAAATTTTATGTAAGATAATATCAATAATAAATAAATTTTAGGAATTTTAAATGCGCCTAGATTTTATGCGCTACCGCGTACAATTAGACTTATCAGAAAATAAACTGCTCTGCCTTAAACTCTAAAATTTGTATTCTGTTAGTTAAACCAAAAAATACATCTGTAATTGGTTCAGTTTAAGAACTAAATTAAAATCAATTTTTATGTAAAATATTAGAAGATATTAGAACCTATTTTATATCAGTTATAACGATTATTAAAATTGGTTCAAAATAACAGTTTATTAATTCGGTCATGAATTTTTGAATATTCGATAATTAATTGGCCTAGTCTATAAGGAATTATTCAATTCATACAGCTTTAATTTAGAACGAACTCACATTTATCTTTTTGGATGCGCTGCCTGGATGACTTTTCTACAAAGCATCCTATTTGCTTACTTCTCTTGGTAATTTTAGGAAATCGGATTTTTTCATAAGGCTTCCGTAAGAAGCCATAAAATTGAATTGCGTAAAAAAAAGTGGGACGGAGCATATTTTTATTTTTGCACAAAATGTTGAATAACTATAATTTGAAAATGGCTCGTCATTTTGTAGATGTGACAACAGCAATAAATTACCAGCAGAATAGAATGCGTTGTGGAAAAGTCCTCCAGGCGGCGTTTCCAACAACATAAATGTTTGTTCGTTCTAATATTAAAGCTCTATTAATTGTATAATTCACTACATTAGTTTCATAAAAAGAAACTTTAACCTGTGTTTGGAACCTCCGCAATATAAATTAATTGGATGATTTGCAAAAATCTGCCGGAAAAACTGTTTTAATTAAACTTTTAATAACATTTTAATCAATTTTGCATTTAATTAAATCCACGGTACAGGGAATAATCCGATAGCATTTGATCAAAGGGAAATACAAATAATTATATTTAAAAAATTTAAACTGGGTATATTTTATTTTAAGACCATGGTTAGGAAATGATAATTCCTTATCAAGGGATTGGAAGCAATCACAAAACTGCACCTTGGAATAGTATATTACGTACCGAGGTGGAAAGTGTTTCATTCCTGTCGAGAGAGTCGGTAGTTAACTAAATCTCGAGACAGTAATGAAACTTTTCACCGAGATTTGTATACTATTTTATTTACAACCACATCTAACATCCACTTCTTATTATTTTGAAATAAAATTATTAATAAAAGGTAGATGTTATTTTGACTTTTCCATTGAAAACTTAGACAGAAATTTCAAATAACCGCAGATGGTAAAATAACCTTGATAATAATACACATCGAGATGGCAAATATCATTTTTTGAATATGGTTTCCATGTCACTAAGCAATATATTATTTTAATAACAGAAAAATCCGATGAGGAATTTGATTTTGCTGCTACTCCACCAGAAATTTGAGAGCAGCAAAAATAGTAGAAGAAGATCTTCTGCCAACTAAAAGCCGCCCGAGATATCACAAGGCATATAACTGTTTCAAATAATGGTGTACGGAAAATATTCAATGTCGAGGACCACTATATCTTCAAATAGTTACAAAACAACAAATTACAGCAAAATGTGTGCATAGTTATATTAGCCATTAAATTACGAGAGATTGTAGATACAGACTCGGCTCGTTAAGAATCCTTACCTGCTATATTTCTATATCATTCGTGAATAAGTGGATAAGTCTAAAATTCCAAGGACAGTAGAGCCATTTGAATATTGGTTCTCTTTTCCAAAATCAGTCTCGATCTCTACAAGTACATATGTTCACGGAATCCCAGCACCTCAGTATTATTGATAATGAGAAGTAATTAAATGGTTAGCCGTTATTAAAATTGGTTCGCAACAAAAAATAGCCATTAAATCAGCATAAAAAGATTGTTCTGCAAAAATCCTACAAACTGTCAAGAATTTAATCGATATCAGTCCGTTTGTAATATCATGTGTTCGCTTAATTAACAGCAAGATTTTACAATTGGTCAGTAGAAAAAAACATGTCTAGAAGCAGTTTACTTCAGAGGTTTGCATATTAAACGAATGGTTATCAATATAAATCATTGGATAGCGTTTCTTTTGAATAATCGGCAAAGTTCGTTATTGTGGGCGGCACTGTCAATTTATGTAACTTCCTTGTGTTTTCTTTTGCCGAATACAGAAGGAAATCGGCTACAAAAGGTATAGCGGAGGCGGGTTTTCACTTGTTTTCCCAGGGCACTGTCACTACTTCACGTTTTATTGCTTTTTTGTTTTTGATGACCAAGATTAAATATTGTGCTTATCCGCTAATTGCTTACTAATATCTGATTAAAAGTGGATCGATCATAGCAGTTTATATATTTAATTTGCATACCAAAATAATTTAGAGCATTCCAGTATGATATTAATTACTGACCGATCCAGAAATATTTGCTGTCCATAAGTTGCTGACCAACTAGCCATTTTGGCTGACCGATTACATTTTTCTGTTCGCAAAGATAAGAATATTTTGCTAACCAGTTAAAATGATGCCCATTGATAATTTGCATTATCAATTTATTCACTGTGGAAATTTGATATCATTCATGGTCATAGTGAGCCATCTCATTTTTCACACAACTCGACTTATCCGCCCATTCCCTGATGGTACAGATTGATTCCATGATTAATGTTGATTATTTATGGAATATTAAACCGTGTTTGTTCGAGTTTGTAGGAAAATAGAACATATATTTATTAGTATTCTTTGACTATTTCAACACATCGGCTACCTATCTTAACGATTCAACCCCAGACGAGCCGGCCTAGTCTCTATCTCACTCACATACACACTATATCTCCTAAAAGCGGCGACGCACTCATCTCAGCTTGACTCATCAATATCCATTACTACATTTACTAATACTACGCCTGGACTAGGTCACATGATATTCAGGATATTTTTGTGTTCATGAGACATATCTCTTAAGGCCCTTTTGGCTTAGTACATACCTGGACCAATTAACACAAAGCAACAACAGGAACGGTTCAGCACTGGAGGCAAATTTGAAAACTTTTTCCCGCCATTAACTTAACCAAGTAACCGATTGCGTACATACAAAGCCATCGAGTTCGACTAGTCCTATCGCATTAAGGAAATAGGTCAATCCCAGTTGTACTACTAACTATAATTAGCAACTTTCGAATCCTCGAAAATAAGGCGAGTTACAATCCTTTATCGATTATGATCGATTTGAAAACCTGCTTATTTATACGGTTTAATCTCATTCTTTACCTATTAGTTCCCATTTTCATCTAGCCTATGCTTTCATTCAATTTATGGGTCTCTAGGACCGTATAAAACAAAACTTAATCCTTCGAAACAGATCCTCGACAGCGGGGAAATACGTTATCATTTTCTTTATTAAAGTCCTACGAATTAGTAGCGAACGGGAGATCTATGAAACCCGAGGGAGATTATTGAAGCCATATACTAGTTTTGCACGAACACGGCTACGGTTTATAAGTATTTCGATTGGCATTTTTATACTAGTCTGGGTAAATCTAGGAAATTTGCCAAGAAGAATAAAGCAGCACAGCACGTTATCGTGTATAGCCATATGTTGCTAAACAAGAGTATAGCTATGTGTCCAGCCTGTATATAAACCACATATATATAAACAGTATATTGCTAATACCATCTGCAATTATGTCCCCGCTATGGGCATCGAAGGGGGCGTTGTGAGTTTGCGCAGTTCGGAAATTTCCTTGTGAAAGTAAACATTCGTCAGAACCGGATTTCAACTTTTTTCATGTAAATTTAACTGGTTAGAAAAATATTGCAATCAAAATCTCGATTAATTCGATTTAAGACAGCGTTCCATGCATACGATTTCTGACGATATGATGATCCGACGACGGTACCCTGATTGGTGTAAACTTTTGGTGCCAAATTCCGTCCGAATATTTGTAACAATCAACACGATTTGCTTTATTTTAACATTCATCCGACGTCGTATGTTTCTTAACCTCACCTTTTTCTAAATCAAAAATTAAGTGAATTACTATATTGACTATCAGCTACTAATGCACCAAATTAAAAATACATTAATTTTAAGGATAGGTAAGTTGTAGCATATATATTATATTGTATACGAGTAACACTCTCTTCTTTTTTTACAAGCTTTTAAGTGAAATTCGGTTCCGAAATCGAATAATATGATAAGCCAAATATTTTCGTATATGTACATACCTGAAATACTTTATACCTGGTATTGATCCACGACTTTTGCAAAAAAGCACCATGCACTTGTGTCCTTTCATCTTAAACAAGGACAAGCCACTAACCTACCAAACAGCGAATCGAATCATCACAAATCAAAAACTCTTCTACAAAAATTGTTGTTATAGATAATGAAAGTTTATAAGCACTGATATACCGACAACAATGTGGATGAATCACTTTTTATTCTCTAATATGAAAAATCATCCAGAACCAAAGATGGCGACGAATAACAACAAACAAATAATGTCGGGCCGGCTCTGACGCGATCGTTAAAATTTCCACCCTAATGCGCAAATTCAATAGGCCCGCGCCATCTCCCATAGCGGGGACACTTTTTGTATTTTGGAACGTTCGTATTGGCAATATAATATTTATATACACAGGGTGTTATGGAAATGACTTATTATATTTAAATAGGTGACTCCTTGGGTGTCATAGAGAAGCGCTACATATATGTATATATTTTTAAATCCACCGTTTTAAAAGTAGCGTAACAAACACTCTTACTCACAGGTCAGTCCGCGCTACTGTACAACAATTCACCCAGACCCAGGCAATGTTGCCAAACTTAATGTAAAACTGAAATTGCATATAAATTATAAAAATTAATTACTTACAACCTGTATTTATCTTATAACCAAAGAGCGGAACATCCAGGCACATACATAATCAGTTGTATATTATTTTTCATAAGAACACTTTATGCACGGGACACAGATTTTCACGGCAACACTGAACAACACATAGTGTTAGAGAACTAATAAGTTTTTTGTAGAGACACAATCAGATTATTAGATTTTGCTGTTGCGTCCAGCAGAAACTACCGGTCTTAAAATGACCAATTTAGTTTCATCAATAAAAACAATATTCATAGTTTATTTATGGAGTGGCAAGATACACGCGTAAAATATTACATATTACAACACAACGACCCGAATAAACACCTGCAAAACCGACCGGGTTGTTTGGGTGTATTGGTTATCCGACAAAAACATCTATATCCCGACACTGTCTGTTTCATACTGGCAGCCCGCAGTCGCTAGCATGCAGTCATATATAAACTACGTCTGCTCAGTCGAGCCCAGTGTGTGAAAAATGTGGGGAGATGGCAGTGTAGCCTTTGTAACTTCTTAATTTTGAGATTTGAACGCAGGGTTGTTCTAGAGCGTACTTTTGTACCGAATTCGGTACACTTTACAAAGTATTGGCATGTTGGTACATCTTTCGAGTTTTTGGTACATTATCTATCCAAGGATGTGTGTTGTTATGTAGGGCTGTTGAAAGTAACGATTTTTTTTAAGTTCACTTTCTTGGTGAAGGTAACGACCATTTTTTTTTCTAAGAACTCTAAGTTTTTTTAAGTTGGTGTCCAGTGAAGTAGCGTCCTTTTTTTAGACGCCGTGCTGGCACATTTCTTTAAAATTGTACCGAATTTTATAGAAATGTACCAGTACGGCGCCTAAAAAAAGGATGCTATAAAATTGTACGTACTTCCAACCACATTTCAGTGCTCTAATTTGTCAGAGTTCAAAAATATCAGCTCTTTTTGCAGGATGTTTCCCAAAAAAAAAACAGTTCAATTAATTATTATCTCGAGAACGATAACAATAAGTATAATATTAAGGAAAGTTATTAAGAAATTACTAGCGATTTTAAAAAATATAATACATACTGTGTTCCATTTAAATTATCAATGTTGCTATTACTTTCTAGTAGAAGCAGCAGCACTGCACTGCAGAAAATATATAAAAAAAAAGTTTGCTTATTTTAGGTAACGAAAGCGGTTAAAACAGACCCAATTTTAATGTGGTCGAATATATAACTAAAAAAAATCAATTACGAAAATTTGGCCGAAAATTGTATAGTGGATAGAAGTGTTATTTAAATTATTAAAATGCGCCGGGGTCCATCGGGACTCTACAGCGGGTATTCAGAGACATTTTGATTGGCACCGTACTCGGCATCGCCATTAACTTCCACTCTATTATTACACAAATCGGAAATGCGAGATGTCAACGCTGTGTCACCAGCCAGACGGCCAGTTTAAATATTTAGGATTGCGCTCGAACTGTTTATTGAAAAAATAATTTGCGACCGTCCATATCTGTGATTAGTATATACACAGACTTGCACTTTAAACTGTCTAGTTTATGTACTGTCAATTATGATAAATTTTGTTATATTATGATTATCTAGAATGTCAGCGACGACAAAGCCAGTTCAGTTAAGTGACACCACATAATAGAACATATACCGTTAAGTTGAACATGGGAAATCCCAGGTTATTTTTTAGGTGGCTGAATATTAGCTCCCCTGTACATTTTATTGAAAAACTGCATTATAACTTCCTGAAGAGGCCGACATGGTAAACCGATGTGCCGAGTTTGAATACATTTTAGCCAGTCAATCCTTAGCTATTCAATTAAACGTGATGGCAAAACCATTAAACTTTCATAGTTCAGGTAATATAGCAAACACCAGCAAATTAAATTTTGACATTGACATGGGATTCTCTATGTGCAACTCAACGAAACATCACCCTGTATATGAGGGTTATAGTACCAAAGGGGGTATCTCCATTTTTATGTTTTAAGATTAAGCAACCATATTTTTTGTTATTTTATTCTCTACCAAACGAAACTAAAAGTAATAAACGAAAACGGCAATATCTTTGTTAGAATAAGCATTAAAGACTAACATTGGAATCAACGATGGGAATGTCCAGTATGTCCACTGCTTGGTTAGTAAGCATGGCAATCTCCGCTTTGTCCAATCAGGTGGACTCGCCGGTGTCACGTGACACGTAGTCGGCTACATCAGTTTGACAAGCATCAACACGATTACTTAATTTTAGTCAGTACCTTCTTGCGCTGTAATTATGTCTGTTTATGTTTCCTTGAAATACCAATTTTTCTTTTTAATTGAAACTAGATCCAGTTTTATTGTTAAAAATACACCGCCCTAATATGAATGTTACTGAATAACAGAATCTCCAAGCATTGGAAACAAAAATGGCAATCTCCAGCTTAGACTAATTACAAATAAGCTTACCTCAGTTCACAAGTCAACCAATTTGAAATTTTCATTCTTTGTGGTAAATCCAAAATAATTCTAAAAGTACAAGGTGTGGTAAAAAAGTTTCATCTAGCTGACGGCTTATCTTCCTATAATAATGTCACTATGGTATGGTTTTGGTGGCGCAGTTGGCGGCCGCCGTCATCGGCGGTCATGGATTTTTGCCGCTGTCAGCTACCGGGACTCGACGGCAGCAGCTCGACTGCACTCGAGTCTCGACTGCTATTTGGAGCAGTCGAGCAGCCAGCCTCGACAATTTTATCGACTGGTGCAAGAAGAACTTAATGTACAGATATGCACGATTTTACGATTCTTAAAATGTACAAATCCGCAGAGTGAGGTCTATGGTATCAATGGTGTCAATTTGGAAGTTGTATCACATTTTAACGTCCTCGGGGTAACATTTCAAAACGATTTATCTTTTGTTATGCATGTGGATAACATTATTAGGAAGAGTTTTACGCTGTTGGGTTTCATAAAGATACACACAAAGCATATTTTTGATATCAAGACCTTGACAGCCCTCTACAACTGTTTGGTGCGTAGTGTTCTGGAGTATTGTTCAGTAATATGGAGCCACCATTTATCAAGTCCACATTGGCGGACTGGAAGGGGTTCCTTATAACACGAGGCTGCTCTTGTGTGGTTTGCAATCACTAGAATATCGGAGAAGAAAAGCACTTTTGCTTTTTTTATACAGACTGGTCAATGGTCTTATGAACTGCGAGTGGCTGCTACGTTCAATTACATTTCGTGTCCCGGTGAGGATAACCAGGCATAACCAATTGTTTTTTGAACGAAGACACAGAACAAACGATGGTCGCAGCGCTTTTGTGGAGAAGATGATTGCAATAAAACCAGACTTTTCGTGATATTTTTAGCATTAGTCTTACTGTATTAAAGAGACATTGACAGTGTTCTTTCTTGCTTCTTATTTTTGTTGGAATGTTTATATCGTTTTATGACATATACCATTTAGGATTTTTGATTCTGTAGTATACAATAGCTAAATAAATAAATAAATGATTTTCTATCAAAGATAAATTACTTGAAACAAAAGTATTAATGACCGAAACCGCTTGGCACCAACAGATAGCTGCCGCGTTTGCCTGCTGCCGCTGACGGCGGCCGTCGACTGCACCACCATACCTTTGACTATAAGTTTGAAGGGATTTTGGCCACATCTGTACATTTTTCAATTTCACAGCATTTTGTGCTTAAGCTTACAAAACGCAGCAAAAATGAAAATGTGCTCATAATAAATTATCCATGAATACTCTACAAACGTTTTGTAAATTTGATAACCTGATAGTTTACAAAAGTTTATTTAGTCAGAAGCGGTATATTAATTTAATTTAAATTAACTTTGGCTCGTTTCCTATAGCTCTTCCACAATCGTCGAGAAATATTCGAATTGCAGTATTTATCCTTTATTTTACATTAAATCCTTTTTATCCTCACAGCAGTAGCAGACAGCAATTAATTAACAAATCTGTCTTTCTTTAATGAAGTATTTCTTGACGACTGAAATAAAATTAGATTGAAATGAATGACGCTACAAATATTAACGAGAAAAAGTCCAGTGTGCTAGATTTTAAATAAAATATGATTTTTATTTGAATACTTCAATAAAGAACGGTATAAAGCGGCGTCCACCATACCTGGCGTCTTACCTGACATTTTACTTGACGTCCTACCTAATGTTTTACCTAAGTATCTAAAAATGAGGACTCCCAATTCATGTTATAATATACAGGGTGAGGGTGTGGAAATGACTTATTATGTTTAAACTCGCAAATCATGAGATAAAACAAATTGAAAGAAAGAACCATGAATGGCGCTTTGATTAATAAACGAGAAAAACATCCTTATGTCATCTACATGAAACCAGGTGGGACGCACTCGCGAATAATGTAAACAATAAATGTGGTAGGTCAATTACGTCAGTCAACAGATATCATTGAGCTTTTGAGTGAATCGGCTCGTCATTTCGTTTTCAAGTTCTTAAAACAAACTCGCAGGGTACTAGACACTACTGACTGGCCAACCATAACTTATCTGGGTAAACCGAGACGTTCACGTGGGTAAATTGGTAAATTCAAATCAGACTGCTAAACGACGGCATCTCAAACTCAGCTCTATTTCCTGAGAATTTTGTCTGCCAGTTTGCAAGTAGGAATAGAAATGCAGAAGATAATTACAGGGTGTTATGGAAATTACTTATTATATTTAAATGGGTGACTCCTAGGGTGTCCTAGAGAAAGTCTACATACGTTTTTTTAAATCGAATATCTAAATACTAAGGTTAAAACCCTTCTTACCCACATACTGTCGCGCTGTTCCATCTGGATTCAGTTAGCAACAATATGGGTCACTAGAGTATACTAACAGTGTTGTCAGATCACATCGCATGTTTCGCCCTTGCTTGGATACCTGCCGTTCGCGACTATCGTTGCTTCAGAAGGGTTCGAGACTCGAGGGTGGAATGACGCTGCCGAGGGTTCCACGTGCTTGATGTATACGAATTTTAAACGTTTTGTTAGTTGTATCATTACCCGATTTTCTTTTCTATCAAGACGTCAAAGACGTCTTGTTGTCAAAAACTGAACACGTGCGTTGAAAATTCTGTGTTGCAATATATGACAACATCGCCTCAATAAGCTTTTGATTGCGAAAGTCCTCAGTAGCGCCATGTACATTTTCAGAATTCATATATAGTGTATATTTCGTACAATAATTCAAAGCGCCATTTAAGGTTTTTTTTTTCAATTTATTATCATCTCAGGATTTCCCGGTTTAAATATAATAAGTGATTTCCATAACACCCTGCATAACTATAGCTATACAGATAGCAATTTTAAATAAATATTTAATCTGATGTGATCTTTCAGAAAAATACATTGTTATTTCAGCATGTGTTTTGACAGACAATGTTATAGTAAAAATTTAGTGAACACGTAACTGTGTCAATCGAATATGACATTTTAGTTAGTTTAGCAGGAAAAGAAGCTATGTATGTACCTAGTGTTCCTCTAAAGGGACTCATGCATAGCATATTTTGCATGTCCATAAAATTTGACCACAGATGTACACATTTTGCTAAAAATTTTAGATAGTATCTCGAGGTGATCGCAAGTCGTGACGTACGAGATGTTTACAAAACGTCTTAGATCTAAAACGCCAAGGACTGTTTACTGTAGTGTTGGAAAAAACCGATGATTTTAATAATCGAGTACTTGATACTCGAGCGATTTTAATAATCGAGTGAATCGCTCGAGCGATTAATCACTTGAAATTTTTATGACTAAGAATGTGTTGATAAAACAGCAGGCATTGTTTTTGTAAGTTTTATCAGTTTAGTCTAGAGTTTTTATTAAAGGAGAACAGTTGGTTCTGATATTAAAAAAAATTACATCCTTTAATTTTTTGAATTTACAATCACCGCTGGCTAGCCAGTCAAAACAAAACCCATGTCGCGATGAAACCACGGGATTTGGCATACTTTTTTGTATGCACCTTCTCGTTTATATATCTTTAAGAAAGATAGTATGTCGTATCAGCCTTCTGAGCGTCAAACTCGAACGTCGCCAATCGGCACATTTCGGGTGGCGCGCGAAGATCGGGTTTCAAGTGAAAGGCAATGATTCGATTTTTCGCCTCAATTCATAACTAGAGTATTTCCTATCGAACGAAAAACTGCTCGAATATACGTCGGCGTCAAGCGAAGCTCGGGTATCGAGTGAAAGGTAATAAGTAACAAGCGATGATTTTCGCTTGAATTTATAACTCGAGCAGTTTTTTTAATAATCGAGCGATGTCTGTTATTTCAATAATTTTCAATAGTGATTTAACAATATAACAGAGTACGCTCTGCTGCCAGCGACAAATTGAGCTAAAAGTAGATGTTATACTTTGAGAACTTTCAGGATTTTCTTGATTTCAAGCGTATTAAAGCCTGCGGTAATATGCGCGCATTTTTAGCATACACAACACGTAATCTTGTTAAGCCCTGCTTAATGCGCACTAAAATGTGTCGTCTTTACGACCCTTAAGCCACTTAAGCCAAGGAGTCACCCATTTAAAGATAATAGGCCATTTTCATAGCACCCTGTATATTGAAGCAGTTTTTTGTACAATATATCAAAGCAGTGGTATGAAATTATGAGAATCTTAACTTACTTTTTTGTAAACATTATCATTACATTCAAAACTGAAAACAAAGCTTAAAGTAAGATTAAGTTAAAATATTGATACCGATCATTTTAAAATATTTCTGCGGCTTTGCAGCAAGACCAATATGTTCAGACGAACGTGCAGTTTAGGGATTTGTAAACCGACATAAGCCATCACGGATAAAATTGTTAACGGAGACGTCTGCGTCGCATCTCTTCTGATGTGCCTACTTGAAATAGAAACGTATTTAATTTTAAGTAGAAAATAGAATGTTGAACTCTCAGAATGCAAAATAAACTTTATGATTTTACGTAATTCCACAAGATATATCCTACATAGGACACAATACAATTTTTCTGCATAATAATCAAACAGCAGACTTGCAATTTTCTATTAATTTTATTATTTTTCCTAATCTCTGCATTATTATATATAAATTATACAACGTGTCCAAGATAAGGAGGGCCAGTACAGGGATCTCGGAAACCGTAAGAGATACGAAGTCGGTTAAATGGAGGTAAAGTTGCGGATTTACATGCCTAATAATATGCCGTACATAAGTAAAAAAATTAGAGCTTACTTATGAGATATTATTTATAAAATTAGGAGAAATACAGGACCGTATCCCAAAATTTCTTGATGTTGTTCAAAAAACCCTCGAAACGTCATTGAACCACAATGTGTCATACATCGTTGCATTCGGAAGAAAAAAGCTCTTAAATTCCAATATCAGGAAAACAATACCGTATTTAAAAAATGAAAGTTGATAATAGGCCTTCGAAGACGACTCGTCGGATTACAAAACCATTAACGCTGTTAGCGCTGAAAAAGTGGCAATGTAAAAGTCCAATTTACTTTAGAATTCGATCTAAAAAAAAACCAGGAAAACAATAATTAAACGATTTTTCCGAATTTCGTTTTTTCCGGATATCTCCGGAACTACTCGGAATTTTAAAACTTTCTAAACGGCATATTATTAGGCACGTAAATGCGCAACTTTACCTTTATTTAACCGATTTCGTATCTCTTACGATTTCCGAGATACTTGTACTTGCCCTCCTTATCTTGGACACGTTGTATAAAAAAGGCAGGCATAAGAATACGGCTGCTGGATGTATAATATCCTGCATTTGAGCTCGGTTTAAGATGTGGTATATGAACTATTAGAACTATAACTAACCTATGACTTATATTGGTGGAATTACAACTTAGTTTAAACTTGGTTCATATAACGTCCTTAGTGCTTAATTTGTAATAAATTTAGTGTTAAACATTTAAATGAAAAACACCTGCGTGGCACTGCGAAACATGTAAACAATCAAGGAATTCTGGCCGGTGTTGTCATATGTACACCTTAAACTCTTTAGACAAAATAAAATATTTTAAATACTTTTCCATTCTGTAATACATTCTTGTACAATTAATTGAAGAACATTTACGACGGACTATGTTTTAAACAACCCGAAAAAACATATGGAATAGTAATAGCCACGTACGTCACTAGGTCAAATGCCAATGACCTCTTGACGCTTTACATCGGCTGAGCGAAGTAGTTTCATATATCGCCGCACGCTTGCGTCTGTTAGTTGAAGACCAACCAGCGTGTAATAAAATGTAATAATCTGTAGTATAATCTGTATTATTATATTTTCAAATGCTAACTATCGGTTTTGTTTCACTATTACTGTGTGTACATAAAATGATTCCAGGAGTGCTCCCATGAAAAATAAAAAAAACGTATTGTGTTTCTGCCTGGATTCCCTCGCTCTTTAGGTATCAGGATAGATACAAGTAGGTAGAAAATAATTTATTTTTATAATTTTATATGGAATTTCAGTTTTACATTAACTTTGGCAACATTGCCATTGGCTCTGGGTGAAATGTTGTACAGTAGCGTGGACTGACCTGTGAGTAAGAGTGTTATTATCCCACTTTTAAAACGGTCGATTTAAAAAAAAAATATGCAGCGCTTCTCTACACACCCAAGGAGTCACCCATTTGAATATAATACGTCATTTCCATAACACCCTGTATATTGTAGAGCACATTTTGAATAAAACACTTTATTATCATAGCAATAACAACTGACCATTCCGTGAATTTTATTTTAGATATTCAATTCTTCTTTTTTTCCGCTGTAAATATCCATACGTTTCCACAATTTGATTTTATCAAAGTTACTTTTTAGAACTAAATCAATATGTAGGAAGTTTGAAAATTCCCAGGCGGATTGCTGCCAGGTTCAAAATTCGTATACTGCATGTTTATTACGGAGCAATGGTTTTGTGACATATCAATATAAAAGTTTTAAAACAAGGGACAAAAATCACCAACAAACAAAAGAAATGGCCCAAAATCTGTCTAAATTTAAAAGCAACGTTCTTTTTTTAATACATAAGAGTTTTTTCTTGCGACGTTTTTTTTGGGTAAAGGTTTCTTTGGGGATTTCCTAAATTGAATTAAAGTTTTTCTAGTATAAAAACGAAGAAATTGTTCTATTTATACACAGGAATGTTTTACTTTTACCACTTGATTAGTAGATTTAAGAAAATATTTTTATTTGTTAAAATACACAAAAATTCTTAGATGCAGAAGAAAATGTGGAAAAAGAAAATATCTAAAATCTCTTACCTATTTTTCAGTTTCTTCAAACAAGGATATAAATATATGTGATTGGAACTTCCGGGTAAAATATATACAACGTGTCCAAGATAAGGAGGGCCAGTACAGGGGTCACGGAAACCGTAAGAGATACGAAGTCGGTTAAAGGGAGGTAAAGTTGCGCCTTTACGTGCCTAATAAGATGCCGTTTAGAAAGTTTTAAAATTCCGAGTAGTTCCGGAGATACCCGGAAAAAAACGAAATTCTGAAAAATCGTTTTATTGCTTTCCTGGTTTTTTTTTAGATCGAATTCTAAAGTAAATTGCACTTTTACATTGCCACTTTTTCCGCTCTATCTAACAGCGTTAATTGTTTTGTAATCCGACGAGTCGTCTTCGAATGGCCATTATCAACTTTCTTTTTTTAATTACGGTCCTGTTTTTCTGATTTTGGAATTTGATAGCTTTTTTTCTTCCGAACGCAACGGTGTGTGACACATTGTGGTTTAATGACGTTTCGAGGGTTTTTTGAACAACATCAGGAAATTTTGGGATACTAGTCCAACATAAGTAAAAAATTTAAAGCTTACTTATGAGATATTATTTATAAAATTAGGAGAAATACAGGACCGTATCCCAAAATTTCCTGATGTTGTTCAAAAACCCTCGAAACGTCATTAAACCACAATGTGTCATACCTACATCATTGCATTCGGAAGAAAAAAGCTATCAAATTCCAATATCAGAAAAACAGGACCGTATTTAAAAAAAGAAAGTTGATAATGGCCCTTCCAAGACGACTCCTCGTCGGATTACAAAACAATTAACGCTGTTAGATAGAGCGGAAAAAGTTGCAATGCAAAAGTGAAATTTACATTAGAATTCGTTCTGAAAAAAACCCAGTAAAACAATAAAACGATTGTTCAGAATTTCGGATTTTTTCGGATATCTCCGGAACTACTCGGAATTTTAAAACTATTAGGCACGTAAATGCGCAACTTTACCTCCATTTAACCGACTTCGTATCTCTTACGGTTTCCGAGATCCCTGTACTGGCCCTTCTTATCTTGTACACGGTGTATAACCTTTTAAAAAATACAAATATTTAATTTACCAGTCTAACCCTCCAAGAGAATCCACCCAATCATATGTTATTATTGACACAACCGGTACCTAATATACAAAATAAATCGAGTGGTTGTTAAGCCACAATTTTTTGTGAACATAATAAATTGGTTAACGAAAATTGCTTGTTGATTGTTTCAATTTTTTTTTTTTGGTACTTAGTGGTTTGCAATGCATGATATTTTGATGGTTTATAGTAATGAAAAACGATACATAAATTCTGTGTCTACAAACCTTTACCTAACTAAAATAATTTATTTAACAATAATATCTTATTTATTTACAAAATTAATTGTACAGTTGTAGAACTACCAAGGGGTGAACTCAAGTCACGGTCTCACAACTTGTGAGACCTTGACTTTGAGTTCACAAGTTCACAAGTTGTGAGACCGTGACTTGAGTTCACCCCTTGTTAGTTGCCAAACAGGTATCTTGGAGAAATGGTCTTTTTCGTTGATTTTGACAGTTGTAGAAGTTAAATTATTGTAACCTATTGTACCTCTTTTTTCAACCAGTTAGTTGTTCGTTTGAAGAGGGACAGGTGGGTATGGTAGTTTTCTGCATTTTCGCTCAGGTTTTTAATCAATTACATTTGGTGTTCTGGATTCATATATGGTTTAATGGCGTTGAAACTGGAATATCCTATTAATTTGATCAGTTTTGCTCTCCAACATGTAGGCTTGTAAGGTTAGATATTGCAGATGCGCGATGGAATTTATTAGATACTTAAATTTCTTCGTATACAAACCAATTCCTTATACGAGGAATTTTGTCCGTTTTTTTCCTATTGAGGGCATATTTTTATACTACAATCCTTTCCCTACCAGTTAGGATAAACTTGTTGTTAAAGATATAGGTATGCACGGATTGATTTCCCCTTTTCTACTAGTTTTAAGAATAATCTTACAGATCGAGACTTTCATTTACCTTATTTCGTATAATCCACTTACTAAGTACTTGAAAGCGAATTCGCATCGCCTTGAGCTGTTTTCTAAAAATTGGATTCTACTATATTCTTCCAGTAAATTCTCCTTCGAGATTTAACTCCTTTACAAAATAATGAAGTTTACAGTTTGTCGCCTCATTACCTGCCAAAAACCTAGTTTAAAGGGGCACAGGTAAAAAAGCATTTTTAGCAAATCCTCACAGGATATGACGATTTCTCCAATAACTACTCACCTGTGGTTAATTCGTTTGAGCTAACTTCCCTTTCCTTAGCAATTTTCCTTTTATATCTCTTGCTAAACGCAGTTTTAAAGTAAACATCAGAAAAGGATAAATTTGTGTTCCTGAACTATTAACGTTTTTAAACTGGATTCCTAAAATACTTATAATTTTGTTTTTCATGTTCATTGTTTTCCAACCGTAAAATTTTCGACATTTCGTCGGCAACTATGCAGGGTTATTTTTTTAAAACTTGACATAGGCTAACTTTTTCATTTGAAAAGATATACCTATAGTTCCTGAAGCAAGGTTTTAGGAATTAGTTCAACTAAGTAAAATGTATGGAAAAAATAAAGGAGATTTGTCCAGATTGGGCGATATTTAAAAAAAATATATTTTCTTAAATGGCAACACCGCATTTTTTTAACAAATTTCGATACATCTTAAGAGTCCAGACAAAACAAAAAGAGTGCAAGTTTTTGGTTAGAGTGGCGGTTTACGAGCTAATAGTGCCTAAACTTAAATTTATTTTCCAAAATTAAAAATAATAGCAATAGTAACAAAAATTAATCACCTAATATTCATATCCTTGTTGGGTTCTGCAGCAACAAATACGTTCAATAAAATGTCTTTTAACATTATGTAACATTTGAGGGGTTTGTTCGGATTTGTTATCCTCCTTGTTATTCTTTTCATTGTTGGAAAATAAGTTTGTTTATACACTATTAGCTCGTAAACCGCCACTCTAATCAAAAACTTGCACTCTTTTTGTTTTGTCTAGAATCTCAAGATGTATCAAAATTTTTTTAAAAATGCGATGTTGCCTTTTAAGGAAATAATGCGTTTATTTTTCCACACATTTCACTTGGTTGAACTAATTCCTTAAACTTTGCTTCAGGAACTATAGGTCTATCTTTTCAAATAAAAAGTTATCCTATGTCAAGTTTTAAAAAAATAACCCTGTATATTGATCCCGTTTAAAAAATCATTCAGTAAGAAATTCTATTCCCAGATTAGTTAATTAATCGGAACATTACAGGATACAATGTTTTCTACAGGGTATTCGGGTTTGTTCGTTCTAGATGTTAAAGTAAAGGTAGTAATGGGCCATTTACACCAGGCCAATTGGGAAGACATTCATTCTACTAAGCCAATCCACTATTGGCATCATGTAAATAGAGACAATCCATTTAATGTCTCCAGTCATTGTCTCAAGCTACTCCATTAAATTAGAATGATTTTTCAATTTTTTAGGCGCCATTAGCTTCGCCCACTACTCGCTCAGCGGATTGGCATATTAAATAGTCTTATGTGTTTTTGTGCAACATGATTTTCTCAAATTGGACTTCAGAGATGACTTCAAAATTTATACTTCTATACAGAGAAGAAGAGAATGCCTCTGGAGGCTCGATGGTTTGTATTTTTCAGGATCTTCTGTTTCTAATTGTCTTAAGATAAGACTTATATCCCCTGACCAGCTATGGTCTAATCCATAATCCTTTTTAACAGTTTATTCTTCATCGATTATTTCAAAGCTTTCTTTTTGCATTAAAATTAAAACTTTTTCTAAAATTAGCTCTCAGAGCTAGTTGCTTATCCATTCTGCACTACCAAGCACTGGAATGGGCTACGGATAAACGACAATTTAATTTTTCACTTTATTATCTTTTCTAATTTGCCATTGGATAGGCTTAGTAGACTGTCTTCCCAATTGTTCTCGTGTGAATGGCCTAAAACGTCGAAAACTCAATACTTTTTTATTTGCTTCCATTTGTAAAACTGATTTTACTGATAACAAAAACTTTAAGTTTTGCGCTAAACGATTCGGCTTATCGACTAGAAGAAAAAGTACCTTTTTATTAGATATTCTTTGTCTTTAAAGCGACATTATCTTTTTTTATAATAACTGTCAAAACAAATACGATAAAGTGGGCTCTGGTGTCACATTAAAGAAACATTTTTATAACAGAATGATGGAAGTCTTTAAGATGCTAAAAATAAGAGAAACAAATTTAACAGGCTGTAACTCGAAAAGTAAAATCATTTTTTAACCAAAGACATTTTGTGCCAGCTAACAGATTAACGACAGATTAAAAACGAAATACAGGGTCCGCAAACGAAGCGTGGACGGAAGATTAAATCGTTATCGAAGAACTTATCAACAATACAGAAACAGTTTGAGATATTGGATTAAAGGCGGCATGTTTTAAAAATATTTTACATTATACAGGGTGGCCCAAAAAAGTGTGACAGCATAAAGTTATATTTTTTTAAATGGGACACCCAGTATTTTATTGCATATTTAGGTTCGTATTACTATCGTTTATAAGTGCCTCAAATTTTATTTAATTTGGTTTTGTAGTTTCGGAGAAATAAATTAAAAACTAAAAAAAAAAGTCTTGCAGTCCGGAATAAAAAAATCAAAAAAAACAATCCAGAACTATTTTTTTAACCTCGGCATTGAGTGAAATTTATGACAAGAGGTCTAGAGATACTATGAATGTAATTGCGTTTATTTATTTTATACAGTGTGTTCATAATAATCTTTCAAAAACCCCACATTTTAAAATAATTTTTCTCAAGTTTTTTAAATGGAACACCCTGTATAATATTTGGCGATTTGACGTAGAATTCATAGACAATTTTTTTTTGTATCTCTCTCTTTGCAACAACTTCTCGAAGGTTTTTGGTCTCGGCTTTCTCTCAATATCTGGATATCTTTCAGCATACACTCGGCTCGCGAGAAGGCAATTTCTTGCACATTCACCCATATAAAAAAATCATATTTACCATTTATAAAATACACATTTTGTGTAAGTTAGTACTTAATTTCGACGACTGAACAAATGTAAATAATTTTATTTAACTGTCATAGCGACAATCTAAACAAAAAGAAATCATGGCAACTCGATTAAAAATAAAAAATAAAATTAAATAATAAAAGTAGCAAAAATGTATGCTTTTAAAATTTATATCGAAATAACTAAAATACGGTAAACTCTAAGAGTAAAAGGAAGCTATTTTGAACTTTTACTTTAGTTTACAATTTTTAGTCTAGTCGCCTATAACAAAATTTCCCAATAAAAACTTTATTTAAACAACATAATTTATGATATTTATAATTATTTCGAAAACGGCTGGATATAACTTATATGCATGTAACACAAAAAAAAATTGTCTATGAATTCTACGTCAAATAGCCAAACAATATACAGGGTGTTCCATTTGAAAAACTTGAGAAAAATTATTTTAAAATGTGGGGTTTTTGAAAGCTTATTATGAACACCCTGTATAAAATAAATAAACGCAATTACATTCATAGTATCTCTAGACCTCTTGTCATAAATTTCACTCAATGCCGAGGTTAAAAAAATAGTTCTGGATTGTTTTTTTTTGATTTTTTTATTCAGGGCTGCAAAACTTTTTTTTTTTGTTTTTAATTTATTTCTCCGAAACTACAAAACCAAATTAAATAAAATTTGAGGCACTTATAAACGATAGTAATACGAACCTAAATATGCAATAAAATACTGGGTGTCCCATTTAAAAAAATATAACTTTATGCTGTCACACTTTTTTGGGCCACCCTGTATAAAGTAAAATATTTATAAAACATGCCGCCTTTAATCCAATATCTCAAACTGTTTCTGTATTGTTGATAAGTTCTTCGATAACGATTTAATCTTCCGTCCACGCTTCGTTTGCGGACCCTGTATATGAAGATCTCAAAAACTCAGAGAGACCACGAGGTTTTAACAATTAATGGCGTCAACATGGAGCGGGTCCAGACCTACGCATACCTAGGTACAGCAATCAACTCTGCTGGTGACTACTGCAAGGAAATTAGAATTCGGATAGAAAAGGCTTGAACAACTTTCAAATAAACTCAGAAAAATACTTTGCACTAGGGATTTAAAGTTTAGCTTAAGGGTTCGACTGACGAGGTGCTATATGTTCTCCACTCTGCTTTACGGTGTAGAGGCATGGCCCTTGAATGCATCATTATCAAAAGACTTGAATCATTTGAATTATGGGTATACAGAAGAATGCTGAAAATATCATGGACAACTCATGTCACGAACAACGAAGATATTAGGAGAATGGGCAAGGGAAGTGAAATCATAGAGACTGTTAAAACCAGATAACTGCAATACCTGGGACATGTCACACGAGATGAGAGATACGCCATGCCCAGTTGATTATGCAGGGAAAGATCCAAGGAAAGAGAAATGTAGGAAGGAGAAGAATTTCATGGCTGCGTAACCTGAGAGAATGGTACGGATGCACATCAAATGAACTGTTCAGAGCAGCCGCCTCAAAAATCAGAGTAGCCATGATGATTGTCAACGTTCGCCGCGGAGATGGCACGTGAAGAAGAAGAAGAACAGATTAACGTGATTGTTTTTGAAATAGCAATAAGACTTTGTTTAGTTCATAATTTTGCGGTGAAGAAAACATGTCGATCATTCGAGTTTGTAACATAATTTGTTGATGTAGAGGTGAAAAAACTGCAAGGTAGATGTTCCTCTGGATATTAAAATAGGCCGTTGCTATGTAATTTGCTCTGTATGAAATGAAATAGTCATTCAAACATGCTGTCCTATCGATGGTTTAACATTTTAAAAGTCTAGTACAACGAAATAAAAGTTTTATTCCCACAAGCAGCGGTATAAAAATAAAAACAAAACGAAACGAAATCAAAAGGATTTAGTTTCCCAACCGCAGCCTTCTTTTATTATCGTGAAAATTCAGATATTCGCTTGTCGCAAAGCCTTTGAAAAACTGCACATATTTTCGTAAGTATATCTGGAAGACATTTTTCTCGATATACTACATACAGTATGTCCACGGTTTGAGTTAACAAGAGGAAACACTTTTTTATTTTGCATTTTTCGTCAAAATGTTATTCTTGATAAACATTTTAGCTTGTAATAAAAATATGAATGGCATCGACTAATTTGAGTTTTAATATACAGGCTGTTTAAAAGAAGCACAAATCCAAAAATTATAACTTTTTTGAAAATACCACCAATGTACCTACTTAGACATGCGTAACTGATTTTTTTAACGATCGTTTGCCAATCATTTCCTTTTATATTAAATTGACAGTTTTCGCCCATACACTTCCTATGATCAAGCGATGAAAATTCACGAAGTCTGTGGGGGGCTCTTCCGTTCTTCTCTAAAATTATAATTTTTTGATTCTTCTACTTTTAGACACTCTGTATGTTGGAACTAAAATTTTAAACACCATTCATATTGTTATTACAAGCAAAAAATTTGATGAATAATAACATTTTTGTCGAAAAATGCAGAACAAAAATTTTTTCTTCTTGTTATCTCAATCCGTGGATATTCTGTATATTTCTGAAACTAAGTTTTTTAACAGCATAAGACATATTTAAATAAAAATGACGAATAAGGGCATTAAAATAAAAGTATCCCAAATTCGAGCCTCTGTCAAATTATGGTAAAATCGTAAAAAATCTATTGATCTATTTTCGTTCTCAAACTAATCGAAAACAACCGAAAATTTTAATGTTCATATTTCGAATTTTCCGCTTTATATCTACATACGTGTGAAATTTATTTTTTAAATACATAGATGACTCTTTCTTTTTTAAAGCTCCTGTCCCACCTGTATCACATTTAATAGTTTTAATACATTTGTCTATAATTTTTTCATCAGCAGGAATGTGATTACTAACCATTTTTACCTAAAAAGGCTTGCTTTAATTAATTATAATAATTCGGAATCAGTTTATGCAGATATACAGGGTGTAACAGAAAGGTTGGGAATAAATTTAGCAGTGGTATCCTTGGCCTAACTACAGGGTGTTAAAAGACTTAAAAGTTTGTAATAAAATTACAATAATTAATTAATTAACAATAATAAATGTATCAATTACTAACTTACAAACTTAAATTAATTATTAATTTATAAATTAAATTATAGTTTTATAAGAAGTAATACAAATTATAGGTCACAAAATTTAAAAAACCTGAATGCCTTGAAGTATTTTCTTTAGGGATATTGTTGGTTTTACGCAGAAATGTAATTGTTAGGCAGTGTTGCCAATTAGCAAAACACATGATTTGTGCGTATGTTTATTATTTTTTGTGTAATTTGTGTGCAGACACAATGTGTGTGTAATTAGAAATCCATCACTTAAGTGTTTCTTTCAGGTTTGTCGTTCTTTTTTCTTTAAATAATTTCAGTTGGGGACTTTTTTGGATATGACCCCTGTACACTTGCGTTTTTAAAATATGAATGATCTTGGACTTGTGTGACTAAAGATGTGCAAAAGTGTGTAATTTCACAAATCCAGATTGGCAACACTGCCGTTAGGACGATTCACGCAATAGTTACGGACAGGCAATATTTCAATTGCAGAGCGTTGGGTAAAAGTGCATTCAAGCGAGAGGGCACCTGTTTTGATTGATTTCTGTTTCCTATAATAATTATTTATACAGGGTTCCCCATAATTGACTATTCATTTTATATTATTAATAAATTCCCTACGAGATAACTAAATAGGTTGTTCTCTGTGGGATTATCTTCTGTAGTCTTTGGGATTTAAGTAAATTATTAATCAAGTAGGCGCCTGTCACAAATAAATTTTAAATTAATAATTTCGTGGAACGTCATTTTTCCGCGAGAAGTTTGTTAGTTTTCATCAATAATTATTTAAGTTTTTTGCTTTGAGACATTATTTCAACATCCGTTTTAACTTTCATGGATTACTCAGTCCAACAACGTGTGTTTTGTATAGAAACTTACACAAGAAGCAATTCGATAGAAGAAGTTAGGCGTGCATTCCGGCGTCAGTTTAATAACAACAATAGGGGCCACGCGCCAAATCGTAAAACTGTTAGGTTATGGGTTCGTCATTGGCGTGAAAAGCGTTCTGTACAAAATTTGAAGAAGCCTGGACGTCGAAGAACAGTTCGTACAACAGAAAATATTGAACGAGTTAGAATGGCGTTTACGAGAAGTCCTAAAAGGTCTGCTAATCGACAAACCCTTATCCTAGGAGTATCTAAGGGAAGCTTAGATCGAATTCTTCAAAGGGATTTAAAATTTCATCCCTATAAATACCAAATGGCACAACACCTTAGCAATCAAGATAAAGAAGCAAGGTTAGCATTTTGTCAAGAATTTTTGGATTTACATCAAGGAGCTATTCACAGTCTCCTAATGACCGACGAAGCAAATTTTTATTTGAACGGCATGGTCAATAAACAGAATTTTAGATACTGGTCAAATGAAAATCCTCGTGAAATCTTTACACATAACCTCCATAATCCAAAAGTTGTTGTGTAGTGTGGAGTAGGATCTTTTGGTATTATTGGCCCTTATTTTTTGGAGGATGAAAATCACCGCCCTGTAATAGTAACATCCGAGCGCTACGTTAATATGCTAGAGACATTTCTTATTCCAGAATTACATGGACGAGGATTACAAAACAATGCCTTACTATTCCAACAAGATGGGGCAACAGCTCATACCGCCAGAAACTCAATGAGGGTCCTGCGAGAAATGTTTAATTGCCGACTCATTTCTCGATTCGGAGATTAACGGCACCCGATTTTTTCCTGTGGGGATATTTAAAAGCCAAAGTGTTTGCGAGTCATCCAGGTACTATCGAGGAAGTGAAAGTCAAAATTCGTGAAGAACTTGAAGGAATAGACGAAGGTTTGCTACGCCGTGTAATGAACCACTTTTTATCCAATATTGAAAAATGTGTTGAAGTTGGTGGAGGTCATTTAGAAGACGTGATTTTTAAAAGTTAGAATTAAATTAGCCAAATATTTATAAGTTATCATAAATCCCAAAGAGTTAGCTGTAATTTAGTAAGATAAAAAGTTTGTTTTGTTAACTAAAAAAATTTTAATTCAACTATTAAAATGGGTAGTCTATTATGGGGAACCCTGTATTACTAATTTTTTAAAGAAAATAAATATAAATGTCGTCTATATACACATTTTGGAAAGCTTGAAAGAAGATTAAAATGTTCGGGTTTGTTCGGATTCTCGGCCGGGAACACTTTTGGCCAAGGACGTATTATACGGGGCGAAAAAGACAGTGATGTAAAGAAGCAAAAAAAGTTACGCGGCATTTTGTGGAAAAAAAATTCTACCTAAGAGTAAAACAGACTTGTCTACGGCATTGTGACAAAATTTACAAAAAAATTAAGCTTTTTTTAATTTCAAAATCAGAAAGTAGCAATCATTGCCCTTGTAGAGCCATATTTGTATTCTAAACATTATTCATGGTTTGTTATTGAATAATTTATTTTATAAATAACCATTTAATTGATGCCGAGTGTCCCAAAATATGACCAAAAATACGTTGTTCTTATAAAATAACTTACTTAATAAAATATATTTGTAGGCTAAATTTGTATTATGACTATTTGTTAAATCATATAGGGTATATTAGCAATCCCGTACTTACTTGCTATAGCACTTGTCGCATCTAAAAAATATTAGGTACTTATACATATTAGTATTTTTTTTAAATTTTGAAAACATAATTTTAAGATATCCAATTTGTTTCTGACTTGCCTCGTATATTTTAAATATTAATAAAAGTATTACATTTAGGTGACGATAAATTTTTATTAAACTTATAGTTATAGTAAAATATTGTCGCCTATTTTTCCCTACAGAACGTATTCCCTGCATATTTTTTCATATTTTGGAACACCCGGTATCACTTGAATGGATATTTCTAAAAGCTATTATTCAATAATAAATCATGAATAATGTTTAAAATACAAATGTGGCTCTACAACGGCATTTCTGATTTTGGAATTAAAATAAAATCTTCTGTTTTTTTAAAAACTGCGATTTTTTTTTTAACAAAATGCAATTTTTTAAAATTTTTAAAACACCTCTATTTGCATTTACTGAAATTACAATCTGATCATAACTTAGACCAATGAGAAATATTTTCAAACCTAATTTAATACAGCTACGAAACTTATACCTAAGGACTTACTCACTAGAGTTCCTTATTTTATTCTAATATCCTAATTACACTAATGTTGATGTGTACCCAAGCACTGATCTCTGTTTTTGTACCAACACAATTACACCAGCTCGGAAAGATTTGATCCTCTTGAGTCTTCTGGTCTGGTTCGTATTGTCATGGAGCTGGATAGCCTCGACATTGACGTGATGAAGAAGTTGCTGTTCATGACTCTTGGCGAATTCGCTAATGGCCTGGCTATCGGTATCCATTACCATGTCCCTATGGAGGTCTCTATTTCTGCAGTACCAAGGGACAGTGAATATGCGCCTTAATACTTTGTTTTGGAATCGCTGGATTATTGCTAAATTGCTCTTACTGGCACAACCCCACAGCGGGATACCATATGTCTATACTGGCTTGAGAATTTGTTTGTACAGAAGTACTTTGTTATATATTGACAGAGTAGAATTTCGTCCAAGCAGCCAATACATTTTCTTAAATTTGATGTCTAATTCTTCTTTCTTCTTTTTGATATGCGCTCTCCAGCGTAGCTTAGCGTCCAGCGTTATACCCAAATATTTTGCTGTATCAGCATATGGTACTTGGATATTATTTATGCTAACAGGAATATATTGGTCTTTTTTGTTTGGGAAATTCAAATGGGCAGATTTAGCCTCATTTAATTTGATTCTCCATTGCTTAGTCGAGTTGATGTTTATAGTTTTATTGCCGCATCTTCGTGATCTTTGCCTACGGTCATTATAGCAGTGTCGTCAGCAAAGGTGGCTATCGTATCATGCTCTAGTTCAGGAATATCGCTGGTGTACAGAAGATAAAGGACTGATCCCACAAAATGCCAATGAGAAAATATTTTCTTCGCCCTGTATAATATTGAGAAATTAGCCGTTCCTGGTCAAAAGCGTTCCCCGCCATTTACTTCGCACAAAACCACGTTTAAAAGTCAGAAAACTTTATTCAAATCAGCTGAGCCTCTTTCGAGCTGTAGAGTTTTAAAAAATATCATTACATTTTTGACGATGTAAAGATGATATCAGAACGACTAACGTTGTATTTCAAAACTCATTAAAAAATTCAAATATTTAACCCTTTTAAACCTACACATATGAAAACTGGAATAAAACAGCAAAGGCAACTTGTAGGTCATTTATTTGAAGTGGAGGAACGTGTTTCCCAAGTCATCGAGGGGTTTTAGGGTTCATGAATGGGTTGCTAGTTTGTAAGGGAAACAGCTTGTATATTATTGCTCTATAAAGCTGTGTAGGTTTCTATAGACTCCTAGACAAATCTGTACAAATGTTCCTTAGATAAAGAAAAAACGGGTTGCAAATGGTTAACTATACAGAAATCAATAAATAGATAATTAATTTTACAGATACCAGTCCCTAGAAGATAAATTAAAATATAAGATTTGAATAAAAATAAGCGGGAAAGTATTGTATCCTCACCCATTGAAGGATGTCATCCCATACAGCTACTGTAAGGATTAACAGATAATACACTCGCCGGCACAAAATTCCGCCACCCTGAAATTTTGGTCAAGTTTGATATTTTATAACTTTTCTATTTTTTATGCGATTTTCATGATTTTATTATCAGTTTGTAGGTCAATTTATTGTGTTTTCCTTAATTATTTTATAAATTAACATTTTTCGATTAGGCTATATTATACAGGAGTAAATCAAACTGTTGTTTTCCATCCTAATTTCAAAACACCCTGTAGGAAAATTGAGGTGCATAATTTTATTTACATACTGTTTCTTGTCATCTTTGATGTATTCTAAACATTTCGTTTTTTGATTCATTCCATTATCTCATTTCTGCTGCGAGCTGCAAAATTTTAAATGAAAGGATGTTATTTTTAGAAAATGTATGTCCTGGGTATTTCTACCGAAGCACGCATCTTGTATTTGTTGAGCTCTAACCGCCCAGCGTTACATTGAGGAAATCCTCTGAGAAGTTGTTGTTCCATTTGCTACTTTCATTGGGAACCAATTTACATTAATGCATGATAATGCTAGACCTCACGTTGCACATGTAGTGATCGAATATCTGGATGAAGTTGGACTTCCAAGATTGGAATGGCCCGCATGTAGCCCGGATCTCAACCTAATCGAACATCTTTGGGATCAACTTAAAGGACCGTTCGTCGTAGTCCTGTACAACCATAAACCTTGCAATTACGACTGGCGCTGACCGAAGTAATCAGGCTATCCCTCAAGAAAGGATAAGTAACCTTATTCAATCGATGCCACGAAGATTGCAAGCTGTCATTGCTGCGAGAGGAGCAAACACACGATATTAAAATTGCTTCTGTTAATTATACCCAGTGTTTAGTTTTCTTAATGAAAATAGGCGTCAAATCAGCGTCTCATTTAAAATTTTGCAGCTCGCAGCAGAAATGAGAATGGAATGAATCAAAAATCGAATAGAATACATCAAAGATACAAGAAACAGTATGTAAATAAAATTATCCACCTCAATTTTCCTACAGGGCATTTTGAAATTACGATAAAGAACAACAGTTTGATTTATTCCTGTATAATATAGCTTAATCGAAAAATGTTACTTTATAAAATAAAGGAAAAACACAATAAAAGGATCTACAAACTGATGACAAAATAATGAAAATCGCATAAAAAATAAGAAAGATATAAAATGTCAAACTTGATAAAGATTTCAGGGTGCCGGAATTTTGTGCAGGTGAATGTAGGTTCGTTAGCATAGCTGTCAGAATCATACAAAATTTTAAACAGAAATCAATTATGCTGAGGGTCCTATATCTACCGCCTGCGTTTGAAACCGAAAGGTATAATATTAATTATATTTTTGAACAGAAACAAAAAGTTATAAAATTTCCACAATTTTTATTTTGAAAAAACCCGTAACATGTTTCGGCACACGGTGCCTTCTTCTGACGGAATAAATAAAAATTGTGGAAATTTTATAACTTTTTGTTTCTGTTCAAATTTATAATGGATTTCCATCAAGTATCGGCTAAATCAATCAATTTTATTAATTATATTGAATGCATTTCTCATGTGTACCTAATTAAGTAAAAATATTATACTAAATATGTACGTATTTTTTAAATTTTCTACTCGTAAAGTTCTTTATAGTTTCCCAACATCAAATTGCAATGTTTTAGGGAAATCCCCGTGGCAGCGCTGTACGCACGTGCTACTTATAGTACAGTATTCTACTGCGGTTGTGACCCAATAATTTTTAGTGTTTTTTTGAACTAGATCTATTTAGAGTTATCTATTAGCTATCTACAATGGTTCTTCAGTGCGTGGTGTGTAAGAAATTCGACTATTCTAATCCCGGATAAATATTTCGTTGGTACGTGAGATTAATAAGGTTATGTTTTCTTTTAGGTTAAGCAATGGTGTAGGTAATTCTATATTTTAAGTAAATAGTGCAAAAATTTAGATTTTTTTCTTCGTATTATTTCGATTTTTGTAAAAAATACCTAACGATTTATGACTAATGTTAGATCGAAATTATCTAAACGCGTACCTTATTACAGCGTTGCTATTTGTTAAAACCATCTTCGTCTAACTTATTTCAAACTGTAGAACTGTGAACTATGATTGTAAATAAATGGTGTTTTATGAATGGAATGTTTTGTCCTCCCTTTTATATTATATGTCTATGGTTCAAACCGAAGTAACACATAATATGTTAGCAATGTGCAGATTAACGGTGTTTTTTAATAGCTTCTGGTTTGTAAAGGAAATGTATGGATGTATAGATGTATTCCTCCAAAGCTAAATCCTTATCTATAACAATGTGAACTTACAACAAGGCGACCAAATTATGCAACAGTTGTATAAGTTTTTCAGTGGCGTAATAGTAGATATACCATCAAAACCGAATGCAGCTAATTTATTTTATAATAGCGCTTTAGTGCTTTATCAATAAAACGTTTACAAATACTGTGCAACGTACAATTTTTATCCATTAAGTATATTGCCAATAGAAAATGATTATTTATGATTGAAAATGAAAAATGTCTTATAAAAAATTAATGATAAAATATATCGGAATACAAGCAGCAAGCAGACGTAGCTATGCGACTCCAAAATAGCAATATTTTAAAAGATCATAAATCATCTCTTTCAGACTTTATATTATACTTGGCAACTATATAAAAACCTATAAAGTCTTTCTTTCTTGTGGAAGTTTCCGCATTTTGCCTGCCCATAAATAGCAGCCGCCCATTTTTATTTCGCATTATTATTCCCTAAAACGGGTTCTTTAACGCTTATAGCTTTTTCTGCTACAGAATACTTGCAGCGTTGAAAGTAAAAATGTTCTAAAACGCCGGAAATATCACAAATTATCCTTACATTATATTTATTATTATTATTTTATTTTTAAATATTCAAGTTTCAAAAGCACAATATAAAATTAAGCTTGCTTACAAGTCCTTAAAAAGTTATACAAACGACTTATTAATTGCGTTTTCTACGGTAATTAATACCAATATGCGTTATATTATAGGGTTGCCAGAGGTCCGGCTTTAGTCGGACATGTCCTCCTTGTTGGGGAATTTGCTACTCCGTTCGGCGTTTTCGTTCCGTTCGGCTTTTTCAAGTAACCGGGCCAACCGGTGAACCTTAAAAATTCGGCACGCGAAATAGCTTGTAATTTTTAATTGTTTTTATCGTAGTGCCAGGAAAAGTTCCCATGCCTAGGCGTGATTAGTGCAATAGATTTTTATTTTTTGTGGAAATTAATTTTCGTTGCTTTTTGTCATTTTATTAATAATCATTGTTGATTTTTGCGTTTGATCTGGTTAATACTGATTGGAGTGACCTTCTCAAGAATTAAAAACACAAAAATGTATTTTATATATTTGTTTAAATCCATTTGTAAATAAATGTGGCTTTTTTATAAAAAATCAGGTTTTTTTTTATACAATTGTCCTACTTTTATACATTGCCCATCTGGCAACTCTAATTATATATGATCATTAGTTATGGTATTATGGTGGTGGAAGATCTCACGTTTCTATATCGAATCTCACGATCTCATGATACGTGTATAAGAAGGAACTCACTATTTTTTATATTTTGCTCAAATCGTATGATCTGTTAAATTTTAAATTGACTACAACGTGCATTAAAGTAATTAAATTGCCAAAAATATTAATTCTATTCATTTTTCCAATTCAAAAAACCAAAATACACGCGAGGAGCACGTAGCCAGCACACAGGGCCGTATTAAGAACAGTATAACAGTACAATCTCGAGCCACGCATGAATATATCTGAAATAATAGCCTACACTGTAGCTGACCCACTGACCTATAACTATGGACACGTACAACTTATGGGGTGCGCAGTGAGTGAGTGAAAAAATTGGTTGCGCACGATTTACCGCTCATATTTTTAAAGATTGCTCGTCGGTTGTCTTGCGCACAATGCTGTCACCGTCATATAGGCAACCCCGCACTTGCGGAGTTCCTCAAGGATCAATTTTAGAACCTACTTTATTCCTTATATATAAATTAAATTTTTAAGTTAAATCTAAAGGGTAATGTCAAATTGTTTGCGGATGATACTACAATTTTATATTTTGGCGGGTCTTTTTCCAATATTCATAATGATTTGAAAATTATACTTTCATGGCTGCAATCCTATAAACTTTCTTTAAACTTTGAAAAGTCATCTTTTACGTTTGTTTCTAAATTTGCAATTGGGAGCAATATATACTTTCATGGCTGCAATCCTATAAACTTTCTTTAAACTTTGAAAAGTCATCTTTTACGTTTATTTCTAAATCTGCAATTGGAAGCAATATTTCACCAATAATTTTTAATGGAAACGAAATTAAGTATGTAAAATCCGTAAAGTTTTTAGGCTTATATATAGACGAAAATTTAAATTGGAGAAAACATTTTGAAAACCTTCGAAAAAGCGTATCACCACTCATTGGAATATTATTTTAAATTCGAGATTATATACCTTTAATACATTTAAAAAACATTTATTATTCATTAGTTGATTCAAAATTTCAATATTTAATATCAGTTTGGGGATCTCTATGTGCCACAATATTAAACCCTTAAAAAAAATTACGAAACAAAATTATAAAATGTATTCATAAACTAAAATTTTTTTTAACCGAAAACAAATTTATATAAACCAAGAGGATATTTAGATCTGAATAGTTTATACAAATTAAAAATTAATACAGCGATTCATGCAATTAATAATTAAAATAAAAAATCTTGCATAACATTTGTAAAATCAACTGATATACACACATTAAAAAGAAAATCAAATTAAAAGTAGCATAGGGATGAAATCAATTTTATTTGATGGAATAAATATTTATAATACGTTACCTAAACTATTAAAAAAAAATTTTAATTTAAAATTATTTAAAAAAATATACAAATTACTTAAAAAAACCAATTATAATAATTTTTATTTTTTATTTTTATATTGATTAATTACTTATTTATGTTCTATGTTATAATATTCCCTGTAATAGACTAAAATAGCTCGTTGGGAATTAAATAAAATAGAGCGTCATATCTGTGTGTGTATGTGTGTTGTATATTTTATTATTGTCCTATATTAACAATTTTCTATAATTTCTTTCAGGTAAGGCTATACACAAATCGTTCAACTCGTTTTATCAGAGAAGATGTGGGTAAGTCAGAAATTAAGAGCGATAAGTTCATCGATTAATAAAACAATTTTTATTATTATCATACGATTTATGGGATTTTTGCAAAAACAACGATATTTCTTGTGTTTTTATTCAAAAATATGGAAACATCGATACGTTAACTTCACAAAGTGGATTCTACATTTTTTGTCAGTCGCAGCCAAAAGAACCGACACAAATGATTATAAATATCCAAATACTAAAATTTAAATTTCATTTCCAATGCTATAAAATATTCTCATCTTATTTACAAATTTTGTGTTAGTTATTTTCAACTTAAAGAAAATAAGTATACTGGTAAAGCCGGAGTCGACCTCAAATATATTTAACTATTTTAATATATCCGTTTCATATCGGCTAACGGTTTACGATGGGGTATATCCTAACTGCCAATCCCTAAATTCTTATAGGTTTCTAGATTCTGCATCATTAGTAAATGTGGGATATTATATCCGGCATGATACTGGCAACTGTAAGTTCGGGATTATATACAAAGCTTAGCTTGGATATTGTTGTATAATCCGAGTGCCTGAAGTAATATAATAATAGAAAAGGGGAAGATCATATCGGTGGACTTTCACTTAAAGCTTGACTGTCTACCTATATACCCTTTACGGCCGCTTTCACAAAATCTAGTGACCTTTTTGGTCAGTTTACAGTAACCAATTGGTTAAGGGTTTCACAGCAAAAACAATTCTGCTGGTTAAATATTCAATATTTTTCTTCATTTTTACAGATATAAGAAATAAAATTTTATTTCGTTTTATAAAATGAGCTAATTATATCTCATGGGTCGCTGCTTCTAGTGAGCATGTTTAGAGTAGAGAAAGAGCATAATTCTAGAAAGAACTTAAAAAACAAATTTTTTTTAGGGATAAGGGTATTTTATTCTTAGATCAATTTCACATTATTTGGCCACTCTGTGCAATATTTCGGATATTTCTACATAACTAAGGAGGTTTTCAACCGAGCAAAACTTTTTAGAGTTAGTTTTTCGGTAAAATGAAGTTTTCCATTTGTTACACTTTCTACCAAACACCGCTATTCATTCATGGTGATTTTGGAACGGTAGAAGATCCAAGGCAAAGCTATTTGTTTAAGCCAGGATTTTGGAACGGTAGAAGATTCAAGGCATCAATTGTCTCTTTTTTGCCTCATTAATGTGGTGGCAAATAATCGGAGCACTTAAATAAAATAAATCTTCAAATGTTCGTTTTTGATTTTTACACCGTTATTTTTAGATTTATAAGAAAAACAAAAGAGCACAACGAGTAATATGTTCACGGTCCTCACTTCTCTCCATGCGTTTGGAAAATTGAAATCGATTATTTCCATCACCTGTAAAATTTACTGTTTCGACCAATCAAATTGCTTCATTTAAACCAATTACACGTAATTATTTTGATAAAACTTGCATCTTCCTTACAAATGATAAATCTGTTTCATTGGTCCACATTTTTAAATAGCTTTCTAAGTAGGCCGAATGAGTTTTAATAAATGTCAAGTTTGCTTTTTCTTTTAATATGTGCATATTTTCTTAGATTTTCTTTAATATTTACCCATGATAAACGGAAAACTACTTTAAAGGTAGGATTGAATTAAAAAAATATATAGTATCTACTTACTGTTTATTTTCAATGTATTTTCTTATTTACCGACATTGTTGACATGTTTTCTTTTGAAATTTTAGCTTGAAGTCTAGAGTAGATAGCATAAGCTAGTATCGATATCGACGACTATCGATATCGCATATTTAAAAGTGTTTCCAGAATTATTATAATATTTAATTTAGGTTCTGGAAATAATCTTATCACTCAACACATTCAAACACTCAAAGTTTTTTTTTGTAAATTTGACTCAATGATCAATGATCATGCATAACTGTCAAGTATGCGAGGAGATGCGCATGGTGTTTCCATTAGTTCCAAATGAAGTTTAAAATACAGAATATGATTCTTCTTGTATGAATTTTGTTCGAAGAGATCTCCAAAAATAAATTGAACCTCCTCATTGCTACTTTTATTCTCCACAAGATGGCATCATCAGATCTTTAATGCGGCATTTCTTCTTTGGGTCACCATTAACTTATATTTTGCCTGGATTGCTTTGTTGAAATTATGAAAGAGAAGGAGATTCAGCAGTATACAACAATTACTGATTTTCCGACATTCCGACGGCGTCATCATTCCTATTATTTTACGAGGAGGCGTCGACATCTTTACTCGCAAAAAATAATATATATTATTAAGAAAGAATTTTTATTTGTATTTGAATTCGATCAGAGAATACAATATTAACTATACGATGTTTATTATATCATGGTTTAGTCGGTATTCGGAGCAGTCGGATCGATGACAAAGTTTGCAAACATACACTTTTTTATTAATATTTGACTGGTGGAGACGTTCGAGATAAGGATGTTCGGGTTTGTTCGGGTTTGTACGATTCCTATATTTTTGTGTACTGGTATTTTTTTTCCTAATACTCGATATTTTGTACCTATATTTTACAATACGATATGGTCCGATACACAAAATTTTTATCCAGTACCTATCGTATATGTGCGTATGTATTTTTAGGCACATAATTTCATGCACAATAATTTTAAAACAAAGATTATTGTGTATTCAACTATTTTTTAAGTAAGATCATGCTCAAAATATGTTTTTTGTTAGGTAAATCAGTCAAACATATAATAAAATGATTATAAACACGAATCGAATGTGTTGTATATTTAAAATACGACTGTTTTATATTTATTGTTCATATTTTTTGTATGGAACGATAATTGAGTAATTAATTTGTCTATACTAAAAACAGTGGTAGCTAGGGGAAGTAGGGGAAGTACCACTTCCTTGACTTAGGCGTAAATTATATTGACGCGTAACGATAGTCTGCTGTGTATTTAAGAATATGTTTGTTTTATAGTGTGTTAGTTAACTGTTAGTGTTAACTTGTTTTAATTATTAATAATTTTATTTCGTGGACAATTATTGGATTGGTAAATTGAGGACTAGTTTGGCTCTTCCTCTATATTTTCGCTCACGAGTCGCCACTGCTAAAAATTGTCAGTCGCTTTTCAGAAATTATTATTATTTTGTTCATTTTTTGATATCCTATATCATAAAACATAAAACATAAAACAATGTACCGGTACTCACAGTACCGATAATTTACTTAACGATATTGTAACAGTCCGGTACTTCGAAGTCGATACAAATACCGGTACTTTTGCGAATATCGCACATCCCTACTTCGAGACATAATCGCTAATATTTGCAAATGTTTTCTGTAAATGATTTTTCGGTGGATACGTACATAAGTAAAGCACATGATGAACGTTGTTGATGACGTTAGGTGATGTTGCTACACTTTACTTACATCGTCGATAGCCTGATCTAAGAATTTTGGTTTTGAAAATCAAATCAATACTACGGTTCCATATGTTTCCATAAATAGTTTTGCTGTCACTAGAGATGTATTATGTACTGAGTCCTTGGCATTAAATTCAAGCTCTAATATCACAATTTCCATCAATAAACGTGTTATTTATTGACATTATTCGTATTTTGCCGAACTGCAGGATTTATTGAACTAATAGATTCTAGCAAAATTGCCCAACATAAACAAAGATCGATCCATCTATTCCCTAGAGTTTACAGAGACATCAGTTTCGGTTATGATGAACATAAATTTTATCCACAAGAGGTACACAGACATGAATTTCCCCTTAGAAGCCTGCAATATTAATCTTACAAAGTTTACTTTGAGACCGAACAAACCTCAGACAACAGCTTAATAAGTAAATTAATTTTGAAAGATAATTTAACGCTTGTCTTTCGCATAACAGCTAATTGGCAGAGCTTTTAAAAACATGGGGGGAAATATCGTGCGCCATGCATGAATTCACTATGTTTGTTATCGTTGATTTTTTTAATTAATTGACACATATAGCCTTGACAACGTATTGGTGTGTCATAGATAAACAATAACGCTATAAATTCAAAAGCTTCAACAAAACACATCATTTGGCTTATAATGGAGTTTGTTTATAAACAAAGCCCATTAGGCCCATATCATTATATTTCTCCCTAGTTTGAAACCTTCTGTTTTATGACTTAGTCCTCTTTTCCACAAAATATAAACATATCCCTTTCTAGGTTGGCAATGTCGGTTTTGAATACATAAACCTGTGCTGGCCGCACACGACCCAAAAACCGCAAATCGTGCGGAGAGCATCCCACAAACCTTTTAACAGCGTCTACTAATTACAGGCCCTAGAAGCAGTGTTGCCATTCATTTTATAGGCTTGTGTTGGTTGTCTATCGGAATCGACGTTCGAAAATTAAACTTCTGGAATTATAAAGGAACAGCTTTGTGATCTCATCATGCGATTACAAGATACCTGTGCGTTCTACACGGCATAGGGCACGTATAGGGACCCGACTCCCATACTTATCCAGATCGATAGAGCGACGCTTTGAACTTAAGGTTTCGGTGGTGTAGAGACCTCTATTCCCATGGATGCGGCATTATTTTTTGAAGTTGCAACATGGAGAGACGAGAAGTGCAATAATATGACCGTTGAACTGTGGCGAGACTAATGTCAGCTGGTAAAACCATAGTGATTCAAACCACACGTGTAGTTCCCATTCGGCTGAGATATAATAAGGTCGACAAGGAAGGTCGTACAACCCTAAGCTTTCCCTCCATTGCTACTACTACCACTTATTATAGCTATTAGTGTTGGAAAAAAGCGATGATTTTAATAATCGAGTACTTGATACTCGAGCGATTTTAATAATCGAGTGAATCGCTCGAGTGAATCGCTTGAAATTCCAATTCACCAAGCGATGACGTCACCGACTGCTCGACCGGCAGCCTAGCCGTTTCTGTGTGGGCACAGGTTTAGCTACCAAAAAGGCCACCAAAAAAATTCCAGAAATTTATTTATTTGTGGATAATGAATTTTTACCACGTGTCTCGATACCAAACAAAAAAACTGGAAAAAATCACCCAAATATGTATTTATTGTTTGGGTTTATTCTTGTGCCTTTTTAAAACAAAAATCTACAAGCATAAAGTAAGTAGATATTTAAAATGGCTTGTCGAATTCTTCGACTTTAAATAAACAGGTGCCCACTGTGTTCCCTTCAAAAATGTAGGCTTAGTTACGCGACTGGCAAAATAAGAAAATAGGTGATTATTTTATTTAAATTCATGGTTATAGTTACCTAAAAGTTCCTGTTTAAATTTAAGAATGTTTACTTTTATGGGTTACCAAAAAATGTGTCGATAGGTACCTATGTTTTGTTAACTATTTTGCTCGTTTTCTTATTTTCCATTAACATTTTCTATCATGTATGTTATTTTTAAGAAGTCTTGTTGAGTTTAATAATAAAAAGTTCCTCTTTAGTTTTAAAAATGTTTACTATCAGATTACCAACGAATTTTTCTATATATTTTGTTAATAATTTTGTTCGTTGTGTTATTTTTCATTAACAATTTCTATTATTATGTTATTTTTGAAAAGTTTTCTCGAGTTTATAGTAAATAAAGAGTCCATGTTATTGACTAAAGTATCGGAGGGCCAAAACTCTCATAAACATGTAATATAGAATTTATTGTTGAAACAATAATTCATATAAAAAGTTTAGTAAACAACATGACAAATAGTTACCATAAGAATAAATAGAAATACCAAGATAAAGAATATGGCGTACCATCTTTTTTGTAAAAAATATCAGAGGACATGTTTGCAGGGACGCCACTGGTGGAACAATTGAATAACTTTTCTAACTAAAATTTGTGGTTCTATATCCTATTAACTCATACCAAGATTCAAAATAATATCTAAAGTACTTTCGGAGATATTAAAAAATAACCATTTAAAAAATAAGAGTTCAACACCCTATAGCAAAAAATTTAAGCCGTTGCGGACATATGTTTATATGAACTTTTCTTTATAAAATGACCTAAGGAATCAGATCCTGAAATATTAGCACGTCATTAAGGAACACCCTGTATACAGTACATGTAATTTCATTTATAGCCTGGAATTATTTGCGTCAAAATTTGAGCTTGTTTATGATCAAAACAACGCCTAAAACGTTTCCCATGGCTATATCGGTAATACGTTTTATGTGTATGCTTGAGTGATTTGCATAATTTATTTTATTAGATTTGTAAAATGTGCGAATTCTGTACAGGCTGATTTAGATATGAAAAACTGTTAAAATCAAAAACGAATTTGGATAATTATATATTGATGTTTTCCAATTTTCACAATGTTGCCAAAAAATATATATATTAATTTCCGAAACAGGTTTAATTGAAAACACGGATAATGATTGCTAAATATGCTCATTTACTCACCTAGAGCAATAACTTGCTCAGTACTACTAAGCAAAATGCATGTAATGAAACAGTAATAATGTGGCGCCCCTACACGATCGTTAATAATAATTTGCTACGCGCCAGTACTATAATGGATGAATTAAAATTTATGGTTTTAATGCTATCAATACTTGATAACTGCCAATCAATACCTGATCAGTATTAATGCAGTCATTAATTTATGATCATTCTATTGGAGTCTTTTAAGAATATAAGAAGAAAATAATGCATCATCTAAATAAAAATACGACCAAAAATCAAAACAAATGGAACACTATAAATGTTACTCCATTTTTAAATTCTACAGGTTGTTTGAACCATTTTTCGACTAAGCTATTGACGTTTTTCTATGATTTTCGGCTATACCGAAAATAATTTTGGCTTAAATTTTTTAAATAGAATTCAATTTATTGGAATAATTAAAATAGGGAAATGCGTTTTTAATTTTATGAAATATGATATGCAATCACTACGTTTTTTTTTCGGTAGTTACCTGTAGAAGTACGAATATCCTCTAAGTCGTTATTTTTTCTTGTGGTGTTTTCATAGGCACCCGCACAATTGTTTCCAGGGGTGTAGTAGTGCAATGTTGCACCCATGAATTCGGCAAGGGAAGAATAAATCGAGCCAGAGCAATTTTTGATAAAATGTAAAATTTATAATTTTTAAAAAGTAAAGTACTTATTACCATTATTAAAATAGCCGCTACACACACGAAATTGTTTTTGGAAATTAAGGACAGAATAACTACAATTCGCAAAATGTTTCGTCACGCTTGTTCCTTTATTATTATTTTTTCTAAGTTCACTTGGTAGCCGAAGTTCTGCACTTGTGTCCTTTTTATAACTGCACAGATTTGTCATTAGAGCAGGGGTGTGGCAATAACCTGAATGCTACCGCTGCGGTATTTAGACTGCCATCTCAAGGGGTGTATAGTTGATATTTTATTCTCTGACCGAGTTCCAATAGAAATAAAAATATGAAGAAAGTTTCATTATTTTATTATTTATTAGTCTATTTGATGAGCAGGCGACGGCATCTTTACAGTCCGATTTAGCCTGACATCGCCACGACTACATTAATTATTTTACGAGGCGGTGTCGGCTTCTTTATATCTGCTCGTAAAAAAGAATACAGTGAAACCTTTCTTAGGTGGACGGAACCGTCTAAATGTGTCCGTCTAATAGAGGTGTCCGCCCGTGGGAAATTTGGTATTAGGTAATATGTAAATGCAAAATTATTACTATGTATATGTATGTACAAATAAACATAACATAACAAAAATACACTAGTTTTAGTTAGGATGTAGTATAAAAAAAAAACGAATAACGTAGTTTGACGTGTGTGCGTTTTAAAACTTGCAATCTAGAAAATGTAATTCCAAGTCTGATAAAAATGCCATTGCTGTAGAGTCACCTCTATTCTTTGCATACTCTCATAATTCCTTTACCATACTAATGGCTTGTTGATAATTGGTGACATTTGTTTGATTATTGCATTCAACTTCTTCATCAGAGTCGTCAGACAGTGATGTGGTTTCAGTTTGGACTGCATAATCGGTAGGAATGGGGTCACTATCATCTTCTAATATCACATTGCTATCAATGTTAATGAACTCGCCCAAATCATTGTTATCAAATTACAAACTTCCACAACATCAATATTCTCTTTCAGACTCAAAACGCGACATTTTTGTGCCATTGTTTACAATTTTAACCTTACAACTCACAAATAAATGGCGGACTGCTGTCGGGGAATCACACATACTTTCATTCGGCGAAGTCCTGCGACGCATACGCGATTTGTTGCCGGTCTGTCTTCAGAGAGTTTTTGCACCGTACTTATTCGTCTCCCAAATACTTTAAATATATTTTTTTTCCGTTTAAAGGAGGGTTTTCGCACTCTTTGTACGAAAACAGCCTGTCCGAGTCCACCCAAGAGAGGTCGATTTTCATGGAATTTCATATATCTAGTTCCGGACTATGAAAAAATGTCCGCTTAATAGAGATATCCGCTTATTAGAGGTGTCCATTATGAGAGGTTTCACTGTGTATAATATTAAGAGAGAATTTTCATTTGGATTGTAATTCGATCAGAGAATCAACTATACCCCCCTGTATCCAACTGCCGGCGCCTTTGGTCACGTTATTTGTGGTTTTACCGTAGTAAAATTTTATAAAGGGACACCTGTGTTTTTATTGATCGAGTTGACGGGCGCCAGCAAGGCGTCTGCCACTGCTGCTAGTTCACTATGTCTTTTATTTCATAAATTCGTCAAGTTATAAAACGGAACGCTGTTTCCGGTTACTGTAATATTCTTTGTTTCCAGTTCCAGTAATTTCAGTATATTTAATTGTGTTATTATTTATTTACTACTCTTATTAGGCTTGATATACTCATAGCTGCAGGGACGGACTAGCTGTGACATTTATGGCCCATTTGTCTTTAACGCCCTGTATGATAAGAACTTTGGACAACGGTTTTTACATACATTCAACTATTGACTAATTAAGTACTCTTCATTCATGTCATTCACGTCATTTTATTTACGCTGAGTCCCCTAACTTCTCACGGGTTAAATATGAAAAAGCGGAATTTTGAGGTTCAACATTTGATACGAACAAAGATGTATATCTTACCGAGATGCGCCAAATACATGATGTAATTAAAATGTCGTTTTTTCGAAAATGGTTAGGATTAGCGACATGAATGACGAGTATTTAATTTTAAATCAATATTTAAAAGTTTAAGAACGTTGTTCAAAGTTCTTATCATACAGGGAGTTAAAAAAAAGGGCCATGCATTATAGTGCGCACGGAACGTCATACATAAAGATCATTCTCTTGGCCATGACATGGAATCTTGCGTTTTCCCACCAAATGTCAAATTAATTCAGCAAAGAAGTATTCTATAAGCTAATTTTTTTTATTTACATGTATGTAATGTTGACATTTCAGACATTTTAAAAATTTGAAAGGAATGTATTATTGACATAATTTATCTAGGTGGAAGAAAACATTCACACGGAAGGAAAGCAATCACTTTCCACCCGGGCAAATGTCACTTTCCATTTATTTAAATATCAACATTCATTGAATAACCAAAATGACTTGAAAACTTGATGTTTTTTTTTATTTATGGATGGTGGCGAAGGATGTGGTTATACAGGTTACTATGTTAATTTTTCACATAGTTATATTTGTCACAAAATAGCTATTGGTGTATTAAGAGCGCAAAGTGATACATTGCCGATCTGAGCGAGAAGTTTGACGCGCGACGCGTAGCGGAGCTCGGCTATCTCGAGAGAGCGGCAATGTTACTTTACGCTCGAATTACACACATGATTTCTTCTACAACCAGTGTTTTTATAAAAATGTTTGGTAAAAATTAATAATAAAAAGCTTTGTAATAAAGTTAAATAATACAATTAACATTAATTAAGGTTATAGGTTTTTAATAACACTATATCTATAAACTATCATTTTTCCTATTATTTACAATATTAAAGTTAAATGTACAATTTTCGCAATTTTTAATAATGATTTCAGAGGAAGTTTCTGATGGTAAATGTATCGGGATGTTTTCAGAATTTCTCGCTTCCATAAATATGGGTGATTTATTTATCGTTGGTGCCGGTCCCAAAATTTTTTCAGACGTAGCAATTTTCTGAGCAAGACATTCATCTATATAGCCTTCTGCTACGTTAGTACTCTTCCATCCTCCATGTTTTTTTTAATTGAGTGATGTTGCCTCTTCCATTAACTAAAAGAGTGGCAGAAGTTCTCCTAAAGCAATGACCGGTATACTTGCATGGTTCTGGAAGTCCAAGGTACTGTGCTATGTCTTTTGGTACTTTTGCAATATAATTCATTCCTAGTACTTGATTATGGCATGTACCATTCGAATATTTTAAAAATAATCTACGGTTCGTACAATTTTTGGGCCTGAGGGTAATATATGTCACAGTGAATGTTCTGCAATTGTAGGTCTTAGAATCAGGTATGTTTACAATAAGGATTGACTCTTTATCCTCAATGTCGTCTACTACCATTTTGACAAGTTCGTCCCTCCTACATGCCCCGGCGATACCCACATTAAGATCACTTTTTTCAGTAAATATATCTTATCTCGAGCTTCTTCTAAAAAGGTTTTCACTTCATCAAAATTTAAGGTTTTTCATTTTATAGGTTTTTGGCCAACAGCTTGACGTTTTAAAAAAGCTAAGAGTTTCTTGTATTCGCTGATGTTTATATCATATTTTGCTGATATCGTAGCTCTTAGCATTGAGTACATTGACCAAAGTGTAGAGGATTTCATTACCTTCGCTTTTTCGGAAACATATGCAAGTAACATATATTCTGATATCTTGTTGGTTTCTTTTGATTCGCACCATTTACTAAAAACTTCATACTGCTTTTCATATTTGCTTCTCGACTTCTCTGACAGTAAATTAAGAGTAACTGATTTTGCAGCTTGCGCAATTTCCGGCGGTGTGCACGAAACTTCACTAATTTCATCGATTTCCATTGAATTTTCACGGAAAGACATTTTTATTTTACGAGAATGATCGAAAATTACGCGTTGGTCACAAAATTATCGACATCTGTCAAATACCATCAACGCCTACTTTTGTGTCAGAAGTTCCAGGCACACTAGACGTTTTCTTTGTTATGGTTTCCTTGGAAACCAAGCGAGCGTTTTGAGTACTTTGCCGCTCGCGACAAAGTATAAATACGCTCGCTTCTCGAAAAAGTGCAACTTTGCGCTTTCTTTTGAAAGCACAAATTTGTACTTTGCGCTCGGTTGTAGGAAAAGGTCATTTGCATTTGAAAGTTATAGTTGTAAATGATTCACTCAGACTCGTTAAACCATCCTTTTCTCTCGACGAAAATGAAACACTTTCCAGCTCGATGTATAATATAGCTGCAATGTTTCCAATGGATGTAAGTTTATAATGCGTTTTTTATTGAGTTTACCTTATTTAATTAAATTACACCTTCGCGCCTTCTCCTATCAATAACCAAGGGCCGATATTTCAAAGTCACCTTAACACAAGTCATCCTTAACACAAGTCATCCTTAACACAAGTTTAACCGTATATTAAAGTTCTCTTTCACTCCCATCTAAAGGAATAGATCTGGGTTTGGACGTGGTAATCTTCCAGTTAACCCGTCAATTGACCCTCAAATTAATTTAAAGCATAGTTTTTTAAGGTTTACCTTAACCTTAAGGCTACCTTAGCTAACTTAAGGTAACATTCAAATATCGGCCCGTACGGTTATGAATTTTTTTGCTTCCTAACTAAGTATACCTTATTCCAAGGGAAATATGTAATCATAAATGAAATATAAAAATGATTATACTTAATGTGTGTTTTGACTTACATAAATGAATAATCACTATTCTCAGCTGACCTATAAAAGCTAATATCATAGATAACATTACTTACAACAATGAACAAACCCAACACACAAAATATTTATTAGGCATTGATTAATATATCTTTAAAACGCGAAAAACCTAATTTAGTTATAAGGATTGTAAAAAAACACTTTCCCTCTTGTAAAAGACGGGAAAAGTTTAATAAAGCAAATGATGTTAAAAATTAACGTTTCCGCCAAATACCGGCAATTTCTCCCTGTTCCCTCAAACGCGTTGGAACTGGGAAGCTGCCATAAATTATTTCAGGAACGAGCGAGCTATCGCAGGAACCAATCAATGCAAAGTGTTTTTGCAGCGCTCCATCGCCCCCACATTCCAGACTTCGTTTATTTCCGTTCACTACCTACCCTACTTAAAATATCTTTCTATTAGCTACTTTCATTGGGCCTTTTTTAGGAAAATGATAATTTAAACGTAAATGAAAGAGGAAACAGTGAAATAGAAACGTTCCATACATACAGGTGAACCGTGGAAAGAATAAACGTGGGTCATCACCTGTAACAGTAAGATTCAAATATTATATGGATCAAATAAGACGAAATCACGTCAGCAGTTAATGCACATGATTAACATTATGAAGGTCATAGATATAAAAAACTTCTTTATTGTACTAAAGTTAAAAATTAAATGTTAAAATGGTTGTTGTTGCTGCATTATACGTAGTTTAAATTATTTAATTATATCAATTCAAATATGATTTATTATTTAAACAATAATATTTGTTGACAACGGTAACCAATTACAGTTAAACCTCTCATAACGGACACCTCTATTAGGCGGACATCTCTATTAAGCGGACATTTTTTCATAGTCCGGAACTAGGTAAGATATGAAATGCGATGAAAATCAACCTCTCTTGAGCGGACTCTCCTTTGGGCGGACGCGGACAGGCTGTTTTCATACAAGGAGCGCAAGGAACCCTCCTTTAAACGGACAACATTTTTCTTTAAAGTATTTAGGAGACGAATAAGTACGGTGTAAAAACTCTCTGAAGACAGACCGGCAACCAATCGCGTATGCGTGGCAGCGCGAAAGGACTTCGCCGAATGAAAGTATGTGTGATTCCCCGACAGGAGTCCGCCGTTTATTTGTGAATTGTAAAGTTAAAATCGTAAACAATGGCATAAAAATGTCGCGTTTTGAGTCTGAAAGAGAATATTGATGTTATGGAAGTTTGTAATTTGATAACAATGATTTGGGCGAGTTCTTTAACATTGATAGCAATGTGCTATTAGAAGATGATAGTGACCCCATTCCTACCGATTATGTAGTCCAAACTGAAACCACATCACTATCTGACGACTCTGATGAAGAAGTTGAATGCAGTAATCAGACAAATGTCACCAATTATTAACAAGCCATTAGTATGGTAGAGGAATTTTAAGAGTATGCAAAGAATAGAGGTGACTTTACAGCAATGCAATTGTTATCAGACTTGGAATTACATTTTCTAGATTGCAAGTATAAAACGCAAACACGTTAAACTACGTTATTAGATTTTTTTAGTACTACATTCAAACTAAAACTAGTGTATTTTTGTCTAGTACATATTCTTAAATCCCTATTAAATTTTCTAATATTTGCCTCCCAACACAACAAAGCACTTCCTCGATACGCCATTGAAAACAACCACTTAACTGAAATCAAGTGCATATAAACTTCTAAATAATTGTAAAATTTGTCATTATTGTGAAACGAACGCGACCTTATAAATTGAACATCTCTTCAAACTTTAAAGTCTCTTTCATCGACGCTGTTTACAAGCATTACAGTATCGCCCCCAACGATAAAATGCAAATTTAAAGTGCCTAAATGGATAATTTTGCCCTTCATTAGGAAAGGAATTCGGAATACATTTTATGCTCGCTTGTGGACGTCTTTCAGGATTTCGCATACATTCTCTAGTAAACATAGCTCTATTGTTTTGCTCAATCGTCAGTCTGGTAGTTCGGGGGCATTTCCTGCAGCTTCTTAATGATTGCTGCGATGTTCTGCCCTTAACTAATTTGCAGAAATGCGTTGCGTTTTTGACGTGTTGATCGACAATGAATTTTTTATCAGCGTAAATCTAGAACAATAAAGACTTAATTAATTTTTCTTTTATCTAAGCATTTTCTTAAATTGTCGACAATAATATACGTTATGTTTTAATCTCGTTTGAAAAATCCCAATATCAAAAAAAATTACAATTTTGTGTATAAAAAATAGGTAAAACTTATCATTTTCGAGAACGCTCGGCAAAAAAAAAGAGATCGACCAATTTGGCACCTTATGATTTTAGGCTATTTCATGTACTTAAATAACTCAAACACCCAAAGTTGTTTAAAAAAAAAACAATTTATTATTTAAATTTTGCAATTTAAAGAAATCGACTGTGTTGAACAGAATCTGACCAAAGAATAATCTTAATAACTAAAATAAAGTCGCATCTCGGCATGAAATGCAAGTCAAGGTTTCTAGGAATGATGAGCCTTGGAACTACTGAGTGTGCGGAACCAGTGCCTGTAACTATGTTTTATTATACAGTGTGTACATAAAGTAAGGAACAAATTCATTATCTAGGAATCTAAAAATATTTCGGAAAAATCCTCGGACACATGTATAATAATTTTTAATTGCGTATTTTTTCCCATACAAACTTAATATACAAGGTGGCTCATGTAGTAGATATGACATTATCGACGATTTTTTTAGAATGGGAACCCCTATATTTTAGTTCAGATCTGTAATCTCCAAGAACAGCTGATTTCAAAAATATAACACACTTAGGGCCTAAAATTCATAGTTTCGTTACTACAGGGTAAAACAAATAATTTTATTTAAGATATTTTTTTTGGCTTGGGAGGCATCAATTAATTACGTGAGGCGTTTTTAGCGATTTTTCAACCCCCCTTTCCCCAATAAAAGATTTCGTGACATTTGGCTCAATCCCTTCCGCCATCACCCAATTTTACCTGAAAGCCTTACGTAATTAATGGACGCACTATCATTTGCTGTTACTTATGTTTTTTCTCAAGTAGGCTTATTTGCTGTTATGTAACTATGGTATTTAGATAATGTCATTGTCATTATATTGTATTTTTCTAGTAAGTTTATTAGAAGTAATAAATTTTATTTTAAAACATATTGAGTTACTATGCGTTTATCTTTAACACAAAGAATAGAAATTCTTATGATGATTGGATATGGTGATAGGATCCGTACTCAACAAGAAGTTTGCATTTTGTTTAACACTAAGTATCCAGCAAGACCAATTACTAGATCAACTGTGAGTAAACTTGAAATAAAATTTCGGGAAACGGGTTCAGTGGAAGATATTCCCAGAAAAGGCCGTCCAACTATTCCGGATGATAAGAAATTAGATATTTTATTGGCTATGGAAGAAGATCCCCACAACAGCGTCCGCCAGATTAGCATTGATCATGGGGCGGCTGCTATGACCGTTCATAACCTATTGACGGTAGAAAAAGGCACCCGTTTAAAATCCGATTGGTTCATGAGTTGAATGAAGATGATCCAGATCGTAGGATGGAGTTTTGTCAAATATTAATGGAAAGATGTAACTTAGATCCTTTGTTTGTTGAAAATATTCTATTTTCGGATGAATCTACCTTCAAATTAAATGGAGAAGTGAACCGGCAAAACTGTAGATACTGGGCAAAAGAAAATCCCAGGTAGATGCGTGAGCACCATACTCAATATCCTCAAAAAATTAATGTTTGGGCTGGTATTGTGAAAAACAAAATTATTGGGCCATATTTTTTTGACAACAATGTAAACGGGCTAAATTATCTTCATTTTCTTCAGAACTTTCTTATCCCTACGCTAGTTAACTTATACCCTAGTAGAAATAATCCAGGAATTCTAGATGAAAATTTGTGGTACCAACAAGACGGCGCACCTCCACATTATGCAGCAGTAGTGCGCCATTACATAAACCAAGTTTTTCCGAACAAGTGGATTGGAAGACGTGGGCCTGTTGAATGGCCGCCTAGGTCTCCAGACCTTACACCACTGGACTTTTTCTTGTGGGGTCACCTGAAAAATGTTGTTTATAAAGTCAGACCTGCCAATATTGAAGATTTAAAAAATCGAATAACAACAGAATGCAGGAACATTTCAGAAGAAACCATAAGAAAAGTTCAACAAGAATGTATTGATCGCTTGGGGTACTGTCAGGCAGCAGAAGGAGGACAATTTCAACACTTAATTAAATAGCTTATTTAATTTTTTTACATGTTTTACCCTGTAGTAACGAAACTATGAATTTTAGGCCCTAAGTGTGTTATATTTTTGAAATCAGCTGTTCTTGGAGATTACAGATCTGAACTAAAATATAGGGGTTCCCATTTAAAAAAATCGTCGATAATGTCATATCTACTACATGAGCCACCTTGTATATTAAGTTTGTATGGGAAAAAATGCGCCATTAAAAATTATTGTACACGTGTCCGAGGATTTTTCCGAAATATTTTTAGATTCCTAGATAATGAATTTGTTCCTTACTTTATGTACACACTGTATGTAAACAAATGTTTGTATTATAAAAAAAATCATACATAGGTATAAAGCAGGAAATAGCCCATTTGCGCCCCACTACCAAATATGTAACCCACTTACGTCCTCTAAATTATGTGGGTCCCTACTATTGTTCTCTTGGAAATTCACTTTGAAAATAATATACATAACACTGCGATAACTAATCTTAACAACCAAACAATAACTTTTTGCACTAGATAGAAATTTTTATGTTACTGTAAAAACCCGATTTCAGTTAAAACCCGATTTCAGTTAAAACCCGAATTTCATGGAGAAAACTAGTTTCAACTATTCTCCCTAGTGAATTCTAGATTTAACTAATTCAAACTAGAATTAACAATCATTCTCAGTTAATTCGAGTTTTGACTAAACATATTCTAGCCAAAATCCGCTCCAGTCCGTCTCGTTTTCTCGCGCAAGTGAAACCGTAACCTTGAGTCTCTTCCAGGATTTAACTGATTTACCTTAGTAAAAACTAGTTTTAACTAGTAAAAGCTTCTTTGAAGTAGACAAGTATGAAACTTTTAGTTTTAATTAAGATTATAAGACAATTTTAGTTTTAACTATGTAAATGTAGAATTGCGTTTTGAGGATAGTTAAGACAAATTTTTCCTAGAAAGATCGGGTTTTGACTGAACTCGGATTTTTACTAGTGAGTACAGGGTGTCCCGTTTTCGACACATTTACAGGGTATTTCCGTAATTGTTAGTGCTATCAACAAAGTAATGTAGGTGTCATGTGCTCTTTTTAGGTCAAACTTAAAATTGTAAAATCAAAATTTGAAAATTTTCGATCGCTTAAGAGATACGGGGGAAAACCAAAAAATTTACAATTTCAAAATTACCCTATATTTTCTTAGTTAAAAGAGATACAGAAAAATGTTTTATACAGAAGTTTCTTTATATTGATTGTTGAAAAATCTGCCGTTTTCAGAATACGTATACGGGGTCAGGTAAAAAAGTTATCGGCCCTAACCTAATCTCATTTAAATTCTCTTTTCAAATATATAACACACCATGGATGATATTGGTTTCCTAGGCGATTTATTGAAACTTTATTACTTTGAAACGAAATAAAAGATTCAAATTAAGGTAAAAAATAACGGGAATTATCGCAAATGTTCGGAATATGTCCTTAAATGGTTACCGTTTTTCCGGATAACGAACAAAATATACATTTTGCGCCATTTCTTCGTTTTTTCCACTTTCAATATAAACTGATATCATATCAAATTTTCCAAAATGTTGATAGGTTATTTTTGCAAATGAATATGTAAAAATGAAATTGACGTTAAATGTTAATAGTCAACATAGTTGGTTTTAGGATATTAGCTTTTGTTTCATGGTCTACTGTGGTTTAAAGTAATAAACTTTAATAAATCGCCTAGGGAACCAATATCATCCATGGTGTGTTATATATTTGAAAAGATAATTTAAAATGCTATCTTTTTAGATTAAAATATACGGGGTGGTGTTCCCTTTAAAAAATAAGGTTAGGTCCGATAAGCTTTTACCTGACCCCGTATACTTATTCTGAAAACGGAAGATTATTCAACAATTATTATAAAGAAACTTTTGTATAAAACATTTCTGTATCTCTTTTAACTAAGAAAATATAGGGCCAATTTGTTGATTTTCGCCCGTATCTCTTAAGCGATCGAAAATTTTCAAAATTTGATTTTACCATTTTAAGTTTGACCCGAAAAGAGCACATGATACTTACATTACTTTTTTGATAGCACTAACAATTACAGAGATACCCTATAAATGTGTCGAAAATGGGACACCCTGTACAAGCGGATGCTTGTCTCGAGAACCGAGTGCGGTATTCGAATATGGGGTTAAATTACTATATACTTTTAGCTTTCAACTCCGATATTCCCGGTCGTTTCTCGATTTTTAACTAGTAAAGCAAGAGCGAAAAAACCTGGCCCGTAGCCAGGGGGGGGCAGAGTGGGCAATGCCCACTCTGACAGAAAAAGTTGCCCACTCTAGCAAAACCATGATAGTTGTATATTTATGTAATTTCTTGGGATTCAGTCAAGTTCTTTGGCGTACAGTGGCTGCCGTGGCAACAGAGAATGGCCAATCTGATATATTTAGCGTTTGAGAGTAAACAAACAAATAACATAAACTTTGAGGTGTTTTTACAAAAATTTAACGAAAGGAAGAACAGAAAACTTCAATTATATTAAAGGTATTTACCTACGTTGCGTTTTTTGGTTTTGTTTAAGTTTTATTTTTTGTAATTATATAGGTAGTTAATTGAATGTTGAAATCAAAGATGTTTTTTTTTTCTCTTGATCTTTCGTGATCTGATCACAAAAATTATTTTCAAGTTTGCCCCCTCTAAAACTTTGACTGCCCACTCTAAAATCTAATCCTGGCTACGGGCCTGGAACAAACCCGAACAAACAGGGATGGAATAGAAGGTTGTGTAATTTTTAATACTTATATTTAATTTTTATTAATTTTAATAGTAAAAAACGAATAAATTTGAATATAAGCAACAAATTTAATGATAATAAGAATTTAAAAATATTAATATATCCAATTTTTTGGTAGTAGGCGATTTCTTTTTCGGCGGCCACTTTTGTACTTATACTCGGTACTCGAATAAGTACTCGATGCGTGAAAGTTCTTGATTCTTGTGTACTACTTGTATATCTAAATGGAAGATGTTGGCCCACCCGGCATCGCTCGGTGAGATACCATTGCATCGGTTTAGGTGGCGTGAAGTTTGCTCCTTGAGTTAACTTTTGCTCATTGAGTTGACGTTTCGTCGCTGTGCCGATGTTTCCGGTTACCAGGGTGGGACCCCCCAAAAAATAGCATGATGGAAGCTCCAGGCCCAAAATACTCCGGAGGTAAACTCGCCCCCCATTCGGATCTCCGGGCGGGGGCTGGACTTGGGGCCCCATCAAGCGAAGTTCTTCCAAAAACAACCATTTCCGACAATTTACTGGGATCTAACAACACTCAACGAAGAAATGGTCTGGCACCTGCAGTTGCTAACCAACCCAGAACTAGCAACTTCAAAATTGATTTCTGCAATATTAGAGGGCTTAACACGAACATCAATTCAGTCCACCAGCACTTACAATCTTCCAAGCCTCACGTACTCGCACTGACCGAGACAAAGGTCAGATCGTCAACAAACACCGTCAGCTATTTATACCCTGGATACGATTTTCATTTCCGATTCCGACGCAACTTCGGCGTATGTCTTTTTATTCGAGATGATCTCTGCTGCCAACGAGAACCTACACTGGAACCGAAAGACTTTGATGTAATGTGGTTTAAAATATCAACACCGAAAATCACCAAGTTTATCTGCTGCCTTTACCGTCCTCCAAGTGATACCCATTACAGAGACCTTTTCTCATCACTAGCCAATACAATCGACTTCTTGCAAACCAACCATCCAAATGCCGAGATTGCTATCTTTGGTGACTTTAACGTCCACAATGTCAACTGGCTTAAATATTCAAATACAGACGATGAGCAAGGCCGCGAGGCCGAATCCTTCGCGATCAGTTCTGGTCTAACTCAACTCGTAGAAGAACCAACGCGGATTCCAGACCGAGCTGGAGATTTTGCTAGTCTTTTGGATCTTTTCTTAACGTCAAATCCCGATCTATATACAGTCACCGTACAGCCTCCGTTAGGATCTTCCGATCACAAACTTATTTCAACTCTAAGCGAACTACCAATTAATTCTGAACAACCTCCTAAACCTCGCAAGATATGGCATTACAGATCGGCCAAGTGGGAAGACCTGAAAGACCATTTTCGGACTTTTCCTTGGATGAGCGTATGCTTCTCTTCTGATGATCCATCCGTCTGTGCTGGGGAGGTCTCCGACGTCATTCTAACGAGCATGGAAGCATTTATCCCCTCCTCCCAAAAACGCCCTTCCAACGGCAAGCCTTGGTTTAGTAAGGAGTGTGAGCGTGCTGTCAAATCAAAAAATCTGGCTTACCGACAGTGGCGTAAAAACCCTACCACTGAAAATTGTACCATCTTTATTACCGCTCGAAACCAATGTAAGCTAACAATAGATCAAAGCAAAGAAGCCCATAACGTGAGGATCAGAAACAAACTTCTTGACTGTCCAAACGGATCAAGGTCCTTTTGGTCAGTCGCTAAGGCCGTCAGCCAAAATTTTACCAAATCAACTATTCCACCTCTAACACGTCCCGATGGTACAATAGCATCCACAGCCGGAGACAAAGCAAACTTACTTGCTGAACTATTTTCTTCGCATTCCACTGTAGATTTCCAGGGAAGAACACCACCCGACATTCCTGCAGTTGAATCCGAAATGACCGAAATCGTATTCCGTCAGCGTCCCGTCAAACGAATCCTGAAAGGACTCGACGTCAAAAAAGCTACTGGTCCAGACGAAATTCCTATTATAGTTCTCAAGACATGCGCCGATGAACTAACATCAGTATTTTGTAGACTTTTCAACTTATCCTACAAAAAAGGAATATTTCCATCTTGCTGGAAGACGGCGCGAGTCCAGCCTATTCCAAAGAAAGGTAAGAGAACCCTGCCTAACAACTATCGACCAGTCGCATTGCTTTCAGTTATATCAAAAGTAATGGAGAAAGCTATTAACCAACATCTTCTAAAGTACCTGGAAGGCTTCAACATCATCAGCGATCATCAATATGGTTTTCGGAAGTCCAGATCAACTGGAGATCTTCTAGCCTATGTCACCCATATTTGGAACAACGCAATCGAACATCATGGGGAGTCTCGGGTTGTTGCGCTGGATATTTCTAAAGCTTTTGATCGTGTTTGGCATGAGGGGCTTCTAAGTAAACTGCGATCCTATGGTATGCCCAGTCGATTCTGTGCATGGTTGTCTAGCTTTCTTAAGGACCGCTCTCTGCAAGTGGCGATTGACGGATTTCTCTCAGACACCTTCACCATCAATGCCGGTGTTCCTCAAGGGTCCATATTGTCTCCCACTCTCTTCTTACTCTACATTAACGACCTTCTAGTGAAAACTAAAAATCCGATATTTAGTTTTGCTGACGATAGCACACTTATCTCATCTTTCTCTTTGAATGCGCAAACATCGGCTGCCGACGCACATCTTCGCAGACAGCATGAAGCATCACGCCTCAACAAAGACCTGGAAGAAATTTTGGCTTGGGGTGCCAGTAACCAAGTCGAATTTAACGCTAAGAAAACCCAGGCAGCAGTTTTCTCTAAAAAGATTAACATTACAGAACCGGAAATAGTCATGGCCGGACACGCAATCCCACTGGCTTCATCTATTAATTTGCTGGGTGTCAATCTGGGAGGAAATATGTCTTGGCATAACCACGTTGTGGCAATCGCCAAGATAGCTTCTCAGAAGCTTGGCGTACTCTTCCGAACCAGAAAGTTGTACACACCTCAACAACTTTTGACACTATACAAAGCCCAGATTCGACCATCACTAGAATACTGCTCTCATGTCTGGAGCTCTGCACCCAAACATACTCTTCGGCTACTGGATTCCATCGAAAGGAGGGCTATTCGTCTGATCGGAGACCACGAGCTGACGAAGAACCTCGACAGCCTAGAACATCGAAGACAAGTTGGGGATTTGACTCTCTTTTACAGATATTTTAATGGAAGGTGCTCGGCTGACCTTGCCCTCTTAATTCCGCCCAGAGCGACGAAGAGCAGAAATACACGACGAACCACTGCCGCCCATCCATATGTGGTTAAGCTTAGTACTCCTCGAACTTCACTATTTAAGAACTCTTTCATCTGGAGGACTTCATCCTTGTGGAACGACCTTCCCGAGGTCGTTTTTCCCAACGAATATAACCTCCAACGATTCAAAACCAACGTGAATCGCTTTTTGCGCACACGCACCACTCCCAGAGTGCCCTAAAGGATTTTTCCTATAGTGCTTGTGTTTGATCATAAAAAAAAAAAAAAAAAAAAAAAAACTCGATTCTAAAAATAACGACCCTTTCCCAACACTAGGGTTTGCGGTAACATATACGTAGATGTTAAGTTGTCAAAATATGGAAATAAGTGCACCCACCAGGTATTAAAAATATGCAAATTGCATAAAAATACAGAAATTGCATTACAGTGCAATAATTTAAATAGTAACTGCCCCTTAATTATAACAATTATTTACCACTAGATGGAGATATTTCATCTATCTTACTTCTAACATTTGCTGTGCACCTCATAAAGTGCTGTGAGAATCTTTTTCGTTTCGCCAGACTGTTGAGCCCCACTGATGAGCCGTAAACGGCGAAACGCGTCTGGGGATGTTAGTCTGGCGGAACGAAAAAGGAAACATACTTCCATTTTTTAAATGGATTTAATTTCAAACCCCGTTGCGGAACAATAAACCGCTTTGAGATTGTGTTTTGCTGGTTTTTCTCTTTTTAGAGAACCGACCCATTGGCTTCATGGTCTATGACCAGCCTTGTGGTACGCAAATACACCACTAGATGGAGATATTTCATCTATCTTACTTCTAACAATTATTTTGCATATTATTAGGGAACCGTTTATATCAATCTTTTAATACACGCTACTGTTGCTTACATTAAATTTAAAGCTATTTTCCAACGTTAAATTTATTAATTACATAACATTTATAAAATTTTGCAACACGGGAGTAGATAAGGATACGGGGGTTAAGAGGGACACGGCTAATATTAATAATGCATAAATTAATTATCCGGTACATTAAAACTAATTTAAACTTTGCGGCGTTTCAATCCGTTTGTTAAAATAAAACACAGTGGTGTCATTTAATTGAAATTAATCCAATCATACAATTAGAGGATGAATGAGCAATGTATTGATTTTTAAAACCTGTTTATAGCCGGATCAATTGATAAAAATATCAAAATATTGGGAGGAATAAATTATATTATTGGGCAACTGTACAAGCGGATGTGGAAGTATTTAATGTAGATAGACTGTACCAGCTGCAGTGCAAAATCGAACGTTTATTTAAAATAAATTTTGTGGTAATAATTAATGACAATTTAAAATTGGTATTAATCTTTTTATATAACCCGTTTTATGTACAGGGTGTTATGGAATTGCTTTATTATATACTGGGCGACAAAATGATCGGCAAACGGTTTTTTATCCTCATTTTTAAAACTCTATACCTCGAAAGACGTTCAACCGATTTGAATAAGGTTTTTTGATTTTTCAAGGTGTTTTGCGCGAATTAAGTGGCGGGGAAAACTTTTGACTAGGAATGACTTTTTAATATTGGACAGGGCGAAAAGGAAAGTGATGTAAAAAAAGCAAAAAGTTTGACTCGGGATTTTATTTTAAAAAATTCACCTGAAAGCTTAGGTAAATATCTCGAAACGAGTTTGGCAGCTTTTATTTAATACGCTTTGCGGCTAAAGTACAAAAAAAACTATTTCTTTAATTATAAAATCAGAAAGTAGCAATCTATGCCCTTGTACAGCCATATTTGTATTCTAAATATTACTCATGGTTTACTATTGAATAATTTCTTTTAGAAATAACTAATCAATTAATACCGGGTATCCTAAATGTAAGTTTTTTCCCATGAAGAACGTATTTTGCTTCATGGGCATATTTTGGGACACCCGGTATTAATTCAATGGTCATTATATCTAATGCACAGGAAGCAAAGGATTTTACGAAATGACGCGTTGTTGAAAAATAACAACTGGTAAATTCGTGGGCAGTTACATCGCGCCAGATAGTGGGAGCGAACGTTGTATTGTCGATGCCTGCGCGGTATTTTACTTCTTTTACTTCATTTATAATTTATTAATTAATATATTTTCCTAATTAACTTTTTCTATTTCTGCTACATAAGGTAAGAAAATCGGCATTTCCTTTCCTAATTTTCAGATTTTTTCACTGATATGTTACCAAAAGTTTTTACTCACTCATAATGCTTAATTTAATAAATTATTTTCTCTTCTACAGTTTTCTTGCTAATGTCATATATTTACTTCTCATATACAGGGTGTCCCATAACTAATGGTACACAGGAAAACTGCAGATTTCATGGGTAAAAATACTGCGATTTGGCCATACTTAGTTTAGTTCAATAGCTGGTAATAACTGAGATACAGGGTGTCCAAGTAAAAATTTAATTTTCTATTTTCCTAAATAACTTATTTCTGAATCAATATTTTTGCACAAAATTTTGTGACTAGGGTTTTTTTGGGGAAAGGAATTTGAATTTGTTAATAATTTTAATGTAGATTGTAGGGGGCGCTCTCTGCGGTACTCTGGGTACATAAAAAGAAATGTAACTTATTTGTGCCTTAGTATATTTTTATTAAAAATATTAGTTTTTCCGTAATTTTTAAGCAATAAAGGTATACTTTGTAAATGTCGCTCCGAGTAACCGTTTTCGAGATATTTTCAATTACAATTTCTAATGCGCCCGTTTAAATTTTGATTTGTAAATGTGAAATTTGTCACAGTAGGCTTTGGTAAAAACAAATACAATGAAAGCACTTTGAAACCTCTTTTCTGTCAAAGTTTATTTTCATTTGTCAGCATTGTGGTTGTTTTTAAGGAGTTTTTGAAGATACTGTTATCAAAAATTAAACTAAAAATGCCGCGACATAACTGTTTTCTAACGGAGAAATGCGAGGACATGGTATGTTTATACGCACAAGAAAATTTTATCAGACGCGGGGCACATCGGCGGTATTTGGAAATGTATCCAAATAAAAGGCAGCCAGATTTTAAAATTTTTAGAAGCCTATACGACAGACTGGGGAAACAGGATCCTTGCGTCCAAAACGTAATAGTGGAGGATCCTGTTTCTCCCAGTCTCTCGTATAGGCTTCTAAAAATTTTAAAATCTGGCTGCCTTTTATTTGGATACATTTCCAAATACCGCCGATGGGCCCCGCGCCTGTTAAAATTTTCTTGTGCGTATAAACATCCCATGTCTCGCATTTCTCCGTTAGAAAACAGTTATGTCGCGGCATTTTTAGTTTAATTTTTGATAACAGTATCTTCAAAAACTCCTTAAAAACACCCACAACGCTGACAAATGAAAATAAACTTTGACAGAAATGAGGTTTCAAAGTGCTTTCATTGTATTTGTTTTTACCAAAGCCTACTGTGACAAATTTCACATTTACAAATCAAAATTTAAACGGGCGCATTGGAAATTGTAATTGAAAATATCTCGAAAGCGGTTACTCGGAGCGACATTTACAAAGTATACCTTTATTGCTTAAAAATGACGGAAAAACTAATATTTTTACTAAAAATATAATTATACTAAGGCACAAAAAACATTTCTTTTTATGTATCCAGAGTACTAACAAATTCAAATTCCTTTCCCCAAAAAAACCCTAGTCACAAAATTTTGTGCAAAAATATTGATTCAGAAATAAGTTATTTAGGAAAATAGAAAATTAAATTTTTACTTGGACACCCTGTATCTCTTATTACCAGCTATTGAACAAAACTAAGTATGGCCAAATCGCAGTATTTTTACCCAAGGAATCTGCAGTTTTCCTGTGTACCATTAGTTATGGGACACCCTATATAGTTTTCCACCTAAGATTTATGTTTGGATTAAAAATCTATAACACTATTTATTAAACTAGTGGAGCCAGACTATGCGTACTTAAAATTTGTTTAATTTACAAGGCTTGCACAACATTTAATAAAGTAACGTTAAGGACGCCTTTATGTTAAGTAGGGTATAAATTTATTTTACATTGCACCGACAAACACCATGTGAGTATCTCATACGTTAAGTAACCAAATTTCTGTACTTAAAATTTAATGTTATAATTTATAACCTAAATTTTTAATTAAATCAAATATGAAGTTGTCAGTTTTCATGCGAAATAATTTCTTTCTCATGGAGTTTCTCAATGATGATCTGGACGTTTTCGATATCACTGAACAGCCAAAGAGCTTATTTTTCTTTTATCGTATAATTTGGAGCTCTTTTCCTGATAAATTTTTTTCCATTTCGCAAAAATGCTGTTATTCGGGTTTGTTCGCTACTTAGCTAAGTTTTCAATATTTGTAGCTGATGCAAGCAAATTCATTTTATGGTAGACTTAATTACCCTGTCCTTAATAATTCCGTATTTAAGCGATGAGTTGGGAAAGCGGTTATAATGAATTGTGACCATGCATGTATGAAAGGTGGAAAGTTGACGTTGTTTTCATATCTCGGGCGGCTTTTAGTTGGCAGAAGATCTTCTTCTACTATTTTTGCTGCTTCTCGAATTTCTGGTGGAGTAGCAGCAAAATCAAATTCCTGATCTAATAGCATTTTTCTGTTGTTAAAATAATATATTGTTTAGTGAAATGTCAACCATAATCAAAAAATGATATTGCCATCTTGATATGTATTATTATCTACGTTATTTTACCACCTACGGTTATTTGAAATTTCTGTCTAATTTTTCAATGGAAAAGTCAAAATGACATTTATCTTTTATTAATAATTTTAATTCAAAATAATAAGAAGTGATGGTAAATAAAATAGTATACTAACCTCGGTAGAAAGGTTCATTACTGTCTCGAGATTTAGTTAACTACCGACTCTCTCGACAGGAATGAAACACTTTCCACCTCGGTAGGTAATATACTATTTTTTTTTTATCGTTTACTCAAGATTTTCGAGTAACCGGCAAGAGAAACGCAAAATATTATATCTCAAAGATAATTTGGATAGATTTTCATCTATGTATACAAGCTCATGCGTTTAGTCACTGCTACTTGCTGTAGGATTGATTTCTGCTCTTGACGACTCATTTTGCTTGAGCAAAAGGGGTTCCTGTAAGAAATTATATGTGACTTCGAAATAATTATGCTCATGCTCAATCCTAACCGACTTCGATTTAGTAAGGACCCTGCGTTGTTGAAAATGTTCCCTGCTTTCCATTTGGCATTGTTATACATACTAATTAAATTAATAGACACCCCTGGTGCCCTTTTTTAATAGTAACTGTGATGTATGGATGTTAAAATTTTTTTGGAATTTTCTAAAAATTCTTATGGGCGCCACTGGGGTGCGAAGTGCTTGCTGAAACTTCGGCATAGCCAGATCCGTCAGTCGAGTAATCGGAAATAGAGACTCTCGATGGTTTTCAGGCTTGTGTTACTTTCATGACTGATTACTTTTTGTAGTGTTTTAGGTTGAAACAGTTCAGTTCGGTGGAAATTGTATTCTAAATCCAATTTCTTTAAGAGGAATTTTGTGAACCGAAATTTAAAGAAAAATAACACATTTTTGGTAGGGATGTATACTTTTACTTTGAAATCAATTAAACTTGTTATGTATTTCACTACAAAAATTACTGTGATTAAATTTACGAAATTAAGTATCCACATGGACGTCAAATTTTTACTTAATTGATTCCGTAGTTTTTGGGTTATCCTGAGGATAGAACATTGTTAGGTCACCGTGGGCAAAGCTAAATTACTAGCTTTATTTAAAAGAAGTTCAGAATTTAGGATTTCTAAACTTATTTTACATACGTAAACCTAATTTAGCGACACGTATTTCAGGATTTGGCTGAAAAGTTTTTTTTTTAGAAAATATCCTCACATAAATTTTTGATAATTTGCTAGATTTTCTCCAATCTACTCATGTTTGAAATTTAATATCTTCAGTTGTACTGATCGGATCAAAGTCCGTCTTTTTTATTTTACACTTTGTTACGTTAGCTTTCGAAATGTATTAAAAAAATTGTCATTGTGAACAAATGAAAAATAATAACAAACGAACAAACCCATCTTTCTTAAAATAAGTTTTAAAAATTTTTTTGTTCTTTATCATCTTATCTACAAAACCCATGTTGCGAGAAAGTGGCTCCTCTTAGTTCTTTTCTAACACCTACTTTTCGATGACGAGACAGATCGAAATTATTACAACATCGATCTGTTCGAATTTTTGAACCATCCAAAAATTTTGATCGTTCTTGCATTTAATTAATACTCCACGTATAACTTTATATATAAACAGTATGCTTATAATAATGAGATGAGCATGGCACGCTTTCGATCTTTTGAACAACAAAATAGAAATATTAATGATTCTATGCACTATCGGCCTAAAGTTAAAAATAACGGAGTTATGATCATATTTAGAGATATACCTAAATTTCGAGGGTAAATAGTAAAAAAAACGCCATAAGTACATTTTCCTCATAAACACGACTTATTTTGCCCAATCTATCCAATTTAATGAAACAATAATTTACTATAAAATGTGAAATCCTTTTGGTATTATTTGAGGTCACATTTTGAACAAATGTGCATTTTTTTTAAATTAAAAAAAGCAGAAACTCGAAGTTAAATTGTTTTTTCGCTTTTGCCATTTTAATCAACAATCAGCATCAGTGGCGTAACTTCAAAAATTGGGCCCGGGGGCAACAATTTGTGCATAGCCCCTTTGTAGACGTAGACAGGGGACGATTACTAAAATAAAGATTTCTTTAGTTTGATACTGGGTCCCCACCATATTGAAAATCAGTCCCGTACAAAGTTCCTAAGGGCCTCATAATATTTGCCAGTAGGTACGCCTCTGAACAGCATACTAGCACAATCGCCAACTTGTGATTTTTTTAAAATTCAAAGATAGGGAATTATTAATACTGTATATTTTTATTCGTTGGTACACATATCATTTTCGTAAAGACATTAACATTGGTTAAAATAATTTAAAATATTTATTTAAAAAATATATTAATAATAAATAATATATAAATACCCTATAGAGATAAAAATTAATCTATGGGCTTCCCGTATTTTATGCTATAAATTAAATAAATTCTAATTATTTGTTTCCCATATTTCTATGGGACTGAAATATATGATTTACTTTTCCAACATATTTTCATTTTCAATAAAATAAATACATTTAGTAGTTTATACAAATCATGAAATCAATACGGATTTTTTTTAATATATAAAATATCATTTTAATATACAAATATTTTAGTTTTAAGTGTTGAATAGATTAAACAGAAATATAATAATTTTACCTTCCTTGTCACTATACAGCGTGTGTGAAAATATCTTATTATATTGGCACCAAATGGAGAAGTTTTTTAACTGCAATTTTAGGAAAGAAAAACTATTCTTCATAAAGAGTTTTACTTACCTTCAAAACTCATTATCCGCAAAAAAAAACACTAATATAACGTACAAATTGGTCAAAGATAAGAAAATATGCTAGATTGATGACAGCAAATAACATTAATTTACATGCAACAAAACAATTTATTAGAAAAAAGTTGTCAAGAGTCAAATTTAATGTTCAAATGTAAAATAACGGGCATCTACCAAAATAAATTTTTTTATAACTTTTGTTGTCCCATATATGGAACAGATTTTATTAAAAATATAAGAAAAAAGAAAGGGTTTCCTATTATTAAGCTTCAGCTGAACACCATCATTTTCAATGCAATGGTTTTTTCTAAATCTTGAAATAGCGCTGTCAATTAAAAATCCTTGTATTTCGTTGCAGGCTTGGGTAATTCTGTTTCTTAATTCATTGGTAGTTATTCGCCCACAATAAGACACTTCTTACTTTGTTTTCATTAATTTTGACACCAGATCATTTCATTCTTAATCATTTAGTCTTAATAATACTTTTAAAAATACATTACTTTGCCATTTTTTCGGAGATTAGGAGTTTTTAAGGTAAGCAACATTTTTTTTGAAGAATAGTTTTTTTTTAAATCATAGATAAAAAAGTTTTCCATATGGTGCCGATATTGTCACACACGCTGTATGTAGCGCATTCTTATTTGGAGCCAGTTGGTACTCCGAACAAATTAGACAGTCTCAAAAAAATTTCATTTTTAAAACAAAATGTCAAAAACTTTAGAAGACATTACAGTCTAGTAGTACCTATATTAAGATACAAGGTTTTTAAGACATTATCTTAGAGCACGCGTTTAATTTAGGAAACGACCCGCAAAGCGTGGAGTTTTTTAAAGTACAAGTGCTCTAATTGTCTTATGAACCATGTATTTTATAATACTTTTTATATTTGGGTCTTTAAATTCTGAAAAACTCTAAAAAATATAGTAGATTTTTTCCTTTTGAATTAATATTTTCTTTTTGGGTTGGCAATACTATTACAATTTCATATAATGTAACAAGTATCAAATATGCCATGATAGAAACAATTGAACACAACAAAGCTTCTTCCCATCCGTCATAATTAAAAATAAATATGTTATTAAAGTTAATAAAAATGAGTCAGGAAGAAAGTTGTACTCCGTTAGAAATAAGAGAAATTGTTGAAAATAATCTAGAATAACTTTTAAAAAGAATATGCAAAACTTTGAGTTATGGTGCGAGCAGAACAAAGTTCAAAATATTGAAGAAAATAATAAATAATACTATTGAACAAAATATTGTGTCGGCACAGAATCTGACAGGAATAACAATTGATGCCCAGGAAATGTCTAGAGTAACTATAAATATATACATATAAAGTAATATGTATAATAATATATATTGAATTAAAAATAAATATAGTACCTACTTTATTGAATAAAACTTTAGAAATAGAGCATAAACTGGAAGATATTTCTATTATTTTTAGGTTATGTTGTTTTATAGTTGTGACTAGAAATTAGTTGACGGACGCCTTCAGCATGTTATTTATTTCCGAGTATAGATATTTCAGATAAATATCTGAATATTAATAAAGGTTAAATATTAAGGTTAGTATTTCAAAGTTTTCTATAAAATTTTTTTGTCGAATCCATTATGCCAAGAAAACTAATTTCAACAAAATCAAAGTAAGCCTAAAGTTCTAACCCTACTTGCTGCCAACATAAAATAAATAAAATTTCAGTTTCATAAAGTGGCAGGTTATTCAATTTTTTGCATTTTATAATGTAGCCATTATGAAACCCAAATAGAAAAAGTCATTTTTATGGGACAATGAGACAACATCGCCATTCCAAGACACGACGAGCCAGCGCGCTGCGCTGACCGTCTTTATCTAGGCAGTAGGACACGTTTTTCTTATTCTTCTGCCTTTGATCACCCTAAGCTATGAAATGAATTGAGATTATTGATAGTGCATGCAATACTTTCAAAAATGACTGTATAACCATTTTTTTTCAATTTAAACGTTATTTACCATTTTGAAAAAAATAAAATTCTTTTTTGAAATATTCAAGATAATTTAGTCATGTAGTACCATTTTTCGAAGCTAAATTTAAAATTTGAACAAATCCTATCCAATAGTTTTCTTGTAGTTTGGCACACCTTTTTACCTTAATGGAGGTGACTGATAGGTAAGTGCTCTTAAGTACATTAAGTTCTTAATTGAAACCGATATGTCTCTGTGTATATACAAATCAAATTATCACAAGTTCAAAATGTTTGCCTTCCTGCGAGGATTCTATTCTTTTTCATGTACCTACCTACACTGACTGACACACATCAAATTACGTTCGAAATAAAATATTTATACATACTTTTAAATAGCACTCTTTATTAAATACGAAGATTTATAAACTTTGGTTCACATGAATTATTTACCAAGTTCCTGGAGCAGGGGCGGTGTTCAAGTGATGACTGAAGGCATGTGGTCCTGCGGGAAGGGGAGCTTCATGGATGGCACCAGGGGTAGCAGCTACATATCTGCAAAAATTTCATATATAGTAAAATAATGTTATTATTTAATAGTAGATTAGGATGAGTATAGCAGGAATGAATTCAGGTAAGGAAAACCTGCTCTCATTCCTGCCGTAACTTCTAACAGTAAAAAAACTTACCCAGATTTGATGGCAGGAGCGGCATAAGCAAGGGGAGCAGAGTACGCCAAGGGAGAAGAGTATGCGAGAGGAGCAGAGTAGGCGAGTGGAGAAGAGTAGGCGAGTGGTGCGGAGTAGGCCAAAGATGGGCTGGCATATCCTAATCCTAGGCCGTAGGTTTGGGGAAGAACTACTCCGGCGGATGCTACGGCGGCAAGGGCGAAGAAAACAACGACTGCGGACTATAATAAATAAAATTAAAAAAATTAATGATTAATATCTCAACAAGATTACGGAAACTTAAAATATTAAAATAATTTTTGACTTTTCATTAAAAAATGAATCTAAACTTAGCTTTTAAGTGACCGAGAAAAGAAATCATATTTTTAACAATTTCCAAGAGTCATTTAGGTTTATCAATTATGATTACTATATAGTTAAAAGTCGAAAAAACTAGAAAATCAGAAAGAATTAGAAACAGATTGTGGTATAATAGTATATTAAACTACAAGTATCATAACAAACCCAATTGTGGCAATAAGAATTTTAAAACGTGGTGTTTATAGGTACTATTTTGTTTCATATTTTGGCCAAATTTTCATTTTATTTGCTCGGGTTTGTTTTATTTTTAATATGGTAACACTGCTCTGTATTTCCAATTTAAATGTGTAGTCCTATCATATTTTAAGTTTTAGGTTAAACATTAAAAAGAAATATAAAAAATTTTAATAATCATAAACGAAGTTTGTTTAGATGTTTCCAAGTCATTCAATATTTAATCTAAAAAATATGAAATATAGGTATGGTTTGATAATGACATGTTTTGACATCAGCAATACCAATGCGCCAATACGAAAATCCTCCGAAAAATCATGCTTTCAAAGAGCATGGTTGCTGTAATAACGGGGCTCAAATTTAACTCGAGTATCAAACCGTTTTAGTCGACAGTTCAAAGCTACCTTAAGGTATAGAATAACGTTAAGTCATTCTTAATGCAAGTTTGATGATATAGCAAAGTTCCCTTAACCAAAGCTGGACCTTAACACCTTCAGGGATCTTTAAGGTTGTAGTCACCTTCCACTTAACGCGTCGAGTGACCGTCAAATTAATTTAAACCATAGTTTTTTAGGTCCATCTTAGTTAAGGGTTAAACTTAAGGTAACATTCAAATATCGACGGCGGACTAATTATACAGGATTTCACTGGATGGTGTTTCCTATACCACAAATGGACCTAATATTTAATTTCTGAACAAAAAGTAATTCTTTATAAAAAAAACTTTGCTTTTCAAAAAAAGTGAGTCATTAGAAAAATCGATTTAAACTAAGTTTTCTTTAAATCTTGAATTATGACGAGGAAAGTAATTATGACGAACATCTCCTGATGGCGTTTTTAAATAACATCAATATTTTTTAAGATTTGACCTCCCTGTATACAAAAATTAAATTTTCTATTGATAAATCTGTTTTACAAGCAACATTTTTTGATAAAGAATGACTTTTTGTCGAGAAATTAAAAATTAGGTCCATTTGTGGTATAGGCAACCCCCTTCATGGACACCCTGTATTTAGTCGTAATTTTAAACCTCTAATTGTAGAACTCTAATTTAAATATATTTTATAAGATTTACTTACTTGCATGATTAGGATTGTATGTATACCTATTTCGACAACGAAAAACTGTATATGATTCTATCTGGTCCAAAATTTGTTTATATACCAATCTTCATTGCCATTGTTAGGCGTGTCTACGTATAGTAACCGGCCTCACACACACACACAAATAGTGACGTAAAGAAAAAGGTCTACTTTTTTACCAAAATACTGACTATATATTTTGAAAACCGGCTAAACTTTAGTAACCAACCTTGATAATGATACATATGTTCGTGTTAGGCGTGGTCGACCACAATGCTGATCTTATCGAAAACAAAGTTAATTTTAATACTAACAACATATTTATTTAATTGTTCGTAAATAATTAATCGCTTCTTAACTTAATAAATCCTTAAAAACCCATTTAGCAGTTTAGGAACTGAACCTAAAGAATTTCAGGTTCGTAAAATCGGGAAAGTTTTAGACGATATCAGTCCGTAGGTGATGAGATCGTGAAGTTTATTTCGAAAATTTTGCAAATTCCAATAATTTGTATAGTACAAGTGTCGAAAATGAGAGCATTTTCGACAGTTTTATAGGGTATGTCCGTAATTGTTAGTGCTATCAAAAAAGTAGTGTAGGTGTCATGTGCTTTTTTTGGGTCAAACTTAGAATGGTGAAATCAAAATTTGAAAATGTTCACTCGCTTAAGAGATACGGGGGAAAATCAAAAAATTGACAATTTCAAAATAACCCTATATTTCCTTAGAGATATAGAAAAATGTTTTATACAGAAGTTTCTTTATATTGATTGTTGAATAATCTGCCGTTTTCAGAATACGTATACGGGGTCAGGTAAAAAAGTTATCGGCCCTAACCTCATTTAAATTCTATTTTCAAATATATAACACACCATGGATGATATTGGTTTCCTAGGCGATTTATTTAAACTTTATTTCTTCGCACACCATTTCTGCGATCGAATTTAAGAAGCGATTTGTGATTTGTCAGCAGTTTGTTTCATCGGTTTGTTGGGTTAGGAAATAATATTTTCTTGAGTTTCTATTACGAAATTTTTATGTTCTATATTTTTCATATGTTAAAAATGTATTTATTTTCTGTTTTGTTCCTTACAGAATCAGATTATCTTGAGGAATTAATTAAATTGAACTGTTCCATGGAGGGATTCTAACCAAAAAATTGACAATAAATTATAAATTGAAATGTCAAAAATAATAAATATAATATGCGTTTAGAAGAACGTCATCGATTAAAAATCGCTTGAGCTCTGCTGAATGCAGCCATGATACCTATTTTGACGACTGATAGGAACCTTTATTTTTTAGTGACATTATGTTGTATGTAGTTTCTCATTGATATGGAGGAAACGCATACTTTTTTTTTAAATTAAAAGAGTATGCTAAAAGATAAGGACCTAAAATAAAATGTAGCACAAAGCTACGGAATTTCAAATTTCTACTTCCATAAAAGACATCATAAAAACTGAATTTTTTGTCCCGAGGGAATGTAAAGCAGGAAAACGCCTTAAAAGCTTTATTTGTATGTATACAGTAAAAATATGCACACTGTTTCGTCAAGCCCGAGTTACTGGAATAAATAAATGCCTGTGGGCTCCATAGGAGGCTATTTTTCACGTCTTTATTTGACAGATGACTAGACTTTTTGCGACAAATTTGTTTTTGCCATATACCATTTCTGGTTTATAAATAAAATTTTGAAACACAAAAAAAAAATCCCTAGTCCTCTTGATGTCTAAAATAACGAACAAACCGTATACAGGGTGATTCATGGCATATGGTATAAGAAAAACCAGTAATATGATCGTTTCAAAAATTTTGCGTTTTGAAAATTTGGATTCCCATATAATAGACCATGGTCTATCGTTTTAAAGTCTGTTGTGTTTTCTATTGTAAATCTACCATTTTCTATTTATTATTTACTTACTTCTTAAGTATTTTTCTTAAAAAAGTTCTATTTTATGTGGTACCAGGCAGGCGTATGTGTACGCCATCTAACGTAATTTTTTTTATGATCAAACACAAGCACTATAGACTATAAAATCCTTTAGGGCACTCTGGGAGTGGTGCGTGTGCGCATAAAGCGATTCACATTGGTTTTGAATCGTTGGTTATATTCGTTGGGAAAAACGACCTCGGGAAGGTCGTTCCATAAGGATGAAGTCCTCCAGATGAGAGAATTCTTAAATAATGAAGTTCGAGGAGTAAGCTTAAACATATATGGATGGGCGGCAGTGGTTCGTCGTATATTTCTGCTATTCGCCGCTCTGGGCGGAATTAAGCGGGCAGGGTCAGCCGAGCACTTTCCATGAAAATATTTGTAAAAGAGAGTCAAATCCTCAACCTTTCTTCGATGTTCTAGGCTGTCGAGGTTCTTCGTCAGCTCGTGGTCTCCGATCAGACGACGAATAGCCCTCCTATCCATGGAATCCAGTAGCCGAAGGGTATGTTTTGGGTGCAGAGCTTGTATAGGGTCAAAAGATGTTGAGGTGTGTACAACTTTTTGGTTCGGAAGAGTACACAAGATTCTCTATCTTGGCGATTGCCGCAACGTGGCTATGCCAAGACATATTTCCTCCCAGATTGACGCCCAGCAAATTAATAGATGAAGCCAGAGGGATTGCGTGTCCGGCCATGACTATATCCGGTTCTGTAATGTTAACCTTTTTAGAGAAAGCTGCTGCCTGGGGTTTTTAGCATTAAATTCGACTTGGTTACTGTCACCCCAAGCCAAAAGTTCTTCCAGGTCTTTGTTGAGCCGTGATACTTCATGCTCTCTGCGAATATGTGCGTCTGCAGCCGATGTTTGTGCATTCAAAGAGAAAGATGAGACAAGTGTGCTATCGTCGTTATGAACCTTTTTCTACATGTCGAATCTACCGTCTTTGTCATTTTCGATCTGACCACACTGGTTTCTTAATATAGTTCTTTGTATGCCAATAAAGTCTCCAACGCATCCTCAGACTACTCGCTAGCATTTAAACTATACACAATTTTTTTATTGGAAATTAAACTACAAGCATAGTTTATCGCACTTTTTCTATTCATATTATAACATTTAATATGGGGTGACACACTTAGATCATCTATTGGAAAATGGCTTTATTACACCATGAAACGAGATTAAATGGATGAAACGTGGGGTAAACTTTCAAACGAGATGGCGAGATAGGTCCATTATTTTAAAGCGATTTTCTTGGCTACAAAAGTAACAAGATTTCTAAAAGCTCTGGATCTTTATAGAAGGCTAGTGGCAGTTTCAAATAATAATAATAATAATAATAATAGTATGTATCGAGATGTATTCTGCTTCAAAAAATATCAAAGTTCGTTCCGTCATGAAATAGTCACAGTCAGTGACCAAAATAATAAAACCCATTACGTCAAGATAAAAGCTGATTTTTTTTTTTTTTTTTGGAGACACGATGAGAAATCTGCTTACAGACACCAGACCCTCGCGGGGGTCACGTAGTGTCAGGTTAGCAACATTGCGGGGAAAGACCAGACCAATGTCAACTTACAGAGTGTAAGTTTCGCCTACGAGGTAGACGAGCCGACTGACTAAAACTCACCGTCTGAGTTAGGTATCATACCTATAACTCGATTTCGCTATATGACTGGTTAACTGCATATTCTGATTTTGATTTAGCTATGCTATACATTTATGTTGGGTGCCAGATCTAGAGATTTTTTTTACTCGAAGTTAATCGAGTGAACAAATTTCGAGAGCTCCGAACTTATAAGGTAGTGGGTAGTAGGGTAGGCGTAGTCGTCATGTTACACCTGGTTTTTGCAGGTTGTGCAAAGCAAGGCAATCTTTATTGTTTTTTGTATTTTGATTGTTTTGGACTCAGACGCGGTTGCGCGTGAGCCAGTCTTTCGGTAGTTTGTATGTAGCGTTAGGTCGTGAATGTATGTGTGAAGCAGCGATCGTGCTATTGTTGGCAATGTTAGCCTTAGTATGGTATTTCGTGATGGTTCTGTCTAGAAACTCCGAAATTGTAGCAATTTCGAGGTCTCTGTGTATAATGTCGTTCCGTGTGTATCGAGGAGTGTCAACTATTATCTTTAGTACCTTATTTTGCATCACCTGTATTTTTTGAAGGCTCGACTTACATAGGGTGCACCAGGCTGGGGCACCATACATCATCGCTGATCTGATGAATGTCGTGTAGAGGTTTACCTTCGTTCTTAGATTGAGTTTACTCCTTCTGTTAAGTAAACAGTATATAGCGCCAAGTTGTTGGTTGGCCTTCTTCATGATGTTGGCTGAGTTTACCCTCCAGGTCAGCCTTTTATCGAAGTGTAAACCAAGATACTTAACACTCTGTTTCCAGTTGATATCTTGGTTTCCCACTTAGAGTTTCCCCGTTGGGAGTTTGATAAAAGCTGATCGTAATAAATAAGGATTCGGTAACTGACGTTACAGCGATCTTGGAATTAATGAATTTTTAAATGTTTTAATGAAATGACAATTAGGGGATCCTTGTTTAGAAATGTTGTTATGCAAAATGGTAAAATGTAAAAGAAAATTTATAACATCCACTGCACCTCGCAGCTCCCTTCACTCGCTAAAGGTTCTCTAGTGGAAATAATATCATGAATTAGGTATTTATTATCGTTAGTTTTTTATAAGTAATACCTAACAATTTTTTTTTTCTTTTCCAGGTAAGGCATAATAAAATCGTATGCGAGTCCGCTATAAAACTAGATATAGTGGTCAGTCATGTTAATACGCCCCTTTGAATTGGTAAGTTATTTTAAATAATTGAAGAATATTTTTTAACGAGATTTTCTGGGAAACTAAAATATTTTAGTTTAATTTAGTTCTGAGGCGCCTTACATCTTACAGTGTATTTGACTTAAGACCGTATTATAATGGCACGTATTCATGCGCAGTAAACCGTTTTCGATAAGCTGGAGCATTGTCAACGGTCAGAACAGCAGTGGGTACTGTCGAAATCCCTAAAATATCCCCAGAATTAGAGATGTGCAAATCTGTTCGTTTTGATTACCAGTTAAAGCAGCTACTGCTATTTACAAATAGGAGGTGCAAAAAGTTGCTGAATTAGCAGTCCATAAGTTTAATAGAGAATGTAAACTGCTAATTTAAGTACCAGTGGGTTTAAATGGCCATTACCTGTTCATACCTGGTTCTGCCAAACAATAAACAGTTAAAAATAACAGAATAATCCATGTCTACCCAATTGCGCCGGCAAGGGCAATTAAAATGGCGCCTGCCCCATTTCTGGTAATGAGAGACAGCTGATCGGGAACAGTGTACTGCGCATGAATCCGTGTCATTTTAATTGTCAGAAGAGTAGAATTTCTGACTGTAGTACGGAGAACGGTGTACTGCGATTGAATCCTTGAATTATAATTGCCATTGCTGGCGCCATAAGAATTACCAAGTGTAATACGGCCTTTAAAACATCTTTTGCTTTATCGCGTCGTATTGTTATAATTTGTTATTTAACTATTGAGATTTCTTTCTGTGAATTTCTTTTAAACTTTTATAACTATGCTTTGTTGTTGGTCTATTTAAATGACACTGTATCGAGCTTTAACAGGATTGCGAAGTACCTACCTGTAAACGAGTTTTCTTCCCAAGCGTTTGTTCCTGTTTTAGGGAAAAAATGTCAAAGGCAAAAAACTTTCTAATAGAACTAGTACTCGCGGAAAGTCTATATTTTTTGTTTCGGAAGATTTTTAAATTTAATTTTTTTAGTGCTCCATGTAGAAAAAACTGATGGGTTTGTTTTTCTATTCCTGGCATTCGTGCAGTTCTTTTAATATAATAGAATTAAACTTTTAATATCTTAAATTGGAAGGGGATCACGTGATACATATTTATTTTAAAAGTCGTTTGAATCTCTTTGCAGTAATATCTTAATTTCTTATGTTTACGGCCTAAGGTATCTTCAGGTGTGTTCGGGCTTGTTTCCACACATATTTATAAGATATCTACTAAAAATTAAAATATGAAAAGAGAATTTATAGAGTAATGTAGACAATGTCTTCTATATAATACTCGTAATAGAGCAGGTGGAAATATACAGATACCTATTAATTATTTCAATAACGATATTTTTTTTTTTAGGAAAAAAATACATTAAAGGTGATTTGACCTCACTTTCTAACCAATGCAGTTAAAGATTTAAGAATTTAGAGAAGCTATGGGTTTTTTATTTCATAAAATGATAGATATTTTAAGTATTTTTTTTAAATGGGACACCCTGTTTTTTAATATATTAGTGCGTTAAGGAAACGAGATTCCTTATCTAATTGTTCAGTACATTATATGTTTCTATCGTAAGTAATTTTTAAGTTAAAATATATGGATTTATAAGTATTTATTATAATATACCAGAAACCTACCATTTTAAAATAATAAGTAATGTAAAATTTTTAAAATACCTACTTATAAAAATGTCTGGTGTTTTATCAGATACAAAACCCATACATTCGACATGTTTTTTTTTATAATGAATTTTATCTTAGAAATGGTTGGAGACGGCCAGGAAATTGTTAACCAGTTGGATTTTTAATCAAATAATGATAAAATATAGAGATTTAACATAGCAATATTAAGTATAACTTCCGGTATAAGTGGAAGTGATAGAAACATCAAACTATCTTCATCATCTTGTATAGCGAGTAACAATATTTCAAACAAATATCTTTTTAGTTCCCGAGATCCTTTAATAGACCAATCACCACGAATAACCCTGTATACAGGGTGTTATGGAAATGACGTATTATATTTAAACCGGCAATTCCTGAGATGAAAACAAATTGAAGAAAAATATCCAAAAATGGCGCTTTAATTTAATATGCCCTGTACATGACCTGATGTCAAACCAAAATTAAGCACGTGGTAATCCGGGGAGAAAGATAAACAAAACAACATAATAATATGGCGGAAAACGTCAGAATTTTGAGCAGTGTTGTCACTCTTTAGAAAGTCAATAACAGATTGGAAGTTGTTTATTTTTCAGGGTACATTATTATAAACTTTTACGTTCAGTTCAGTACGCTGGGAAACAATCTCTAATTTATAAACTTGAACTGACTCGAACCAACCGCCGCGGCGTTTATAAATGGTCAGGTATGTTCTCATTTATTCAATTCGAACGACACTCGTCGGAACTGAACAACTTAAATGCCACTTTACCCTTCAGAAAAAAAAACTGCAATTTTATTTACCTTTTCGGCCTTATTTAAAACCAACTTAATTTATTAAAAAACACCAAGTAGGTAATCCAAACAAGAACCGGCACAATAACCTCACAAAACACAAAAACAAAAGAACAAAGTCAAATTAGTTTTTTGTAGTAAATTTGTATGCATCTCATGAACACATCTAAGTACCATTCAATCTGAATTAGTATTTTAAGGTGCTACTGTGTAGACAAAAATACGCCCTTATTGTATAAAGTTTCATCCGGTGGTGTATTTAACATCTAAAAATTTCTAGTAACTACACGTTTTAGTCTGTTTCGGGTATATTCGGTCGATCGATATTTTCTTATTTGGAAATATCTAAAAATACAGCGTTGCCACTTTCGATGTTTAATATGATTATATTCATAAATTGCGGAATTTCCTTTCGTAATATTACTTTCCTGTATAATTATTGTCTCGGAAATGGCAACCGCGCTATTTTTCTGAATATCTACGAAGCACTCGACCCTTGGTTGGACTCGTCTCTATTAAGACTTAAGGGGAGGTCCTGTTGTTGTCAATATAATTATTTCATCATTCTTCATTAAAGGATTAAAAATTGTTTTAGGCCCATTAGAAATTAGCGTTTTTATAATTTCTGACTTTCTATTGCGAAATAATTTGTATTCTATCTTCTGTGTTCTGTTCTTCTGTTATCTGTTCTATGTGTACAATAGTGTAATTATGCGTTAGTGTTTAGTGCTTTTGTGTAATCTGATAATAGGTGCGTATCTTCAAAAAAACTAATTTAAAACTCTTGGGTGTCTGTGTTTTTCTTTAAGTGATTTAGTGTAATTTGTTCTGTTTCACTATATATTTTTTTTTCTCGAAGATATGCCGGTTATGTTCCGAGGTTGGAAATAAGAGGCCGAATGAGATTTAGTGGGTATAAGCTTATTATGCAGTCCCACACTATCATCAGGGCACGTGATGAACATAAACCTCTTCTCATAGAAAAAAGAACTAAAGGTGTCTGGATGCCTTACTCGTGTCGGCGGCCTGGATTTAATTTGTAAGTAAGCTAAATATTTATTTTTATAAGAATCTAAAGTTTTACATTTTCCATAGTTTGGCAACATTGCGCCAGAACAGAACGTGTTTATTATATAGCTGGGCAGTGTAATATGATTGTGCCGCGGAGTGACCTGTGGGTTTATGGGTGAATTACCCCACTTTTTAAACGTCGATTTAAAAAAAATATGTATCGCTTCTCTAGGACAACCCAGGAGTCACCCATTTAAATATAATACGTCATTTCCATAACACCCTGTATAGTGTGCATTTGTAACCTTGCAATATCAACTTGAATACATAAATACATCTGATTCGTTAGTGTTTGGCTTCTTTCGCAACTAACCCTGTATATCCCATCAAAAACCACACAATAACAAGCGAAGGATATATTTTAACGCAGTAAGCAGTGAGCATCAAATAAATTTAACTCATTTGGAGTTGGAGCCAGCACCAAATTGATTCAATTACTTCTTCCTAATTGTAACGACTGTGGGAGTATATAACACTAAAATGAATTACCTGGAATAATTAACTTCTAGCTTCTAGCGCCGTTTCGTTTATCTTCCGTTGCCGCTAGAATAACTTTTGTGAGGTTATGGCTTTTCTTTCTTGTGGCCATTAGTCGCTAACAAATGGCACGGCGTGAAGGTGATTCAAACTAAATAGTGGACATTAGAATGTTTTTTATTCATTAATGAAGGTCCATGTGTGTCATCATACACCATTAGCCGGAAAAGGCTAATGACAATCATTATTGCCATAAATGAAAAATAATCGGGTTGAATTGTTGTATCTATTCTATGTCTCTACTTCTTTGTTTAGCCCTTATACAGCGTGTATCAGCCAAATGGAATAAATTCCATAATAAATAAATGGGGGCGTGTGCGAAAAAACGCTCGGACACGTCGATTGGTATTTAAAGTTGCGCATTTTTTTCATAGAAATTATTCATACAGGGTGTGTCATGTAACAGTGGCCATTACCACATTTCTTAATTTAAATGCAACTCCCTGTATATTATAAAATTTTTGGATCCCTCAGAAAATTTTAGACATACAGGGTGTTATGGAAATGACGTATTATATTTAAATGGGTGACTCCTTGGGTGTCCTAGGGAAGCGCTACATATTTTATTTTTTTTTAAATCGACCGTTTTAAAAGTGGGGTAACAAACACTCTTACTCACCGGTCAGTCCGCGCTACTGTACAACATTTTACTCAGAGCAATGTTGCCAAACTTTATGTAAAACTAAAATTCCATATAAAATGAATTATATAAATAATTACCTAAAGAGCGAGGATATCCAGGCACAAACACAATCAGTTTTATTCTTTTTCATGGGAACACTCCTGGAAACACTTTATGTACACACAGTAATAGTGAAACAGAACCGATAGTTAGCTTTTGAAAATACAATAATTCAGATTATACTACAGATTATTAGATTTTATTACACGCGACGAACTTTGACGTCCAGAAGAAACGCGTCAATAAAAACAATATTCAAAGATTATTTATGGACAGGTAAGATACACGCGTAAACCGAAAAAACAGAGCGGATTGCTGAGAGTGTGTTGGTGATCGACGAGACACAACTTATCCGGCCGCTGGTTGGTCTTCAACTAACAGACCGCAAGCGTGCGGCGTTATATGAAACTACTTCGCTCAGACGATGTAAGGCGTCAAGAGGTCATTGGCATTTGACCTAGTACGTACGTGGCTATTACTATTCCATATGTTTTTTCGGGTTGTTTAAAACATAGTCTGTCGTAAATGTTCTTCAATTAATTGTACAAAATGGTATTAGAGAATGGAAAAGTGTTTAAATTATTTTATTTTGTCTAAAGTGTTTAAGGCGTACATATGACAATACCGGCCAGAATTCCTTGCGTACATGTATCGCAGTGCCACACAGGTGTTTTTCTGGTTTGACGTCAGGTGACTTTTACCGCTGAAATAATTGAAAGCGCCATTTATGGATATTTTTTTTCAATTTGTCTTTATCTCAGGAATTGCCGGTTTAAATATAATACGTCATTTCCATAACACCCTGTATTTAATGTACAATATCCTATACCTATCTTCAATATTAATATTAAATGAAATGATTTTAATCGATGTTTAATTATAGACAGAGTTGTTTCACTATTTAAAATAAATCTTGAAAAAGTGTTAAAAAAAATTTCAAATCGGTTTTAGTTTTTCATTTTTAAAAAATCGTGGACGGCAATGTGACATTTGGAGGTTTGAGATCATAAATTTATACCGAAAAGTTTTTCTAGCCAAAGAACACTTTTGATGTTGCCTTTTCAAAAAGCTATCTCCAAGCATTCAGAGCGTATATTTTCTTTAGGATAGTCGACCTGAGAATTTCATCTCCTTTTATATAAATTGCCGGATTGCCAGGATTTTCAATCCAAAATAGCTCGTTTTATTTCTTCCCAAAAGTAATAAAATGTTGTAAAATATAGAGAGGAAGAAGTCGCCATAATCTAAATTAAATTTTAATAGTTGTCTCGAATTCAGCCTTACGTTACGACCAAGCCAGGGTTCGGCCAGACAGCTTGTTGTAACATTTTTATTTTTAACTATACAGAGTGATGGATGGTGGATGGCCTATTAGACGTTTATGGAGAACTAGTCAACGGATCATTTTGAAAATTTGGTAGCGGTTAAGAGAAGGAGGGTATTCTTGGGTCCATTTTCAAAAAACTTCATATGAACATAATATGTCCTAAACTTCTCTTTTGAGGGTGGTAAAAATTTTCAAAAAATCTCCTTTTTTGTTAATATCTGTGATACTGCTCTAAATATTTTTATGAAATTTGGTACATACTTTGTATTGATTAAGAGGCATTTTATGATGTATAACATGTTTTTTATTCCGATCAGTGGCGTTCGTGCAGGAATTGTCCTCGGTATTTTTGAAGAAAAGAATGGTACGCCACTTCTTTTTTTTACAATGAAAATTATTTTTTAAATTCTCATTCCTTGTCTTGATTTTTTTGTCGCTTGACGTACAGTTTCCGTATAAAAAAAATAAAATTAATTCATTTGCACTCTGTTATGAAATTAGGTATTAACAAAGATTAAAGAGGATCTACTAGAAGAAGCATAAACAATTTTGACAGTTGTCTACCTAGTCTAGTTCTCACTTATTTAAATCATTAACCTTAACAAATTATTAAAAAAACATGAAAATCTTTAACACTCTGTATGTAGAAAGTTTAAGACGTTTAGGACATATATATGTCGCAGCCTTTTAGTGTAATCAGCCGTTTCATGAAAAGTCTACTCTTTTCATGAAACGCTGCCAAACACTGAAACAAATAACTATTACCGCCAAAAGGCTATAAATTGTAGACGTTACATGAAACGTCTGCCTGTTTCTGTCTCTTGATGAAAACGAGCAAAATTACGATAAGTGACTGACTTTTCTAGACTTTTCATGTAACGCTCCGAATCTACTTTGCAGTTGATGTAATAAAATGAGCATTGTATACCTGAAAATGGTGACGGCAGGCAGTTCTAGTGTTGTACAACAAACGCAATTCTACAAGAAATTGGAAAAGTTATATTCCCAAACACCACTACGAAAGCCTTACACAAAGCAGAAAATTCAAGCAGTCATACTGGAAATTGTATTAGCTAATCAAAAACTGCAAGTGATTTTTTAAACCCAATTATAAATTTTTAGGTTAGGTGATGCCCGGGATTCCCCGAGTTTCTCGTGAACCCGTGACGAAGCTAGAAAAAAACTGATGAAGCAGTCAAAAAAATATTAAGTAATTCGGCAAAAAAAATTGCCGACTTTTAATGTATACGATTGTGTAATATTGAATATTCCCAAAGTCGACAGAGGTCCAGGAGATTCCAGGAATATGGTTTGTTTGATACTAGATCAGAAAAATGGCGTAAATCTGATTGCTGGTAAGCACAGTACTATAAAGGGATGGTTGGGTGCTGAAAGTCTTACTGTTGCGGGTTCAGCATTTCTTAATAAAGAGGAAACACCCTTGGTAAAATCACTCATCTTAAGAGAAGCTGTGTCATTGGAATCAGGTGGTCAAGGCATACTGAAATGTTCGTGTAAACCTAGCAAACAACAGTTTACTAGGAATAAGTATATCTGTAAAAAAAAGCATACTTTGTAATAGCCGTTCCCATATATAGTAGCTTGCCATGCTTTAATAAGTAACATATCGTTTGTTTATTTTTTTTTAATAATTGAGGATTCTTTCATTCGTATTTTTATTGATCTTGTCCTGTAGCTAGCCGATATGATACCTTATTTGTAATAAAATGTATTTTCTTTTGTAGTAAAAGTTATTTCGTTGTTAATTCAGTCAGTGCAAAGTAGATTCGGAGCGTTACATGAAAAGTCCAGTAAAGTCCGTGACTTAACGTAATTTTGCTCGTTTTCATCGAGGGCCGAAACAGGCAGACGTTTCATATAACGTCTACAATTTATAGCCTTTTGGCCTAATAGTTATTTGTTGCAGTGTTTGGCAGCGTTTCATGAAAAGAACAGACTTTTCATGAAACGGCTGATTACACTAAAAGGCTGCGACATATATATGTCGGCGTCAATCAGTGAAACCCGTCATTCCCTGAAATGCCTAGTCATTTCAGGTATTGCCGGGAAATAGTGTAACTCTATGTTTGGTACACCGTTTGCCTAAGAGTATCAGACATTCCCTGTAATGCCGGAATTCTTTAAGTCAAACGCTGTACTTAACTAGATGATTTAAGTTACCCTGTTTGCCGGTTTTAGTCGAACGCTGTAATTGTTGTTAACATCTGTGTAGTGATTTTTTTTTTTGAAATTGAAATGTCGAAGCATTCAGAATTGTTTTATAAGAAGTTAGATGATTATTACTCCAATCAAAGTAAAAAAGAACCTTGGATTTCAAACATAACCTCAAACTGCTTCAACCTACAAAATCACTTCAAATTCGTACACTGTTCGTCACGTTTAACATGGTTTTATAATTCATATGCTTGGGGGAGGAGCGATTTTGTTGTACGCCTTTTTATTGGTTTTTATTAATCGACTTCAAAAAAGAAGGGGTTGTATTTTTTTTTATGTTGTGACCTCAGAACTCGCCATTTATGAACCAATTTAGATTTTTTTTTCTTGAATATTTTCATTGTACTACAAAATTCTCAAAGGGTTGGGGTAAAAAGGGGGGTATTAATTGCCAAAAAATTACGGTTTTGTTTAAATATAAGAAAAAAAATATGTAATTTTAATGGTATTTAGTTGCGCAATTTTAGCGTTTTATGATTTGTTGTGAAGGGATGAAAAAGTGAGAGGGGGTAAAAAGGGTGAAAGAGGCAAAAGAATAAAAAATAAATCGATTTGAATAATTCTTTTTTATTGAAAAGGGGGATATTTTCAAGGCAGTTCTATTGGAAATAAAAAAAATCTAGTGGAAACCAAAGAGGATTTATTCAAGTAGGTGACAGTACGAGAAGCTGTGCAGTCGTTTTCACTTTCCGGAGGTCAAGGATATTTTAAGTGTTGCAAACCAGCGAAAAACAATGTTTGTCAAACAGATGCGTTTGAGTAAAAAAAAAGTTCTTTGTAATTTAAGGTGTCATAAAAGCGCACCTTGCGCTAATAAATAATAAACCATATTATCAGTCATTTCCTTTTATATTTTTGTATCTAGCTATTATGTTGTTTCGTTCCTATTCGTTCTATGATTTTTTTTCTATAGTAAGTTATAGATAATAAATATGAGTTTATGATAATACCTACATACATCATATTTCAAGACATCCAATTTTAAGGAAATTCCTAATAATAATCAGTTATTTACAAACCTTTTAATGTAAAATAACTTATTTTCATGCATTACTGGCAACACTGTCCTAATTACAATGATTGACTAAAACCGGCAAACAGGGTAACTCAAATCATTTAGTTAAGTACAGCGTTTGACTGAAAGAATCCCGTCATTACAGGGAATGCCTGATACTCTTAGGCAAAAGGTGTACCAAACGTACAGTTACGGTATTTGCCGGCAATACGTGAAATGACTACGCATTTCAGGGAATGACGGATTTCACTGATTGACGCCGACATATATACAGGGTGTCCGGGAACATGTGGGAAATCTCCCGGATTAAACGTCATTTTATTTACACTGAGTCCCCTAACTGCTCATGGGCTAAATATGAAAAAGCGGAATCTTGAAGGTTAAACATTGGATCGGAACAAAGATGTATCTTTTATTGAAATACCCGAAGCACATGATGTATATGAAATGCCGTTTTTTCGAAAACGGTTAGGATTAGCGACATGAATGAAAAGTACTTAATTTTTACCCAATAGTTAAAGGTATATAAAAAACATTGTCCAAAGTTCTCATCATACAGGGCGTAAAAAAAATGGGCCCATGAGTGTTACAGCTAGTCCGTCCCTGCAGCTGTGAGTAATTCACAACAGTTTCTTAGGTAGTAATTTGACGGGTCTTACCTGGTATACATCATATTAAAAAATAATTGAAATATACCAGGTGGTTCAATAATTATGTGTAAAAAACTTGATTCCATTGGTGCTCTTTGGGAGCCCATATCTCCGAAGAGGAGGCCGATTCGAAAGAAGTTTATATGAACCTATAGTATTCTTTTCACGTGTTTTCTTCATATCCGGGAGAATTCCCACATGTTCCCCGACACCCTGTATATATATCCAGCAGCGGCCGATCACTACTTACACTACAATAATTTCATTTTAAGACGTACGGTTTGTGTTGAAGCGCTAAGTTTGGCCGTCGAGTTAGCACAGTTTAGTGAAATCCCACCATAATGAATACTATTCGCACAGGTGGATTATTATATTCACTTGTACTTCGTGTCGCAAATTATAGCCTCTTAGGCCGGTATTAGACTATAAAAGATATTTGACAAAGATCTTTTATAAAAGATATTTTATAAAATATTTGACAATGTAATAGCAGTTCTTTTATAAAATATTTATTTTATAAAAGATATTTTATAAAAGAAATAGCAGACGATTATCTTTGATAAAAGATTTTATAGTTCATTGTTAGTAACGGTAGTAACCTTATTTTCTGACAATAAGGCATATATTTGACATTGACTGCGACTGTAATTTAAATACCATGGTGGAAAAGAAGTTTGTCTGGTGCATTTCAACAATAAAATTGTTAATTTCGGAGTATGAAAGTACAAAATTATCAACACCCAAGGGCGGATCCAGAATTCGGTTGGGGGGGGGGGGGGGGGGGGGGGTCAGAACAAGGAAAAGTTGCGTAAAGTAATACCCTGCCGCGTTTGTCAAACCAGAATATATGATATTTTTCGTGTTAAATTGATGGGTTGGGGAGGGGGTCATGACCCCCCACGACCCTCCCCCCTGGATCCACACTTGTCAACACCCGGATTATAAAAACCGAAATAAACGACCAGATATAGTGTATATATATATATGAATTTGCGAAGTTATAACGGCATTCAAAGGTGGATGCAAGGTGGAGGATATTCTAGCATTACTCTCTGTTGTTGCCACAAATCGAAGGTCGAACAACGCGTTCCTCAGCGCTGAATTCCTCAAATGTATTCTGTCGGGATATTAATGGTGCTATCTTTAAAACAATAAACTTAAATGTTCATTCGCGTCCATTCTTAAATAGTTTTTATAACTCCTAATATCTTCAGATTGTAACTTCCGAAGAAGATTGTGGTGGACACAGGGCCTTACCCAAAGTCGCCCGGTTCTTTTTTTGCTGTTGTGTAAGCGAATGCAGGTCTTTAATTCATTTTTAATTGTAAACATGTGGCAAGTTCCTTCAAAACTTGACAAAGATCTTTGACAGTGTAATACTAGTAAAAACTTTTATAAAAGAAATATTATCAAAGAAATGCTACAAAATATTTTATAAAAGATCTTTGTCAAATATATTTGATAGTCTAATACCGGCCTTATACAATAACACTTTACCACTCGTAAGTAATTTACAAGATATATTGTTGTTTTTGTTACTACCTAAAAATTAATGAAAATAAGAAAGAGTCATTGAATAGTGAAAAAGTTTATTAATTAACCTGTATAAAATTTGTTTTTCCATACTTTAAAATAATGTCATGCTTAGAAAATAAGACGTGAAATCAAATATTGGGATTTACCAGCTAAAAACCTTGACAGAATCGTAATTAAGGAGGAAAACTTCTCAGTTTTTAACAAGCTACGCTTCTTCTGAAATACAAAAGTTTCACAATTTAAGAATCGCACAAACATGGGATATTTTCTCACTAATGAAAACTTCCGCTGGAAAATCCCGAACTTAGCCAGGTATAAATTCGATCAAACCGTTCAATTGACCTTTAACTTTTGTTGAAAAAGAGAGAATGGGGAAGTTTTAAAATGGGAAGGAAAACATGCCATGACATAAAGATTTTGTAGAAGTTACGGTAATTTCTCTTAAAAAGGAACATTGAAGTCATAAGTAAGTCTCTGTTGCCAATCACATTGAGACACTATTAACCCTATTGAACAAATTAGAATACGTTACAGTTCTCTGTCGATAAATAACGTTAATTTAGAGTCTAGAGAGTATTATTTAATATTCACTATAATGGGCTTTATACAGGGTGCCCAATATAAGGAAGGCCTCTATGGGGATCTCGTTACAACAGATACACTTCGATTAAATGGGGAAAAAGTATCGCAATCAAAGCCCGAACAATATGCCGCACAAAAAATTTTGGTAAGATTTTTAGGTTTTGAGATATTTAAGAAAATCTGAAATTTTGAATTTTCAATAAAAAATTTTTTCGACGTTAATATTAAAACTAGGGTAAAACTGACAATATTTGCACAGAAGCTTTTAGTGAACTTAAAGATTACATAACACCTATTTTTATAGGACGGTTCGTTTTCAAGTAATCATCATCAACTTCATTTCTAATACAGCTCTGATTTTATAATGTCAAATTTTAAGACCTTTTTATTCTAACTTCAATGATGTATCTCACATTATCCTTTAATTACGTGTTGAGTCTTTTTATTCATCCATGAAATTGTGATGATACGGACCTGTATTTTCCATAATTTTGTAAAAACAGTTCAATGCAGTAAGTACTAAAATGAATAGTTTTAAAATACTTAATCATAAAACAAGATAATTTATTAACAATAATAAAACAGTAAGTATGAATAAATTGAAAAACCTTAATTAACGTAATAGTAATAGAAGATTATTAGAAATTAATTTTCCAAAAGGTGTACGAAATGATTTCCGTCATTTTCCTGACGACCAGAGACAACTAGGAAAATTATTGAATCCTTTCGAAGCGCAAGGCCACAAATGCCTGTTTGAATGAATGTTTTCAATTTTGCAATTTTAAGATGTTATTTGTTTGGAGAGTGACGGAAATCATTTCGTTTCTTCATACTTACCAACCGTCGTATAAAAAAATTTGTTATGTATTCTTAGAGGTCACTGGAAGTTGCAGTGAAAATGTTTTGTCAGTTTTGCTCTAACTGTAATAATAACGTCGAAAAAAATTTTTTATTAAAAATTCAAAATTTCAGTTTTTCTTAAATAACTCAAAACTGAAAAATCTTGCCAAAACTTTTTGCACTGCATATTGTTCTTGCTTTGATTTTCCCCTATTTAAGCGAGTTGTATGTATTACCATTAACGAGATCCCCATAGAGGCCCTCCTTAACTTGGCCCCCCCTGTATTATGATTGTTAGGAATAAAATAAATTAATAGTAAACATTTAATAACTGCAAAATCTATATTTGATTTTAGGTTTCCTTCATACTCGGTGTCTGCACCTGACGGAGTTTTAAGACAAATAGTTCCTGGTTTGAAAAACTACAGACATTATCTTAGTGCAAGCGTTTAATTTAGGAAACTACCTGCGAAGCGGGGAGCTTCCTAAAGTATAAGTTCTCTAATTGTCTTATGAACCGTGTATTTTATAATACTTTTTCTATTTGGGTCTTTAAAGTCTGAAAAACTTAAAATATAGTAGGTTTTTTCCATTTGAATTAATATTTTCTTTTTGGGTTGGCAATACTTTTACAATTTAATAAAATGTTACAAGTATTAAATATGCCATGATATAAACAATTGAACACAACAAAGCTTCTTCCCATCCGTCATAATTAAAAATAAATATATTATAAGTTAATAAAAATGAGTCAGGAAGAAAGTTGTACTCCGTCAGTAATACGAGAAATTACAGAAAATGATCTAGAAAAACTTTTAAAAAGAATATGCAAAATTTTGGATTATGGTGCGAACAGAACAAAGTTCAAAATATTGAACAAAATAATAAATAATACTATTGAACAAAATATTGTGTCGACACAGAATCTGACAGGGATAACAATTAATGCCCAGGAAATGTCTACAATAACTATAAATATGAATATATAAAGTAATATGTATAATACTATATTGAATTAAAAACAAAAATAGTACTTTATTGAATAAAACTTTAGAAATAGAGCATAAACTGGAAGATATTTCTATTATTTTTAAGTTATGTTCTTTTATAGTTGTGACTAGAAATTGGTTGACGGACACCGTCAGCATGTTATATATTTCCGAGTATAGGTATAAATATTTAGTAAAAATGATCTATTTGCAAGGTTAAAGGTTATAGTATTTTAAAGTACTATAAAAAATTTCTGTTGAATTCATAATGCCTAGAAAACTAATATCAACGAAATCGAAGTAGGCCTAAAATTCGAACCCTACTTGTTGCCAATATGAAAAAAATAAAATTTTAGTTTCATAAAGTGGCAAGTTATTCAATTTTTTTGCATTTCATAAAGTAGCCGAACAAACCCAAATAGAAAAAAGTACAATTTGTAGAGTGCAAAAATATAAAAAAAAATTATATAAGTTTATTACCGTATGGAAATTAATAATGAAATTAAGAATATGCCGTAGGGCATAAAATATTGATAACGGCAGAAGCATGTCAACCTGTAGGTTTTTATTGTCAACCAGAGAGAAATCTAAGGAACAGAAAGGTCTTGACCATTCTCCTCCATCCGCTTTTTCCACTTATCTCGAGCGTTGGAAAAAACCTTGACGATCTCATTTTGTGTCTTACATTTCTGTTGTGTCTCATTTCCCGTAACAATAAAATGCGGAGTTCTTTCCGTAAAAGATAAAATTGAGAGACGAGGAATTATTGCAAGGAAGATTAACACAGGGAATATTAAAACTCGCTGCACGAAAAAAAAAAATACTGGCATGAAGCCAAAAATATTTGAAATAAGTAAAAATGTGATTTGTATATTATGTAAAGACATACATCAGTTTCAAAACTTATTGTAGTTAGTACCTATATGTTTTTGCAAAATTTTTGCCATTTTTTTTATGAATGAAAATTTTTTCACTTAGTTACCTAATTTGTGTGTGCCAACTGGCTACCAATAAGTATTAGCCATATCAAAACAAAAACTTATCCGCAGTATTTTAAAATATTTGCATATATACTAAACGTGAAAAACTTCCCGACGAAATTGAAAAAAAGGCTGAAAAGAAATCGCAAAATCTATTACCGAGAAAATCCAGAGACTCATACGACAAAGAATATGACCATTTTTTGAAGTGGATGTCAGAAAATGCTGTAGAAAACATTAACGAAACTGTGCTGTTGGGGTACTTTAATGAAATTTTCCCCGAGCTCTCTGTGGGCTAAATATTCGATGATAAAGAAGACTTTACTTTAATGGTAAATAAGAATATTAATATATTTTTTTTTTATGGTCAAATACAAGCACTATAGGAAAAATCCTTTAGGGCACTCCGGGAGTGGTGCGGGTGCGCAAAAAGCGATTCACGTTGGTTTTGAATCGTTTTAGGTTATATTCGTTGGGAAAAACGACCTCGGGAAGGTCGTTCCATAAGGATGAAGTCCTCCAGATGAAAGAATTCTTAAATAATGAAGTTCGAGGAGTACTAAACTTAACCACATATGGATAGGCGGCAGTGGTTCGTCGTGTATTCCTGATATTCGCCGCTCTGAGCGGAATTAAGAGGGCAAGGTCAGCCGAGCATTTTCCATGAAAATATCTGTAAAAGAGATTCAAATTAACAACCTGTCTTCGATGTTCTAGGCTGTCGAGGTTCTTTGTCAGCTCGTGGTCTCCAATCAGACGGATGGCCCTCCTTTCGATGGAATCCAGTAGCCAAAGAGTATGTTTGGGTGGAGAGCAGAGAGAGAATATATGTAATTTTCACAAATTATGCGAGTATTTAAAGCAGGTACCGACCAAAAAAATCCTGTGTGTTATCTAGAGAAAACGTCCTAAAATGTATTCATGAGGCACCAAATGAAACGTTTTCAATGAACAAGGTGGTGTATTTTGTGGATGTCGGCGGCAAGAACTTGTAAATATGTTAGTCACACATGTAGATAGAAAATCAGTCTTTGTTGTAACGGTGCCAGAAACCAAAACTGACAAAAACGAGTTTTCACCATTATTGATGACGAAAGATGAAATGAATAGTTTGAAACTTATAAGAGACATATGTCTTTGCGGCCACATGGCCGCTCAGAAAAAGACTAGAAGATGTTAACTACAAACAAGGCCACTGTACTGTACAACCTCTTGGAAAAAACACATTTGGGAAAATTCCCTTATTATGGCAAAATATTTGGGTTTGAACAACCCCGAAAAATACACTGGTCATTGTTTACGTCGAACGTCCGCAACTCTTTTAGCAGAAGCTGGAGCAAGTATGACTACGCTGAAGCGCCATGGTGGATGGAAGAGTACCACAGTTGCTGAAGAATATTTAGAGGATAGCATATCCTCAAAAATGAGGTTTCAGGGATGTTGGCAGGCGTACCATCTGGATCTTGCATTTCCTTACAGAAACTAGAGACCCAGACAATGAATCATGAGTCAACCTTTGCTGCAGGAAATTTAGCTATCAGCGGAACCTTCCAGAATTGCCACTTCTATGTAAACACAACCAAATAATATATAAACGTAAATTTATATTTTGTTAGTAAAGAATAAGTTAATCGAAAACTGTTTTTTTTTCGTCTTAATGCCAGCGTGGGCCATAATGTGTACTTTATGCCCGCACGGGCATATAGTAATCCATTATGTAGATGGTATCTAAGGTATAAAAACACAATAACACTGGTATGACATAAAGTAAATTATCTCGGTGCATTAGTCAAAGAACATTTATTTAAATTCCGGTAGCATTTAATCTAAATAAATGTATTGGCAATAAAATCTATATTCTTGAAGCATAAACATTCTTTTTTCTGTATGAACAAAATAAAGAACTCTGTGTAAAAACGTATAACTTAAAAATATTATATTTTATCAGAGTTAAAAATCGGAATAGCGTGTATATACGCAGGATGTCGGGCTGTAAAAGTTCGCCCTAGTTGACAATGGAGCGATCGAAAGAAAGCGGAAAAAGAAAACACGAAAAGAGCACTAGAACAAGTTCATGAACCGTATCCGTGCCACCCCAATAATAATTGCGTTACTGCCCTTGGGCTGTTATATTCCGACGACGAGGTTTACCTCTGTACAGGAAAGGAAAAAAAAACGTATTCAATAAAAGGTTCTTTTAATTGAATTATAAAGTAAAACCTCATTAAAATTTGCTCTAATGATTTTAATTTCAAACTGCATTATAAGTTTTATTAAATGATAAAAATTTTAAAAGTTAAATGTGCAAATGAAATGATCAAATTGGATTGTGTATATGCGAATGAATAGCGAAGCAACCAAAGTTGTTTTTGGAAATTAGAATGAAGAGTTAAGATCGAAGATTTAGATTATTCGAATATAATGTAAATTAAAAATATAGTCGGTATAATATATATTTTTATTTACAACTATGCATATAATAATGACATTTCATCTATCTTTGAAAGGTGGAAAGTTGACGTTTTTTTACTTTTACTTTCCACCCGGGTGGAAAGTAAATTATTTTTTTGTAATTTGTTTTAAAAATCGATATCTCAAAATAATACACGAACACACCAACATACAACTCATTACAAACATTTAAAGACAATAAATTTTGACCTAATGACATTTATAAAAAATAAAAAATTAACATGATTTTTGTTTTACTTATTTACATTAAATATTACATTTTTGGCCTAAACTACCTTTTGAACAAGAAATTCCATAGGTGCTTGTTCCAAAAAAGTTTCAATATTCTGCATAGACAGTGTGTTCGATTTTTTCGGCCTGTATCCTTTGTTTTGCTTTTTTAAAATGCTAATAGCTTTGCGTGTTTAGATATGTCTACTTTTTCCCTAATTGATGGAGTGGTCCTCAGGATTGAATATTGTGACCAAATCGTTGATATCTTCTTTGTCTTTGCATTTTCACTGAAATAAGCTAGTAGCGCCGACTCAGAACCAGGATTTTGAACTTTGTTTCTCGTACACCATTCTCTGAAACAGTTATATGCCTTGTCATATCTCGGGCGGCTTTTAGTTGGCAGAAGATCTTCTTCTACTATTTTTGCTGCTTCTCGACTTTCTGGTGGAGTAGCAGCAAAATCAAATTCCTCATCTGATAGCATTTTTCTGTTGTTAAAATAATATGTTGTTTAGTGACAGGAAACCATATTCAAAAAATTATATTTGCCAACTTGATGTATATTATTACCTACGTTATTTTACCACCTGCGCTTATTTGAAATTTCTGTCTAATTTTTTAATGGAAAAGTCAAAATGACATTTATCTTTTATTAATAATTTTAATTCAAAATAATAAGAAGTGGATGTTAGATGTGGTTATAAATAAAATACAATACAAACCCGAACAAACATCGGTTAAAAGTTTCATTACTGTCTCGAGATTTAGTTAACTGACTCTCTCGACCACCTCGGTACGTAATATACTATATCATTTCCGCCTATTTATTAACTAATTATAACTATACAGGGTGTCCGGCAAGTACCTCCTAATCTCTTGGGGGCATATAGAGGAGGTCAAAATAAACATTATTTGTTGAAACAGAACCCCAAAGGAATACTCAGCGATTTACATTTTTTGTTAAAACTTTTGAACCGACAGGTATAATTTAATGAAATTTTAATATTTTATAGAAGCCACAAAGAGTCATTAAACCATACTACAGTTGATATTTTACATCGTCAAGGAAGTCACCACATGCCACCACACTCGTCGTGCCTAAATTTTGACCAGTGTCATTTGACAGAACTGAAAACTGTTTTTTTGAATAGCACTCTAATGCCAAATTTTATTTTTACCTGTTTGTGTTTAGCACCATTAACTTGTGAGTATTTCACATAACAACCGATTTATCTCGAAAACTGCTAGTTTTGTCGTAGGTAATACATTAAGAGCACACTTTTTTAAAGATGAATGAGCAAAGTATTCAAAAATCAGTTTTTAGCTCTGTCAAATGACACCGGTAAAAATTTTTGGCCCAACGAGTGTGGTGGCAAGTCTGATCCTGACTTCACCGACGGTGAAAACATCTACTATAGTATGGTTTAATGACTCTTTATGGCTTCTATAAAATATGAGCATTTAATTAAATTATCCCTCTCGGTTCTAAAGTTAGAGCCAAAAAAGTAAATCGCTGGGTGTCCCTTTAGGGTACTATAGCTATATAAAGAAAACTAGGTACAATATTTTAAAATACAAATGAGTTATGTGTTATATTTTAACAATGAATGTTTCGGTATTTTTAAATAACTAACTAACTATAAGAATGTCTTAAGTTAAATGTAAAATATGGTTACTTGGTGATAACAGCTAGCAGACAAATTTAGCTAAAGAGAAACGTCCATAAGATAGGAATGTGCAAGTTGCTAATCTTCAAAAGAGCCTGTCAACGGGTTTTTGTTTTACTGCAAATATATCAAAAAGAAACGTTTAATTACATCTTAAATTTATTATAACTGCCTTACAATACAAGGTCTCATTTAAGAAATGTATTGTACTGTATTTTTCACCCTAATTAAAATAACTAAATTATTTTTTATAAGACGACTAGTAAATAAGACCCTTAAAACTGTCGATGGGTGTCGAACAAAACAATCCCTTAAAATTCAGTTCTAGCAACCCTTAGATTTTCCGGACCCTAATGAACTTGTCCCTGTAAATCTGAAGTGCTTTTCGTCGGGGACAGCGCTGTTCACAGACAATGAAAATGTTAGATGAAGAAATCACATACTTTAGGGTTTATTTGACTGATGTCTTAATGGCTTTAATGATTTTATGGTATTAAAATTTAAATTAATAGAATTCTTGCTTTTTAACTGTTACGTTGACCGGCAGAAATCACATATACATAAACAGTATATTGCCAAAACGAACGTTCTAAAATAGAAAAAGTGTCCCCGCTATGGGAGATGGCGCGGGCCTATTGAGTTTGCGCAGTAGGGTGAACATTTTATCGCGTCAGATCCGGTTGTCGGTATATTACTGCTTATAAACTTTCATTACCAACACAACAATTTTTGTAAAGGAGTTTCTAATTTGTGGTGATTCGATTCGCTGTTTGGTAGGATAGTGACTTGTTTTGTTTAAGATGAAAGGACACAAGTGCATAGTACTTTTTTGCAAAAGTCGTGGATCAATACCAGGTATAATGTATTTCAGGTAGGTATGTACATATGTATGTGGTCACTACCTAACCTTAAGTTAAGTATTTTTAATATGGTGCATTAGTAGCTGATAATAATTCCCAAAATAGTCAATATAGTCATTCATTCATTCTTAATTTTTGGTTTAAAAGAAAGTGAGGTTAAGAAACATACGACGTCGGATGAAAGTTAAAATAAAGCTCATCGTGTCGATTGTTATAAATATTCGAACGGAATTTGACACCAAAAGTTTACACCAACCAAGGCACCGTTGGATCATCATATCGTCAGAAATCGTATCCATGGTACGCTGTCGTAAATCGAACTAATCGAAATTTTGATTGCAATATGTTTCCTAACTAACCAGTGAAATTTACATTAAAAAAGTTGAAATCCGGTCCTGTCGAATGTTTACTTTCACAAGGAATTTTCCGAACTGCGCCAACTCACAACGCCCCATTCGATGCCCATAGCGAGATGGTATTAGCAATAGACTGTTTATATATATGTGGCATAAATGGGTTTCTAATATTTCTTTTTCTTGTAAAAATAACTTCCAAGCTGAAAATTTTCATGAATATACTAATACTATTCCTTTTATTCGCCCTTAAAAAACATTTATAAAGGACGTACAAATCATTGTTGTCCCGTCGACTGTTTGAAGATTTTGTTGGTATACCCAGTGGGGATTAATAGACTTTTATCATCACTTTGAAAATTTGGTAGTTTATACAGGGTGTCCGGGAAAATTTGGGAAATCTCCCGGATATGAAGAATACAAGTGATAAGAGTAGTACAAGTTAATATAAACTTTTTTCGTATAGGTCTTCTTTTCGGAGATATAGGCTCCCAAATAGCTCCAATGGAATCAAGTTTTTTACCCATAATTATTGAACCACCAGGTATATTTAAATTTTCTCTTTCTTAATATGATGTGTACCAGGTAAGACCCTTCAAATTACTATCCAAGAAAGTGTTGTGAATTACTCACAGCTGCAGGGACAGACTAGCTGACCCTCATGGTCCTTTTTTTTAACGCCCTGTATGATAAGAACTTTGGACAACGATTTTACATACCTTTAACTATTGACTAAAAATTAAGTACCCTTCATTCTTGTCGCTAATCCTAAAATTCCGCTTTTTCATATTTAACCCGTGAGAAGTTCGAGGAGTGTAAATAAAATGACGTTTTCTCGAAACGGTTAGGATTAGCAACATGAATGAAGAGTACTTAATTTTTAGTCAACAGTTAAAGGTATGTAAAAATCGTTGTCCAAAGTTCTAATCATACAGGGCGTGGAAGAAAAGGGGCCATTAGTGTTACAGCTAGTCCGTCCCTGCAGCTGTGAGTAATTCATAACACTTTCTTGGATAGTAATTTGAAGGGTCTTAGCTGGTATACATCATATTAAAAAAAAATTAAATATACCTGGTCGTTCAATAATTATGTGCAAAGAACTTGATTCCATTGGAGCTATTTGGGAACCCATATCTCCATCACTCTCTCATTTGTTTTCTTCATATCCGGGAGATTTCCCACATTTTCTCGCACACCCTGTATACAGGGGTTTCCTAACCTCTCTGAAGAAATGAAGGAGGTGAATCCTCGCCTTATTTTAAGGCGAAAATATGGTATAAAAGTTTCTCGCATATCGCTTCATTTTCGAAACACAGGGTGTTAAAAAATGTTGTACTATACAAGCACGACATTATGTGTATGCATTTCTTTAACAAGAACATAAAAACACTACTAGAAATAAAAATTTGGATAAAAATATTTAACAATACATGTACTTTTTTTTTGAATAAAAAATCTATAAAAAAAATATATATATGCCATATAAATGTTGCGAGTTTTTATGTCGAGGTCGTTTTTCCCAACGAATATAACTTCCAACGATTCAAAACCAACGTGAATCGCTTTTTGCGCACACGCACCACTCCCAGAGTGCCCTGATAGTACTGTGTTCAACTTTAAAAAGAAACCTAACAGGTGCGATGCTAGTTTAGCAACTGTTTCTGCAACCAAACATACATGATCGCAGTACCAACCTTTAAAATGCTTTTTGATATTTGAGGAATGCCACTGACTAATTTTTAGTTTTAGACAGTGAAACAATCTTCTCTACTACCAATTAGAATGGAATTAAATAAATCGATTTACTATTTAACTTTACACGTTTAATTTAAAAATATTTTTAAGAACCAAATGTAAAATATTTATAAATTTCTTAAACAATTTCAGCCAGTTTTAGCTTTGAATCACTAATCTAACCAATGGATTTTTGAATTTTGATTATCAATCTGAATCATGTTTTAAATAAAAGCATCTAAATCAAGAAATTAAATTATAAATTTTACATAAAATTGGATGGACGCCACCAGGCAATAACACCAGTGTAAAATTACATTACATTTTGCATTTTAAACGAAATCTACAATGTTTCCGCTTATTCCATTTTCTTACAAGTACGTGTAAGGCCTATTTTATTAGCGAGCATACCGTTTTATTCCAACAGGGTTTTATATATTCATTAAAATGTGCTTCTGCAATACGTTTGGGTCCAATATGCCGAAAATATATAGATTTCTATTTTACTATTTACTAGAAATATTCTCACATTTTAGGATATTATTATTGCCTTCTTCCTAATTTTTTTATGTTATACCAGTACATTATTGTGTTTTTATATCTGAGATACCATCTACATAATGGATTACTTTATGCCCGTCACATTATGGCCCGCCCTGGTATTAAGACGCAAAAACAGTTTTCGATTAACTTATTCTTTATTGACAAAATAACAAAATATAAATTTACGTTAATATATTATTTGGTTGTATTTACAAAGAACTGGCAATTCTGGAATGTTCCGCTTATAGCTAAATTCCTGCAGCAAAGGTTGACTCATGATTCATTGTTTGGGTCTCTAGTTTCTGTAAGGAAATGCGAGATTCATATGATACGCCTGCCAACATCCTTGAAAGCACATTTTTTTTGAGGATATGCTATCCTCTAAATATTCTTCAGCAACTGTGGTACTCTTCCATCCACCATGGCGCGTCAGCGTAGTCATACTGCTCCAGCTTCTGCTAAAAGAGTTGCCGACGTTCGACGTAAACAATGACCAGTGTAATTTTCGGGATTGCTCAAACCCAAATATTTTGCAATAATACAGCGAATTTTCCCAAATGTGTTTTTCCAACAGGTTGTACAGTACAGTTGCCTTGTCTGTAGCTTAAAAATAGTATTTTTTTCTGAGCAGCCATGTGGCCGCAAAGACATATAATCTCTTATAAGTTTCAAACTATTCATTTCGTCTTCATCAATAATGGTGAAAACTCGTTTTTTGTCATTTTGATTTCTGGCACCGTTACAACAAAGACTGATTTTCTATCTTCTACATATGTGACTAACATATTTACAAGTTCTTGCCGCCGACATCCACCAAAAGATAATGCGACCTTGTTCTTAAAAACGTTTCATTTGGTGCCTCATGAATAAATTTTAGGACATTTTCTCTAGATAACACACTGGATATTTGGGTTGGCACCCTTTTAACCTTTGCTTTAATTACTCGCATAATTTGTGAAAATTACATATATTAATATTCTTATTTACCATTAAAGTCTTCTTTATCATCGAATATTTAGCCCACAGAGAGCTCGGGAAATTTTTTTCAGATAGATCATTAAAGTACTCCAACAGCACAGTTTCGTTAATGTTTTCTACAGCATTTTCTAACATCCACTTCAAAAATTGGTAAATCAAATTAAATTTAAAAAAATATGTATTATTTAAAACGAATTGGTATGACATAAAAGTTTGTATGCACCACGGATACTAATAGATATATACCCTCGGGCGACTTACGAACCCTCGGGCCAGATGCCCTCGGCTTTGTAAGACTATCGCCCTCAGGGCATAATCATCTACTTAGTACCCTTGATACATAAATAACTATTATAAGGCTCTGACAAGTTGTTACAAAATAAAATCCTCGTACCTTCCTCTCCAAATCCTTTGAAAACATTCGCTTTCCTGATGATGGCCTAACAAATCGTTCTGAATAAAACTTGCAATAAACTAATTTATTCTGACGGTAATCGATTCCATAAGCCTATATAACATGACAAAGTCTGGTATTACCTGGGAATCGCTCACTCTGTGAATAACTAATTCAGGTGTTTATGCATGACCAACATCTGACCAATATAGTTTGCTTGTTTTGTTAATGTATGAAGAGCCCTATGTAGGTAGGTATGCCTACTAGGTTATTGTATACCCGAAATTTTGTTGACAATGCTATTGTTGGTTAGCCTAGCTAGTTTCATTGCTGAGAAAAATATCGTGGCAATTTTTCCGTCAAGAAAATTACCCGGAAAGTGAAACACAATTTTTAAATTTTACTATACGAAACAAGGTTATTTATTTTTGAAGTTCTGGCAATAAAACATATTTGTAGTTAATATAAATAGGATTTTCTTTTTGAAGCCAATCCGAGAATCTCGATTCCAGAGTGCAGCATTTTGTAATATGATTGAACTTTAATCTTCTTTTATTTCATTTGCAATGCTATTTTAAAAGAAAATATTTGATTGAGTTGGCGTGATTAGTAATTTTTGCTACTTGTGACTTCCACATTAGATATGGAATTACAGACAATCGTAATCGACAACGACAATTTTCCGTTTCACCTTAACTCAAGGTTGATCTATAAAATTTCAACAGATGACAATCGTCTTTCCGAAATATATCGATTTAGTCGAATCAAAAGATATCGACTAACCTAAAACCTAACCTCAAAATATCAGGAATGTATTTTTCGGCGGGAAGCAGTGTTATCAGTAGTACTATAGTACTAGATTTAGTATTTTTGAAGCAATTTAGTACTTTCGAACTTCTATTATGTTTTCAAAACATGCGGGTACATAATAAATATTGACATGAGTTAGGCATGGACATTGGACAACCCCTGTGTTACCCTTTTTTTATTGGACGGAACCGAGCATTTTTTAAAAATATTGTGAGTCGGGTATATGACGGGACCCTTTTTTTAGATATTGCCCTCCATTCCTATGATCTTTCTTTTTCTTTTTCTTTTTCTTTTTCTTTTTCTTTTTCTTTTTCTTTTTCTTTTTCTTTTTCTTTTTCTTTTTCTTTTTCTTTTTCTTTTTCTTTCTCTTTTTCTTTTTCTTTTTCTTTTTCTTTTTCTTTTTCTTTTTCTTTTTCTTTTTCTTTTTCTTTTTCTTTTTCTTTTTCTTTTTCTTTTTCTTTTTCTTTTCTTTGGTTGGATTTGTTCGGGTTTGTTCTACTATAGAACTAGAAATAATTGAGAATTGTTAATTCTAGTTTATTATGAAGTAACTGAAAATGTTCGGCTAATTCTAGTTTGAACTAGTTAAATCTAGAATTGACTATTAAGAATAGTTAAAATTAATTTTCCCTAGAAAATAGGGTTTTAATCAAAATCGGGGTTTCACGGTAATCAATATAACGCAATAGATCTAAAAATTGATTAGAATTTTGGCAAAGTAATATCATTAAATAATTATTGAGGCATGAAATTAATGATATGTATATGTATTTCCATATTCCCGATAACATCACCCACTTAGTAGTTGTTAAAACGACGCTGACGGCAGATATTTCCCAATTTTCAGGAATATTGAGGATATCTCGCTTCATGCCAAAATAAACAGGATATAAATACTAAATGTACGGTAAAGCGGTACGGGTGTAACCAAAAAAAAACGCATTTGTTGTTAAATAATTTTTTGTTAAATTTTTTTAATTTATAAATTAATAAATAAGTTAATTATTCCGTGAGTTCTAGTATGTTCTACTTAATCGATTGTGAGTAAAATTATTAATAATAGAAAAGTCGTAATAATAAAAAACTTTACTGCTAAAAATGGTTTAACATGTTAACACTAAAAAGAATTCGCGTTCTAATCACCAATAAAATTTATGATCGGTTATCGTTATTCTAAAATTATCTATTAGTCTAAACTAATAGAATTAGACTAAAATTAGAACAGATTATGAAATTTGACTAATAATGAGATATTTTCAAAAAAATTTCCAAAGAAATGTGGAAATGGTTTTTAATAACAATAAAATAAATTCTAATTTATACGTAAAGCCTATATTACTCAATCTCTATTCTAAATAGAGTAAAATTTTAAACGGTTAAATAACAGGTACCGATAAGATCGATTGGTAAAGACCAATCAGAATCATTATCATCATCCCTAATAATTAACGGTCTTACTTCGTCTATAACCTGTTCTGTCTCATAAGATTCAAAAATAATTGTGTTGCGTTGTGTCATCTTGCTGAACAATTTCCATAACTTTGCTTTATAACTGCTTTTAATTCACACACAATGCGAAACAAACTAAAAGCAAAAAGCATAACTACTTATTTAAAATAAAACATACTATCCTGCACTTGAGCAAATTTTAATTATTTCTTGGTAATGGTTAATTATTTTTTTTTTTTTTTTTTTTTTTTATGATCAAACATAAGCTCTATAGGAAAAATCCTTTAGGGTACTCTGGGAGTGATGCGTGTGCGCAAAAAGCGATTCACGTTGGACTTGAATCGTTGGAGGTTATATTCGTTAGGAAAAACGATCTTGGAGAGATCGTTCCACAAGGATGAAGTCCTCCAGATGAAAGAGTTCTTAAATAATGAAGTTCGAGAAGTACTAAGCTTAACCACATATGGATGGGCGGCAGTGGTTCGTCGTGTATTTCTGATATTCGCTGCTCTGGGCGGAATTAAGAGGGCAAGGGCAGCCGAGCACTTTCCATGAAAATATCTGTAAAAGAGAGTCTGTCGTGTAGGCTGTAGAGGTATAATGATCCCAAAATAATTAAATTCTAGAAAAAAGTACCTGAGAAAATCTTTAAATTATTGACGCAAAATATTTTTCATTTGATAAATAAAAAAACAAAATAAAAATATTTATCGTGGTACATAATTCTAAGATAATTTTGTTTTGGAACCGCCGATTTCACCCAGTAACATTTAGCCGAATACAGTGAACCAGTGGAATGTTCGGTACGATCAAGTATAGCGAAGGTATTGTTAACTTAACCGTCTTACTGTTTAATAACCTTTAATGATTTAATCCGATATCGCACTTCATAAAACGAACCGACTTTATTCTGTATTGCATGCACACTTTACTACTTAAATACCTAGCACAGGTTTAAAAAAATCAAACATAAAGCCTGTAAATAAATGCTGGTTTTAAAATAAACAATAAAGTTCTTTTAAATACTTATTCTCTCGTGTATTTACATAATTAGGGACTTTATACTGAAACTAAAATTATCTTTTTATGTAAAATTAAATTCATTTAGAAATTTATGATTTAAATTTATTATTGTTTTTCATTTCTTTAGCTTACGTTTTCTTTTATATATATTTAATTTATTTGAAGTTCAAATAATATAATGTAAACATATTTCATTGCCCTGCGTTGTAGTTGGGAAATATTCCTGTAAGGCAGATAGTAAAGGTAAGAAGGAAATTTGACTGAAATAATCTGACTTACTTGGTTAACGTCGTCAGCTCAGATCAGACAAGTTGTCAAAAAACAAATAACTATTTTCATCAGTTTCAAATATTCTGCTTTTTACCATTAATTTAAGTACCCTTTGAATGCCAAATCAGTGGGAAAGCGTGGCATTGTAAAAAGAAAGATAATTAGGAATAATAAAGATAAATTAGGACTTATTTCAGCTGGGGGAAAGCTCAATTAGCGACATTCTCTTAGGACCACTGCTTAAACAGTAATTATAACTTAGCGGTAAGTATTTGCTTAAGTAACTCGAGTTATTTTAAAAAAAGTTTATTATTTCGCATAAAGCCTATTTATTTTTTTTGCTTTAAATGGAAAATATGTTTTAGTGAAATAAGTAACAATGGAAAAGCGATTGTTAACCTCGAAATGCGTATACGGTTTATGAGCAAGATCGATTAACTAGATGAACATACCGAACGAACTTGAATCCACATTTTAAAATTATATAAGTTTTAACATTTAATTGCAATTTCAAGACCCAAAGTTTTATTGCTATGAGATACTACAATTATCCAAATTTCAGTGTCGCCAAAAATTGTTTTAAAAAATCGAAACTTGTAACTTTGAAAACCTGTATGCCAATAAGAAGGCCAGATAGGAAATAGCATATTATGTACCGAGGTGGAAAGCGTTTCATTCCTGTCGAGAGAGTCGAGACAGTAATGAAACTTTTCACCGAGGTTTGTATACTATTTTATTTACAACCACATCTAACATCCACTACTTATTATTTTGAATTAAAATTATTAATAAAAGATGAATGCCATTTTGACTTTCCCATTGAAAAAATAGATAGACATTTCAAATAACCGCATGTGGTAAAATGATGTAGGTAATAATACCTACACATCAAGATGGCAAATATCATTTTTTGAATATGGTTTCCATGTCGCTAAACAATATATTATTTTAACAACAGAAAAATCAGATGAGGAACTTGATTTTGCTGCTACTCCACCAGAAATTCGAGAAGCAGCAAAAATAGTAGAAGAAACTAAAAGTCGCCCAAGATATGACACGGCATATAACTGTTTCAAAGAATGGTGGACTGAAAACAAAAAGTTCAAAATCCTGGTTCTGAGTCGGCGCTACTAGCTTATTTCAGTGAAAATGCCAAGACAAAGAAGATACCAACAATTTGGTCACAATATTCAATGCTGAGGACCACTCTATCAATTAGGGAAAAAGTAGACATATTTAAAAGCTATTAGCATTTTTAAACAAGTGTGTTCGTATATTATTTTGAGATATCGATTTTTTTAAGAATTACAAAAAAATAATTTACTTTCCACCCGGGTGGAAAGTAAAAGTAAAAAACACGTCAACTTTTCACCTTTCAAAGATAGATGAAATGTCATTATTATATGCATGGTTGTAAATAAAATATTTATATGGAGTACTGATATTATTTCGACTTTCACAATTATCCTATCATTTATGACCACTAATTTCTGGACACCCTGTATTTAGTAGATAAATTTGCCATTTACTTGGGGGGCTAACTGATATTTAATAATAATTGTAGATTTAAAAGAACATTAAGACGGCCGTTTAATGAGCCTAAATCCATAGCAACCACCGATGGCGTTAACGGCGCATTATAATGAATATATTTTATATCGTCTTTATACCAAACACATATATAATTTTGAACAAGTTAGTTTGTGGTATCACTATTCCGCATAATGTTATCCCTCCAAGTTCATGTAGTAAGTCTAGCAATAGATGGCGCAACATAATTATTTTATTTTGAACGACGAAAGCTTGGATTTGTGTTTTAATTTTTACAAGGACTATTTGCCTACGAGTGTATGTGAAAACGTTGGTGGTATGGTGGTCAAATAAATGTTATACCTACAGTAAAGTCGAATTAAAAGAAATAAATAAGTATAAAAAATATAAATTTTTATTGGCTATGACTATATCATGACTTGGAACTTATAAACATAATAGACTTTAAAAAATACGGTTAACAATTAATTAGACGGTAGTCGATGAAATCGAACGACAACAAATTTTTGTTAAAAGTGTTGAGTCGTATTTAATATTCTTGGAATAAAAAACATAATTTAGAAAAATACATTTAAAAAAAAGGGAGGGGGTAAGAAGGAATGAGTTTAAAGGAAAGGTGATGTCATTTTCAGGGTTATTACTATTCACTTTAGGTATTAACTTTCTAACAGGCTCTGTTGTATTTCAAAGCATAACATATTATTTAAAAATTCGATAAATTAATTATTATTTTCTTATATTTGTACGGTAGACTACTATGACTAGTGAATTTTAACTGTAATCGTGTTTTACTTTTTCTGTAGCCGATTAATGACCTAATAAAAAGTACTTGTGATAATAAAGGTATATTTTAGGTGCTTAGTGCCAGTACTAGTAATTTATTTTAATAATACAAATAAAATTTTACTCTTAAGTCAGCACTTCCTTAAAACTTTTAGAAAAATCAGCGAGTTTACATTTTTAAATTATAGCAAATTAAAAAAAAAAGTTAATTACAGGAACGTAGGCTAGGGGTATTTTATTATATTTGCAATGCTCCTATTTCTAAAATTTATAAGAATTGTTGAAATTATTTTATAAAAATCATTTTGTACTTAACCATGCGAACTAAAATGTTAACATTGGTATTGCAATGAAAAATAAAATACACATACAAAAAACCTTTTTTTGTGTAATACCTAACACAAATAATACTTACAGAATATTTATTTCTTCTGCTTATACGAGCAGATTTGGAAGCTTTGCTGCGTTTTTAATCTCTTCTAGTACTTCTCGTCATAATTTAATATCAATAAAAAAGACTAATCACGAAAATAATATTACGGTATACCTATTTCCACTATCTTATAATCTGCCACATAAAACACACCAATAATTGAAAACGATTTATAGATAGAAACCCTAAATTTCCTCCGACAATCATACACATGTGCCGATGCAACCTTACGTAGAGGTATACCGTGAATACCCTCGTATACGATTGGCGACTTTTCACCGTAGCACGTGATCTATGCCGGCGCAACGTTATGTACCTTGATGTTTGGAACAGTGTTGCCGTTTTGCTGGGAACGTGATAACTAAATAATATCTTATTTTTGCCTCAATAAATCCGATCTGATTGGACAGGTGAAATGCTGTCTTCCTTTAATTATTACATAGCTATTACCGATGAGTACTTCACCTGGTAAAAGGCCGATCGACACGCCGATGCCATTTTTTAGGTAAGATGTTATTAAAATGTAAAATTAAGTATCACAAATCACTCCTTACTCACTGCCTACGACAAAATGCGGTGGCAACAAAAACTTTAAAAAACTGTTAGGCTGTATGGTCAATAATTTTAATATTTTATCGGACTAGAACCAACTAATTTAAAACAAATTATAAGGTGAACAGTTTTCGAGTTAGGAATTACATGTATTCAGCAGTGGTGATAAAATAAATTTGATCATATAACTACTAATTCTATACTAATTTGTATGTGGCCGGCGCCGGCGTGATGTTTGAAACAGTGTTGCCGCGGGAACATGATAACAAAATAACTAAATTTTACATGAAGATTATTCGATCGGTTTGGAGCGGTAAAATGCTAAATTTCCTTAGTTATTACCTATGGCTTATTACCAATAAGTACGTCATAATCCCTACTCGTAAAAGTTCGCACGTCATACCCGATGCCATTGTTTAGGTATAAAATGTACCTCGTCTCAAGAAATTATTAACAAATTGTGTCTTCTGTCAATACTTACAAAATATATTAAACGGGATTTGTTCGAAAATCAGAAAAAATATTTTTGCTAAAATAACCAAAATTATTAGCAATAGATATTTTTAAGTCTGAAAAATATACTGTACTCATTATGTCAATTTAATGTGTGCAGTGATAGGTAGATTTTTTTTTAAATTCCCAATGACCATGGTTATGGCACAACCTAATTAAATAGAAAGCCCACAATGGAGAAATTGTAGTGTTAATAGTTTTTAACACAAAAGAGACAATTAATATATGAAGCATTATGTAATTTGTCATTCCTGGCTAAATAACTGACCGGACCGATATAACTGACCGGATCGATAATCCTGACAATTTCCAGTAATTTCTGATATATCGGCAACCCTGTTAAATACTTTGGTCAAAAATACATTAGGTTTATAAAATGGAGACAAATACCCCTACATTGAGGAATGTAGGGGAGTATGAACACCGTTGTAACAAAAACTCCCTTCCTGATATTTTGTTCTGCTAGCCGGTACCTATATTACAGGTATCTTTTATTCTGCTGCGGTATGTTACAGGTATCTTTTATGAAAACTAGTGTTGCACCCTGGAAGAGAATGTCCAAACTTTAGACGTGCTTGGGTTACGACACAATTACGTCTCTAACGAAGTTATCATTGACAGTTTATGTAAACAGCTGATCAATATTTATTTTATTATTATTTATCGGAGTTTTAGCCGTTATTAATAAATGTATTTATTTAATTTGTTGATATTTAGATTGTCTGACATTTTAGTTAGGCATTAAGCAAGTTTCGGGAATATCTGTGACAAAAAGTTGCAAATTATTCATATTTCTAATTGTTATTATTATTCTTATTACATTATGTATTTTAACGCTATTTTCTCACTTCCTTCTCCAATCCTTTAACTGTACAAATAATGTTTTAGATTAGAAGAAAATTAAGTATATTTGGCTAAAACTCTGATTAAAGTAGTGCCTGCTTAGCGATCTTTGATTAAACGGCCGTCTTAAGAAGATTCCGTAGCTACCGGCATATGCAGTATTCATAATACATTTTTTGCTATCCCGTAGGCCAGTACGGCCTGCGCGAATAGCGTCGGTCAGCGATGTTAGAAAGAGAGAGCATCAGTTAGCGACTGATCTAGATTATTGACGGAAAACTAAATTTATAAAAAAAACTGTCAGATGACTCGTTTTTCAATTATTTCTCCTGCATTTGCCTGACAGCGCGATCCTCGGACAGAAACGCGATGACTTATAACATAAAAATCCACCGAGTGCGATTCGGTTTGTCAGCCGTGGGGTTCGAACCTACGAACTCTCATCTCATCCCAGTTCTTCAACCACGAAGCCATCAGAGCCGTTGCCTCGTATTATAGTTCACTTCTGTGATTTTTTTTTAAGAATAGGGCCAAATAATAATATAGTAAAAAATCATTAAACTTCATTGAAAAGAAAAATTAATTAAAACCACATTTGTCAGTTTTTCTGAATAAAGGCGGTCCCGGGTTTATATTAAAACTAGTGGGTTTTGGATCTGATTAAAAACTTTAACGTGGATGTGTTCATTAAGTGAGCTAAATTTGACGCATATAGTTTCACCAAAGTGTTAATAAAAAGCTTCAGGAGGTGCCGCTAATGGAATTCCAATAAACTTACCTTTTTTTACGGTAAATAAATAGTGGACAAAGAAAGCAATCTTCTCAGCTGCGCTTACTGATGGAGTTCTTACGGCTATCGGTTCATATTTTTCGACATTCCCCAGGATATTAGATTAAGCTTGAAAACAGTTACAAGGAAAGTGGAACATGAAACTAAATTACAAAATACTCGAAATTCTCTTTTAAATTAAATAATGGACTATAACTGTTCAAAGCGTATACCAGGTGATATTCAAGGCACTCCTTTATTTATGTTTTGCAATAAATGAGTTATAAATCCGTAGTGATTAACTTACAGAGAACTTTTTGATTAATTTCGGTTTAGCAGAAAATGGAGAGAAAGAACCCCAACAAACATGAAATGAAAGTGAAAATTAAAGCGAAACGAGAAGCTGGAACACTGTTTATGTTATTTTTTCCATAGTATGTAACCCTTTCATAGTTAAACAGTCATTGATATTTTATGACGATTTATATTGGCTAATTGTTTAATATATACAGGGTGTAACAAATTCGTCCTTCATCATTGGTATTTCGGAATCGGTAAGAGATATGATATGAAGCCGGTTAAATTGGGGGGGTTAAATTTTAAGTTGCGTAATTATGGACCCAATAATATGCCTCTCAAGAAAGTCAAAAATAAAAAAAGGGGCTTCCAAAATGTAATAAAAATCTAAAATTTTGTGTTTCGTCTTTCCCTTTTCTAACTTTATTAGAAGGGATGTCCAAAATTAAATTTCGCTTTCTCATTGCTAATTTTATTCTCCACAATATGGCATAATCAGATCTTTAATGCAACGTTTCGTCTTGGAGTCACCATCATCATCATTATCATCATACGGGTGTGGATTTTTTGTTCGTCCAAAATCATAAAACAGAAAGTAATTTAAAAAAAAAAATTTATACACAATTTTTTTCGAAATTTTTTTTTATTAAAAGATAATATCGTTCCATAATGGGAGCGCGTATTGGTCGTTGGAGGGGGTGGAAGGGGTCGGACGCGATATCCAATACCACCAATGTGCTCAGCATCCTCGAAAACGGGGGGGGGGGGGGGGGGAATATATATTTGCCGCTGATACTTGAGAAAAAAAAATTGGAGGGGTCGGACGCGATATCCAACACCACCACCGTGCTCAGCATCCTCGAAAACGGGGGAATGTGTGATTCTCTGCAGGGGAAAGTGTGTTTCTCTGCAGGGAAACCTCTTGAAGCGCGTTTAACCCCTCTGGAGGGTGGTTTTTGGCCGTTGTTGCGCAACCCAAATGAGAAATTCTTACGCCGCCATCGTGTTCCTCGAAAACGGGGGTTGTTACTCTTGTTCCGGCTGAAAATATTTCGATTTTTCGGGGTTTTTTCCGACTCACAGACGCCACTAAATTTACAAAAGAACAAAAATAGTAAATATTATTATTTAAAAAGCCGCGGATTTGTTTCGGGTGCGAATAGAGAAGCAATATTCTTGCGCCGCCGTAGAGTACTCGATGATCGGGCCTTCAAAATAATGTATCGCAAGACCCCTATTCATAATTAAATTTATAACTTCTTACTAAAACAATAAATTTATAAATTGATTATTATTATTATACTGAAACTATTATAATACTTCATGCTTGTAGCAAGTATGGTCGTTACTAAAACGACATCACATTTCAATTTAAAAAAGTTAAAGAGAAAGACGTATTTAATGTTTAAAAAGTATTTCTAAAATAGCCTTTAGGGATTCGAGTAAAACAATTTTCGGAAACCGAAACATCACTGGATATGGAATTCTTGTCAAGGTGAATGAAACCAGACAAAGGAATTCTCGGAAATGTATTTTCTAATAATATCGGTTTTTTATGATCACTGCTCCTCGATTTATTGTATTTTATTACTTGTTCTATCGGAAATAGTAAAGAAATATTTTTAATTTTGAAATTGCACGAATTTGGCTCTTATATAAAATTTCTTAATACGATTTGTACTGCAATATTAAAATCGGTCGAAAAATAGCTTAAAAATAAAGATCAATTTGTGTTTTTTTTAAACATGTATGAGTAATTCCGAGCAAATACGGTATTTTGGACTATCGTCGGCGATTTTCTATTTTATATTATAAGATAAAAAAATAATAGACTAGAAATAGTATTTTACGTACTGAGGTGGAATGTGTTTTATTCCTGACGAGAGAGTCGCTATGACAGTAATGAAACTATTCACCGAGGTTTGTATACTATTTTATTTACAACCACATCTAACATCTACTTCTTATTATTTTGAATTAAAATTATTAATAAAAGACAAAATGTATTTTTGACTTTTCCATTGAAAAATTAGACAGAAATTCCAAATAACCGCAGGTGGTAAAATAACGTAATACATCAAGATTGCAAATATCATTTTTTGAATATGGTTTCCATGTCACTAAACAATATATTATTTTAACAACAGAAAGATGAGGAATTTGATTTTGCTGCTACTCCACCAGAAATTCGAGAAGCAACAAAAATAGTAGAAGAAAATCTTCTGCCAACTAAGATATGACAAGGCATATAACTGTTTCAAAGAATGGTGTACGGGAAACAAAGTTCAAAATCCTGGTTCTGAGTCGGCGCTACTAGCTTATTTCAGTGAAAATGCCAAGACAAAGAAGATATCAACGATTTGGTCACAATATTCAAACCTGAGGATCACTCTATTGATTAGTGAAAAAGTAGACATATCTAAACACGCAAAGCTATTAGCATTTTTAAACAAGTGTGTTCGTATATTATTTTGAGATATCGATTTTTTTTAAAATTACAAAAAAATAATTTGCTTCCTACCCGGGTGGAAACTGAGCACTTTAATTCAAAGCACAGCAGAGCACACTAATTCAAAGATAGATGAAATGTCATTATTACATACAATAGTTGTAAATAATAACTATAGTTCCGCGTGGAGTTAAATTTAGTTACGGCTTAAATTTCCGAATGAAAGTTTTAAATTTCTAATTTTCATACTTCCCTATTTTTAGTGATCTATAAATAAAAAAAAATTGCATACCAAAATTTAACAGGTTATTATATTGTAATTACCAATATTTAAAGAACCGCGAGTTGTTTTTTTAAGCTTAGAATACGGTTTCAATATTTGAATATCTTATCAAAAAATTTCCAATAAGAAAAACACGTTTTCGTAGCAAATTAATAAAAAAGTTCCCTATAGCTAACCGAGTGCAAAATTATGTAAAATAACTTTACGTGAAAGTTCCTTCTAAGGAACATTCGTTTTCGTTTACTTTGTATAAGTCCTTGCCAAATTTAACTTCTGTTTGAATATTTTTCGTGTAAACCAATGTATATCATAGTATTATTTGACAATATTATGCAAGGCGGTGAGGATCATTTAAATACTACAAAATGGAGAAGAGTTAAGATATTTTCTAAAATGACGTCGCTATTGATCCCTATAAAACATGGCGTATCGGAAAGCGAGTTCGGTTTGGACCTCGCGAACAGCGTCGAGGACGAAACGTTCAGCCCTTCGTCCGTCCGTAAGATATTTTTATAGTCACTCTGTAGTAGTGGATACCTTCAACATTACTCTACAGTCGCGCCTGCTTACAAGTTATATATATCTGTCGTAACTGCGATGTTTCCTTTTTATCTTAACGTTGACGCGCTATAGTTCCAGTAACCTTTATACTGACCGACCAAAGTAATGACACCATAAAGTCACTATGCCAAGTAACTGTTACGTAAATTCTACTAATCATAAGAAATCATATAAAAAAAACATAAGAAAAAACTAATAATTTTAACTTAGCAGTAGCTTAAACTTTATAGTAGATAATTTTATGCAAATTACCACGTATTTACCAAGTCATAGTATCAGTGTCAATCAGTCTAGTGTCTATAACTGGTTGGGAATATTTGTTAATTCTAGTTTTAACTAGTTAAATTTAGATTGACTAGAACAGATAGTTAAAACTAGTTTTTCCTAGCAAAATCGGTCTTTAACTGAAATCCGGTTATTACGGTAACATAATAATATACAGAGTGTCCCAGAATATGTGGGCAATCTCCCGGGTTCAGCTAGACCACTTAAAAATAACAAGAAAAGTTCTTATACATTTTTCTTCCTACAGCTTCTCCCACGTAGTTACGGGCCCATAATGGACGTCCCTGGAAATCGTTGTTTTTTAAATAATTTAATAAGTACTAGGTGTAATTTAATATTTTTTTAGTATAATTGTTAGTAGATGAGTCTCCTTAAAATTCGCCCTTTTAAACACATTTGGCTTATGATGAAGGAACGAAAATAATATTTTTGGATACTCTAGACCTTAAGCTGAAAGAAAGGTACTCTTGATCAATGTCGATAAAGTGAACTATTTTCGAAAAAAAAAAATTTTTGTTCAATATTGTTTTTTACATTAGTTGTTGTTTTATGTTCATAAAATTCCCTCATTGTTGTTATGGTTTTTATTTCACATGTACCGATTTAAATAAGAATATTTATGCCAGTGTCAGTTTATGGTAGTGTCTTGAAATTTGCGGTTTTGCCCCTTCGTATTATTAGTTACTAACTTAGTAATGGAATTTACGTATACTGAATATAAATCATATTGAACAAAAATATCTGTTTTTTCGAAAACAGTTCATTTTATCGACATTGATCAAGAGTACCTTTTTTCAGCATAAGGTCTAGAGTCTAGAGTATCCAAAAATGTTATTGTCGTCTCTTCATCATACAAGGTGTATGATGGCAAACTAAATAAGCCAAATGTGTTTAAAAGAGCGAATTTTAAGGAGACTCATCTACTAAAAAATTATCAAATTACACCTAGTACTTAAAAAATTATTTAAAAATCAACGATTTCCAGGGACGTCCGTTATGGGCCCCTATCTCCGTAGGGGAGGCCGTAGGAAGAAAAAATTATAGTTACTTCTCCTGTTATTTTTGAGTGTTCTATCTGAACCCGGGAGATTGCCCACATATTCTGGGACACCCTGTATATACCTCGACAAGTTTTGATACTCTATAAAATCCCGCTTTCTTTTTATCAAACTGACTAGTTAGACGACGGACACACAAACCATTCCGAAACAAAAACATAAAATTCCATTTCCCCGGTTTGATTCAATACAAAATGTATCCTACTTTATTTTCTTGAGTACGGAACATCTTTAGTTTAGTTTTGCGGAAACCCGTCGTAAAACACGTTTTATTACAAGCAACGCGTGGCTAAAAAACAGCATGTGCAATATAGCGCATGCAGCAGTTTGCTTTAATAGTTAATCTGTATGCTCCAAGTGGAGCCTGAATACGGGCATAAATTTGTTTACGTACACGGCTACACTTCGGGTTCGGGTCTTTCTTAATTTAGAAAAATGCTGACTTCGCCGGAAGCAAGTAAATGGAAAGTTAAATAGTTTGCATCCAAAATTGTTCTTTAGAAATCAGGTACAGCCGAATATTATAATAGTTATTAATGCAAGTTCTTCGTGATTTTTTTTATGAAACAATAGACCACGACTACGGTGGAGAGATAATATAGCTTCAGATCTTAGAACTCTGAATGTCGCGGAAGCAGAAGGGCTAATGATGGACCGAGGCCTATGGAGGGAAATTGTGGAGTCAGCAAAGACCCATCCTAGGTTGTAACAGCTACACACAGAGAGAGAGAGAGAGAGAGAACAGTACGAGGCGCAGACGAATGTGTTAAGAAATATCATCATTAATGGAGTGGATTGTTTATTAAAGGCGGGGGTCGAGTGTGTGACCCCAAGCTTCTTACACTGCAGCCTGCAGACTTATTGTGCGCCCCAGTCCTGTTAGAGAATCTTTGTTCCTTCTATGAGGTCCATTAGACAAACCAAGTTTGTCATTCTTTAGTGACCAGTTAAAGCCACGCACGCTTGATATTCTCAAAGACCGCATTCGTAATGAAATTAGGAATATTTCCCTAGAAACCGTAGAAAAAGTACAGCAGGAATTTATTGATAGTCTGGGATACTGCAGAGCTGTTAATGGCGGACACTTCCAGCATTTGCTAAAATAATTTTAGTTCTTAAAAATGTAATTTAGGAATCAATTTATGTTCCAATAAAGTACTATTTTTATATTTGAACGTAAATGTTTCGTGAACAGTTGAAGATAAGTTTAGGACATTATATAGGAAACATGAGTAGAATTTTCCCGGAGAATCCGAAAATGCAATAATATTCAGGGGTTTCCATTAAAGGAAAAAATATTTTTTCTGTCACACTTTTGTGGGACATCCTGTATACCTACATTTTATGTCAAGATATGCGCAAGCCAAAAACAAAATCAACAGGTTCGAGCGTTGTTACGAAAATACACCCATTTAATTTGTATTGAATGTATCCGTTATTAAATCACAACCCTGTATATATGGATAGCCAAACTCTAAAAGCAAAAGTAGCAAATTTATGGCCTCGCGCATGTTAATAAAGCTGATCGTCAGATGTCATGCGCAATGCCGACTATTGACCTTAACCGGCGAAAAGGACCGAACTTCGCCCTTGATGAAAATGATTACACGGCAATATTTTGGTACATTAAGACCTTCTTTACTGGGCAATAAACAATCTACTTGCTCGCATAAAGGAAGGCCTTGTGGCCATTACTGAATATCCACTTTCAGAATTAATTTTGATATCTGTTGTCTACGTATCGATAGATGCTTAATATCGTTATATCCCTACGACTGATTTCGGTTCTGAACGGTCGTCGTTGGTTCGCATCGTTGATTGGCTAGTAATAACAAATTATAAAAAAAAAACTAATAAAAATAATATTATTATTATTATCGTCAATTCAATAAACGAACAGAAATTCTTTTATTAGCAATTTTCAAACTAGGCGCATTCTTCACACCACTATCGGGAAGGTTATTATAAGAACGAATGAACTCATAAAATAAAGTTTTCTACAAAGAAGTTGTTTTTACCATAGGTATGTTATCAAGCTGACTTGACTGACCTAATATTGTAATTATGAAAGTTTGATCTGTTTTCTATGAGAGCAGTCCCAACCCGCTTCCCTGTGGAACACCTCATGTACTGTATCTTTTATTAGAAAGTTTATCGCCTACCTTAGTTTGGTGGTACCTATCTGTTAAAAAGTATTTAATCCATTCTAGTGCGTTGTGCTTCAAACCATATAAAATTACCTTTTTAATCAGAATTTCCGTAGCTATTGTTTCAAAATCACGTTTCAGATCAACAAAAACACTTAAAGTTAATTTCGATTCACTCATATTTTTTCTCCAGTTAGCACAAATATATTACAGTCCACACTCGTACGAGTGCCTGTTTCTACATCCGGATTGCCTCCTGTATAACAGTCCATCGCCTTCGAAATAAACTCGCATCTGGTTACATTACGATTTCTAGCATTTTGTCACTGACCATAAGTTGATAGGACGAAAATCGCTCATGGTACTTGGTGTTGACACTTTCAAAATTGGTACTATGGCACTTGCTTTTAAACTATTTTGAATGTTTCCAATAGGAGGACAGAAGGACATATTACATAACCCAAAACAGATCCTTTACAATTTTATCACTTAACAGACTCACTCGTGCTCTTATTTTTAGGTTGGATACAATTTTCATAGGCCCTGACAAATTTAACGTTTTAAGCTGTTTTTTTTTATGATCAAACACAAGCACTATAGGAAAAATCCTTTAGGGTACTCTGGGAGTGGTGCGTGTGCGCTAAAAGCGATTCACGTTGGTTTTGAATCGTTGGAGGTTATATTCGTTGGGAAAAACGACCTCGGGAAGGTCGTTCCATAAGGATGAAGTCCTCCAGATGAAGTTCGAGGAGTGTTCCTCCTCCTGTGTTCATCTATGATATGTTTGTTCTACAGTCCTATTCCATTGTTTTTGCTCAATAATTTCTGAAATATTAGTTAAGCTATCTTTCTAATGTCAGCCATTTGTCTTTGATTTCCCACAAGTTGTTTTATGGTCTTCCACATTTTTCCATGTTTCTATCAAAGTATTCCATTTCATCGTCCCTTACCACTGAAATGACTCTGTTCCGTTTGCGCTTATAATCATTCCAGTCCATCCTGTTCTCAGTTAAAACAAACTTCTTATATACGACGTCTCTTTTATGTTGCGTTTCTCTCACTCTTTGTGTAAACCAAGGATATTTGTCGGAGTGTGGGTTTGTTTTTGCAACTGAGATAACTCTACAATAGTTTTTTGTAGCATGTCCATGAAATCATTATATATTCTGTTTACATAGTAGACATGTATTTCCAATTGTGTCCAATAAGAGCTTCTCATTTTTTCACTCACACAAAATTTTTACTGCGCACCTTATAAATTATACGTATCCATAGTTATAGGTCGGTTGATACAACCTATGTTTTCTATGTAATTTTCCAGATCCAGTTCTTTTTCGATATAACCAATCGTTTTCCGAACGCCATCGTTACGGCTTCTTTCGCCTTCTAAAACTCGCCTAATGCTGTAACTACGTGCATCGCATAAACGACAAGTTTCCGGGATTTCGGATCCCTGGAAACGAAATTTAAATGCTATCCAGTCAACCCAATTAAGTTAGAAAGTGCGATAAAAAAAGTCGTAATGCCTTTACGGTTAGACTTAAGTGTAAGCTTTTTGATCTTTGCAAGTTTGGGAAGAATGGTGCGTGGCTTATTTGACGAAATTTATTTTACATTATATTTTGTCTTCTCTTTTATAAACTGTAGTAAATTTTAGATTTAGTTTCGCGCCTTATAGTAGAACAAAAAAATTACGATTTCTGTTTATCGCTGGACGAAAATCTCACGGATATCGTTTTCTGGAACGAAGTAGGAGTTATTGATTTTAATTACATGTCAGAGGACGCTAAAATAATAGCAGGTACTATGTTAACAAATCGATGAGGAGTCCCGGGCTATTGCAATGGACATTTCTAAAGCCTTTGATGGTGTATGGCATGATAAACTCCTAAGTAAACTACGCTCCTATGGTATGCCCTCAACGGGTGGCCGCAGGTGCATTAGGGGAAATACCCAAGATGGATATAAGCATCCCATTAGGGAACTATGCCACAGAATACCAAGCGGAAGTTCATGCCATACAAGCATGTGTACTCGAGAATTTTGAAAAGGGCCACAAGGACTAAATGATATACATCCTGTCGGACAGCCAAGCTGCTATTAAGACTCTGAACTCCAATTGCTTTACTTCAAAACTCACACTGGAGTGCCATAACAACCTAAACGAACTAGCAGCCTGGGGGGTATTAGGTAATGAGAAGGCGGATGAACTAGCGAGAGCCGGATCCGCTCACAGTCTCAAAGGCCCCGAACCGGCTTTTGGGACATCAAAGCAGGCAAAGAAAACTATATTAGATAGAGGGTCGAAGAAACAACATCTTCCTCGATGGCAAGAGTTACCTGGTCAAATATAGGAACGGGCCGCAATTGGAAGACCATCGAAGATACTATCGAATGGGATGCTAACCCTGATGCGGCCCCAGTTGAAACAGGGGATGGGGCTGCTAACAGGCCACTGTCACTTACGAAAATACCTTCAACAGATAGGTATAAACAACGGATCCATTGAATGCATACTCTGCGGCGAAGAGGATGAAACTGCCTTCCATATAATATACCGCTGCGAAGCGCTGTCTCGCAAAAGACTTTAGATCTTTGGGAACGTACAACGTGGCAACAACCTCCCACATGACAGACTTGGCAGAAAGTTACTGGACCTCATAGCAGGAACAAATATTCTAACAAGATCGGGGTACACAATAAGCCAGAAGGCTGCAGTGATTGAAGTTCGGGTTTGTTCGGGTTTGTTGGAGCTCTGCACCTGATCCGATACCACGAGCTGAACAAGAATCACGACAGCTTAGAACATCGAAGACGGGTTGGGTTGGTGAAGATTTGACTCTATTGTACAGATATTTCCATGTTCGACTGACATCGCCCACCTAGAGCGACAACCTGGGTTTTTAAATAACCATTTTCTATGACGGCTAAACTTATAGTCCAAAAACCGAAATCTGGTATACTAGGTTCATTATTTTATCTAATTTCTAATATCAAAATGCCTCCAATATCTAGAAATATTGATTCCTTATAACTTTTATCAGTTATATCCATTTATATAAATATTTTTTTAAATGCTGAGAATCTCACTCTCACCTATTCCTATGTCATTTAAAGTTATTTTTTCTTTTCCTTTTTAGGCTAAATGAATTATTAAGTATCTAAAAACCTGATTTTTATACATTCTTTGTATTTTAATAGATTTTACCTTCTAAAATAAATAGGCTTAAATTATTCAACTGATAAAAAAACCATTGTTAATAAATATGTTTATTTACAACCTTGCATGTAATAATGACATTTAATCTATCTTTGAAAGGTGGAAAGTGGACGGTTTTTTAATTGTACTTTCCACCCGGGTGGAAAGTAAATAATTTTTTTGTTATTTTTTTAAAAATCGATATCTACGAACATACTTTTATAAAAATGCTAATGGCTTTGCCTGTTTAGATATGTCTACTTTTTCCTTAATTGCTAGAGTGGTCCTCAGCATTGAATATTCTGACCAAATCGTTCATATCGTCTTTGTCTTGGCATTTTCACTGAAATAAGCTATACACCATTCTTTGAAACAGTTATACGCCATTTCATATCTCGGGCGGCTTTTAGTTGGCAGAAGATCTTCATCTACTATTTTTGCTGCTTCTCGAATTTCTGGTGGAGTAACAGTAAATTCAAATTCCTCATCTGATAGCATTTTTCTGTTGTTAAAATAATATATTGTTTAGTGACATGGAAACCATATTCAAAAAATGATATTTTCAATCTTGATGTGTATTATTACCTACGTTATTTTAGCACCTGCGGTTATTTGAAATTTCTGTCAAAATTTTCAATGGGATAGTCAAAATGACATGAATTTTTTATTAATAATTTTAATTCAAAATAATAAGAAGTGGATGTAAATAAAATAACAAACCTCGATGAAAAGTTTCATTACTCTCTCGACAGGAATGAAACACTTTCCACCTCGGTACGACGTAATATACTATTATTCTCTACAATTTATTGACAAATGAGACAGCGAAACTTGTAATAATTGAAAATAAAACTGTTTAGAGTTAAATGAGACTAGTTTTTATTAACCTATGTTCTGTATATGTATCTATAAATTTCTAGAATTTTCTTAATTTCCGGCCAATGAAACATTTAAGCATTGTTGCCGTTATATTTTTTACCATCCAGAAGTTTTATAATGACCATCGAATGTCTTCTACCCTATACGGAAAATACATTTAATTAAACAATGTTTTCAATACTGAGGTTTAGCCTTAAAAGTTTAACAATTACGTGCTCCAACTTTTTGGATACATTATTTTCGCGTTTAATTTAATAAAAAGCAAGATAAATGTTTTCCACAAAATAATTACGTTTACTTGTTCTTTTCAGGGAAAATAACTTTTCCAATACATGCCAAAATCCCAAGGGCAATTCGTTTCTGGAGCTTCTCGGTTATACTTAGTAAATCATCTTTCAAAAGCTATTAACAACTTTGATTTGTATACGAACTTTCGTGAAACTCTGAAGTTTAATATCGAAATGGATTACGAGCAATCACCTTAAAACATTATTTGTTTCGCTGGTTTCTTTAATAAGATTTGAATTCTCGAATCAACTAAATGAAACTGTTGTTTTGCGGTTACACTACCCAACAAGAAATGCAGATAAAGGAAACACAGAAAATGAGATGACTTTATTAATCAAAAATAAATTAAAAAATTAAAATGCTATGCTCTTCAGGTGGTATTAATATCAAATATATGGAAAAATTATGATTTCCCAGACCACCCGATGATACCTTATACAATAAGGGCGTTAAAAATTAAAAGTCTATGCTTTTCAGGTGGTATTAATATCAAATACCAATGTATGGAAAAAATCTGAGAAATAATAATTTTTCCATACATTGATTGGTATTTGATATTAATACCACCTGAAAGCATAGACTTTTTATTTTTAATTTATTCAAATAACGTCTGTTCAGATTGTGTGGGGCTGCTAAGAGATGGTACTGCGCGTTGTATTTTCTCGGCTACGGCTGATAATACAGCGTCAAGTATAGAGTCTTCTCTGACAGAAACTATGGACATCTACCCTGTACTGACGAGAACAAAAGACTTCGAAACCGGTCTGCAAGTGATGACATCCTATCAATGGAAAGGGCTTCCTTTTCTTGGTAGGGCCATTCAATCTGAAATAGTATTTTAAAGTGCTACTGTGTAGTAAAAAATACGCCCTTATGGTATAAGGTATCGTCGGGTGGTCTGGAAAATAATAATTTTCCATACATTGGTATTTGACTTTATTAATGTCCAAAATTCTCGGTGTGCTATATTCACAATTTTGAATTTTGGCCCATCATCAATGTTTCAAAAATTAATCGAAAAAAGTTTAAAAACCTTTAGCCTTCAAGCCGAAAATTATATTCTTTACAATTGCTGAACAATAATATGCAATTAGACTAGTATGTAGTAGTTTTAATTATTTAAGTTAGGTACATTTACTTGGTGTACTTTTCCGGACCAAAAAGTGTACAAGGTGGTCACAATTCAAGCTTAATTGTGAAAAAATTCAACCATTAAAAACTTTATTTATTTTAAATGGAACACATTGTATATTCTTATTTAATTTGATGACAAATTAGTTGATCTTTATGAATATTATTTAGTGTTCTATATCTACATCAAAGCGTTTGCTCAAAAAATCATATTTATTCCTAAAATACTATTTTTTCAAAGGTTCTATGCAAACAATTGTACATAAGTACTGTATACTGATGTCTATATGGAGGAAAATTGATTGATTGCTTGAAAAAACAAGCGTTTCTTGATTGAATTTATAAATAATTATATTTATAAATTTAATAAAGAAACGATTTAAAAAGTTTTTTTTTCAAGCAATCAATTTTCTTCCTTATACAGTACCTATGTTTTCATAGCACACTTGAAAAAATAATTTATTGAGAATAAATTTGATTTTTTGAGGAAATGATTTGATATAGGTATAGAACAGTAAATAATATTTACAAAGAACACCTAATTTGTCATCAAATTAAATAAAACTATACAGGGAGTTCTATTTAAAATAAGAAAGTTCTTAAAGTTGAATTATTTCACAATGAAGCTTGAATCTGCCACCCTGTACATTTTCTGTCTATTTAGTTAACGATTTTGTAGCTATTCGTTAAAAAAAATTCTAGTTCAAGAGCTGAGGTAAAAAATTATCTGGATTATTTCATCACCATTCATTTGCCAAATAATTTTAAAAAGTTCAGATATCTCAAAAACTGACAAAGTCAAACCAAAAGATGTTTTATAAAATTTGCTTGAAATTTAATAGCTAATCGAAAAATATAATAAAACTTACCATGTTGTTTTTAAAAACAAAAGTTGACAGCCACTTCCGGTATAACCGGAAATTACAGGAACATGTGAATATTTTAGTATAGTTAGATAGTATATCGATAAACTTAAATCCCCATAGATTCAGATACATATAATCACCCTGTTTATGGAAGAGAAAATGATTAAAAATTATTTTCCCTAAAATCGATTTGATATAATACCAAAGGCTCTCTCTAAGTATTGGTAGACAGTTTTACATTATTCGGAATTAAAATTTTATTTCTGCAGGTATTTTATTATTCAACTTCTGAAATGTCTGTCGGCACGGAGAAAGAACACCTGTCACAAAGCACAAAGACGACAGACTGTCGTATTTTCTTGCTGAAATGATATAGCAGATGCGGAATATTATTTACGAACGTTGCTTAAATCTTAAAAATTTATTTTTTAATAAAGTTAAAAAGTTGAAAAAATAGAAACCCCGAAAAAGGAGTATAAAGTGGTTTATGTTGTTTAATAAATAGCAGAAATGAAATAAATACAATTTGTCATAATAATTTTTGTTCCATGATTGAGGAAACAAAGAAATTTATGTAATAGATTTTCTTTTTAAATTGGAAGTCATTTTTACCTGATTTTCTGACTCGAACGATACTCCGGTACGCCTCACAAAACATGATAAAACTTTCTAAGTATTTGTTTCATAATAAAAAATTAAAACACGCAAAGTCAGTATCTCATCAAGTTGTTTTTGTTTAAATGGGTAACATCCTTATGGAATGAAAAATATCAACCATAGTTGATAGATATAACTAATACTAAATCAGCTGTTGTAAACCATTTATGGGAATCGAAACATCAATTCCCGATTTTTGAAAATATAAACATTACCTATTCACGAATGGCAAAAGAGCAAACACTTTGTTAGAAAAGCTTTGAAATTACTAAAAGAAAAAGAGTCGTCTTCAATTTTGAACCCTACTTTATTTTTAATAATATAAACAATTAATTTGTGAATATACCATTAAACCCATTATTTTTTTCGCCTTTTTCAAGACAATTTGAACATTTATCTTCTTCCTATTTTTTAGCAGGATTCATAAAGTGGGCTATTGTTTACCATATTCGGCAGATTCCATCGATTTATAAGTGATTTTTAATAGATGACGTCACGCGTCATCGATTTGTAGTTCTGCTGAGTGCATTTGGTTGTCAGTTTTTTTGTTTGGTTAAGATTCTTCCTAAATATTTTCATCAAATATTACATTTTTTTCTCAAGAAATGGATAATTTTATTTTTTACTGACGGAGATATTTTTATAATTTTAATTCACTTCTTTCGCCATTTTTATAATTTCCACTCATCAACCTGACAAACAAAACTGACATAAATCGCTGTCAAATCGCAATTCACTTTCTAAATTCGATGGAAAAAATGGCGTCCGATTTCCAAATCGATTTGTGAAATCGATTTTCTTTTCAGTACATTCAGCAGATGATTAGTAATCGTTTACAAATCGATGGGCTCTGCCGAATGCGCCCATTGGTTTACACCGAATTACCATCGAACCTCAATTCATAAAAATTGTTGGAAATGGCCATTAATGTTCATACGACCTTTCCTTCATAAAATTAGAAATCTACTGTAATGTCCTATCCTAAATTTTCCCATATTTTTTTACTTTATATTGTGATACTAACAATTTTTCATTGTTTCAGGTAAATTAACATGAACATTTAACAAAGAAATTCTAGAGTTAGAGGATATTGTGGTAAGATGTAGCATAGGAAATAAATATATTCCAGTATGGGTGGTATATGGAAAATAGGAAATCGTATGTTAATTTTAAAGTGCTGAAGTGATATTATACAAGGTCATTCACGGTAAGTGGCCTATTAATAAATCACGGGAACTAAATAAGATATTTGTTTGAAACATTGGTACTCATCATAAAAGATGCATATCTATTTTTATTAAGATGTCTTGACGTTCTATCACTTTCGATTATGCCGGAAGTTAGGCTAAACAGGGTTATTTTAAATAAAATGCCGACTCCATGTAAAAATAAAAGTAACTTTTGTTAATAATGTCCTATTCTTCAACCATTTCTAAGATAAAATTCATTAACTAATGCAGTCAAAGATTTAGAAATGTGACAAAATTTAGTTTAGTTAAAAGTTATGGGTCTTTATATTTCATAGAAATACTAGATATTTATTTATTTTTGCCAACAGGGATACAAACGGGTAAAAGAAAATACCCAAATGAGTATCCACAAGATGTTCATACATATTATCTAAACAAAATTGAAATACATAAGAAATTCTAAATATACACTAAAACAAACAAAATATGAAGACAAAAGCAACATAAATACATTCTTAGAATATTCAGCATTGCAATTATTGTGCACATGACAGAGTGAAGTAAGGCTATAAAACAAATATTCAAAATATATTATTTATACATTTTTTAAGATGCTCTTCACTCTGCGTAGAGACATTGAAAAGAAATCGATATTAACAGACGCGTTACTATTTCTTATAATCCTACACAATGGTGAGTAGCATAATTGTGTCTAAATGGCAAGAAAAATAATTCGTTCATCCTTAAAGACCTATGGGGGACATTGATATAGACCTTTGTTAGGATATCAGGACTTTGTACTAAGTTATTAAGAAGTTTATATAAAAATAGTATATCAGTAGATCCTCTTCGATCAGACAAGGAGACTATACGAAAATGCCTTCAGGCCAAAGAAACATCGCCTTCAGGCATGTTAAAATTTTGCTTCATCGAAAGGTATTTGATAAATTTGTTTTGAACATTCTCCAACCTATCAACATTGCTTTTCTGTTTGGGACTCCAAACAAGACTGGCAAAGTTTAGTTTACTTAAAACAAAGGAATTGAATAGGCAAATTATTGGCCTAGTATTATAAAAAGGTTTACATTTACGTATGATATAACCCAACATTTTAGAAGCGGCATTGACTACAGACTCGACATGTTCGTCAAAGAGCAGCTTAGAATCAAAAATACTCCCAAATCCTTTATCTTACTAACAATATTTAGTGATGTGTTATTGATATGATAAGTGGTTGTTACTCGATTTTGATTTCGGGTGAACGTAGCTGAGACGCATTTTGACAGGTTAAGAAAATATACTTTTTTATACAGTACTATTTGTTATAATGTTATGCATAGTGTTATCAAATAATCAACCTAGACAAACGTGATAAATCTCTATTCATTGTCTTCAGATATAACGCTGTAGTCGCGGTCTGGGGCGAAATCATCCAAGTTGTTTTCATTGCCTTTCATTAGGCTAACAGAAATAAATAGTTAAATATTGACTCAAATGTCAATAAATTCAAGATGATTTACTGACCCATTGTACGTTTCATAAAATATAGGTGTCATTAAATGTGTTTTATCAAGTTTAACATCCTACAATGGAATAAAAGCCCAAGAAATTTGCCTCTACAGTGGCATGAAAGACGGGGAGGAATTTGCTAATATTTTTTTCAATTCAATTCACTTACGTGATAGATCCGACAATAATTAGAGATAAACATTTGAAGAGTCAAGCAAAATAAATGGTGGCAAATATTTACAACGTATGTAAAGAAAAGGGGTACTAGTAACTAAATAATTATACCAGTTAGCAGGATATTTTGAAAAAAAAAACTATAGTTTTGAATTTTCTGAATCGAACTACGGAATCAACGCAGTGTATTTACCTATTTTCCACTTAATAAGTTATTGTTTGAGCACGCCTCTATGGTAAGACGCTTTCTAGCATGGTTTTTTTCATCATTCATTCATTTCTCTCTCCTCGCTCTTCATCAGGAATCGTTCAAATAAGACCGTTCAAACAATAAATCTTAAGAGATTAAAGCCAATAAGGAAAAAACTAGTTTTTTAATCATTGTGGTTTTCTGACATATCTGGAGAGCAACAATTTATTTACCACGACGGGTGTCCACCTGTTCCATAAAAATAACCCATAATTAAAAAGAGCAACCTGGAATAACCCCGGCGGACAATGTACAGGACGCAGTTCCATAAAATGAAACAAAGGACCAAAGTTATACAATATGGAATATTCAAGCTAGAGATCGAGCTGCAGGAATTAGCGAGTTTCCCGGAGAAACAATACGTTTAATGAAAGCAACGCGCGCTTCCTTTCCTAGTTCATTATTCTCTGGGCAATTAGCGACAGGCCAGAGTAGGGAACTTTGTCGATAAATTAAAGGAACCGTTGGATCGTAAGGGAATTAGCACAAATTTGCTTCTGTTTTTATCGAAATATTCGGGTAATAAATGGGTCATTGAAACCGCATAACATCTCTTCAAAATATAACAAGTGCTTATTAAATTCCTAAGTAATTTTTATTATTTATACAGGGTGTAAATTTGAAAACTTCCCACCTTGCTGCCAATAGATAATATTAAACATCGGAAAGACAAGTCAATTTTACTGTGAAGGAAGGCATTTTTGAAAAATATTTGCTGACTTCTTGGCTTAACCCCCTCGGAGGGATGGATGACCTTTAAAATCTTAAATGCGAAGGTGGATTAACTGGAACATTGTCTTAAAAGTCTCCTTCAAATAATATTATAATTTATTATGTGTCCCATTTTCGATACTTTTATAGGGTATCTCCGTAATTGTTAGTGATATCAAAAAAGTAATGCAGGTGTTATGTGCTCTTTTTGGGTCAAACTTAAAATGGTAAAATCAAAGTTTGAAAATTTTCGCTCGGTTAAGAGATATGGGGGAAAATCAAAAAATTGACAATTTCAAAATTGCCCTATATTTTCTTAGTAAAAAGAGATACAGAAAAATGTTTTATAGAATAGTTTCTTTATAATGAATGTTGAATTATTTGCAGTTTTCAGAATAAGTATACGAGGTCAGGTAAAAAAGTTATCGGACTTAACCTCATTCTTTTAAATGGATCAGCCTGTATATTTTAATCTAAAATGATAGCATTTTAAATTCTCTTTTCAAATATATAACACACCATGGATGATATTGGTTTCGTAGGCGATTTATTAAACTTTATTAGTTTGAAACGAAATAAAAGATTCAGATTAAGGTAAAAAATAACGGAAATCATCGCAAACATTCGGGATATGTCTTTAAATGGTTGCCGTCTTTCCGGATAGCGAACAAAATATAAGTTTTGCGCCATTTCTACGTTTTTTTGACGTTAAATGTTAATAACAAATGAATGTCAACATAGTTGTTTCTACGCTATTAGCTTTTGTTTCATGGTCTGCTGTGGTTTAAAGTAATAAAGTTTAAATAAATCGCCTAGGAAATCAATATCATCTATGGTGTGTTATATATTTCAAAAGAGAATTTAAAATGCTATCTTTACAGATTAAAATATGCATGGTGTTCAATTTAAAAAAATGAGGTTAGGCCCGAGAACTTTTTTGCCTGACCCCGTATACTTATTCTGAAAACGGCAGATTATTCAGCAATCGTTGTAAAGAAACTTCTGTATAAAACATTTTTTGTATCTCTTTTAACTAAGAAAATATAGGGTAATTTTGAAATTGTCCCCCCGTATCTTTTAAGCGAGCGAAAATTTTCAAATTTTGATTTTACCATTTTAAGTTTGACCCAAAAAGAGCACATGACACCTACATTACTTTTTTGATAGCATTACGGAGATACCCTATAAAAGTGTCGAAAATGAGACCCTGTACTAATCAAAAAATAATAAATTATGTTATTTTAAGCCACGAAGGTTGCAAATATTTTTAAAAACGTCCCTTCGCACTAAAATTGACTTGTTTTTCAGATTTCTAATATACTGAAAGCGAGATATTAACAAGTGTATGTAGGTCAGTAGATTAGCGGTGATGAAAAACTACACAGGTGTAAAATTTATCAGTTATAGCACTATCGTATTACTGTTCTGTGAAATAATATACTTTCATGTGCTCATAATGTGATTTGAATTTTGGTTGATATAACTATTCTTTGTGTAGCAAGACATTTCTCGCCGTTATTTTTATGGAAATCCAAAAAGGTATAACATAATAAAAGGTATGACAGCATAAAATTATTGACATATATTTTGAGGAGTTTGACGTGTACCTATAAATATTACAACACCGGTCAACATTCTAACCGGCACTGACATCTTTCGAAAGCGTAACTGAACTTCCTTATTGATTATTTACATGTCTCACCAGTGTCTATCACGTGGTTTTTCGGGTTTGACATAAGATGCTTTATCTCGCTTATTAATTCATTTCCTACGTCGACTAAATATTTATTCAGAGCAGAAATTTTCGATTCGGTTGTGGTTCTTCATTATTTTCCGCACGTATTATTGTTGTCATCTTCAAATTATTAATGATTAATATGATCTTAAAAGTTTACTTAAAATGTTCGAAGCAAAGTTAAGTCGTTAACTACCGCCCGGCCATTTAAAACTCTTCGAAGTTTTTAAGACAATAAAATTTATAGCCTGGTAACTCTTTCATAAAAATATTTGAATATTGTTGAAAGTTTACTGTTGAGAAAATGCTGTTATTTACTGTTATTGTCGTTTGTAAAATACATATTAAACATATACAGGGTGTTATGGAAATGACTTATTATATTTAAACCGGCAAATCCTGAGATGAAAATAAATTGAAGAAAAATAACCATAAATGGCGCTTTGAATTATTAAGCGAAATATACATGAAATCTCCAATTTACATGGCCGCTCCTGAGGACGTTCGCTATCAACAGTTTATTGAGGCAGTCTAGAGGTTCAAAACAGGTTAGCGCCTTATAGGCGGTGTTGTCATATTGCAACACAGAATACGTGTTCTGTTTTTGACAACAAGACTTTGTCTTTGATACGCGTTATCAGTTCTTTTTCAAACTTTTTAGAAAAAAATACTACAATTTTAAGGTACATACTCTCTTACCTTTGATCTTATTTTAAAATAATCTATTTTATAATTAAATTCCATAAAAAATTAAAACACAAAAATTATGTTTTTCAACAGCTCAACCGTAAATAATATCACATCACAACATTTATTATTATGAATTACTTCACAACAGAAAAAAAATCGGGTACTGCTACAACTAACATAACGTTTAAAATTCGTATACGTCAAGCATGTGGAACCCTCGACAGCGCCACTATACCCCCGAGTCTCGAAACATACTGAATCAACGATAGTGGCTCGTGGCCGGTATCCAAGCAAGAGCGACACACGCGATGTGATCTGACAACACGGTTAGTATACTCTAGTGACCCACATTGTTGCTAAGTGAATCCAGATGGAACGGCGTGAAAGTATGTGGGTAAAAAGGGTTTTTACCTTAGTAGTTAGATATTCGATTTAAAAAAAAAAGTATGTAGACTTTCTCTAGGACGCCCAAGGAGTCACCCATTTAAATATAATACGTCATTTCCATACCACCCTGTATTAAAAGTATTTCTGGATTTATTATAATATTTAATTTAGGTTCTAGAAATAATCCTATCAAATATAACTCGAGCATCGTTTTAATTATCGATTTAATTTTTTAATTATAACACTCAAAGTTTTTTTTTTTTTTTGGAAATTTTACTCAATGATGTTTATTCATAGACATTTACTCAAGCATGTTTATTCATAGATTAGCTTCGCTCTCGAGATTTAATCAGAATCAAATTTACAAAACAAAACTTTTCTTGAACATGAAAAATTTTATCGATATAAAAGACCTCTCTTTACCTTCTATTAAGCACTTCCTCTTTATTTTATCTCTCTGTGGTGAAATTATGAAGATGTAAAGAAACTGATAATTTTCTCCACTAGTTTAATAAATATTGTTTAAAATTTTTATTCCATACATGTTTCGAAGGCATGACATTGTTGAGTATGTAGCACAAAAAGAGAAAATTAGTTAATTAAGAAAGAATATTAAATAATAACTTGACTTGAAAATTGAAGAAAATTCAAAAAGAGAAGAAAATACTTTCGAATTTGATTTTTGGAAAGATTTTAAAAAGATTTTTCGAAAACAAGGAACCAAAATGGCGTGAAACGAGACCCAAGAAAATGGAAAAGTGGAGCAGACTATACTAACTCTTAACTTCTTCTTTAGTTCACCACCCTTACCGACAAACAACATTATGTGGCTCTCCAAACCCCACGTTCCTTGCCTGCGAAATTATTATTAATTATCATACTTTAAATTTGTAGAAGGATTTTACGACTTACCTTGACAAGATGCCAGTTAGCTCGTATACTTAAACCCGAACGTTTCCGCATGTAAATTGGGGTTCAAATTAGGATTGCTTTTATACGCGCGGGTGCTCGAAGTTACAAGAAACTTCAATTTGCAGCGTTTGGACCCGCATAGTTAACCGACTTCCAGCGTATGAAAGGCAGGTGCCCGAGTGGCCCTTTTGACTATGCCTTGATGCATATTTGAAATGTTATATCGCGTAATGAGTCTGGGCGTACTCCAGGGAAACGTATTGCCGTGACTCTAAGAGTTACGTGCAAGGAAAATTTTATCGTGGCGTCGTGTACCCAATTCCATTTATATTAATAAGGATATTCAAAGTTGATAAAGCGCTTTCAGATAGCAAACTGCCCTTAGCGGCTTATTTTGTTTTTCTCTGGATTCACCGACAAACCCTTGAGATTATGTTGAAAATTGTGTAGCATTAATAGTAAATATTTATTGTGGACTTTATCTAGCATTAAATTTAATGATGCACTTAAATTCTGATCCAATATCCATATAAACCCTACTAATATTCAAAGCAACAACTTTTTTGTTATACCTGTACTTCCTTCTACATTAAAATACACAGGGACGGCCAAGACAATAGATAAAACCCCGCGGATCATTTCGTTTTGTTCGGTTTTATAGGATAGCCTCAAGGGTTTAACCTTTACCTAACTACACAGTGTGGTTATTTAATTATTATAAATTCACTTTCTACAAAGTTGCAAATCTAAACTAAAATAAATGGTGGTAATCATCAACAAAGCCCATCCAGTAAAAAGGCTTTTAGCTTCGCAATATTCAAAATTATCTTCATATGCCAACTATTAATAGGTATTTTCTGCTTATAAATGTTACCCGAAGTGTTTTTTTATTTTTTATTTTTCACCCATTGGTGTCCAACCAACTCGAAGGACTTCTTCCTCTTGAGCCTTCTTATGACTATATGCAGTTACACCCATTTACGATGAAAAAATAGATTTTGTTATTTTTTAATAATTTTTCTGCATTATTAATGAGCATTTATTTCTTGTAATTATTAAAAACATGATAACCTTATCGTTCCTTAATTTTAAACACGTCTGTAATGAATGCATGTGCATTTATATTACAAATAAGGAAACACATAGAAATAATAAATTTTGTAACTCACACAATAATAATACTAAAAATAAATAGATATTTCATTTTCACTCATTCCGCTAATGCCTTGACATATCCACCCTCTCCTTCAATACATGCCATCGTTTTATTGGTAAATTTCCTTAATACTTTCCTTATCATTTCTGGAGAAATTTCCCGACATGATTGTGTAATTATCTTCTCCAAATAATTAACATCATGAAAAGGCCATTGCTGGTTTGTTTCAAGTAACCCTATAGGAAGTAATCTAGAGGGATTAGGTCAGGGGATCTAACAGGCCAAAAAATATCTGAATATCTGTGAATAATTTTACCTTGGAACAAATATTCAAGTTATGCCCTAACATTTAATAATGTACTGTGGCATGTTGCACCGTCTTGTTGGAACCAAATACATTGACGTTCTTGTAAAGGTAGTTCGTCCATGAAGTCACTGATTTGATTTTGCAAAAATTGTAAATAACGTTCGGAATTCATAGATTGGTAAAAAAAATACGGTCCTATTAATCTGTCCTTGTAAATACCACACCACACGTTCGTTTTAAATGAATATTGGTCACGAGACTGTATTGTAAAATTGGGATTGTCCTCAGACCACCAGCGACAATGTTGTGACGAGACGAGCTCCATTTGAAGAAAATGTTGCCTCATCGGAAAAAATTATACGTCTCGTAAAAAACAGTCCTCTTCTAACTCTCCTTGGATGAGAGGGCAAAAATCAAAGCGCCTATCATATTCCCTTTCTTTCAATGTGTGGACGATTTTTGGTTTGAATGGTCTGAATTTATTTCGTTTTAAAATTCTTCCCACTGTATCTTTACTTACATTTTGTTGTATTAACGACTTCCTTTCGCGCAATGACACTTCTAACTGCGTGTCCTCATTGGCAACCATATATTTTCTTGTTCTTTATCCAATAAAAAATCAATTGCTTGCATATTAATGATTATTGGTAGCTCCTTGAATGTTTGAATCAACTGCCAAAATGACCATGCAAATATGACCATGGCCTGTCCATCATGGCCTACATGACACGGGTCTGTGAAAAATATGATTAGAAGGTATTTAAGTCGAGAGGACACAATCCCAATATATCTATAATCGTGGGTCATTAAAACGACGAAATATTTTCTCGCTACATTGACGTCTACGAAATACTCTATGTAAGAACGAACAATTTATTTGCATTAGCATGAAAGAAAATTATTTTTTTCTTAGATTAATAAATGTGACTGTTTTGTACGTTCTCTAGCATTAGAGCGATGATATAATTCAAGACAATTACAGGACATTTTAAAATTAGAACGTACTAAAAGCATAGTTTTCCTAGTTCTATACATATACAATAAATATATTTAAACTGGAAACAATTCAAATTGGGGCAGCCTGGTGGAAACTGACATCAACTTGTGTAAGCAGCAGTTATTCGGCCATTTGCCACTTCCGCAAACTTGTAGTAGGCCATGATCCTAGATAGAGCACACTCAGCGCCAGTTTGCGGTTGAAACAATTGTTGAAAGCCGCCGCTGTGTCCCCTAGTTTCCTGAATGCAATTACATTTATATTGCAAGTTGTAGGTCAGGGGATTGGTAGTCGACTGAAATTAAGAACGCGCCACGCAACCTTGTAATAGTTGACCAGTAGACATTCGATCTCTAGGGAGGTACTTATTTGAATACATATTAGTAGGTATTTTAGTAATTCTTCATAAAAACAATTAAAAATATTTTTTTAGATTATATGCCATATATTTTGTTACTTCTTTGGATGCCTCTTGTGGTTACTTACGTACCCCTAAAATTTTATTGAAATCGGTTCAGTAATATCCGCGAAAAAAAAATGAAAACCAAGAAAAATCTGGCTGCAGAATAGTTATAGTAGGTAATAGTTTTCTGCAAATAACTGAATGTATTACGAATTACGATAAGATTGTAATAAGGAAAAATGTTTAATTTTTAATTCCGCATCGAATGACATAAAAATATATAGGGTCTCCAATTGAAAATAAGAAAAATAGAGTGCTTTAAAGTTTGGAAGGTTTGACATAAAATTTTGGACATCCTGTAAAATTCGTATCAGTCAAACGTTGTTAACAACATTGTTGGAGCTTATTTAATAAGCACCCCTTATAATGTTATTAATGAGGCACTATTTCCATTTTCAATTAATTTTTAAAACCAGTGGTGCAAAACTGTGTGCTTTTCTTGGTTTTTATTTTTTTTCGCGGATACTACTGCACCGATTTCAATAAAATTTTATAAGTAACCGCAAGAGGTATCCAAAGAAGTAACAAAATATATGGTATATAATCTAAAAAAATATCATCATGACGTCACACTTTTTTGGGACACCCTGTATAAACGAAAATATTTTCCTGAAGCGCACCCTAAGATACGGGTAAAGTCTGCAAGAAATCAAAATCTTAACTTAATTAATAACTGAGCTCTAGAAGACGGGAGGTGAGATGCAGGACCCTGTATAATAGGTATTGAGGAGTTGTCTAGAGATCATTTAAGTTAAAAATTAAATGAAATATATCTATGTATACAGAGTGCGCTCACTTTGTCGACACACATTCAGAGAAATACCTTTCCCGAGAACCAATAATTTTGTTTCGGGTATGAACCTTTTCCGCTTGCATTTAATCTAGCAAGCTTCCAAAAGTTTTCCATTCACTGACTTTCAAACAAAGCCAATTTTCATGAAATATTTACTTAACATTTGGAATATATTCGAATGATATTGGACAGCATAAAATCTTTGGTGTTTTGTACGCTCGATTCTCTAAACCAACGTTTCTCAAACAAAAACGTTGTGGCAATCGCCAAGATAGATTCTAAGAAGCTTGGGGGTACTCTTCCGAACCAGAAAGTTGTACACACCTCAACAACTTTGGACCCTGTACAAAGCCCAGATTCGACCATCACTAGAATACTGCTCTCATGTCTGGAGCTCTGCACCCAAACATACTCTTCGGCTACTGGATTCCATCGAACGGAGGGCTATTCGTCTGATCGGAGACCACGAGCTGACGAAGAACCTCGACAGCCTAGAACATCGAAGACAGGTTAGGGATTTGACTCTCTCTTACAGATATTTTCATGGAAGGTGCTCAGCTGAACTTGCCGTCTTAATTCCGCCCAGAGCGACGAATAGCAGAAATACACGACGAACCACTGCCGCCCATCCATATGTGGTTAAGCTTAGTACTCGTCGAACTTCATTATTTAAGAATTCTTTCATCTGAAGGACTTCATCCTTGTGGAACGACCTTCACGAGGTCGTTTTCCCCAACGAATATAACCTCCAACGATTCAAAGCCAATGTGAATCGCTTTTTGCGCACACGCACCACTCCCAGAGTGTCCTAAAGGATTTTTCCTATAGTGTTTGTGTTTGATCATAAAAAACTTTCTTAATCTTTTTCTAAAAGGCCAAGCGGATTTGGTGGCCATTCATATCGTTCATAGTTGTAGACGCAGTCGTCATCACTTTATCTTCCATAAAAGAAGAAAAGTCACGGATGATCCAATCCGGGAATGTACCAGGCCAGTTAATCGGACTAGCTCGACCAATTCACCTGTTGTCATATACTATTTCTTTCAAATCATCACCGGCTTACATTGTTTAATGAGGTGCAGCTCCTTCCTGTTGAAATCACATGTCAGGATGTATGTTTTGGTTTAATAATTGGAGTAATCCTTAGAAAGTATGTGTACATATAGCGGGAAATTAAAAAAATATGTATCAGAAATGACCTCAAACGAAACGATATCAAGTTTTGCAATTAGAATAACGTTGTATTGATAAACTTGGACGTGCCAGTGTTTTTATTAATATTAAATTGATTAGAGAGAATACCAGCCATATACCAAAAGCCATACAAATATTTTGCTATGCAGAAGTAGAGTACACGCCAGGAAATGTTTGTCATAATAAAAAAGGCAACTAAGAAGTATAATTTTAGAGAACATGATTGATTTAGTGTAGTTAATAGTATTTTACACTAAATATTGCCTGATTTTTGTTTGACAAAAACAGGCATTCGTTATTTTCCATTCAATTATTTTCAAAGGTTGTGAATTTCTTTATAATTTAATTCTTAAATTTCTTTAAAGAAAAATTGATTTCTGCTATATAATTTTTCTAATTTCCCACCAAACCCCTAAAGACGAACGCCACGATACAGAAACGATTGCCAACATTATTTGTTGAAATCTAACAATAAAAAAATGTCCCATATGCTGCTTCAATTCAGTCCGTTGCAGTAATATAAAAACAGAAGTTTAGGCGGTTCCTCCTTAGCTTGGATTTTAAAACATTAATACAGCCTTAAATAAAAGCTTCGGATTTCGTTGGAGTGCACCACCATTCTCCTATAATCATAGTTCAGCTCAAGATTTAGAAGCTCTCAGTTGAGCAAACAGTTTTAATTAAATATACCTACTCAATATTTCCTTCATCCGAAACGCGAATAGCATTTTTGAAGAGGAAATAAAGTTTTGCAAGTGTCTAAATATATTGTATTGACCAAAGAAGTCCGGTTTTTTTTTGTTTCGTTGTTAGTGCCCTCGTATATTTATTGACGAAAATCGTATACCCTTTAGGTTTGTTAGCAGGGCGAAATTTCCAACAAGTTGATAATTTCGATCCGCGCATGATCGGTTATGGATGGGTTTCTAATTGGTTGCTGCTTTTTGTATGAACGGGTACAAGAATGCCAAACCTTCAACTATCAAATCTGAGATTTCTCTTCTTGGTTTGTTGGTTGGTTAAAGCCGGAGGTCGGGCGTGTGGCCGGAACTTCCATTACTGTATCCTTCTGGCTTATTGTACAGCTCTCGATCTGCGCATGATCGGTTGTGGATGGGTTTCTAATTGGTTGCTGCTTTTTGTATGAACGGGTACAAGAATGCCAAACCTTCAACTATCAAATCTGAGATTTCTCTTCTTGGTTTGTTGGTTGGTTAAAGCCGGAGGTCGGGCGTGTGGCCCGAACTTCCATTACTGTAGCCTTCTGGATTATTGTACAGCTTGATTTTGTTAGAAAATATATGTTCCTTTTGTGAGGTCCAATATCCTTCTGCCAAGTCTGCCATGCGGGAGAATGTCGCCACGTTGTATTTTCCCGAAGATCTTAGTCATCTGCGAATCGGCGCGCTATGGGAGAAAGTTTCTTCTATGCCCCAAAGTATGCATTCAATGGGTTCATTCATTCATTGTAGGTGCCTATGCGTTGAAGGTGCTTTCGTAAGTGATAGTGGCGTGTTAGCAAACCAATCATCTGTTAACTGGGATCGCGTTAAGGATAGCATCCCATTGGATAATATCTTCGATGGTTTTCCAGTTGCGACCCGCTATCTAACGTTGTTTTTGTTGCCTGTTTTGATATTCCGAGGGCCGGTACGGGGCCCTTGATATTTTGACCGGATTCAGCTCTCGGGTAGTTCGTCTATTTTTTCATTATCCCAGAGTGACCAGGAATCTACAAGAATTCTACCTTGTTCCTCCTGGCCGCTAGTTCTTTTAGGTTATTTAGTGTGAGTTTGGATGTAAACCTTTTGGAGTTCAGAGCGTTAAGAGTAGCTTGGCTGTACGATAGGATGTAAATCTTTGGTAGCCCCTTTCAAGATTCTGTTGCACACGCGCTTCTATGGCATGAACTTCTGCTTGTAATACTGTAGCGTAGTTACCCAGTGGGATGCTTATGTCCATCCTGGCTCTTTCTCCCCAAATACACCTGCGCCCACACCGTAAGCAGATTTTGATCCATCGGTGTACTAAACTAAACCCTTGTCAAACGACGGGGGTGTACTGTTTGTCCAGTTCCCGCTGATTTTGAATGGTTTTGTGAAATCGTATATCGTTTCCATACGATCAGCTTGCATTTCGAAGAGCTCGTTCTTTGATTAGAACCGTTGCTTTTGTGCCCAATTTTCACGCGGTGCTGTGTCCACTCCCCACTTGTGTTCATCCTTAAGGCGCTGCAGTTTGCCTCTATTCTGATGTAAATATCTAGGGGTGTTAGTCCCAGTACGACTTCCAGTGCTGCGGTGGGGGTGCTTCTCATATCCCCGCTAATACACAAGCAAGCCAGCCTCCGCAAACTGTTTCTGTCGCTGTCGTAATTTGCTATATTTTTGTTCATTCAACTACAGACCGACGTAATGTTAGGGGTGTGATACTGACATACGGCTACTGCATCATCTGAGTCCCCAGATTTGTCCGGTATTGAGATTTGACTTCTTGACTGACTAACCTACAAGCATTCTTATTCTTGCCCATTTCTGCTTTTAGAGCTATCCTCTTATTTTGGAATTAATGGATATTTAAAGAATAATGAAAAGATACGTTAACTAAAGCATGCAAAAACTTAAGAAAATAAAAAACATCGGTAGAAACAACAAGTCAAAAATAAACAAACAGCTGATCGAGCAAATGCGCAAGAAACAAACCCACAATTCCGTTCTTCAGTACACGGATTATTCTGACGGTTGCAAATCAGTTGGCAATCGATACATTTTGCTCTACGAACACCGAATTGGTCAGCGGTCACAGATTTTGCTTCTGTGCGCACTTTCAACCAACTGCGTATGCCCCAGGCAGTTTATAACCATTTATGACTGTTCTGCGAACGAATTTATTATATCACAAACAAAAAAGTTGACTATCTATGCCACAGAGCCTACGAACTGTACTCACAAATCATCAAAGACTTATGTCTTTTCTTTACCTCAACTTAGTCCTTTTTTAGGAGCATAAAATGGCATCATAAAACTTCGAGCAAAAAAAATAATAAATATTAAAGTTTAATGTTGCAAGAAAGTTACAAAAGTAAACTTTTAGAAAAGTATATTGTGGTCTTAACACTTCGAAAGTTTTCTAGAAAGTTACTTTCCATTGTTATTTGGATCCTTTATCTGTCTAATAATTATTGAAATAATGGACTGTGGAAACTTACCGGAGCTGTTAAGATGCAAATATTTTATATGTTATTACCATTGGCTTATAATATTAGTCATAACCTTGTAGGTTAACTTAAAGGGCCACTTTTTTGGGATTTTTGAATGGTCGTTTGACATTTTTTTATCTGCGTTTAATGAATTTTGCTAAAAGCCGTATTAGAGTCTGCAATTTTTTCTCTCTTGTGCTTGCAATAGCAAGTATAATTACAAGGAATCATACGCAGTACAGCGTTCTTGATCATAGAGAGACGGTGACAATAGGGGGTCCGTGAAGTAGAATATCAGTAATTTGGTTTTTCGTTCGAGTTTAGGTCCCCCTTTACAACTTCTGATGAAATGCCGTAGAGCGTTGCTTAGAGGCGCTGTACCGCTTTAGATAGGAAATTCTCAAAATTATATCGAGCCATGTCTGAAAATGAATTTATAGCATCTTCGTGACCCTAAAGTCACGGGAAACACATTTTCTGTCAAGTCAACCCTTGCATATACTTTTCTGAGCGTGTCAAAAAATAATTAATGTAAAAATTATAAAGTCTCAAGTTACATGGGTCCAAGTGGGCTTAATCGATTTGTATTCACATGGAGATGACTCGGAAACAATTTTCTGATAAAAATAATATTGCAAAAGTTAAAGTTCTCGAAAAGTTACTCCAGTCCCGCTTTCTCTCTGTCATACCTTCCAGTATCTTTGCGTAATATTGTCAGAATTCCGTCTAGCTAGATGCGATTCTTCTGAAAAAAAATTTTCCACAATATTTTGGTGTCAAGGAATGTAGTGTGGTAATTTTCTGACATGTCACGATCGTTTTCCGAATTTCCTCCGAGGAGATTGAAATGGCGAGACCTGGAACGACAAAATTTTTTTCACATAATCTTTAACATATAATGTTCCATTCTAGAAAGTTTTAACTTCAAATTCGCTTTTTTCCTTTTTTTTACACGTTTCGAAAAGTATATGCAAGGGTTGACTTGTCAGAAAATGTGTTTCCCGTGACTTTGGGGTCACGCAGATGCTGTAAATTCATATTCAGACATGGCTCGATATAATTTTGAATTTATTGAGAATTTCCTATCTAAAGCGGTACAGCGCCTCTCAGCAACGCTCTACGACATTTCAGTGTAGTTCGTTGTAGAGGGGGACCTAAACTCCACGAAAAACTAAATTACTGATATTCCACTTCACGGACCCCCTATTGTCACCGTCTCTGTAAACTATCAGCTAGTGCAATAGGTCTTTCAGTGCGAGAAATGGGTCTTGCGCCATTTTCATTGCCATTGCCGGTGCAAGTCTGGCTAGAGATGGATTATTCTGTTATTTTTAACTTTTTGTTATTTGGTCGAAGCAGCTATGAACAGTTAATGGCTATTTAAACTAACTGGTACTTAAATTAGCAGTTCACATTCTTTATTAAACATAATATGTACTGCTAATTCCTCGGAATTTATTTGATTGTTGGCAATGCGCCAGCCGATCGAGAACGATTTACTGCCAATGTCTACGTGCAATGATAATTGCCATTGCAGGCGCAAGAGAAGAATTGCCGACTCTAATACGGCTTTAAGAACTTCGAGACAACATTTAATAAACTTATTTTTATCAAACAGGGTGGGTATTGTAGACTTTAAAATCATGAATACATCCCTTTATCGGACTTTAGCCAGTCTTTAAATTTTATGATAAGACTTTATAAAACAAGGTTCCATTCAGTTATATTAGTAACATATGTCCATAAATACTTACCGAAATCATAATACGATGAAATATCTCACAAAAATTTGTTGTAGGATTAAATTCAATTTGATTGGCACTTGATCAAAATAATAGTATCTATATGAGTTGACAGCTGGCAGAGTTTAACTAACCTTCGATTCATATTACGGATTCTTTTAAATAGTAGGCGAGAAAACTTAAAAACTTGACAATAATAACGTGACTTGTGCTAACTTTGACGGAGTTTTCACACACTTATTGTTTGAATCTTTAAACAAAGTTTGCGAAATACCGCAGGTGTTAAGTATGCGAATACCAAATACCGAATAACTTTCCGAGGTGTTGCTATTTCCTTCGAGTAAATATTTTATAAACCCTTGCCCTCGGAACCCTCGCTTTATCTATTTATCTGTAAATGAATATTCAAGAAGTAGATATGGGACACCACCACATTGCCTTAGTTATTAATATTCCCTTGCAATATTGTTATAAAAATCAGAACATTTCTGGGTAACAACTTACATCAATCCAGATCTTCCCGATTTTCTGTTTAAATTTAGCGGTAGATATTGGTAAAAGACTATTTTACGGTTATTTTCGACGATTATTAATTTAATCTCGTCTTTGATTAAAAATAAGTCATTTCAGAAGTCAAATTTTCTCGATTAACGAAGAAGATATAGGTACGAGAGGTTTTAAAAACACAAATCATCAAATCTTTAAATGCAAATTACGTAGAACCGATAAATCCGTATGAATACAGGGTGTTCGGATCATGCATCAGGATACTCAGAGATGTTATTTTACATGTGATATAACAAGAAGTCGAAAACTCAATACTCGAGTCAAAGTTCAGCCTTCTCAGTTCTTTTATTTATAACCATGCATGTAATAATGACATTTCATCTATCTTTCAAAGGTGGAAAGTTGAGGTTTAATTACTTTTACTTTCCACCCGGGTGGAAAGTGTTCACTAACCACCCGGGTGAAAAGTAAATTATTTTTTTTGTAACACACACCAACATACAACGCATTACACAAATTTACCGACAATGAATTTTTTTTAAAATATACCTAATGACATTTATAAAAAAAAAATTAACATGGTTTTTGTTCTACTTATTTACATTAAATATTACATTGGCATTATTGTAGGCAGTCACTGATATGTTAAAGCATTGAATATTGTGACCAAATCGTTGATATCTTCTTTGTCTTGGCATTTTCACTGAAATAAGCTATAGTAGCGCCAACTCAGAACCAGGATTTTGAACTTTCTTTCCCCTACAGTGTAGGGCCTACACCATTCTTTGAAATAGTTATATGCTTTGTCATATCTCTGGCGGCATTTAGTTGGCAGAAGATCTTCTTCTACTATTTTTGCTGCTTCTCGAATTTCTGGTGGAGTAGCAGCAAAATCAAATTCCTCATCTGATAGCATTTTTCTGTTGTTAAAATAATATATTGTTTATTGACATGGAAACCATATTCAAAAAATTATATTTGCCATCTTGTGTATTATTACCTACGTTATTTTACCACCTGCGGTTATTTGATATTTCTGTCTAATTTTTCAGTGGAAAAGTTAAAATGACATTTATCTTTTATTAATAATTTTAATTCAAAATAATAAGAAGTGAATGTTAGATGTGGTTGCAAATAAAATAGTATAAAACCTCGGTGAAAAGTTTCATTACTGTCTCGAGATTTAGTTAGTAATACCGACTCTCTCACACCTTCCACCTCGGTACGTAATATACTAGCCGCCCGAAATATGACAAGGCATATAACTGTTTCAAAGAATGGTGTACGGGAAACAAAGTTCAAAATCCTGGTTCTGAGTCGGCGCTACTAGCTTATTTCAGTGAAAATGCCAAGACAAACAAGATATCAAGGATTTGGTCACAATATTCAATGCTGAGGACCACTCTATCAATTAGGGAAAAAGTAGATATATCTAAACACGCAAAGCTATTAGCATTTTTAAAAAAGTGTATTCGTATATTACTGACATATCGATTTTTTAAAAAATTACAAAAAATAATTTACTTTTCACCCGGATGGAAAAAATTTCAAAGATAGATGAAATGTCATTATTACATAAACCTATATTAACTGTTAAATTCGGGGTTTTTTCTACTTAACTAATACGTATAGATCGTTCTGAATCTATTGGTTGGTTGGTTGGTTGGTTAAAGGCGGGGGTCGGTTTAAAGGCCCGAACTTCTATCACTGCAGCCTTCCGGCTTATTGTGTACCCCGATCTTGTTAGACGATGTTTGTTCCTTCTATGAGGTCCAGTAACCTTCTACCAAGTTTGTCATGTGAGAGGTTGTCACCACGTTGTATGTTCCCGAAGATATTTTGTCTTCTACGAGACAGCTCTACCCAGCGGTATATTATATGTGAGGCGGTTTCATCCTCTTCGCCGCAGAGTCTCCATTCAATGGATCCGTTGTTTATACCCATCCGTTGAAGGTGTTTTCGCAAGTGGCAGTGGCCTGTTAGCAGACCCATCACTTGTTTCAACTGGGGCCGTGTTAGGGCTAGCATCCTGCATCTATTACAACATTTTACTCAATTTTAGATTTTTTGGCACTTGCTGTGTTTTTACTTAGGACTGCAAAAATACGAACAAACCCGAACAAACTCGATTAACCACATAGTTTAATCGCAAAACTGGTATTACAGTTTATGTTAGTAGGTAAATCAGTTTTTCACATGAACACAAAAAAAAATGTACGACTTTTTGATATACAGTGAGGACGTAAAGTAAGGAATAAATTCATTATCTCGCAAACTACAATTTTTTTAAAAAATCGCTCGGACCCTTCGATTTTGTTTTTCGAACGCGCATATTCTGACATAAAATGTAGATATACAGGGTGTTGCAAATAAGAGTGACACAAAAAAAAAATTTTCTTAAATATAACCCACTGTATATCGACACCTCACAGGCCAAATAGCGTAACCCACAAAATACGAAAATATGTATAACATTAATTTTAGTTGCGGGATGTCAAAGTACACCAGTTGACCAAAGGATGTAACCACCACCTAAATGTAGTTCTTCCAAACAAGTAAAATTTAAAAAAAAACATATAGGAGTAACCTTTTTCCAGTAACGTCAAGTGATGTAACCATAAGCGTAAGCGACTTTATTATCATACGTCATGCGTAACAGGTAACGCTAAATGGCGTAAGCCACACTAGTTCAAAACCTGCACTCTAGAGCGCGCGTAAAAGTCGTATGTCAACAAGTAGCGTAACCTACACAAAATGTTAAACTGATTTTAACGAATTATTTGTTTTAATTGCAATGTTTTAATTATTATATTATCTTAAAATAGCCAGTAAATAGTTATAATTAGGCCTGCAGAAATAAGGTAGGTAAAAATAATAATTTTTAGCATGAAATAAGTGATGGATATTTTACAATAAAATAATTTGAATTATTTTATAGGTTATGTGGTTAAATTCAAAATTGCACTTCCTTAATTCTATTTTTGTGATATGACAATAATATTGTATTCCATGTAAAGAAAGAAAAAACGTACTTTAATTTATTTATATTTTCCATTGTAGAGGAATATGTCTAATTCACGAGGCAAAAAAATACTTAACCTTGTTTTGGAGAAGAAAAAAATTCCAGATGTTATTAAAAATATTAATATAGATACAGATGTTAGTACTCAATATGAAAAACAAGACGTTGCAACATTTTCCAATATCAATATTAGTGTTCATCCAAACGAGCAAGAAGCAACTATTGGTGAATATAATGAAGCAAACAAAACGTTTAATCAATTAACCACTGTGGAACCAGCATTGTATTGTCTTACACCTGATCAGGAATTAACAGATATTATACAAAATGTCATAGTTGATCAACATTTAACATCTATTGGAAGCTCTGATGGAGAAGTAGATATCTTTCGGGATCTTGGTAAGTAATATTACTATCTTTTTTGGGTCCTTAAATAGCTGAAATGCCTGAAATTTGCTGTTTGAACAATCCAATCCAAGTTACTACTATCTGATTTAAATATTTTTTTACGGCAACTCTACGGAAATAGATTTTTAATTTTTCTTACTCTGGTGTATTTTTTTCGCTAAATATGTTTCTTAAATATAAATATCAATTTTTCGCTTCCGTCCTGCGAAAAATGATTTTGAAAATTTGTTTCCTTGAGGTTTTTAGTGAGATTTAAAAAAACCTAGTTGTTAGGGTTATTTTTGATTGATGATGCTATTATAGCATTTTTGGGGTATTTTAAAATTGAAATAATTAGGTTAATTTAGATTTTAATTATTTAAACTATTTCAGGAACTCTTTCATCTGCAAGCGGTGTAAGTACAGCTGTAACCTTATTGGATTGCCCACTGACAGTTATTGATAACTTTTCGGTATTTTCACAAAATGCTGCCAGCGCAATAACAACTCGAATGTTCGAAAAAACATCATGTGAAAGGAAGTTGGAAATTGTAGGTGAGATAGAAATTAATGATTGTCAAGTTCAAGAACCGGAAGGATTGGTAAATAATTCGAATAAAGTGCCCGATCAGAATGAAGAAGAAATAGTTGGTCAGGCTGGTCTAAAAATGAAGCCAGTGGGTAGCTTTCGAGCGACACAAAGAGAGTTACGCCTTTCCGGAAAACAGTACAAACAGCGAAATAAAAAAGTCGTGGAAGAGAAAAAAATGAAAACAAATCCTTGCACAGATAAGAAGTGTCAACATAAATGCGCTTCAACTTTCACAGAAGAGCAAAGGACAATGTATTTTCAAAACTTTTACAGTTTCTCAGATGAACAACAAAAATATTTTTTGTTGTCATGCATAAAAAAAGTTCCTATAAAACGTCGATATGGAATGTCGGGTGAAGAAAGTCGCTGAAAATGCTCAAAAGCTTATTATCTACCCCAAAATGGTGAACGAAAGCAGGTGTGTCAACAATTTTTATTAGCAACACTCTGTATTTCCCAAAAACGATTAATATATCTTGATGAAAATAGAACAGACATGAACACTCCAAAACCTGAAAGCCGGGGAAAAATTGAACCGAAAAATAAGACTCCCGGATTTATTGTTGATAATCTAAAGGAATTTCTTTCCAATCTACCCGCTGTTCCTTCACATTATTGTCGAGGAAAAACGACGAAACGATATTTACCGCAGGAATTTAAAAATGTTGCTAATTTGTATAAAATCTACAAAAATCACTGTTCAGAAAATCATCAAAATTTCGTAAAAGAAAAATATTTTCGTCTATTTTTCAAAAATAAATATAACATTGGATTTCATTTACCTAAAAAGGACAAGTGCGCATTTTGTGAATCTCACGGAAAAGAAGACAGTAATGCTGATCTATATTTGCATCTTACAGAGAAAAAAACTCTTATGAACTTCATAGTAAAAATCAAAACCGTGCCAAACTCGATCCACATTTTGTTTGTGCAAGTTTCGACTTACAGAAAGTTCTTAATACTCCATATGGAAATAGTATGCTTCTGTATTATTCCCGTAAATATTCATTTTATAATGAAACATTCTATGAATCGGGAACAAGAAATGTTTACTGTTTCCTATGGGGTGAAGAAGATGGCATGCGAGGAGCAAATGAAATCTGCTCAATCTTGATTAAATATCTTAACATAGTTGACGAACGTGGTAATGTAACAGAATTATGCCTATTTTGTGATTCATGCCCAGGGCAAAATAAAAATAAGCAAGTTTTAAGTTGCCTTGCCTGGTTTGTTAGATCCGTTTCAGTTAATCTTACACAGATTTCAATTATTTTCTTGCTACCAGGGCATACCTACATGCCCGTTGATTCCGTTCATGCCTCCATTGAAACTGCAACAAGAAGGAAAACGGTTTGGGCTCCTTCCGAATTTCCAACTATAATTAGGAATGCACGAAATAATAAACCCTACGATGTAATTACACTATCTTTTAATAGCTTTATGGATTTTAAAGCGTTGCAAAAAAATATTTTTCCAGACTCTCTCAAGAAAACTGACTCTGGAAAACTACTTAAATTTAAAAGTATTCGTAGAGTTATATTTTATAAGGATTCGGATGTGTTGAAACTGTATTATTCTTATGGTGATAATGATGAGCATGATTCCCTTACGTTACTTAAAAAGCTGCAACTTAGACATGCAAAGGAAGAAATTAGGCCCATTCACGTATACAAAAGTAAACTTGCTATTACCGAAAAAAAATTTATCGATCTAAAAAATATTGTTAACAAAAAAATTATTCCGGAAATGTACCGTGACGAATATTTGAATTTAAACCCCAGCGCTGATGTTCCCGATGTTTTGCCAGAAACGGATGAGGAAGATGAGCTTGAAGAAGATGACTTATCTTTAAAACAACTTCAAGTAATTTTGCAAACAAACAATAACACCATTAAGTAGGTTATTTTTTATTTTTGTACGGCTGCTTATGTAGCATAAAATAATTATTAATAAAAGTTTATTAAAACAATATTTGTCATCCTTTTTTAGTTTTTAAATAATGTTGGTTCAATCCAGCCATTAGAATTAACCTCCAAGGTTACGTCATACGGCAGTTATGAACACAGTTTATGGGACATGCCAAATGGCGTAATCCTCATTTTTCAACAATATTATTATTTTTCAATTCTTACACGTTATTTTATATTAGCGTGTGTTAAAATAAATAGTTCTAAAAGGTAATATCATAATAAAATATATTATTTCACCGGCAAGAAGATTTTGGTTAAAATTTTATTAAGTTTTTTTACTCTCCTGTAAAATTTACATTTTGTGGGTTACACCGATTGGCCTGTGAGGTGTCGATATTATTGCATGTACGGATTCTTCGGAAAATCCTAAACATTTTTCATGTAGCATGTGCTATACCTTAGCCCAAGCGTTTTGGAGTTATTCTCATTCAAAATTTGAAAAGTGGAAAAAGTCGTGGAGAAAACAAAGAATAAAATTATTTTAAAAATGTCTTATTTATCGAAAAAACAGTTAGGTGAACTTAAAAATAATTTTTCTAAAGTAAATGTTCGAAGTGTCTTCCGTTGGTCAACTGACAATAGCCTAACCGATCTACAAATTCTCGCTGAACATTTCGAACCATTTGTGGTGTAATTTGCCGAATTTCTTGCCGGATGCGATCTTTTAAATCATCTAAATTTGCAGGCTGGCTTTTGAATACTTTTCCCTTAAGGTATCCCCATAAAAAAAAGTCGAGTGGTGTTAAATCGGGTGACCTTGGCGGCCACTCAATAAAACCACCTCTTCCAATCCACCTGTTTGGAAAAGTATCGTCCAAATATGTACGAACTCCCACAGCGAAATGTGGGGGAGCACCATCTTGTTGCAACCAGAAATTATAATGTGGCAAATCGGGACGTTCTAACTCAGGAAAAAGGGTGGCCAGGGCTGGAACAAGTTCTTGTTCTAAAAAACTCAAGTATCTCTCGCCTGTTAAATTTCCGTCAAAAAAGAAAGGCCCTATAACAATGTCATCGACAACGCCAGCCCACACATTGATCTTTTGATTAAATTGTGTGTGTCCTTCCCTCATCCAGTGTGGATTTACATCGGACCAATATCGATAATTTTGGGTATTTACGTCACCATTCAAGCAAAATGTGGACTCATCGGAAAAAATTATATTTTTTACAAAATTTCTGTTTACGAAACACATATCCTGTAAACGCTCACAAAATTCAAGGCGCCTCTCAAAGTCCCTTTCTAAAAGTTCTTGGAGAACTTGCATTTTATAAGGATTGTATTTATTTGTATGCAGTATTTTAATAACTGTTGTTTTTCCAATATCCACGTCACTTGCTACCTGCCTAGACACCACATGCTGGTTATCTTGAACTGCCAGTAAGACTTCTAATTGTTGATTTTCATCAACTTGAGGACGACCAAATCTAGGGACATCTCTTACATGACCGAATTGCCTAAACTTGTACTCAATTTTGCTTACTGTTGATTGTGATATTGGCGGACGATTGGGGTATTTTTGATTAAATAACTCACAAGTTTCTTGCTGTGTTCTAACCCTATCACCGTAGCCCATCATCATCAAAACCTCTATGCGCTGTTTCTCGAAATGAGTCTTTTGAAAACTAGTAAAACGTTAGGAAAATACACATAAAACTGACAATAACAGTAACTATTGACATTAATTCTTTTGGTTCTTGCATCATAACTCCAAAGCCTACTTGACTTTTCTTGCGCTTCACGCATGCTGACTACAGGTTTTCCTCAGCCTGCATGAATCAATGCAAGTCTTGATTGATTGCGAAATATCTGATTTTCAAATTTTGAATGAAAATATCTCCAAAACGCTTGGGCTAAGGTATAGCACATGCTACATGAAAAATGTTTAGGATTTTCCGAAGAATCCGTACATGCAATAATATACAGTGGGTTCTATTTAAGAAAAAAAATTTTGTGTCACTCTTATTTGCAACACCCTGTATATCTACATTTTATGTCAGAATATTCGCGTTCGAAAAACAAAATCGAAGGGTCCGAGCGATTTTTAAAAAAAATTGTAGTTTGCGAGATAATGAATTTATTCCTTACTTTACGTCCTCACTGTATGTGTTACTACCTCTCCAAGTGCCCTGATGCAATATTCGGACACCCTGTATATTTGTTGACAAAATTGCTTTTATATGTTCAAAGATTTTTGCGTTGCGAAATTATTATAGTAGTGTACTCTGGAATACGAAGTAGCTTTTCGAAAACGTTCTTGTTTCTGTTAAGTAAATATTTTATAAACCCTCGCTGGGTCCGTAACTCGGTGTATAAAATATTAAAACCCTGAAATATTCGGCACGGAATGGACTTCTGACAGCTGACGAATTACCTACGCTGTTTGAAAATTAATGTACGTTTGTTTTTCTTCCTGTGGGTTAAGTATTTTTAATTAGTCCTAATTATACACCATTGCTACAGTCTCATTATCATTGTTATTAGTATAATATAAAATGGAAATATATATACAGGGTGTCCGCTAATTAATGGTATATGGAAAAACCACAGACTCCTTACGTAAAGATATTAGGATTTAATTATACTTACCTATATTCAAAAGTTGATATTAACTAAGATACAGGGTGTTAAAGTTAAACCTTCATTTTTGTTTCTCTATAATATCTTTGAGAGAAACCAACGTTTTTTTTACGAAATTTGGATTATGTTCTTTTTAGGACGAGAAATTGGTTATTTTGTGAAATTTTAATGTACAATGTAGGGGGCGGCGTTTTTCGCAATTTTATTAGGTCATACCTTTTTTGTGCCTCAGTGTATTTAAGTTTTTAATGAAAATAATACTTTCCTCATATTTATCGCGTAAAAAAGGTATACTAAGGTCAGTCAGAGCTACCGTTTCGGAGATATTTGCATTTAAATTATTTAGTTCACCCTGCCCAATTACTATTAATTTTCAAACAATTTTTTTTTCTTAAAGTAACCTATGAGAAGACAACTGAAATTTAGAGATGCAGTTGCTATGAACCATCCATGTTGTTATTTGTTTGTTCATTATTGTAAGATAGCTTTGTGAGAAAATGGTTCATTTTTGAGTTTATATGTTATGTTATATATACAGGGTGGCCCATCGAAAGCAGTCCAGCAAGGTTTACGGCTGTGTACGTGAAAATTAAAAAAAAACTCGGACCCGTAAACTTGTGTTTTCAGGGGGACACGTTTTACTATTAATTTCATCCTTGTAACCTCAACCCCCCTAGCGGGGGCGGCTACTGCCCTTGCTTTTTCAAATGGGAATGGGTATGTTGTGATACATCTTTTTAAAGGGCATTAAATTCTCTTTAAAATGGCGTTTTGTAAATTTGAGCTACGCGCCGCCGAGCAACGGAAATTGAAACAATTCACTGCACCTCTTATCAAGTACACAGGTTTGTGCGTAAACAATTTTTTTTTGAAGTAATAAGTATCAGTCAATTCAACTTTATCTTCAGTAAAGTGGTTAATCCAGATCTACATACGTTATTTCTGAGCTATTATTTTCTTTTGATTGGATGGTGACATAAAAAATGCTTTATTCTATTGAGGAGAGAGTGGCAATTATTGAATTGTATTTTATAAACAATCAATGTGCAACTTTGTTTAATGATAGACACCGGATAGACACGTACATCATGGTTATATCCTAGAAGTAGTGGCAAAATTTCGGAAAACTGGTTCAGTGGCAAATAAAAAAAGGATCATTGAAAATCCGGTAAGAAATGAAGCAGTAGAAATAGCTGTTCTGGGTCAAGTTATTATGAATCCAACATTAAGTACCAGAAAAATGTCTGATGTAACGGGAATTTCGCGGACCACTGTACAGAGAATTCTGAAACATTATAAATGGCACCCATACAAAATTCAACTTCTCCAAGAATTGCATGAAGATGGTAATGACCGCCGTTTACACTTTTGTGAAGTAATGTCAGAACAAGTATTAAATTATCCGAACTACCTTTTTAACGTTTGATTCTCAGACGAATGTTCTTTTTCCTTAATGGCACTGTCAATCGACATAAGTGTCGTTACTGGTCCGACACGAATCCAAGGATTTACCACGAGGTTCATACTCAAAATCCTCAGAAATTAAACGTTTGGGCTGGTATTTTCGGTGATGATATAATTGGACCATTTTTCTTACCGGGAAATTTAAATGGAGATACTTATTTAGACTTGTTGGAGAATGCTGTCAACCCATCGCTGATGAAAATTATAGAAAACGACCAACGTTACCAGGAAGAAAATCCAATATTTCAACAAGACGGGGCTCTCCCCCCCCCCCTCCCCCCCCATTATGCATTACCTGTAAGCCACTTTCTGGATGAAACGTTTCCTGGTAGATGGATTAGGAGGAGGGGTGCTATTGAATGCCCCGCGAGATCACTCGATTTATCTCCCCTTGATTTTTTTTTTGGGAGACATCTAAAATCCAAAATTTATACCACCCAACCTGAATCCTTAGAAGATTTACGGAACCGCATTACTAATGAATCTCAACAAATTACACCAAATGTTCTTCACAATGTCCGAGAACACTTTGAACAGTTGTTGTACTATTGTATGGAGGTGAATGGCGGACATTTTCAACATTTAATAAGATAACATGTAAGTATTACTCAATAAAATTACATTTTTTAAAATGCAATTTCTCGGCGGCGCGTAGCTCAAATTTACATTTTACAAAAACGAAGCGCCATTTTAAAGAGAATTTAATGCCCTTTAAAAAGATGTATCACAACATACCCATTCCCATTTGAAAAAACAAGGGCAGTAGCCGCCCCCGCTAGGGAGGTTGAGGTTACAGGGATGAAATTAATAGTGGAACGTGTCCCCCTGAAAACAAACACAAGTTTCGTCCTGTAAGTACTTTTTATGGTTGCACCAGCAATTTAAAAATATTCTTAGGAAAATTACTCTTTGTGATTTAATTTTTTGTGAATTAAAAAATTTGGCAATTTCTTTAAAAACCTTTATGAAAAGGACTTTTCCATCATTGATACTATGCAGAAAACTTCTTTAATGGCTCCCGTGAAAGGTCTTGTTTTACTTGTCGCACTATCGGAATACCCATCCTCCAAGTCCAATAATTGTAAAAAAAGTCTGATAATTTTTTAAATAAATAATTAAATCCACGTGTCACTTGAAAGGAAAACAAACGATCATTAAATTTCGAAACTATATAGGTAATATGTCAGCTGACAGGCATCAGTTTCGTGTCCTATATACAAAACGCTCAAATATTTATCCGCTACTTAGGGTCCCAGCGTGAATTTATAAAATATTTACGTTACACGAATAGGAAAATGCTTCAGAAAGTTGCTTTGTGTTTCGGAATGTACTCGACAACTTGTGCGTTTTGTATTTTAGTGTTATTGATTTAATAATAAGTGTTCTCTAATCAAGGACGTTTATAGGCTGAAAACTTATAATATATTAACAAATCATTTAGAAAAAATAGGGTAAAAGGTAGGTGTTGTTGCTAACTCGTAACTTTCGTTTGCTTCAATCCAAATATTACAATAATAATAATAATTATAAAATCCACGTTGCAAAATATAATAGTATACAGGGTGTTATGGAAATGACTTATTATATTTAAACCGTCAAATCCTGAGATGAAAATAAATTGAAGAAAAATAACCGTAAAGGCCGCTTTTAATTATTAAGCGAAATATACACTTTATATGAAATCTCAAAATTTACGTGGCCGCTCCTGAGGACCTTCGCAATCAATAGTTTATTGAAGCAATCTCGAGGTTCAAAATAGGTTAGCGCATTATAGGCGGTGTTGTCATATTGCAACATAGAAAAACGTGTTCAGTTTTTGACAACAAGACGTCTTTGACACGCGTTATCACGTCTTTCTCAAAAGTTTTAGAAAAAAACTACAATTTTAAGGTACATACTCTCTTACCTTCGATCTTATTTTAAAATAATCCGTTTTATAATTAAATTCCGTAAAAAATAAAACACAACAAGTATGTTTTTCAACAGTTCACATCACAATATTTATTATTATGAATTATTTCACAACAGAAAAAAAATCGGGTACTGCTACAACTAACAAAACGTTTAAAATTCGTATGTGTCAAGCACGTGGAACCCTCGACAGCATCACTCCACCCCCGAGTCTCGAAACATATTGAAGCAACGATAGTGGCGCGCGGCCGGTATCCAAGCAAGGGCGAGACACGCGGTGTGATCTGACAACACGGTTAGTATATCCTAGTGACCCATATTGTTGCTAAGTGAATCTAGATGGAACGGCGCGACAGTATGTGGGTAAAAAGGGTTTTTACCTTAGTATTTAGATATTCGATTTTAAAAAAAAGTACTTAGACTTTTTCTAGGACACCCAAGTAGTCACCCATTTAAATATAATACGTCATTTCCATAACACCCTGTAGAAAACGCTCATTGTTAATAACCCTTCCCCCATACACCTAATAAACTCTCATATATAATCTAATGACCCGACCTTACCAGAACGCTTCCGCTTACATTGTACATGTGCCTTCAAGAAGCTTCCAAAAGGTTATGGATTGATCAATGAGACAATGGCTATTACAATTTATTAACACAGCTTGTCTGAAAAATCCAACCTTTTCATGCGATTTTTTTTTTGTAATTTTACTATTAAAAGTGTGTTTTAATGTTCTACTTTCGATTTCTAAAATAATTTTAAAAAATGTCCCATTGTTTTCTCGCGCTTAAGTGCCTGTAATTTAATTTTTATTTAAAAAAAAATTGTAACAACATTTTAAAAATTAAATTCCCAACCAAAATACTTTGGTAAATAAGATCACAAATACATTTACTGCACCTAGGTATGGAATACCTGTATGTGCATATTTTCTAAATCTAAGTTTTATTCCAATCACGTGAACATATTTAAAATAGAGAAATCACTTTAAACAGAGTAATCACTTAGAGCTACCAATAGATATTATGTAGAATCAAAGCAATTCTAGAAACACTTCTTCAGAATTACGGTAATATTCCCGAAACATTATCCATAAAACGCTTCTTATCTTTTATATTTTTTATATTAGTCGGTATAAGATTATATAGCTTGGGGCATTACTATTTGGACAATAGCTTATGTTAAATAATTGATTTATGTTCCCTTTGGTTTTATAATTATGAGATATATACAATTTCTGAAAATGATGGGTGGAATGAACAAAGTTGCAAACTGCAAGAATATACAAACCCTTAATATCTTGACTTTAAATTCTGTAATACTTTGAGTTGCTCTAGAAGAGTGTTATAGGCTCCGTGGAATAGAATAGTTGTTTCTCATTTGAACAAATTGCATAAATTGATAAAAATGCATTAGTTAGTATTTCGAATAAATTCAGTACAATCAAGTAAATGCTATTTATATTTTAAATTTTACGATGAATGCACGGAAAAATGATAGTAAATATTTTATTGTACCATGTCCTATAAAATGTAGTATTAATTACATCTTTCATTAATACTCCATAAAAGTATAGTTAGCAATTAAATACTAAAATATATTTTAAAGTTTAGAACTAAATGAAAGTGATTATTTATAACTCCAGTAGTTAAAATTACCAAGTTTAAATGAAGTGTTTTTAAAATGCTTTTTACAAGAATGAATAGCTTAAATCAGATGCAATCCCTGGATTTCACCGGATCATAACAGATGATAGGTGGAGAACTCATACAGCAAATATACCATCGTTCGAAGACGTCAAGCGACACAAGACGAAGTTATATTTTGGATGGATGGCCGCTTGGGAATATAATGTGCAATGTTTAAAATATAATAGTAAACTTTACAAAAATTTTTTAGGAAATTTCACAAAATATTTTATATAATTTTAGTATTACTAAAAATTTGGTTAAAATTATGCTATAATTTAATGGCATTTCTTAATAAAAGTTATTCCCGTTACATACAGGGTGGCCCATCGAAAACAGTCCAGCAAGGTTTAAGGCTGTGTACGTGAAAATTAAAAAAAAACCTCGGACTCGTAAACTTGTGTTTTCAGGGGGGGGCATGTTTCTCTATTAATTTCATCCCTGTAACCTCAACCCCCCTAGCGGGGGCGGCTACTGCCCTTGTATTTTCAAATGGGAATGGGTATGTTGTGATACATCTTTTTAAAGGGCATTAAATTCTCTTTAAAATGGCTCTTTGTTTTGTAAATTTGAGCTACGCGCCGCCGAGAAATTGCGTTTTAAAAAATGTAATTTTATTGAGTAATACTTACATGTGATCTTATTAAATGTTGAAAATGTCCGCCATTCACCTCCATACAATAGTTCAACAACTGTTCAAAGTGTCAAACCACTTTACCGAAGATAAAGTTGAATTGACTGATACTTATTACTTAAAAAAAAATTATTTACGCATAAACCTGTGTACTTGATAAGAGGTGCACTGAAATGTTTCAAATTCCGTTGCTTGGCGGCGTGTAGCTCAAATTTACAAAACGAGGCGCCATTTTAAAGAGAATTTAATGCCCTTTGAAAAGATGTATCACAACATACCCATTCCCATTTGAAAAAACAAGGGCAGTAGCCGCCCCCGCTAGGGGGGTTGAGGTTACAGGGATGAAATTAATAGTGAAACGTGTCCCCCTCAAAAGTTTACGGGTCCGAGGTTTTTTTTTAATTTTCACGTACACAGCCGTAAACCTTGCTGGACTGTTTTCGATGGGCCACCTTGTATATAGCCATAAATTACGGGTCGTAGTATTATTTTTATAGTAAATTTAACTAAGTTCTTCTTTCCGTATAATGCCGAAGTTAAAATTTTATTTTGTCCATATGGAATTAAGAGGATTTTGTAACGAAATTTACATCGCAACATCGCTATATAACTGGAAATGTCATTTTGACCTCTACCTGCATTTGGGAGTCACTAGGTACATATTATATTAATGGTTTTATTTTTTTATTATATGTTTTTCTATAAATAATTTGGTTGTCAGTTGCGTGAAGCCCTACCTGATGTCTCTTTCTTATCTTTCCGTGTTTTTACCCTCATCGTTTCGGACGACATGTGTTCGATCGGTCGTCAACCGGAAATATCCGACAAATGCATCGGTGAGCACACCTTTCCGCCTTTGTTGCCGTTTCTCAGGAAAAATCAGTAAATTAGTTTTAAAACACTGGTGGATTTTATTTTAACAAAACCTTGTGTATACAGGGTGTTCCTTAATGGCGTGCTAACATATACATATATGTCCGCAACGACCTAAATATTTTGCTACATGGTATTAAATTTTTCTTTTAAATCGTTAATTTTTGATATCTTCGAAACTATTTTAGTTATAATTTTGTTAAACCATCTATTTTAGTTAGAAAATTTCCTCCGTGTCACCTGATATTTAAAAAAACACACCACTGTCATATTTCCATGTGGATGTTTTTCTGATTATCCAGGTCAATTCTACATGAAAACGATTTCTCCCGATTTTCTCGTCAGACACATCCGTTCTTGTAAAAGAATGAAATTCAATTTCTCATTATTTTGTTTTATAAACATTGTTGTAAATTGCCACTTTGCCCACACTTAAACTTTTTCCAATTAAAATGGGTTTGTTTTATATTCTAATAAGACTATATACCAAAATTGGAAATAATATCTAAAGTACTTTCGGAGATATTAAAATATAACGATATAAAAAACATTTAAGCCGTTGGGGATATACACGATGTTGAAAAAGGTCGGTACCCCGGAATAACTCCGGTGCATCGCATTGCAGCGGAAAATATCTAGGGAAAAAGGTGTTTGGTTTTGAAGGAGGAGCGCGCGGGGGGGAGGGGAGAGGGGGGGGGGGGGGGTAGTTAAGATTTTCAAATGGAACCTCATATTTTTTATTGGCGTATCGTATTCTCCGACCAAAAATAAACATATTTTGTCCGAAAAATTTTTTTATTCGGGCCCATTCTTCACCAATAATCACCATGAGAAAGACAAAATCAGAACCGTGCGAAAATCAAGTTTTATCCCGGAAATACTCTTTTCTCTGTCTTGTACTAAAAAATGCCCGTGGAATAGAAACAACTTTTTACACGGGTATTTTTTAGTACAAGACAGAGAAAAAGAGTATTTCCGTGATGAAACTTAATTTTCGCACTGTTCTGATTTTGTCTTTCTCATGGTGATTATTGGTGAAGGATGGGCCCGAATAAAAACATTTTGCGGACAAAAGATGTTTATTTTTGGTCGGAGAACACGATACGCCAATAAAAAAATATGAGGTTCCATTTGAAAATCTTAACTTACCCAACCCGCGCCCGGGGAGGGGTGGTTTAAATTGAATGTGTTCGTCAACATATTGTGAGCGTGGCAAAAGGTATTGCAAAACAACTGCAAATAAAATTTTACTTTAACACCCTGGAACTTATTTACAGTTACACCTTGTATAATATAATATAATGAATAGCAAAAACTATTAATAGACACCTAGGTGTTATTTATTATTATATTTATTTATTATTTATTTATTTTTTTATTTTTTATTTATTTTTTTATTATTATTATTATTTTTATATTATATTATTTCGTATTTTTATTTATATTACCTATATTATGCTTCTATGTAACACACTTTAGTGAAACATGCTCACAATCCTTAATAATTCAGTGAGTTACTGAAAAAGTAGTGAAAACTTTTCTGTATTCCGGTAAACATACTGATCACACTTTTTGCTAAAAGTTTTTATATTTTTTATTGATTTTATAATATCTGGGAGTAAATTAAATGATTTTGATGCTCAGCAATCCATAAACTTTTTATTGGCAGTTGTTAAATTTTTTGGTAATTTAAATTTGTTATTAGATTTATCCATTGTTTCGATAGTGTGATCTACATAGTTTCGATTGTTCTTACACCGATAAACAAAATTACATATACAGCCAATGTAGTATACAGTTCTGATATTCACAGTATCCTCCGAAAATAATAAATTAGTTGGAAATCTTTTATTCCTTTTGAATATAATTTTAAAATATATTTTTGTGTTCTATTTATCTTATTAAGTACTGTGCCATAGACACCACCCCAAGCAATTCTTCGGTATCGTATTAGCGAATCCACAAATGCTTTATAAATTATCACCAATGTTTTCTTCATTCAGGAGTTCTGTTAATATATAAAATTTGTGTATGAGTCTACGTATCTTATTAGAAACATAGTTAATACGTGGACTCCACTTCATAAACTGGTCAACCAGCACACCAATATATTTTGTGTGGGTTACTTCAGCAATTAAAAAGCTATAAAATACTTGGTATCTTTAATTTGTAATGTTATAGTTCTATATACTCCTTCTGACTTTATAGAGAATATTTAATTAAAACTAATAATTAACTCAAATAGACAATTCCATCAAGGGAAATATTATTCTATCGCTCTAACTTTTCGCTAACTCATCTAAGTAGAATTAGATGTGGAAGCAGTGTCAATAGTTATTCCCAAAACTTAGATTATTTATATAACAAATCGTATTATTAACTTAAAGACTTGAAATTGAAATAATTTAGTACTCTTGTTTGAAATGATCGAATTAAATATTTATTTACCCAGCAACGACATCGGATAAAATTATAGCCACAATTATTATTGACCTGGTTGAAACCACCATCAGATCTAGAAACTACAATTAATTCACCGTTTGCAGTAGAGATGCATATGTCGGCGTCAATTAGTGAAATCCATCATTACCAGAAAGTCTAGTCATTTCACGCATTGCCGGCAAATAGTGTAACTCTAACGATTGGTACACCGTTTGCCTAAGAGTATCAGGCATTCCCTGTAATGACGGAATTCTTTCAGTCAAACGCTGGACTTAACTAAATGATTTAAGTTACCCTGTTTGCCGGTTTTAGTCGAACGCTGTAATTGTTTTTAAGATCTGGTTAGTGATTTTTTTTTTTGAAAATAAATGTCGAAGCATTCAGAATTGTTTTAAAGTTAGATCATTATTACTTCAATCAAAGTAAGAAAAAACCTTGGACTATTACGGAATTGACGGAGGTAAAAAAATTCTTCAGGATTTCAAACATAACCTCAAAACACTGACCTAATTACAATGATTGACTAAAACCGGAAAATAGGGTAACTTAAATCATTTAGTTAAGTACAGCGTTTGACTGTATTTACATCAAATATCAAGTTATATACCAAAAAGCCTTACAGAATAATTTTAATGTACCTATAAGGTAAAAAATATATAAAATATCTATCTATAATTTGGGTTGTAAGAATATTCTTACAGTGTAATATTATAACTCTCGTTCTGATTCTTGTACTACTTTTTTATTAATATAAATGTATTTACATAAATTCGTAACGGCATTCAAACATAACCTCAAAACACTGGCCTAATTACAATGATTGACTAAAACCGGAAAATAGGCTAACTTAAATCATTTAGTTAAGTACAGCGGTGGACTGTATTTACATCAAATATCAAGTTATATACCAAAAACCTTACAGAATAATTTTAATGTACCTATAAGGTAAAAAATATATAAAATATCTATCTATAATTTGGGTTGTAAGAATATTCTTACAGTGTAATATTATAACTCTCGTTCTGATTCTTGTACTACTTTTTTATTAATATAAATGTATTTACATAAATTCGTAACGGCATTCAAACATAACCTCAAAACACTGGCCTAATTACAATGATTGACTAAAACCGGAAAATAGGGTAACTTAAATCATTTAGTTAAGTACAGCGGTGGACTGTATTTACATCAAATATCAAGTTATATACCAAAAACCTTACAGAATAATTTTAATGTACCTATAAGGTAAAAAATATATAAAATATCTATCTATAATTTGGGTTGTAAGAATATTCTTACAGTGTAATATTATAACTCTCGTTCTGATTCTTGTACTACTTTTTTATTAATATAAATGTATTTACATAAATTCGTAACGGCATTCAAACATAACCTCAAAACACTGGCCTAATTACAATGATTGACTAAAACCGGAAAATAGGGTAACTTAAATCATTTAGTTAAGTACAGCGGTGGACTGTATTTACATCAAATATCAAGTTATATACCAAAAACCTTACAGAATAATTTTAATGTACCTATAAGGTAAAAAATATATAAAATATCTATCTATAATTTGGGTTGTAAGAATATTCTTACAGTGTAATATTATAGCTCTCGTTCTGATTCTTGTACTACTTTTTTATTAATATAAATGTATTTACATAAATTCGTAACGGCATATACAAAACATCAACTACCAAATTATACGACAAAAAACCCTTACAGAAAAATTTTAATGTACCTATAATGTAAAGAATATATAAAACAATTCTATAAATTGATTGTAAGAATATTCTTACAATGTAATATTATAGTTCTCATTCTGATTCTTGTACGACTTTTTTATTAATATAAAATATGTATCTACATAAATTTGTAACGGCATTTACAAAACATCAACTACCAAATTATACGGCAAAAACCTTAAAGAACAATTTTAATGGACCTATAATGTAAAAAATATATAAAACAGTTCTATAATTTGATTGTAAGAATATTCTTACAGTGTGATATTATAGCTCTCGCTCTGATTCTTGTTCGACTTTTTTATGAATATAACTGTATCTATATAAAGTTGTTACAGCATTTATAAAGCCTCAATCCAATTATACGGCAAAAATCTTACAGAACAATTTTAATGGACCTATAAAGTAAAAAATATATAAAATAGTTCTATAATTTGATTGTAAGAATATTCTTACAGTGTAATATTATAGTCGTTCTGATTCTTGAACGACTTTTTTATAGATATAAATTTGTAACAGCATTTACAAAACATCAGTTACTAAATTATACGGCAAGAAACTTTACAGAACAATTTTAATCTATATATGGTAAAAAATATATAAAACAGTTCTACAATTTGGTTGTAAGGACATACTTACAGTGTAACATTATAGCTATTTGGCCTCAGAAGCCGAAATGTATCGCGGGAGAGTTCAACAAATTTCCAAATCGAGAACTTTTGATAACTGCCATAAATTATAAATATCTCTTAACTAAATCTTATAAGGGAAGATTGCTAGATAGAAACTTTACTTAATTGCTTAATTTAAGCTAAAATTTAAGGATCAAGAAACTAGTTCAAGGAAAGACATTTGCTTCAATATAGCGATATTGGTATTACTATAGAGACCGGATAAAATAGCACAAAAAAATTGAAAAAAGTGATTAAAAAAGTATTAAATAAGCAAATTAAGCAAAAATGAATCTATAAGCCAATGAGAAAAAAGTTAAAATAAATTTTTATGATAATAATTAAGTACAATTTTTTTTATGATTTATATGCTGCTATTGTTTCTGTCCGTTAGAATATTTTTGTACGTAGAAAAACTACGATCTAGATCTACACTGGTTATTTATTGGTGCATAATATTTAAATTTCGATATAATTACTGGATTTATTTCAAAATCGGAATCTTACCCACCACTCAAAATGGTAGATATTTTTTTGCAATATTTGGAATCCTTTATCCTTTGAGATAGTCTGAACCAATTTTTCTTTCATTGGATGACTAATAGATCCTAGAATACCAAAATTTTTAATAACATTCACGGATTGCTGACGGAAGCTGTTGTTTTCTAAAAACTTAATACTCTGACTTTAAATTTAAAATAACTTTTAATGGAAGCCAAATTGTGTGCAAGTTCGGGTATTTCTAAGACTTCCTGACATTCTTCAATTGATTTGCTTCTTGCGCCTTCACAAGTGTCAAGCTCCTAAATTCTCTAAATTTATCGGCATAGTTTCTGGGGGTAGATTAATAGTAGGGGTAGTAAATATTTTCTTGTCATATTTTATTAATTTATTGACCAACTAACTAAACATTAGTAGACATGGGATAACTCAAGACGAAACATCGGGGAATTACTTACTATACGGATTCTTCGTAGAATCGCGCGATAGTTGGCGGATATAATATGACCTGTTTCCCGTATAATGTTTTGTATTATTTTTAAATATTATATACAACGTGTCCAAGATAAGGAGGGCCAGTACAGCTCGGAAACCGTAAGAGATAGGAAGTCGGTTAAATGGAGGTAAAGTGGCGCATTTATGTGCCTAATAATATGCTGTTTAGAAAGTTTTAAAATTCCGAGTAGTTCCGGAGATATCCGGAAAAAAACGAAATTCTGAAAAATCATTTTTTTGTTTTTCTGGTTTTTTTTTGATTGACAAACGAACAACGAAAAAAATAAGGAACTACATAATCAGGTGAACTCTAGTTCAAAGTAGAAAAGTTGTTGTACAAACAGTATTATATTATACAATAAGCCTTATATTATACAATACAGTAAATTATCATTATTTCATTGTTTATAAAAATGTAGGAATTTAATAAAATTATAATTAATGATGAAGATTTTTGCGTCTTGTGGATATTGTAGTCAATGCTGTGAATACGGAGATATCGAAAAAATTCTGATCAATTTACTAAATGGAAAGACAATGTCCGCTTTAGAAATGTATCACCAGTGTGCAAATAAAAGTGAAATATCTTAGTTCTTATTTTTAACAATATTTTATAAGTGCACCGAGCAGAAGAGCCTGAAAAGCAAGCCCGTCAAACGCCAAATCAAATAAAATGTTATATTTTATGTCAAAAATGTAAAAAAAATAAAAGTAACTAAATAATAGTAATGCCAACATAAACTGATCATAGTTCAGCTGAACTAAAGTTCAATTTATATTGAACAACGTAATATTGAATGAACGTAGTTCACAGGTTGATCGGCGTTCCGTTGAACCTAAGTTCGGAATTGCTTTATACAACCGGCCCTAAGTTTGCGTAATTTGTGTAGAAATTAAATAATCTCATGGTTGCTTATAAAATTGAGCAGTAAGCATAATGCTTAAAATCCGATTTCTAGTGATTACAAACGTTTATATGCAGACCTAGTATTATTTTAATAATGACGTATTTGAAAAGTTGCCGTTCCGAATAGAACATTTAGAAAATACACTTTTTAGTCGACGAATTTGAAAATTTAACTTCCAAAACATAAAGCTTAAACTGATACATAACTGTATTTTTTAATACGTAAAAAGCCCCGAGTCAGAACTTAGCTAGGGAATTATATTTTCCATTTTCACCTACGACTTTTCCTACACTCCACCTGGCAACGGCGCGCGACTATCCCTTAAAACAATACCCTCCACAGCAGGTTTTTCCCTATTCGCGCCCGCAGTTCGCGCCGGTTCACCCTAGAGTTCGCTCCGGAGTAGAGTCGTTTAGTCCGGTGCTATTCTCGCGTACTGAATGGTTTCCGTTTCCGGTGGAAAACATTAAAAATTTAGATCGACTATTGATACAGTTACATTATAGTATTTGCGGTACTGAACTTCGGAAGTATTAAGGTTGAGTGTTAGTGGAATGGATTGCGCTGATTTAAATCCTGAAGATGATGTAAGTGAGAATATTGTATTAATGTTGAGTGCTGATGCAAAATTATATTTTGTCATTAAAACTAGACCAATTAATAGAAGTCCCTAGTGAATGTTACCTCAAAATTTTTCATATTATTAGCTTTATCTATTTTATTTGTAAAATATATATCCGCAGGTTTTGTAGGATTCACAATATACAGGGTGTTCCTTAATGAGGTGCTAATATTTCAGGGTGCTATTCCTTAGGTCATTTTATAAAGGGTGTTAAATTTTTATTTTTTAAATGGTTATTTTTTAATATCTGCGAAAGTACTTTAGATATTATTTTCAATTTTGGTATGTGTTAATAGGATATAGAACCACAAATTTTAGTTAGAAAAGTTATTCAATTGTTCCATCAGTGGCGTCCCTGCAAACATGTCCTCTGATATTTTTTACAAAAAAGATATTACGCCACTGACATTTCCATGTGAATATTTTTTCTGATTAGCCTGGTCAATTCTACATGAAAACGGTCGCTTGAGTTTCACTAGTCAGGCGCACCGTTCTTGATTAAATTAATTAAATTCATATTGAAACTCATTATTATTAACATTGATAAAATAATTAATGATAAATTTTATTTTACAAAAATTATTGGAAACGGCCAGCATGCCTTTTAAGTGAAGGTGGCCATTTCCAACAATTTTTATAATACAAAATTTATCAGTAATTATTTTATCAATGTTGAGTTTCAAGTTTCAATATGATTTTAATTGATTTAATCAAGAACGGCGTCTGACGAGAAAAAATCAAGAGACCGTTTCCATGTAGAATTGACTAGGCTAATCAGAAAAATATCCACATGGAAAAATGTCAGTGGCGTACCATCTTTTTTGTAAAAAATATCAGAGGACATATTTACAGGAAGGCCACTGGTGGAACAATTGAATAACTTTTCTAACTAAAATTTGTGGTTTATATCCTATTAACACGTACCAGAATTGAAAATAATATCTAAATTACTTTCGGAGATATTAAAAAATATCCATTTAAAAAATAAAAATTCATCATCCTGTAGCAAAAAATTTAAGCCATATGAACTTTTCTTTATAAAATGACCTAAGCAATTACAGCCTGAAATATTAGCACGTCATTAAGGAACACCCTGTATAAAGTGATTCATGCCAATCATCCGTTAGGACTTTTCAAGAAATTACTAAATTAAGGTTGCCAGACGTCCAGCTTTAGCCGGGGATGTATTCCTTTTTGAGAATTCACTAACTCCGTCTGGTTGTTCTTCCCATCCGGCCTTTTCTAGCGACAGGTCAACCCTACAAATTTACCTTGCCAAGTCGTGATTAGTAAATTTATTTTTTGGGGAAATAAATGCGTTACTTTCGTTGGTTTTTGTCGTTTTATAAATCAGTATTTATATTTACGTTTTCTTTAGTTAATACTGATTGGCCAGAAAAAAATTAAAAGCACAAAAATTTTATGTTATATATTTGTTTAAATGCATTTTGAAACAATATTCGGATTTAAAAAAAAAATATCCTTTTTTTACAATTACAAATTGTTCATCTGGTAATCAACCCTATACTAAATACATTTTCCTAATATTTCCCGTGTTCACATTTTTCAATTTGCTCTTGTTAACTACCGGAAGGACATGGCTAATTTTTATAGTATTTTTAAATTGTATCTACTTCAGATTCAAATATATTCTGTATGACAAAGTCATACCTCTTAACTGAATGGTTTTTGGAAATATTGGCATTATTAAAATATGGCGTTTATTTCTATTTTTCGGAAAAACTTACAGATATCCAGTTAAGCCGGAAGTTATGCTTTTTAAAGAAATATCAAAATCCAATATACCTGATCTCTCTAAAATTTTTCAATCGCCAATACCTCAATAACTATTCAGATCGGACGTATGACCTGTTATACAAAATAGATTTACCATTTTAAATAAAATTCTAACTAACTACGTCCTTTAAAATATCAAAATTTGCAGCTACTTCCTGGATTAACGGAAGTGATAGGAAAACGTCAATATTAGTTAAGAAGAGAACATTAAACAATACCTGATAAATAAACTGGCCACCAGCCAGATAAAATCCGGAGGAGGAAGCATCAACCTCCCTATTCTCGTCCTAAAATTTGATTAAAATATGCCCAGCATATTTCCACACTTTATAATGTATATTTCTAGATTTTAATTTTTTTTTTTTATTATTCTGGCTAGCTAGAATCAACTTCAATCAAATTTTACCTTCTAATATCAATATTTTAATTAGTAATTTAGTTAGCTGCCCGGCGCTTCATCATTTTGAACATTTCTTCCTCTGAGAATTATTTCTCTTCTTTCTTGAAGGTATCTACGAACATTTAAAGATATTTAGATATAAACCGTCGTCCCCCCATCAGTAATAATAAAGTTTAATGGAAAAGTAATGACACAAAAGAAAATTTTGTTGTTTTCGGAATTTGGGGCTGAAGTTTTGCCGTATGTACGTGACGTGCATTTGATTACGGTATTACATCAGTTATGGGGTAGAGATTTGTTGCGTAATTTTTAAGACTCATTTAAAAGTATTTTACATAAAATATGCATAACATTTTTTTGTCGAGCGCAAGTGATAGACATGGCGTCAATCATGTAAAACACAATGACGTAGGTGCCCACTGAGAGATTATGTACGCGCTCTCTCTCGAAACATGTGCGTTTCTAGAGGGAGATCCTACATAACCTCTCCGTATAGTTCACGACCAAGACTGATGGCAGTGACATAGCAATCGAAACCATGGAAACCAATGCAAACCACCAATGCAAACACAGCATTTTGGCCGTTTCCATAGTTTCGACTGTTACATCACTGCCATCCGCTTTGGTAGCGAACATTGTATTTTACATGATTTAAATTGAAATTAATCGCCATGCTGGTCAATAAAAATTAAATCGTCGTCATACATATTATGTTACCGTAAAAACCCAATTTCAGTTAGAATCTTCCTAGGTAAAACTATTTTTAACTATCCTCCCCAGTCAATTCTAGATTTAACTAGCCAAAACTGAAATTGACTTATAATCTTAGTTAATACTGAAAATTTCATATTAGTTTAATTGAAAATCGCTTTTACTAGTTAATACTCGTTTTCACTAATGTAAATCAATTAAAACTGTAGTAGAATAGATTCAAAGTTACGGTTTCACTAGCTCTAGAAGATAAGACGGACTAGAATTAGCGATGGATGTTTTTTAATTCTAGTTAAATATAGCATTGACAAAAATATGTTCAGTCAAAACTAGAACTAACTGGGAATATTTGTTAAATATAGTTTGAACTAGTTAAATCTAAAATTGACTAGGGAGGACAGTTAAAACTAGTTTTCCCTAGAAAAATCGGGTTTAAACAAATATATTGCAAACTACAGATAGAAAAATGTACATTTTTAGCCTACTCAGCGAATACAAACAGTCTTTCTCACATCTTTCGGTCATTATTGCAGCATAGCCAAATTGACATATTTATCGCAATTTATCTTGCAAAATCCCAATTAATAATTTGTTATCTTGACAATTATAACTGATTTAAAGTTAATCCGCAATTCCTCTTAAAATAAATTTATTTCCCAATAATTTTACTGTGAAAAAGCTATGAAAGATTTTTTAAGCAATACTATTATATTAAAAGTATCAACCGAATCTTGAACTAATCTAACTGCACTCTGCGCTGTGCTGTGCGCTAGGTTTCGGACCCTTGAAATGTGAATGAATGTGTGATCTCAGGGATTGTTTATATATTTTGGTTGATTTGGGTTTTTTATGATTATTGGTGAAAAATCGTCTTTATTATAAAAAATCATAGTGCATTCGTGTGTAGTTTGTAAAAGAGTGGACCATTTAAATAAGGATTTATCTTTTCATCCGTAAGTATGGTTATGTTTTAATACTTAACCATCTAATATAACCAGACTTCAGCATTGTTGCCATTCAGCCAACAAACATGTAATTCTCTCTTCCACTCATTACTGATTTTCAATAACATTTCACACAATCGCAGCTTCACTTTCCAAGAGTTTTATGAATGGATTATGGGACCTTTGGGTTTAAACTAAATCGAACTTTTACGGTAACACATAGAAACGTATACGTAGACCAAACATCACTGCAGTATTGGTCCGTCTATCGCAGTGCCTTTTCCTCGATTTTTTTAAAAATTCGTTTCGTAATTTTAGGAATGCTCGTTGCAGCCATAACGAATAACCTTTTGTTCTTCTCTGCCATCAATGATATCAGTGAAGTGCCACATCAAAACTCGAAATTTTGTAGTTTCCTAGCTTACTATTTAAAAAAAATACTTTATTTGAATTGAATATTTGTTCGGGTTTGTTGTGACATTTAAATTTAAGATTCCGGGCGAAAAATGCCAAGCCCACTTGACAAGACTAGCATCTTGTAAGCGGCGAATAGATATGTTCTTGAAATAATAAAATTTTCTTCTATTCTGTCGTTACAGAACATTACAATATTTATTAAAGGCACCTTCTCATATAAATACTTAATAATATTTAGTATAATATATTACACTTTGTACTTTCTGTATTTCATCTTCATGATGATATTTGCAAAAATATTAAATAGTTAACATTTAAAGCCAATATGAAACATATATAATTCAGAATAAATTCTATTTGAATAACCAAATGTCGAAAATAAATAATGTAAATGAAGGGGAGTGTGCGTGTTTTACGACAATGTGGTTTAATTCCACTGTTTAATTGGCCAAATTAAAAATATGATCAGCTTTGGGTTTTTAATTAAATATACCGATTGCAATTTGTTGATCGAATTAATGAAAAAGGGGTACGAATTGTTGACTCTTTGTTATCTTTTTTCACTAGATTCAAAAACGTCATGCAGAATTAATATATTAAATTCTTAAAATATACAGGGTGTTCCAGAATATGTGGGCAATCTCCCGGGTTCAGATAGAACACTTAAAAATAACAGGAGAAGTTTTTAATTTTTCTTCCTACAGCTCCCCCTACGGAGATACGGGCCCATAACGGACGTCCCTGAAAATCGTTGATTTTTAAATAATTTTTTAAGTACTAGGTGTAATTTAATAATTTTTTAGTATAATGTTTACTAGATGAGTCTCCTTAAAATTCTTCCTTTCAAACACATTTGGCTTATTTAGTTTGACAGGGACGGGCTAGACGTAACACAAAAATGCTTTTTTTTACACCCTGTATGATGAAGGAATGACAATAACATTTTTTTTGGATACACTAAACCTTAAGCTGAAAAAAAAGTACTCTTGATCAATGTCGATAAAATAAACTGTTTTCGAAAAAAAAATATTTTTGTTCAAGATGGTTTTTCGTGTTTGTTGTTTTATGTTCATAAAATTCCCTTATTGTTGCTAGGGTATTGTTCAAATGTACCGATTTAAATGAGAATATTTATGCCAGTGTCAGTTTATGCTAGTGTCTTGAAATTTGCGAGTTTTCTCCTTTATCTCCTTAGTTACTAACTTAGTAATGGAATTTACGTTTACTGAATATGCCGACATGCGTTTAATGTATGAACAAAAATATTTTTTTTCGAAAACAGTTCATTTTATCGACATTGATCAAGAGTACGTTTTTTTCAGCTTAAGGTTTAGAGTATCCAATAAAAATATTATTGTCATTCATTCATCATACAGGGTGTAAAAAAAATCATTTTTGTGTTACGTCTAGTCCGTCCTTGTTAAAGTGAATAAACCAAATGTGTTTAGATGGCGAGTTTCAAGGAGACTCATCTAGTAAACATTATCCTAAAAAATTATTAAATTACACCTCGTACTTAAAAAATTATTTAAAAAACGACGATTTCCAGAGGCGTCCGTTATGGGCACATATCTCCGTAGGAAGAAACATTTATATGAACTTCTCCTGTTATTTTTAAGTGTTCTATCTGAACCCGGGAGATTGCCCACATATTCTGGGACACCCTGTATATTATACACATAAATAACAAGAATATCATTTAAAATTCGCAAAATCGTCGATACTTTCTTTATAATAATCAATTGTTACGAATTTAAAAAGATTTATCATCGTCAATGTTGGAAAATGCTTGGAAAAATTACTACATTCAAGAAAAACTATTTTACCGAAATTTCATGTGTAACATGATTTAATAGAACGCGCTTTTTTTGGAATAGAACGTAACATTTCGTGACTAGATTAAAACTTATTAGTTATCGATCGATCAGTGGATGAAATAAAAACCAATGTTTTTTAATAACTAGTCAGCAGAACTTTTACCTTATGTATAATTTATTATGTCCGATTGTCAGGTGTTGTCTATAATTTTAATATTTTAGTTAAAATCCCATTATTTTTTTCTGTTTAGTCCACGTAATGGAAACTACAGAAAGTGAAACAAGCGGGTCAAAACCCTCGATCCGTATAAAACCGTGTATATCGATCATTCCACCTGCCGTCAAATAAGAGGGTGAAATAGGGCATCAAAAACGCTTTATTACCGGAAGTTCATCGTGTTATCAGTAATTTTTTTTTTTGAAAATGCATTTTAAAAGCTTTAAGAATTAATACAATACTTTTTCGCAAGAAAGTACTCTTTCTTCGTGCTAGCAATCAAACTCGATTTGAGTCTAGAGCAAAAAATTGAAGTTAAGAATGCGGGAAGACCTGAACCCGAAATTAATTTAACGCAGACCACAAAGGGTATATCAAGGGACTTAAACATTAAAACCAATAAAAACATTTTTGCGAAGTTCTATGAATGGAGAAAGGCCCTAGCAATGTTATCTATTGAAGAACAACGTATTGAGGGTATTCCAAACTTTAATGAGGCTGTTATTGATAAATTTTCTACAATGAAGAACCGAAGCACTTAAAAAAACATTTCTTTTTTACTTGTGTAAAATTAAAAAAATTAATAAAAATAGGTTTTACCTAACCTACTTATTGCTTTGTTTCTTCCTACGTTTAAAACGCCGAAGAATATAATTATTTGGTCGTTACAGAAAAATAAAATTTTAAAAATAATTTCATGATATACTTGTGAACCCCCATCATAGGTCACCAGCCGCCACTGTGTAATGGTAATAATTACAACAAATAACCCTCATCTACGGTATGCTCTCTAATTGCTTTATGTCGCCATTAATTCATTTTTATAGATAAAACAGCTGATCATTACGCACATGCTTGTACCGCATGACAAGGCATTGCTTCCTTTAAACAGGTGTAAATAAAGGAACAACACCTGTTCATTTCAAATAACCTTTCTGTAAGTTAAAATATTGCTTCAACTTTTTGCCTTATCTACGTTGTTTAAAATATATATATTCGCAATAATCCTGAACAGATCCTGATCCTAGTGCATATACAAGATGTTATATGGGAATGATTTATATATTTAAACCTGTAAATCCTGAGATGGAATTAAATTTCAGTAAAATAACGATAAATGGCGCTTGAAGTTAATAATTGAGAAAATCCCCTCATCTCATTGTCCTGCAGCATTAGTAAACAGATCCCATATGATTAATTCAGAGATGTCAGTCGTAAGCGATGTTGCCAATTTTACCCGTCATTTTTCTCGTAAGTTAAAACTCTATAGAAAAAAATGCATGATACAATTTTATTAAGTTCTTATCTTGACGATTACTCCCTCCACGAGTTCAATAAAGATGACAACAAAAATTTTCTTTCTTGCCAACTTACATATCAAATGTCATCACATAGAAACAAAGTATTTCTGATACATGTTACACCTATTTATTAAGCAATATACACCTTAAACGGGTCAAATTGGTACTAACCCGTACCAATTCACAGAAACTTCACGTGGCCACGCGGATGATACTGGCTGGCTTGCTGAAGCTGGCGCATTCAATTTTCAATTGCGCCATCTCGACTTAGCGAGTGAAAGAAGGTCAAGGCACGCGTAGTATTATCACCAATGCAATACCATAATAGATTGACCTATATTACAGTAGTTAAGTTAAAAGAGACAAACAGACAAGCCCAAAAAGAACCATTTAAAAATAATGACACCATGACACCCTGTATACTATGTACATACATATATACTTCTGAGAAATCTCAGGGACACCATGTAAATATCTAAGCTTAAACAATCCTGGTTTGTAGCAATGTAAGTTTCTTAGTGCGAGAAGTATAATATCAACAATTTTTAAACAATATGCATTTTTGAAGGGCTTATTTTCTAATTAAGCAAAAAATACTTATTAAACAGGCTTATAAAAGCCGTATTAGAGTCGGCAATTTGTTCTCTTGCTTTTGCAATGGCAATTTAGCAACAAAAACATCCAATAACGCTGTGTTAATTTCATATGATAAATACCTTTTAAATTAGGTAACTACATAAAGAGGGTTAAATGAAATAGCGCATGTCATATATTATTTCATACTTCATTAATCTCGTGCAACCAAAACAGTGTCAATCAAGCTTAAACAAAATAATTTAATTTCCCCTCCGTTCTCATTTCCGGAAACCGGTACCCGTCGAATTGTTTATTTAAAAAAAAAGTAGATACATTTCGTCAGTTGGAAGTGGGAAGGGTGCAAACGCCATGTGCGTGTTTACGATACACCTGCCTCGACATGGCTCACATTAATCAGCCTTTTTACAGTCGCTGAATGTCGGAAAAAAGGGCTTACATATCAGGTTGAAATATATTAGGCCCAAATGGACACCGCGAGTCGGCATATAAATTTGCTGACTGATTCCAGGCTGGATATTTTGAGGTAATAATAATTTATTTGATTATTAATCCGATATTGTGCTGTTAAATATACCGTACCGTGATGTATCATATTTACGCGGCAGTAATTGGTATCAATCACAGTGATTGGTATCAATCACTTCATTTGATTGTGAACCAATTACTTGATTAAAAATTTTAATATAGGGAATTAATTTAAGTTTATTCGTGTTAGCTACGATTTAAAGATTCATACCGGATTTATCGTCGCATGCTTGCCAATTGTTATCACTCTTTTAACGCATTCTTCGAAACAAAAGTAAATTACAGAAACAAACTAGGTGTATTTTAATGAAGATGGTCAAACTAAGGAACAATACGTCGGAAACCCAGTAAGTGTTGTATACCAATGAACGTAGATTTCGGTCCTCTTTCATAATTCAAACAAAAAGATCCATGCCCGTATTTAAAAAAATTAAGTTGACGAAGGTGACCCAAGGACGAAACGTCGCATAACATATCTGATAACGCCATCTTGTGAAGAATAAAAAGTAGCAATGAGAAGGTGAAATTTATTTTTGGACATCTCTTCGAACAAAGCCAGTAAAACCTAAAAACCGTAACGCAAAATTTTAGTTTTGTTCAAATATTTTGAAAGCCGCCGTATTCATTTTTGATTTTTTTGCGGCATATTATTAGGGCCATAAAACTTTGCCCCAATTTAACCGACTTCGTATCTTACCGTTACTGAAATCCCAATGATAAAAGCCGAATTTGTAACACCCTGTATATTTTAAAAATAGTATTTCTTCCTAAAATATAAAATAAGAAAATGTGCACATACACTTAGGGTAATCCGTTAATACACTAAACACATACTTAGTAACCAGTTATTTCCATAAAATGTTGATTTTTTATTATTGCATAAACAAGTCGTACCATGAACAAAACAACGTGAAAATACTGAAAAATGACCCAGAAATTTAAATATTTATCGCATTATATTCTGCAATATGAAATATTGGATTATTGTAGCCCAATTTTTTTCATAGCTTCTAATTTCCATATTTGGGGGTGATAAAACCGTTAAACAAAGTTGAATAAAATTGTTTGTTCGGGGCAATTTATATAGGAATAAAATATATATATAAAATTTAATTAAATAAATGTTAGATAGTTAGATAATAATTCCCTTATTACAGTTCTTTACTATTATAAATACTTTAAATGGAAAAGTCTAGAGGTCAACCATTTAAAGTCTCTATACTATTTTCTATACGTTATACCATGTTTGAGATATTAAAGAATGACAATATGACGTTTGCTCCGATTTGACACACTACAACTTGGAAGAAAAAACGCCCTACTTATGCCTGTCTCAACCGGGTTGCCTCGTACAATTGAGAATTATGGTTCGATGCCAACGTTAAATCCAAGGGCCCATCAGTAATACGCTAAACTAAAAAGGAAAAGATTTGGCCGAGAACTGGAAAATGGGTTCATGGATTTTTTTAAACAAACCAAAGTTATTTGATGCGGTTAAATAAAAGTACGCGATAAAAATAACTTTACTATAAAAATAGTAAAACTAACCATAATTTATGGCTCTATATGTTGGAATAACTTTTATTAAGAACTGCCATAAAATTGTAGCAAAATTTTAACAAACATTTTTAGTAAAAATTACAGAAATATTTAATAAACCATTTTAAAGTTCCCCACTTGTTCTCCCAACGAAGAACGAGTTACGATTGATCCGTTGCATCTGATTTAAGCACTTCATTCTTGTAAAAAAGCATTTATACAACACTTTTTTACTACTGGAGTTAGAAATAAATTATTTTCACAGCATATTTTACTGGATTTTACTAAAGGCCCGGCAGAATCCTTATGGAAAATGGGTACCGGTCAAATTGTCCCAAACTTTCCTCACTGATAGGATTCGGTGAGTACATAAAAAGTGTCCATGGGCGCCCAGCGTAAAAAACTCCTTGTCGAGAGATATATTCGTCCGAAACTAGGTTTTTTTTTCGCTGCCTAGTGTCCTGCAATAGTGTGTCAGGCTTCCATAGCTCCTATACGAATTAACTTAGATATTTCATTCATATACCGATATATACTATATTATAGCGTGCATTTCAGGAAAATATTTTTAAATATACAGGGTGGCCCAAAAATTTGTGGTAATATAATCCTGTATTTTTTTAAATGGGACACCCAGTATTTTATTACATAATTAGGTTCTAATTAGTGTCCTTTATAATTGCTTAAAGTTTTATTTCATTTGGTTATGTAGTTTAAGAGTGATAAATTAAAAACTAAAAAAAGAGTATTAGAAAAAGAGAAGTAGGAGTCTTAGAAATAAGGAAACTGTAGTGCATATGAGGGAGATTCAACTTTCAAAGTTGCTCAAGAGTTCTTTTATAGTTCATTTTAGATACACTTTTCATTTGTAGAAGTTGTTTAGAATTAAGAGTTATGTCACGCATATCAAGTCACGGCCTTCAATGCAAAATTTTTTTAAAAATACTTATTTTCTTGTCTTAAGGCCCCAATAGACTCTTCGTTCTGAGTATCTGAAAGTGTCTCATCTGGATACTTGATGTTGTGCTGATGTCGGGTTTGTTCGAAACCACACGACGCTCGTGATATGGATGTACCTACGCTTCTCGCTCCCGATTGACAGATACAATAATAACCAGTAATTTTATTTCTAGCGACGACATCATAACCAAATGAAATAAAACGTTAGGCAATTATAGAGGATACTAATAAGAACCTAATTATGTAATAAAATACTGGGTGTTCCATTTAAAAAAATACAGCATTATATTACCACACATTTTTGAGCCATCCTGTATATTTAAAAATATTTTCCTGAAATGCACCCTATAATACAGTATAAATCGGCATTTGAATACATTTGTTAATTCGTATAGGAGCTATGGAAGCCTGACACACTATTGCAGGACCCTGTATATGATTGCAGAACACTAGGCAGCGCAAACAAACCTAAGATATCTCTCGACAGGGAGTTTTTTACGTTAGGCGCCCATGGTCACTTTTTATCTACTCACCGAATCCTATCACTGAGGACCGGGACCCATTTTCCATAAGGATTCTGCGGGGTCCTTTATCAAAAATCCTACGTTTTTTTCATATGGTTATAGTTGTTGCAGAATTATACCGTTGACTCTTACTGCCATAAATAAACTACCTGATTAAACCCTATTGTATACGCATGAACCTCTTCAAATCTCAATAAATGGGATCAGGGCCGGCTTGAAAATGTATACCACACCACATGATTTATTTTTATAATTTAAAATACATAGATAGGTATTTTTAGTTTTAGGTACCTATAATAAATGTAAAATAATGATAACAATTAATGATAATTGAAAATAATATAATTTAAAAGTATAACAAGAACAATAAAAATTAATTAAATTCTATGAAACTATTGAGAATTTATTCAAAATTTAACGCTGTATCACTATCATTATCTTCATCTAAGCCTAAACTTATAATTAAGGGTTGAACATTTGTAATCATACAATTGTAAGAAAAGTTGTAAATGTTGAGATTCCATTAATGTTTGTCTTTTATCAATGCTTCGGTATTTAAAACCCATTTTACGCAATATTTTCCTAAGGCTTGAAAGGCTACAAGAGATATTTGTTTCGTCTTTAATCAGCCTCTCTTTGAGGGAAATCAAAGTGGGTACAGTTTGTGCCTCATACATTTGGTAAATATTTCATCTTAATAAATCCATGTCATTTTCGTCAATGCTTCTAAATGTGCCAGAATCACTGCGATTAACAAGTTTAAGTACTATGTCTCTTACCGAAGATAAAGGAGTTTTTGTCAAAGTAGACTCTGCTAAAGCATCCATCGAATTAACATGTCTACTCAACAACGATTGATACACATTTTTAATTATTAGTTTGGCATCGGTAGGTAAATGCTTTCTTTTAAAAATGACACTTGAAGATGCCCCCCTATCAGCACAATTCCAAGGACGCCACATTCTAACTAATAAGCCTAACTAAAAAATACTCGCCGGAAAACAACAAAAGATTAAAATTATTAAAAATCACTTTGTATATATATATATGCATCAGGCATAGGCATACCATGTTTGAGATATTAAAGAATGACAATATGACGTTTGCTCCGATTTGACACACTACAACTTGGAAGAAAAAACGCCCTACTTATGCCTGTCTCAACCGGGTTGCCTCGTACAATTGAGAATTATGGTTCGATGCCAACGTTAAATCCAAGGGCCCATCAGTAATACGCTAAACTAAAAAGGAAAAGATTTGGCCGAGAACTGGAAAATGGGTTCATGGATTTTTTTAAACAAACCAAAGTTATTTGATGCGGTTAAATAAAAGTACGCGATAAAAATAACTTTACTATAAAAATAGTAAAACTAACCATAATTTATGGCTCTATATGTTGGAATAACTTTTATTAAGAACTGCCATAAAATTGTAGCAAAATTTTAACAAACATTTTTAGTAAAAATTACAGAAATATTTAATAAACCATTTTAAAGTTCCCCACTTGTTCTCCCAACGAAGAACGAGTTACGATTGATCCGTTGCATCTGATTTAAGCACTTCATTCTTGTAAAAAAGCATTTATACAACACTTTTTTACTACTGGAGTTAGAAATAAATTATTTTCACAGCATATTTTACTGGATTTTACTAAAGGCCCGGCAGAATCCTTATGGAAAATGGGTACCGGTCAAATTGTCCCAAACTTTCCTCACTGATAGGATTCGGTGAGTACATAAAAAGTGTCCATGGGCGCCCAGCGTAAAAAACTCCTTGTCGAGAGATATATTCGTCCGAAACTAGGTTTTTTTTTCGCTGCCTAGTGTCCTGCAATAGTGTGTCAGGCTTCCATAGCTCCTATACGAATTAACTTAGATATTTCATTCATATACCGATATATACTATATTATAGCGTGCATTTCAGGAAAATATTTTTAAATATACAGGGTGGCCCAAAAATTTGTGGTAATATAATCCTGTATTTTTTTAAATGGGACACCCAGTATTTTATTACATAATTAGGTTCTAATTAGTGTCCTTTATAATTGCTTAAAGTTTTATTTCATTTGGTTATGTAGTTTAAGAGTGATAAATTAAAAACTAAAAAAAGAGTATTAGAAAAAGAGAAGTAGGAGTCTTAGAAATAAGGAAACTGTAGTGCATATGAGGGAGATTCAACTTTCAAAGTTGCTCAAGAGTTCTTTTATAGTTCATTTTAGATACACTTTTCATTTGTAGAAGTTGTTTAGAATTAAGAGTTATGTCACGCATATCAAGTCACGGCCTTCAATGCAAAATTTTTTTAAAAATACTTATTTTCTTGTCTTAAGGCCCCAATAGACTCTTCGTTCTGAGTATCTGAAAGTGTCTCATCTGGATACTTGATGTTGTGCTGATGTCGGGTTTGTTCGAAACCACACGACGCTCGTGATATGGATGTACCTACGCTTCTCGCTCCCGATTGACAGATACAATAATAACCAGTAATTTTATTTCTAGCGACGACATCATAACCAAATGAAATAAAACGTTAGGCAATTATAGAGGATACTAATAAGAACCTAATTATGTAATAAAATACTGGGTGTTCCATTTAAAAAAATACAGCATTATATTACCACACATTTTTGAGCCATCCTGTATATTTAAAAATATTTTCCTGAAATGCACCCTATAATACAGTATAAATCGGCATTTGAATACATTTGTTAATTCGTATAGGAGCTATGGAAGCCTGACACACTATTGCAGGACCCTGTATATGATTGCAGAACACTAGGCAGCGCAAACAAACCTAAGATATCTCTCGACAGGGAGTTTTTTACGTTAGGCGCCCATGGTCACTTTTTATCTACTCACCGAATCCTATCACTGAGGACCGGGACCCATTTTCCATAAGGATTCTGCGGGGTCCTTTATCAAAAATCCTACGTTTTTTTCATATGGTTATAGTTGTTGCAGAATTATACCGTTGACTCTTACTGCCATAAATAAACTACCTGATTAAACCCTATTGTATACGCATGAACCTCTTCAAATCTCAATAAATGGGATCAGGGCCGGCTTGAAAATGTATACCACACCACATGATTTATTTTTATAATTTAAAATACATAGATAGGTATTTTTAGTTTTAGGTACCTATAATAAATGTAAAATAATGATAACAATTAATGATAATTGAAAATAATATAATTTAAAAGTATAACAAGAACAATAAAAATTAATTAAATTCTATGAAACTATTGAGAATTTATTCAAAATTTAACGCTGTATCACTATCATTATCTTCATCTAAGCCTAAACTTATAATTAAGGGTTGAACATTTGTAATCATACAATTGTAAGAAAAGTTGTAAATGTTGAGATTCCATTAATGTTTGTCTTTTATCAATGCTTCGGTATTTAAAACCCATTTTACGCAATATTTTCCTAAGGCTTGAAAGGCTACAAGAGATATTTGTTTCGTCTTTAATCAGCCTCTCTTTGAGGGAAATCAAAGTGGGTACAGTTTGTGCCTCATACATTTGGTAAATATTTCATCTTAATAAATCCATGTCATTTTCGTCAATGCTTCTAAATGTGCCAGAATCACTGCGATTAACAAGTTTAAGTACTATGTCTCTTACCGAAGATAAAGGAGTTTTTGTCAAAGTAGACTCTGCTAAAGCATCCATCGAATTAACATGTCTACTCAACAACGATTGATACACATTTTTAATTATTAGTTTGGCATCGGTAGGTAAATGCTTTCTTTTAAAAATGACACTTGAAGATGCCCCCCTATCAGCACAATTCCAAGGACGCCACATTCTAACTAATAAGCCTAACTAAAAAATACTCGCCGGAAAACAACAAAAGATTAAAATTATTAAAAATCACTTTGTATATATATATATGCATCAGGCATAGGTATATATAAATTGAATTTGTATACCTGGTCCGGCTCTGCTCGAAAAGGTTTTAAAATTTGGGATTTCCTTATTTATTTTATGGTCCAAGTGATAATGAGGTTTTATTGCAGTCAAAAGATCAACGGTATAATTCTGCAAAAACTACACAATATTATTTTGGTACAAATTACTAATAAAAAATATAATTAATACAATATTTTATAGGAAATTTTACAATAAAATCTTTACTATAATTATTTTACTGTCGTCTTTTTTCCGTGTAGCTGAATTAATCAACAATCAGTTTGTTACCGATGCCGATAACCTTCCCCTACGATTTTGTGACTTTCCAAAGGTCAAATTTTAAAAATGCATGTTCACTAATGATTTATAATTGATGTTTTTTATTTTAATTGCAGGTGCGGACATTATTCGTAAGTGGCCTTCCGATGGATGCCAAGCCTCGGGAATTATACCTTTTGTTCAGGGCATACGAGGTAAGCTTGATTTTTTTTGTATTTTATAATGTATATAAATGGCGAGTCAAAAAAGTGACCGCATTATTCTTTAGATTATTGTATTTATCGAGGCACCCGTTCGGAATTTTTCATCCAATAATCGGTGTCAGTGCTGGCAGACCTATCTTTCTTCGATAGATTTTCTTCAAATCTATAACTATCTCCTTTGCGTACACAATTAGTACACATGCTGCCTTTGTGACTAATCAAGAATTCGTCATCCATTCTGTGGGAAACAGCGCGATCGTAACTACCGGTTTCCCGAATAATAAAAATCGATCGGGAAAATGAATGTATACTCGGCCGCGGCCTAAATAGCTGCGTAAGTGTATGGCCACCACGACGAACGGCACAGCGCCCTCGCTTATAGCCTGGTAACATAGCTCCGCACAGTAATGTCCACAACGGCGCACCGACCCTCGCTCATTGCCATGCCTGTCGATCAGTTTGTCTCTCGACATCGAGATATAAACATGGACTGTGCGTTGTCATCGTCTTCCGATGAAGAAGATATTATTTTAGACGCTAATATAACCCAGTGGTATATGTTTAAACAGAAATCAAGATTACCAGTGCATCCTATTAACGCAAAGCGAAGATTATATGGAGAATTTTATCACCTTTATAAAGATCTAAGGCAAGATCCTCAACGCTTTTGTGAATATATGAGAATGCATATAAATACTAGATTTTTGTTTAAGCATATAAGTACCACTTTGTTATATTAGAGTCTAAACAAAATCTTCTTCATCGGAAGATGACAACGCACAGTCCATATTTATATCTCGATCTCGAGGGACTACTATGCGAAGCTCAAGCGAGGCTGTGCGGTGCTATGGCACAAGGTTATGGGCGAGGGGCGGTGCGCCGTTGTGGACACAGGCTAACGCCGTAGGTCACAATCTGGATACAATTGCGTAACAAAAATTTGCTTGTGTGCTGGGGACTTAACATGAAACTTTGTTATTTGTTTAAATAAATTTATATGCAAATGATGCAACACAAATTGGTACAATCGAATTTTAATGTTTTGTTGTTCATGCATTGATGGCATTTGTATAAACGATATTTAATTAAAGTAATACAACGTACTCAACCTAAAATGCGAGCTTTTAAGAGGATTAAATGCCTGGCGACACTGCTTGAAGCTTCAAATACAGCTACTTGTTGCTTCTGCAATGGTTTTAACAATGTTTTTGATTGTAAAAAATTAAAAACAATTTAATTAGATAAAGTCCAGCAAAAATTTATATATGTTTAAGTAATTATTAATACTTATATGTCATTGGTAATTAGTCCCTGTGAGTAATGATTCATTTTATCAATCACATCAAAGCAACCCGAAAAATATATTTTTTTTTGAAAAATATATTTTTATTTTATTTAAATGAACGAACCAAAAGTATTAATTATTATGGTAATGATTAAAATTAACTAAACGTACAATTTACATCCAAACAACAACATACAACATAGAAATGTGGGCAGCAAAACTTTTTCTTCTTTTCCATAGAATCCTCTATACAGGGTGTCTGGGAAAATGTGCGAAATCTCCCGGATATGAAGAAAATAAGTGAAAAGAGTACTACAAATTCATATAAACTTTTTTCGTATAGGCCTTCTCTTCGGACATATTGGCTCCCAAAGAGCTCCAATGGAATCGAGTGTTTTACACATAATTTTTGAACCACCAGGTATATTTCATTTTTTTTAATATTATTTATATCACGTAAGTCTCTTCAAATTACTATCCAAGAAAGTATTGTGAATTACTCACAGCTGCAGGGACGGATTAGTTGTGACGCTGATGGTCCCTTTTTTTTAACGCCCTGTATGATAAGAACTTTAGACAACAGTTTTTACATACCTTTAGCTATTAACTAAGAATGAAGTACTCTTCATTCATGTCGCTAATCCTAACCGTTTATGAAAAAATGTAATTTTATTTACGCTGAGTCCCCTAACTTCTCATTGTTAAAAATGAAAAAGCTCAATTTTGAAGGTTCCTCATTTGATCGGAACAAAGATGTATCTCTTATTGAAATATTCCAAATACATGTTGTATATGAAATGCCGTTTTTCGAAAACGGTTAGGATTAGCGGCATGAATGAAGAAGTACTTAATTTTTAGTCAATAGTTAAAGTTAGGTAAAAACCGTTGGCCAAAGATCTTATCATACAGTGTGTTAAAAAAAAGATACCATGAGTGTAAACGCTAGTCCGTCCCTGCAGCTTTGGGTAATTAACAACACTTTCTTGGATAGAAATTTGAAGGGTCTTTCCTGGTATCCATCATATTAAAAAAAAATTGTTAATATACCTGGTGGTTTAATATAATAATTATGTGTAAAAAAAACTTGATTCCATTGGAGCTCTTTGGAAGCCCATATCTCCGAAGAGGAGGCCTATACGAAAAAAGTTTATATGAACTTGTAGTACTCTTTTCACTTGTTTTCTTCATATCCTGGAGATTTCCCACATTTTTCCCGGGCACTCTGTATATCCCTCCGCTACAGAGCTTCCTTCCCCCGTGACGCCTTAGATATGTTAAGCTGACACCGGAAGTAGCAGTGTCGCTGAGTGTCTCGAAGCTTTGTACTTCTGATAAAAAATTAAATTAGTTGGTATTTTTTCCCAAAGCAATACATTTTCTAACTATGTATATTTTTGTGCTGGAAATCGTTATGTTAAGCATATTTTCCTTCTGTTCGATGTCTTTTTGCGTTAAATAAGTCAATTTATTTCTCCGACAGGCACCTTGGAGTTCAATAATCACAGCGTCATCAAGTATACGTTATCTGAAACTTCAGCAAGTAAATTTTCTATTTCATATTTTTTGAAAATTTTTGACTTTTTTTCTAGAATCGGAACAGCTTTTCCCTTTAAGGCGGCTGCTTTTTTTTCGTACTGACATATGTCGTCGATTGTCTTTAATTTTTGCCGTCAGGATCGACAACTTTGACCAAATGGTGGACGTTTGGTAGGTTTTGGATCACTTCACAAAATAGGCCAAAAACACTTCTTCTTTGATGCATTTCATTTTATTTTTTGATTGCACCATTTCCAAATAAATTTATACTCCTTCTCGTATTTTTCTTTTGATTTATCAGACATCAGCTCCAGATTGGCGGCATTGTCACCTTCCAAAATTTCTTGTTGACTTTCAAAATCGTCGGTTTTCATCATTTTTGCACAATGAAACTTGCAATGCCTAAATGCCAAAGTTTCTTTTCAAGCAGTAGTGCGTGAAAAGTAGGTACTACTTTTCACAAGAAAATGCGGGGGTTTGTTAGGGTAATATGAGATTTTTTTCGTCATATCCAATTAACACCGTCTATCAAAGTCCTGTTTGTACTCTGTTCCATAAATCTAAATATTATCCTAAAATTAAATTATGTCACTCTGTTTACGTGTAAATCACCTAAATCTCCACCAAATTTACCCAATATGGAAGGTAAACATCTTCTAATTTCTGTATCCTTTAATTTATACTTTGTAATCCAACCCTTGTTAAATAAATATTTACTTAGGTTTATGAGGAAAACTGAATTTACCGGGTTTCGCATTCCCTTTGCTTTCCTTTACATATAACATAAAACATCGAAAATGAAGGGTACATATGATATCAGATACGGACTGGCAATTTTAGAGGGCTATAATATAATCTAAAATCTATAGAATAGAACCCCCTTAGTCTTACAGTTAATACAATATATCCTTTACAACTTTGTCATGAAAATGAAGAAGGGTTCGTCCTTTACAGCTTGAAGGGCTTCTTATTTCTAGGATATCTTATACACTGGTGTCAATTCATAACAAAATCGAAATTTTATGAATGCATTTTTCGTAAATTATTATTTTATTTCACTAGATTATCAAATAACCGCATTGTTTATTCTTTAGCCATCTAATAAAGTAAAATTCACTAAGGGTATAGTTCCGGGGCACCATGGAGAATAAACAGGGGCCCCGCTAGAGCGCCATGGCAAAATGCTAAACCACACAGTGCGCCGCGATCTGAAAAAGTTTGGCATCATTTAATTGATGATTTAATTACAATTTTATTTTTTAAATTTTGTTTAAGAGTTTGTCGATATAACTACTAAATACTAAATCCCGTATGACGTTCTCAACCAGTTTCTCGATTCCTATAGTTGTTCTACCAGCTCCTTTTTTATGCTGTGTCCCCAAATATAATTTTTTTTAATAAATACACTCGTCGGCACAAAATTCCGCCACCCTGAAATTTTGGTCAAGTTTGATATTATATAACTTTTTAATTTTTTATGCGATTTTCATGATTTTATTATCAGTTTGTAGATCCATTTATTGTGTTTTTCCTTAATTATTTTATAAATTAACATTTTTCGATTAGGCTATATTATACGGGAGTAAATGAAAGTGTTGTTTTTTGTCGTAATTTCAAAACATCCTGTAGGAAAATTGAGGTGGATAATTTTATTTACATACTGTTTCTTCTAATCTTTCATGTAGGTATTCTAAACATTTTGTTTTTTGATTCATCCCATTATCTCATTTCTGCTGTGCGCAGCAAAATTTTAAATGAAACGATGTTATTTTTAGAAAATGTATGTCAAGCCTCCGGTTAAAAATTATCAATCAAAATTTCAGGGTGGCGGAATTTTATGCCGGCGAGTATATATTGTATTATATATTACATACATACATTATTTATATATATATCATATTTATATTATACAGGGTGACCCATCGAAAACAGTCCAGCAAGGTTTACGGCTGTGTACGTGAAACTTAAAAAAAAACCTCGGACCCGTAAACTTGTATTTTCAGGGGGACACGTTTCACTATTAATTTCATCACTGTAACCTCAAGCCCCCTAGCGGGGGCGGCTACTGCCCTTGTTTTTTCAAATGGGAATGGGTATGTTGTGATACCTCTTTTTAAAGGGCATTCAATTCTCTTTAAAATGGCGCTTTGTTTTGTAAATTTGAGCTACGCGCCGCCGAGAAATTGCGTTTAAAAAAATTAAATTTTATTGGGTAATACTTACATGTTATCTTATTAAATGTTGAAAATGTCCGCCATTCACCTCCATACAATAGTACAACAAGTGTTCAAAGTGTTCTCGGACATTGTGAAGAACATCTGGTGTAATTTGTTGACATTCATTAGTAATGCGGTTCCGTAAATCTTCTAAGGATTCGGGTTGGGTGGCATAAATTTTGGATTTTAGATGTCCCTACAAAAATAACTCAAGGGGAGATAAATCAGGCGATCTCGCGGGCCATTCAATAGCACCCCTCTTCCCAATCCATCTACCAGGAAACGTTGCATCCAGAAAGTGGCGTACGGGTAATGTCTTGTTGAAATATTGGATTTTCTTCCTGGTAACGTTGGTCGTTTTCCATAATTTCCATCAGCGCTGGGTTGACAGCATTCTCCAACAAGTCTAAATAAGTATCTCCATTTAAATTTCCCAGTAAGAAAAATGGTCCAATAATGTGATCACTGAAAATACCAGCCCAAAAGTTTAATTTCTGAGGATTTTGAGTATGAACCGCGTGGTAAATCCTTGGATTCGTGTCGGACCAGTAACGACAGTTATGTCGATTGGCAGTGCCATTAAGAAAAGAACATTCGTCTGAGAAGCAAACGTTAAAAAGGTAGTTCGGATAATTCAATACTTGTTCTGACATTACTTCGCAAAAGTGTAAATGGCGGTCTTCATTCAATTCTTGGAGAAGTTGAATTTTGTATGGGTGCCATTTATAATGTTTCAGAATTCTCTGTACAGTGGTCCACGAAATTCCCGTTACATCAGACTTCTTTTCTTAATGTTTTATTCATACTAACTTGACTCAGAACACCTACTTCTAGTGCTTCATTTCTTACCGGATTTTCAATGATTCTTTTTTTATTTGCCACTGCACCAGTTTGCCGAAATTTTGCCACTAATTCTAGGATATAACCATGATGTACGTGTCTATCTGGATGTCTATCATTAAACAAAGTTGCCGTTACTCTTGCACATTGATTGTTTATAAAATACAATTCAATAATTTCCACTCTCTCCTCAATAGAATAAACCATTTTTTATGTCACGATCAAATCAAAAGAAAATAATAGCGCAGAAATAACGTATGTACATAGATCTGGATCAACCACTTTATTGAAGATAAAGTTGAATTGACTGATACTTATTACTCCAAAAAAAAAAGTTTACGCACAAACCTGTGTACTTGATAAGAGGTGCAGTGAAATGTTTCAAATTCCGTTGCTCGGCGTCGCGTAGCTCAAATATACAAAACGAAGCGCCATTTTAAAGAGAATTTAATGCCCTTTAAGAAGATGTATCACAACATACCCACTCCTATTTGAAAAAACAAGGGCAGTAGCCGCCTCCGCTAGGGGTAGGTTTTTTTTTTTAATTTTCACGCACACAGCCGTAAACCTTGCTGGATTGTTTTCGATGGGCCACCTTGTATATTAAAAATATTAAAATAAAATGTTAAATTTACATTTTTAATTGTAAAATATTTAATAATATAATTCATTAATTTTTTCCAGGGTTACGAGGGATCATTATTAAAAGTAACGAGTAAAAATGGAAAAACAGCTTCGGTAAGTATAGCTTATTAAATTAAACACTTGCACAAATAAATTGTAAAATAAAATACCGAACTCGGCTCCCCCAGGAAACGTTATAAATTTCGTAGCATCTTGTTATCCAATACCGTTAAATATTGTTATCCCGGGATTGAATTTGTTCTAATGACGAGATTGAGTCCGAAATTGAAAAATAATGCTAGCTTGCACTTTTTAGCTTTTTTCAGCTAGTAAAGTAACAAAAGTAGAATAAATCGTATCTGTTCTTAACAACTATTTAAGTGAGAATTACATAATAGCAAAGGTAATAAATATTTTTAAATTTAAAATTTTTTTTTTTTTTTTAAGAAAATTTTACACCGGCAGTTTTAAGCCAATCAGAGACTTGTTTTTTTGATAAGTTACCATGGAGACCCAAAATATTTACACTAGAAATATAACAAGTTCATAAAATATTTCCGGAAATTTTTGAAAAATTTGTGTGAAGCCAAAGGCATGAATATATGCAAAGCATCTCAAATGGTGTTATGCACGAATGCTTTTTGCTCAAAAAATTGAAAGAAGACTAAACTTTTTTTAAATTTCCATTAGGAAATATTTTTTGCACGTGTTATGTTTTGATAGGCCGGACAAAACCGCACAAAGTAGGCAATACTTTATTATTTACACATGTCTATTTCAATATTTTGGTGATACGTTTTCATTGTTGTAAAACCGTCAATGCCAAAAAATTACAATTTTGGAAATTTCCCTTGGATGTTTCCAAAAATTTCTATTTATTAGTTTTCGGATTATATTTGCACAAAGGAACTATCCGGAAATACTCATCCTAGGGGTATATACCTGGACGATATTAATAAGTGGAAATATTTATTTCAAAATAATAGAATGGACTGTATCTTGAATTGTCAAAGAAAAATTTGTTTTTTTAGGTATGAAATTTTCTTACCGAATCCCCCACGGTAATAATCGGAAATTTTTTTTTGTTCTCGAATGTTTTGAAAAACGTATTGAAGGCGTTATTGGTCTTGACAAACCCGACAAAATCCCGGTATCTTCAAATAGCTACAATTTCCTATTCAGGGAAAAAGAGGGGATTGGGTCAATAGTTCCAATTGAAGTGTTTATTGACTGATTAGACCGTTAGACCAGTATTTCTTTCGATATTAAGACGAAATTCTAAATTTCATATTCAGTAAATAACAATATTTTGAGAAATGTTTCTAATTTCTTTTGGTATTCTTGTTCAGTTTTATTTTTAGATGTATCGAGAAAATTCTATTATATAAAACCAGAATCGCCCTGTCAAAAAACCGAATCCAAAGTTATGGATCAAAGTACGCGATAAAAAAAAATAAATTTATTCATGTATGAGGCAGCCGAAGAGTTTACTTCCTGCTCGAGCAGACGGATGCGTTGCTTGTCAGATTTTTGCTTGAATTGGAATTTTTATGGGGTGTAAAAACTGACAGCTCGATCGGGTATCGTAATTTTATTGTATTGATGGGCGTTTTTAAACAAGACATTTTAGGTACGAATTTTTTATTTATATTTGCTTATTTTGGTGACACGAGACAGGAATAGTGCGTGCTGTACATGAGTTCTGGTTATATTTCAAGATTATTTAATGATATATCATGTTTTTTAAAATGCATTTTCCGAATTAATTATCGAATATTCAAAATATGCACGTCCAGATTTCCATATTTCGTTATTAATGAACCAATTTTAATAATTTTTTTTTTAACAGATAGGAAACAGATTCTAGGGTTTAGAGCAGAACAGTTTATGTCCTGATACCACTAGTTATATGGGGTAACGCATAAAACCTAGAAGCATGTAAATTTCCTAAGATTTAAATTTTGCATTATCTTACGTAAAAGTTGAATTTAATTTATTTTTTAAACTAAACCAATTAGAGATATATCTGGGTTAGATACTAATCCAAAAATATCGCTTTGCTACTCGAGTTAACAAAAAAATTGCCATTTCTTCTTCTTACGATATATTGACGCGACATTTTTCACTTTCTGGGCTTCTGCTAAATGAAAAATAAAAATCATTTCAACAAATAAAATCTAAAATACGTATCCACGCATTTAATTCATTCGCTTCAGTTCAAAAATAACATTTCCTTACAGTTGTTTTCCGTTTCCTGACAACGACAGGGAAATATTGACTTTTCTTTCAAAACAGTCAATATTTCTTATTGATTTTTGGAAAATTCATTCACCTAGGAGGAAAACCCACATTCCCGGACTCCGTATTGCCCAAACAGCCATTTTTTACGGTCATCCGGGAATGTTCAGCTTTTATAAATTCAAGCGAAAATCGTCGATTGTTACTTATAACCTTTCACTTGATACCAAAGCTTCGCTTGACGCCGACCGAAATGTGCTGCTTGGTAGTGTGATCGCTCGAGTGAAAAACTGCTCGAATATACGATCAGTTTCTCACTCGAGCGATCACACTACCAACCACTTAGGAAATTGACATGCTTCTAGGTTTTCTACGTTACCCCGTATAATTAGGACATAAACTGTTCTACTCTAAACCCTAAAATCTGTTTCCTATCAGTTAAAAAAATTATTAAAATTGGTTCATTATAGGAACTACTACTCTAGTTATAACTTCAAGCGAAAAATCGAAAATCGTTGCCGTTCACTTGATACCCGATTTTCGCTTGCCGCGCGCGCCTCGAAATGTGCCGATTGGCGACGTTCGAGCTTAACGCACAGAAGGCCGACACGACATACGTCTTTGTTAAAGGCCCATAAACGAGAAGGTGCATATCAAACAGTATGCCAAATCCCTTAGTGGATTCATCGCGACATAGGTTTTGTTTTGACTGGGACTGGCTAGCCAGCGGCGATTGTAAATTTTTAAAAAATTAAAGGATATAATTTTTTTTTAAATCAGAGTCAACTGTTCTTCCTTAATAAAAACTCTAGGCTAAACTTACAGAAGCAACCTTTCGTGGTTTATCTACACATTTCTCTTGTCATAAAAATTTCAAGTGATTAATCGCTCGAAAGATTCACTCGATTATTAAAATCGCTCGAGTATCAAACACTCTATTATTAAAATCATCGGGTTTTTCCAAAACTAGTATACAATGTACTATTAATAAATAGATAATTGGGATAGCGATCTTGCGAAGAAATTCGTTAGATTGCTCAGGTAGATAAAATATTTTGCAGGAATCCATGATTTAAAAAAAAATCCACGGGGGAATTCGATTGCACCGAAATTACACATAACATTTACTTTTTAAATTTCAGTGTTAATTTTTAAAATTTAATTTTATACTTTTAAGGTTAAAGTTAAAACTCGATCTCGAACAAATGCCGTGCTAGGATAAATATTGTTATTTCATATTTTTGCAGAACAATTTACAATAATAATAGCAACGATTAAATATTTTTATTGTATGTAAACCAACAAATAAAATAATTTATTATATTTTTCAGCCAGTAGGATTTGTCACATTTAATACAAGAGCAGGAGCGGAGGCGGCGAAACAAGATTTACAGGTGGGTCATTACATTGTCACGATAAACATAAAAATAAATATAATTGTGTTTAAAATATTAAATATTTATTTGAAAAATAGGCTTACTATCAAATGGCGAAGTTTTGTGAGTGAGGTAGGAATGACAGGAGTAAAGGCCTTTAAACGGCGTGAGATATTTTTAACTTCAGAATCTCTATATCCTATTGACCTGGGCCCACTATCATATACAACGTGTCGGAGGGCCAGTACAGGGATCTCGGAAACCGTAAGAGATACGAAGTCGGTTAAATGGAGGTAAAGTTGCGCATTTACGTGCCTAATAATATGCCGTTTAGAAAGTTTTAAAATTCCGAGTAGTTCCGCATATATCCGGAAAACCCCGAAATTCTCAAAAATCGTTTTATTGTTTTCCTGGATTTTTTTGAGATCGAATTCTAAAGTAAATTACACCTTTGCTTTGCCACTTTTTCCGCTCTATCTAACAGCGTTAATTGTTTTGTAATCCGACGAGTCGTCTTCGAAGGGCCGTTTTCAACTTTCTTTATAATACGGTCCTGTTTTCCTGTTATTAGAATCTTTTTTCTCCCGAATGCAACGATGTATGACATATTGTGGTTTAATGACGTTTCGAGGATGTTTTGAATAACATCAGGAAATTTTGGGATACCGTCCTGTATTTCTCCTAATTTTATAAATAATATCTCATTAGTAAGCTCTATTTTTTTTACTTATGTTGGACTAGTTCAATAAATAACAATTAATTTAATAATAAACCACAAATAAGTAAGCAAAAATCATTTCAAAACAGTAATAAAACGAACAACGAAAAAGTAAGGAACTACATAATCAGGTGTTCAAAATGATTTCCGTTATTCTCTAAGCACAAATAACATCTTCTAACTGCCACATAACAGTTTTTTTGAGATAAAATAAAACATGCCATAGAATATCAAACTTTTCAGGATTTGTAAATTTATGTTCCATATTTTCTGGAAAATAGAAAACCTCTTAAAACGCTCTCAAACGATCACAATGGGTTTGTTCGCTTCACCATCTTAATTTTTTTATTTCAAGCGCCTACTTTTCTTTTAAATCCCGAATCAACAAGTTTGAAATAATGTTTCTGTATTTTGTTCACTTATTTGTGGTTTATTATTAAATTATTTCTTCTTTATTGAATTAGTCCAACATAAGTAAAAATTTAGAGCTTATATACTTATGAGATATTATTTATAAAATTAGGAGAAATACAGGACCGTATTCCAAAATTTCCTGATGTTGTTCAAAAAATCCTCGAAACGTCATTAAACTACAATGTACATCGTTGCATTCCGAAAGAAAGCTATCAAATTCCAATATCAGAAAAACAGGACCGTATTTTAAAAAATAAAGTTGATAATGGCCCTTCTAAGACAATTCGTCGGATTACAAAACAATTTAACGCTGTTAGAGCGGAAAAAGTGGCAATGCAAAAGTGCAATTTACTTTAGAATTCGATCTCAAAAAACCCAGGAAAACAATAAAACCATTTTTCAGAATTTCGGTTTTTCCGGATATCTCCTGAACTACTCGGAATTTTAAAACTTTCTAAACGGCATATTATTAGGCACGTAAATGCGCAAGTTTACCTCCATTTAACCGACTTCGTATCTCTTACGGTTTCCGCGATCCCTGTACTGGCCCTCCTTATCTGGGACACGTTGTATTGTCAATGCAGGGTATATACCGGGAGTACACACAAAAGTTATTTTTACTAGGATACCTTGTATATGCAGGTCAGTTTTGTTCACTGCAGACTCCATGTAGACATACAAAAGGAAAATGAAAAATTGATGAATAAATTAATGAATAAGTAATTACTCTTGCAACATTGTAAAGCTGCTACCTCACTGTCCTCGTATAAAAATAATTCGCAAAAAATGTGATAAGCCTTTTTTTTACAAATATTTACCTATTTTCATATATTCGAATAACATTTATCTCAAAAATTGCCCGAATAAATTCCTAAACCGCCTGGTTTGTAACTTGTAAGTAAATTTACATTTTCCACAAGCCAAACTGACTTCGAATAAGTTAGTAAACAAAACCCCTGTAAGTTTAGTTTATATATCCCGTATGTTTAACTAACATTCACTCGACTAAGACATTAGAATTAAGATCGTTTCCTTGTATCATAAGCCCTTTTCGCCCTATTCCATTTTAGTCGAGGAAAATGGAGATGGCTAAATATTATAATTTTGATGGGACTGTATTTAACGGACTGTGAACCAACATAAATAGAGCCCTTTTTTTAAAAATTACTTTTTATGTTTTTTTATAATTTTAGCCATTTTTGATATACTGTGTAGACATTGATATCTATTCTCCATTAGAAATATTAATGGAAGGGCTTGTCACAAGATATGATATCGCTTACTTTAAAAAGTCGGCCTTGTATTTTATTTCGGCCGGAATATTTTAAATTAAAATACTAAATAACCTTTTAATCGCATTTTTAAATCTTTAAATTTTCAATTTTACAGTATTCCGGTCCGACTAATGTACAAGGCCCCCTTGCTATCATCTTATATCCATATAATATACAGGGCGTCAATGTGAAAACTTCCCACCCTCAATATCTCACTTCACGTAATTAAGATGAGGATCCCAAACAGTCCGAAATTAGCAATCAGAGCCATCTATGTTGCATCAATTTAATTAAAAAATATGCCGCTTTTTGGCAGGTTAGAAGGAAACGAGAGTCATCAGCTGATTAATATTTATTTTCGGGAAGTTTTAGCTGTTTATAATAAAGTGTTTTAGTTACTTTATTGATATTTAGATTGTCTGACATGTTGATTGGGGTATCAACAAGTTTCAGGAAGATCTGTGACAAAAATTGGCTAATTGTTCATATTAGAAATTGTTATTATTATTCTTATAACATTATATTTTTTAACGCAATTTTTTCACACCGTTTTCCAATCCTTTAACTTTACGAATCCAGTTTTAGATTAGAAAAGATTAAGCATATTTGGCTAAACGTTCACAAAAAATAGTGCCTGCTTGGCAACCTTTGATTAAACACAGCTCTTAATAATCGGAAAGACAAATCAGAAGAACAAACCCGAACAAACCCGGAATGACTGACTACCTACGGCCTGTTAAAAGATTAGTCCACGCAATAATGTTTTTTTAAATAATAACCTAAAAAACATAAATCTTTTTGCATGTAAGTTTTGGACCGCGATTTTGTAAAAATGACTCAAGATAACAGTATTGTTGGACCTTTAAAATGATGTGCCCCTTGGCGTCTGTCCCATTTAAGATTTTAAGGGTAATATCTACCCCTCCAAGGGGTTTAAACCACGAGGGCTGGAAATATGAGTGAGATATTAAGGGTGTGAAGTTTTCATTAACACCATGTATATCAATACTTCTGTTTAGAATATACAATTTTGTCAGATGATTTTATCAAACCTCTTAGCGGACTGGTATTTAAAAAAAATAATTATTGATCTTGCTTAAAATGTTAAAAAAAATAAATAAAAATAATTATTAAACATTGCTTTTTTTGGAATGAACTATTGAAATAATCTTAGTTTTTGGTTTCACTTCAAGCAAAATAATACCGAGGGCTTGTTTGTATATTGTACATTTTCTGAAAATCTTGAACAAACTTCGCAAAGCAAGTTCCGTAATACAACTTACAGGCTAAGCGATATTACCATTTTGAATTCGCGTAATAGACGATTATACTGTGAGTTAAAATATAACAAAGCGTTTTTGCCATTTTCCCCGATCATATCCCCTTAGATAATTATTATAGAACTTTCGTTCTTATCGGTTATTTTTTATTCAACATGCCATAATATTTTTGTAGTCCTTGTAGTCTTTATCTAAAGCTGTGTACACACGTGAGATTTTACCTAACGTTTCAGGTCTTCAACTAAGACTGTCAGGCAAAACTAGAAACGTATCTATGTGCTTCGTAAGACGATCGTCTTGCCTGGACATATATTCTTGACTTAGGAGAACGATTATTTCAAGAGAAGTGATTATTCCTTTCTCCCTCTTTCTCTGCATTCCTTACAGAGAGAGGAATAATCACTTTTCTCGATATGATCGATGATCTCAAGAATAGACTTCCTAAAAACAAAGCCCATCCCCTTCAGTGTTCTCACTGGCCGTCCGTCTTCATTTCGTTCAAGTAAAACGTCCGTTATGCTGTCCACACCTAATATTTTAACTGATACGTTTTACTTGAACGTAACGTAAAGTAAAACCTTATGTTAGACCAGGTCCACACCTAATGTTTTAACTGATACGTTTTACTTGAACGTAACGTAAAGTAAAACCTTATGTTAGACCAGGTCCACACCTAATGTTTTAACTGATACGTTTTACTTGAAGAAGTAAAACGTCAGGTAAAACCTTATGTTAGACCCTGTCCACACCTAATATTTTAACTGATACGTTCTACTTGAACGTAACGTAACGTAAAACCTTATGTTAGGCCAGGTCCACACCTAATGTTTTAACTGATACGTTTCACTTGAAGAAGTAAAACGTCAGGTAAAACCTTATGTTAGACCCTGTCCACACCTAATGTTTAATCTGATATGTTTTACTTGAAGAAGTAAAACGTCAGGTAAAACCTCATGTGTGGACACAACTTTATGTTTGTATCAATCGTATATATCAGCCATCAACCACATTTCCTCGACTAAATGAGTCAGCTGCATGCACCCGCACCAACGAGTGTCGGCACACCCGCATAACATACAAATATTAACTTTTACCTGCTTTGTGCCTCATTGCGGAAAGTAATTATTATAACGAAACCGGGCGGGATCTGCGTGAAAAGATAACCGGTAGGTTTTGATAGGGGTAAATATTCAAATAATATAAGTTTTCCTGTTATTTGCTATTTGCTTACGTCGGTATTGTTGGGCAACATGTTTAAGTAAACTTTACCAGGTGGCTTTGTTGGGCCAATCGATAGCATTACAAATTCGGAAAATTTATACTGTACTTTATTTTTAATGTATTCACTCGCAAAATATGGGTTTCATTCGGTTCTTCAATATAAATATTCTTGAAACATTAATATGTAGGTGACGAAAATAATTTCCTAACTACCTGAAGATGCTTTATGCAGGGTGTTCCATTTTCGACACTTTCTGGTGGTATTAGAGTTACAATCACAGATATAATCTTGCGGTTTTCACTTTTTAACGAAACGAAAGATTTCGGTGCCAAATTTGTCATGGCTCTCTTCGTTTTTAATCTGCACGGTGATTTTGAGAATCTTCGCTTTTTATACACTCATCGTATTTCCGTTCTTAGACTTATCAAAAAGGTAAAAACTGATCGTGTTAGAGATTTTACGTCTAGTTCAGTGGCGTAGTCAGTTTTTCTCTATAAAGTTTCGTTTTTTGAGATATTAACACAAGTATAATTTTTTAAATGCGACACCCATACAGGGTGATTAAATTATTTTAAGATTCTTTGGGCGATTCTAAGACTAAAAGTTCATATAAACATGGGTCTGCAAATGCTTCGTTTTCAAGATACAGGGTGTTAAAAACCATTTTTTAATCGGGTTTTCGTAAATATCTTAAATATCCTTTTGTCGATATTGTTGAAATTTGGCAACTATTTGTAGTGTTAATTTGGCCCTAAGTAGATTAAATTTATTGAGTCCAGTGGCGTCCCGGTCGGCACTGCACCTTAACGAATATTATTGAAAAAAAAAAGCCACTGGCTTTTTTGGAATTTTTATATTTTTTTCGGATTAAGCAACTAAAAATACAACACTTTTGTCTCTTGAATTTTTTTCGTATCTTACTGTGTTTTCGAGAGAAAAAAATAAAAACCACTTTGATGCATATCCCTGGAGATGCATGGACATTTTCTTTTAAATCAAAGTTTGCTTTGGAAACCAATTGCAGCATTTGACTTGACAGTTCTCAGCTACAAATAAAACTGACATATCGACAAAAGGATATTTAAGCAAACCCGATTAAAATTTTTTTTTAACACGCTGTATCTTGAAAACGAAGCATTTGCGGGACCCATGTTTATATGAACTTTTCGTCTTAGCATCACCCAAAGAATCTATTAAAATTACTGCACATACTTAATTAACACCCTGTATATTAGTTTTTTAATTAATTGAGTACTTTCGGCTTTATAAAAATGTATTGTTGTTTATATTTATCTTCAAAAACAAGGTAAAAATGCGATATTTTTAATAATTTAAGTTAGTTATAACAGTGGTCATGGCCAATTTAAAAGAAACAAAGGCATACTAAAAAACGAAGATTTTCAAAATCACCTTGAAGATTAAAAACTAAGATGGCCTTGATAAATTTGACACCGGAATCTTCTGTTTTTGTTAAAAGTGGGGAGACTGAAGTAAAGACCACAACATTCTATCTTTGATAATAACTCTAATACACCATAAAAAAATCCACTTGACGACGACTTTTTTTAAGACACTGTATATTGAGGAACCTACGACACTCAACATTAGTTTTCATAAATAGATTTATCGATTGTTCAAACGTAAACTTTGTCAGCACTTGTTCAGGAAACACTCCTTCTTTCATCTTAATGAGAAGTTAGATTATTGCGAATCAATTATTCACAAAAAATGCACTACTTATTTTCGACCCTCTAAAAAGTAATCATAAAATCAATCACCAAATCAATTCAATTCTTTTTGACTCCTTGTATGTGGAAATATGTTGCCAACATTTTTCGTCATTAATCAGTTATATGACGGAATTCTGACGTTATTACTGAACCAAAAAAATAAGCAACAGAACAGTACTTACAACACCTCCAGTGTGATAAGTTTTTATCTAAAATTTAGAATTCAAAGGGGAGCTTTATTAATTTTGTAAATAATGGAAGAATGTTTAAGCACTTTTTAATAAACTCTTTTTGGAGCTAATTTTCCGTTTTTTTAATGTAAAAAGCGATTATCTGCGGCAACCTACCCGTTTTGCTATCACGTAGTCCCCATAAATCGTGTTTATAACCGGCAACCCCGCTGTTGTTCACCCCACCATATACTGTGCTAAATTATTTATGTCCACTGCTATTACCGTAATTAAAGTTTTATTTAAGCACCAAAATGATAAAGCTTCAGCTAATTAGAGTCTCCTACCGCTTTAGGCATTACCGTTACCGTAAATATGGAGGAAAAAGGGGAAATATTTGAGTTGATGGGCAGAGCAGAAAGAATAGTATCTTTTGCCTTTATTGCGGTCAGGAATGTGTTTACAATAAACAAATCTCCTGGTAATACATAATTTATGTTGCCATTTGCCAAACAGTATTTATAATTTATTAAATTATTGCTGGGACACTTCAGTTCTTATGGAAAGTAACAGAAGCGGCCTGAAAGTGGATCCTGCCGCATGGCAAATTTAATTAAATTAAACATTAAACAAAAAACTGCCAAATTTGTTTTGAGATATTTACCTAAGCTTTAAAAGGCCGAGTTACTTTTACGCAAATTTTTTTTTTTAACAAGAGGCCAACGAAACAAGCTTTTTGTTTTTACATCGCTTTATTCTTCGCCCTGTATAATATTGAAAAGCCGTTCCTGATCAAAAGCGTTCCCCACAACTCAATACGCACAAAACCACGTTTTAAAATCAGAAAACTTTATTCAAATCGGTTGGAACCTCTTTCGCTGCTTGGTCCATTGTGAAAAGGGAGTCACTTTTTAACTCTGAACTGCGGGATTTTTTTTTCATGTGTAAACTAACATTTAATTCTTACCTATTCCCAAACCGACTCTCCACGTAAACAACCCGCCCTTACGGGATGCGGCCATTTTGTTCTTGTAAATATTATATAAGCAGCCTGATAAATAGTGGAAAGTTGTCGGAAAGTTTAGGAAAATAAATATGCCCAGGCGTACTATTTACATTTAAAGTTGTAAACAGCTTAAATCGAATCTTAAGAGATAGCTTTATTCTTACATTCACTGAATTGATAATTAATGTTACATTTAATAGGTTTATTTCTTCCTATATATACAGGGTGAACCACAAGGAACGGACCAAACCCCAAAGAGCATATTGTATACGTGAAAATAATATAAAAAAAATTCATATGTAATTATAAGATTTCTTTACTTTTTTTACTTAACACATGAACAGGAGAGCAGCAGGCGTTTAGGGGTCCAAGGCGACATTTTTGAACATTTATTTAAAGAACGGTATGCTTAGTAAAGTGTTAATATCCGAGTACACGCCGATTGGCAAAAAGAATGGAACACTCCAATATTTTCACAACCATGCATCTTTTCGAAAAACCCTCGGACTCATTTATTTTATTTTCCACTTCTACATATTTCGAGAATTTTTAGTATCATATAGGATTGCTAAAAAAAATCGGGGCACACGTCACCTTTAATTTTTTAAGTGGAATACTCCAACTTGTATTCGATTTTTGAATTCTACTTAAAATTCTGAATATTTTTCATGTAACATACTCGGTTTCGATCTTCAGCTGTTTTCGAGATATCACAATCTAAACAAGATGGCAATGTTCATGGAATTAATTAATTAATAGGGAAGAAAATATGGAGAATTATTGCCTTCATTGTAGTAACCTGCACGGAACGAAAAACTTAGTTAACTTTACTATAAAAATAGTAAATACAACACGCTATATGTGACTGGAATAACTTTTATTAATATATTTAGTCAAAATTACAAAAAATTTACTAAACCATAATATTTTTGTAAAATTTACTAAAATCTTTTGTAAAAACATTTTAAAATATTTAACTACTGGAGTTATAAATAAATTATTTCCACTTACATTTGTTGTAAAATTTACAATATATTTTACTCGATTTTACTAAATTTATTAGAAATACTAACTATACAATTTCATAAATTATGTCTATCTACAATATTATTTTGTAATTAATACTATATTTTATAGTAAATCTTATAATAAAATCTTTACTATAATAATTTTATTATATATTTCTTTCCGTGTGGTAACAAACCATAGTATTATACTTATTTAGCTATAGCCATTTTAATTTAAGCGACATTTATTTATTTCCATGAACATTGCCATTTTGTTTAGATTGTGTTATCTCGAGAACAGCTGAAGATCGAAATTATCGGGCTTGTTCCGGTTTGGAGGGGTTCCATTATTTTTGCCAACTATGTTACAAAGCTTTGTTAATTTGTAATTACGCAATTACTTGAAAACAAGTGAAAATCGAATAAGAGTTTTTTTACATCATTGTCACTTGTACAATACACTCATGGAGTTTGGTACATTCCTCCCGACTCACCCTATCAGGGTCTGGTAGGTATACGGCAATATATCGCCAGCATACAGGGGATGTCAAAATATTGCTAGCAGTGCATATAACAAAAATATCGAGCCCCAAAAACGCACCTGAAGATTTACATTTTCGATTATAACTTTTAAGCGACCCTCTATATTTTAATGAAATTTTAGAATTTTGTGCAGTCCGCATTAGGGACTAGGAAACTCAATTTTAAAATGTTTTTTTTTGTCTTAAATATTTGCCATGATTTATTTTGATTGACTCTTCAAAAATGTTTATTTATAATTATTGTCTGATCCATCACGTAATTGATAGAAAATAATATTGGGAAAACGCCAACGCCGGTATAATAAACACAACACAAACTTTCCACTCCGCGTTTCACGCCACTATAGACAAATTTCTGTGCGTTTTAATGGCACTACGAAGGGCGGAACTACATAAGAAATATAATTAAAGCAATGAAAATTTTGTTTTAGATAGGATGTCAAAGGACCCCGCACGGAATATATGGGAATTCGCCTTCGGTTAAAAACTTTGATACTCGGGGATATTATCCAAAAATCGATGCTGATCAAAAGTCTCCATGGGCCCGAGGTCCTTCATCGCAATCAAAATAGTAAAAATGAGCAAATGCACTGGCAATAGTGTGTCATTTCAGGAAATATTTTCCAATATACAGGGTGGCCCAAAAAAATGTGGTAACACTGTATTTTTTTAAATGGGACTCCCCGTATTTTATTGCATATTTAGGTTCGTATTAGTGTCCTTTATAATTGTCTAAAGCTTTATTTCATTTGGTTATGTAGTTTAAGAGTAATAAATTAACAATTAAAGAAAAAACTTTTGGAGTCTTAGAAATAAATTTAAAAAAAAACTACCTAAAATAACTTTTTTAACCAAGTCATTTAGTAGTATTTAAGACAAGAGGTCTAGAGATACTGTGAATATAATAACGTTTATTTATACAGGGTGTTCATAATTAGGTTTCAAACACGACACATTTCAAAATAATTTTTCTCCAGATTTTCAAATGGAACGCCCTGTATTTAATTTGGCTATTGGATATAGAATTTATAAGCATTATTTTTTTTTTGTAATGGAAGCATATAAGTTATTTCTAGCCGTTCTCGAAATAATTGCTAATTATGTTGTTTAAATACAGTTTTTATTCTGAAAATGAAGCATAGGCGACTAGATTAATAATTATAAACTACAGTTAGTGTTCAAAATGCCTACCATGTTATGTCATTTGTTTATTATATGAATTCTTATTTTATTTCAAAGCCTACCATGGTTTTTAGGCATAACCATCACTAATGAGCCGTCTTGCTAGTATTTCATCTGAAATGTTGTGGAATGTATATAGATCATTTGAAGAGCGTATTAACTTGTACTCAGATCAACATGGTAGGCATTTTGAATACTAACTGTAGTTCACAATTATTAATCTAGTCGCCTATTCTTACTTTTAATAATAAAAACTGTATTTAAGCAACATAATTTATGAAAGAAATTATTTCGAGAACGACTAGAAATAACTTATATGCTTCCATTAGAAATAAAGAATGCTTATAAATTCTACCGCCAATAGCCAAATAATATACAGGGCGTTCCATTTGAAAATCTGGAGAAAAAATATTTTGAAATTAATGATGAATTATGAACACCCTGTATAAATAAACTTTATTATATTCACAGTATCTCTAGACCTATTGTCTTAAATTCTACTAAATGCCTTGGTTAAAAAAGTTATTTTAGGTAGTTTTTTTGAATTTTTTTCTAAGACTCCAAAACTTTTTTTTTAATTTTTAAGTTATTACTCTTAAACTACATAACCAAATAAAATAAAACTTTAGGCACTTATAAAGGACACTAATACGAACCTAAATATGTACTAAAATACTGAGTGTCCCATTTAAAAAAAGACAACATTATGTTACCACACTTATTTGGGCCACCCTGTATATTGGAAAATATGTTCCTTGAATGCACCAAATAATCAGTATAAACTGGCATATGAATGAAATTCCTAAGTTAATTAGTATAGGAGCTATGGAAGCCTGACACACTATTGCCAGTGCATTTGCTCATTTTTACTATTTTGATTGCGATGAAGGTAGCTCCCCGGGATCGCATTTTCGGACCTCGGGCTCATGGAGACTATTGATCAGCATCGATTTTTGGATAATATCCCCGAGTATCAAAGTTTTTAACCGAGAGCCGATTCCCATATGTTCCGTTCCGTTAATTTTTTTTATGGGATTAAATGATCTGTTGTGGCCCCAAAATGTACTTGTAATAAAATAATATCATATTAGGTGATTTTAATAAAATAAGCAACTATCTTTCAAAAAACATATTTAATGATATGTTTCAGTACAACAAATTATCTTTAATTTATTTACATTTGATTCTAGTTATTTCTTATTAGCTTAATGAAATGCTATAGAAAAATATTGCATAGTTTCGCTCCTTAGCATAAAACAGACCGCGTCTACAGAGTTGCCATATATCTGAAAATAATGCATTGACATTTATTTTATTCAATATTGAAAATTATCATTTTGACACATCTTGACGTTGGTCTACGTTGATTTGATAACACTATGCATAACGTTATATTAAATTACTGGTAAGTTTAGTTGTTCTAATTGGAAATTACATGATTCTTTTCTGTTAACGATTTTTACAACACAACTAAAGGCGGCATAGCCTCATTTTTTGCGGGCATTCTTTCCGATGTTCTGGGACGGTTGGGCATACAATACTACGGTCTTTTATAAATTGAAGGCAAAACTTTTTTTTTCTCGTACAGTCGGCCTTACAAATTAGTTTATTGGCCACCAGGCAAGATTTTTTAAACTGCTTGATGATGGTTTGACTAAAAATAATTTACACAGCAATGGTGGATTGATCAACCAAGGTTTAAACTTAATAATAGAAAACTGAAAGGAAATATATCTATATTTCTGATGGTAGACAGGTAGGTGCTTTTTCCCATTAGTTTTTAACCCCGATTTTTACTAATTCACCCAGTTTTGTGTGAGCCTAAGCACTTGGTAAATGAATGTGCAATAAAGATATATTTACAAACATTGTATGGCCAAGGATTTCTTTGGTGTCTATAAATTTTTCTAATTTTTAAGTTAACAAAACCTATCAATTTAAATAAAATAATTTTTTTTATTGGATTAAATGATTTGTTACGCTCAGTTGTGGCCGCAAAATGTACTTATTTATCTTGTAATAAAATAATACCATGAAAGGCGATTTTAATAAAATAAGTAACTATCTTTTAAAAAAAATTCATTCATTATAAATAATATACAGGGTCTAATATAATAATATATTTTTATTCATGTTCAGCTACCAGGATCAACAGTCAGTGTATAACATTGTAAAGTTGTATATTTAATTGTAAAGCTTATAAGGTATTTGTACATTTTTACTGGACTCCACACATACAGGGTGTAATTTAATAATATGTACTTATCTTAATAGCTGATTTCTGGATGAATTTTAAGTCGAAAAGTGCGTATAACGAATGTCCTAAAATGCGTTGTTTCTGGTACACAGGTTGTTAAAGTTTTAATTTTATTTTTTTTTTAATTTAAATAAAAACAAGAACTTAAACGTCACCTTAGCAAAATATATCACTGCCAACTTGATTTTATTAAAACGATTCGTGCTTAATAAAGATTTTCATAAAACATTATAACAAATAACTAGAGATGAATAATTATTATTATCATGTTATTTTCTTCCAAAGAGAGAGATGAAAGAGACCTTTCTTGTCTAGAATTGAATGGCATGGTAATTAATAATAAAATAATTATTTCGAAAATATCAGCGGCCTTTTTGGTTAAAATTCTATTGAGCTATATCTACGCCACTGGCTTTAATGTAAAAATATGTGACTTTATATCACACAAAAATTTAGTATAATTTCTCATAGTGGTTTTGAGATTTTTGATAAAAACCAAAAAAATAAATTTTAGCACCCTGTATATCGAAAACACAAAGCATCTAAGGACATATCTGTATATGAATTTTTCGATTTAAAATTAAGCCAGACATCGCCCGTTAAAATAAGTACATATCATTAAGTAACCCCCCTGTATTTTATTTTGCTGACGTAAAATGCCAAGAATGATATATCAGTGGAATCCTTTAACCCTAAACCTACTCTTCCGGCTTTAAAAAAATATGTGCTTGCAAACCTGGCTTAAAACTCTATTAGGTCATAATTAAGAGTACTACAGAGTGGGATACCTGCCTTTAAATTAATGCTAATTAAATAATGTTCAGTATTTATATGGTTGTAAGAATACCAACCAATAAGGCAGCGTCAATAACGCTCCAATATGGCTGCCGAACAGCTGATCGTAAACAAAATTGCCGGTTTCCCATAAGTGTATAGCCACAACGGCGCATCGCACAGCGCCCTCGCTTAAAACCTGGTACCATAGCACCGCACAGCCTCGCTTGAGCTTCGCACAGTAGCCCCTCGACATCGAAATATAAACATGGACTGTGCGTTGTCATCTTCTTCCGATGAAGAAGATATTATTTTAGACGCTAATATAACCAAGTGGTATATGTTTAAATAGAAATCAAGATTACCAGTGCATCCTATTAACACAAAGCGAAGATTCTATGGAGAATTTTATTACCTCTATAAAGATCTAAGGAAAGATCCCCAACGCTTTTGTGAATATATGAGAATGCATATAAATAATAGATTTTTCTTTAAGCATATAAGTACCACTTTGTTATATTAGAGTCTAAAACAATATCTGCTACATCAGATAACAACGCTCAGTCCATGTTTATATCTCGATGTCGAGGGACTACTATGCGAAGCTCAAGCGAGGCTGTGCGGTGCTATGGTACGAGGCTATGGGCGAGGGGCGGTGTGCCGTTGTGGACACAGACTAAGAGTATATAGTAACATAATTTTATCAGTATTTTGAAAATGATTAGTTGTCTTTCTAAATTTTGTTATTTAGCTAAAGTTTAAAATAAGTTTTTTTGTGGTACCTATAATGGTAAACCATTTTGATTTTTTTTGGTGAAACCAATACGTTTTCAGATTCATTTGAAGTCCATTTGCAGATAGCTCTAGATCTCTATCAATTTCCTAATACTTTTAGCTTTACAACTGGATTTAATGTCGAAATTGATATATGTTTGACGAAATTTAAAAAAAAATTATTAAAATGTGTTTACATTGTACTTTTATGCCCACATACTGAATTTGAATTACTTATAATAAGTTTTATTTCTTATCTGTTTTTTGGCCAATATCTATTGTTTTATACGAATTGTTACCCTACCAGCGTAAATCTATTTATTTATACAATACTCATCGTCTTCATATAAAAAATTCTTCAAAAATGTTAATTTTCCTCGAAAAATTAAACTGCAATTTAATTTTTTCAAAATTGTTGCCATTTTGCCATAACTTTAAAGATTTAACCAAGGAGAGTCCTGTTCCTTAAATAATAAATACGTAAAAAAAATGGGCATATTAGAATAATAAGAAAAATTATCATAAGTGATTCAAATTTGGTGGGTGAGCATAAAATTACAACACAAACAACTTTTCCAAATAATTTTTATTAAAATTCGATCAATAAATGCCATTTTTCGACATTTTGTCCCATTTAATTACGCATTTGTTTTAACCAACAAAACTCCTTATTATTGCGAATATATTAAAAACAGTAAAAAATACGGAGGATCAGGCAAATGTAATTCACTCTTAGAACATTTTCATAAAATAATATTGAACGAAAAATCGAATACTTCTTAAAACGTATCCCCCAAGTCTCTGGGTTCTCTTAATTTCAAATATTTACGCGAATATTTACGCTTAAAGCTTCTTGCCATACTTATACGTTATGCACTGACTTGTAAAATACCCCCCCGTATATTTTGCATTTTTACATCACCAATCACACTTTTTGTGGGCAATATTTTGCAGCAGGGCGTAAGGTTTGACCCCGACATGCCACAGACCATCCGGCTGGAGTTTGCTAAAAGTAACACGAAGGTTAGCAAGCCCAAACAGCAAGCTGCTAACTCAGCCAACACGCACCCAACTTTGATGCACCCCCTCACAGGACGTAAGTACACCGCCTCCTCCTCTTGGAGAACGTTGGTATTCAACCGACGATAATGAAAAAGTATACTTCTAAAAAAAATACGTTCAAATAATTATATTTCTCAGTGTCTCTGTGTCATAATTCCTTAACTCCGAAATGTAGTTGATAATTACGAACAATTCTCTGTCAATAGGTAGACAAGGAGTAAATTCAGGTAGGTCCTGTTATAAAATTATCTAATTCATGTAAATTCACGATATCATCTGTAAATTTACACCTAATACTTGACCACCTCGCAATTTACATGGGAAATCCCCTGTGTCCTGTTCGGACGCACAACCCGGTATTTCAATGTATGGTCAACAGTCAATTGGGAATATAACTTAGAAAATGTATTTCTTTCAAAACTTTAACGTATGCCATTAAAATATTATTGGCAGCAAAGTTATAGTGAATGTCATAATAATAACATAAATATAAACTATAAAAAAGTCGTTCCTGTTTTTATCGTAGCAACAATGATTTAAGGCTGATGTTCCCATAACCTTCATAGTTCTGTAGAGTGTGTCCCATTTTCGACACACTCCGTAATTGTTAGTGCTATCAACAAGTAATGTAGGTCACATGTACTCTTTTTGGGTAAAACTTAAAATAAAATCAAAATTTTAAAATTTTCGCTCTCTTAAGAGATACACGGGGGAAAATCAAAAAATTGACAATTTCAAAATTACCCTTATATTTTCTTAGTTAAGAGAGATACAGAAAAATGTTCTATACAGAAGTTTCTTTATATCGATTGTTGAATAATCTGCTGTTTGCAGAATAAGTATACGGGGTCAGGTAAAAAAGTTATCGGACTTAACCTAATTTTTTTAAATAGAACACCCTGTATATTTTAATTTAAAAATATAGCATTTTAAATTTTCCGTTTAAATATATAACACACCGTGGATGATATTGGTTTCCTAGGGGATTTATTAAAGTTTATTACTTTAAACCACAGTAGACCATGAAATAAAAGCTAATATCCTAGAAACAACTATGTTGACTATTAACATTTAACCATTGGCGTAACTAGAATGATTTTATAGGGGGGCCTGGCCCCTAGTCTAGTAGGATTTTAATGGCAAGTGTCACTATGACTTATGTATGGCTTCGAACTTCGGAAACACTGGGGTGGGCACCAGAGCAATCTGGGGTGGGCACTGTCCACCTGCCCCCCCCCCCCCCTCTAGTTACGCCTATGCATTTAACGTCAATTTTATTTTTACATATTCATTTGCGAAAATGACCTATCAACATTTTCAAAAATTTGATATGATATCAGTTTATATTGAAAGTTTGAAAAACGAAGAAATGCCGCAAATGTATGTTTTGTTCGCTATCCAGAAAGGCGGTAACCCTTTTAAGACATATTCTGAACATTTGCGATGATTCCCGTTATCTTTTATTTCGTTTCAAAGTAATAAAGTTTAAATAAATCGCCTAGGAAACCAATATCATCCATGGTGTGATATATATTTGAAAGGAGAATTTAAAATAGTATCTTTTTAGAATAAATTATACAGGGTGTTCCATTTAAAAAATGAGGTTAGGTCCGGTAACTTTTTTACCTGACCCCGTATACTTATTCTGAAAACGGCAGATTATTCAACAATCAATATAAAGAAACTTCTGTATAGAACATTTTTTTGTATCTCTTTTAACTAAGAAAATATAGGGTAATTTTGAAATTGTCAATTTCTTGATTTCCCCTTATTTCTTAAGCCAACAAAAATTTTAAAATTTTTATTTTACCATTTTAAGTTTGACCCAAAAAGAGCTACTTTTCTGATAGCGCTAACAATTACGGAGATATCCTATAAAAGTGTCGAAAATGGGACACCCTGTACAGTATCAATACCTTATCAGTATCGTACTCATATGTATGTACAGCACATTTTAAATAGACTAATTCTGTATTTTGAAAGTTTTAAATGATATAGTACAATGTTTTTCATTCTCCATGCCACCGTAAAACTTTAAAATATCGTACGCAATGATAAGAATAAATGCGACACGGTCCCGTCTGCCACTGTACTGACACTGGCCTGGACACTCACGGTAAGATACATTTATTTAAATGAATTACAAATCAGTGATACTGTACGTATGGTACTGATACTGTACGGGACTATGACAGTAACGTGGAAATCGGCCTTTAGCTGGTAAAGTTTTCGCAATATTGGCAGCTTATAAACTTTTAGATCTGACGAAATGGTCAGGACACAACTTACAGGCATTATGAAATTACGACATTATATTTTCTATATACAGTGTAGTCCGTTAAGTGTTTAACAAATAAATGGGAATTTTTTTATATATGTATATGCTTAGACTGGCTATAGTACAGGTGACGTTAAAAATTATAAAGGTTAAATAATACCCTTATTTAGAAAAATACACAAAAATCTTATGAAGAAAATTTGTTTTAAATTGAAATATACCGGGAGATACAAGATAGGAAATCTCTTGTAATTTTTGAGGCGGCTGAATATTCGCTCCCTTGTATATTTTATAGAAATCTGGCATCATATCCTCTTGAAGAGGCCGGCATGGTAAATCCATGTACCTAGTTTGAATACATTTTGGTAACCCAATCCTAAGCTAATCAATTAAATGTGACAAAATCACGGAACTCTCATAGTTCAGATGATACAGCAAAAACCAGCAAATAATTTTAATGGCGCTATTGACAAAAATTGATGTACAATTGAACATAATCACAATTTAATTTGCTGGTGCTTGCTGAATTACCTGAACTATGATAGTTTCGTGGTTTTGTCATCACTTTTAATTGAATTGCTTAGGATTGGATCACTAAAATGAATTCAAATTTGGCACATGGGTTAACTATGTCGGCCTCATCAAGAAGTTATAATGCAGTTTTTTTATAAAATGTACAGGGGAGCCAATATTCAGCCACCTCAAAAATGTTCAAGTTTATGATAGATCACCCGCTATACCCTATATCCTATTGAATAATATTAATACGAAACAAACTCAATTTTTTTCAAATTCAAGCAAATTCCCATTCGTTGTACACATAATTGACCATACTGTATAAAAGTTTATATCAAATAAACCCATTTTAACGAGTAAACGAAATAAACAGGTCTAGTCAAATAAAAAAATGTCGCGTCAAAGTTTACGAAACTTTTGAAGTTGCAACGATGAAATTTAAGAAAAGCTGTCATTTTTAGAGATAATCCAAAGTCCGTTGACTACAGTTGCTGAATTACGTCTAGTTTAGGATAAATTAAAAAATTTGTCGTTCACAATTAAGTTCCGAATGGTTGCCCAGAAGTCCGGAATAAAATTAATATAGCCTTAACCAGTAACTCTTGGGGAAAACGCTGGGACCCCTCTATTTAGTTTTATATATGCTCAAATTTTGACGTTATTCGTTCGTTTTTTATAGACATTTGTCAAAGATATGACGACATCGATCTTTTTTTTCAATAGATACATAGAGCTTGTGATACAAGCAATTGTTGCCGAATTGCGAAAAGGATAAATTTGTACAAATCGTATAATTGAAATAATACAAAAATTGGTATTTAGAAACGAATGCATAAGTACTTCTTTATTCTTTATAAATCGCTAAAATTTGTATGTGATATTTTTAGAGCTCACTATAACCACATTTTTTTTTATAAAGACTAGAGAATTATTTTATTTGATTCGTGGTTCAGCGTACAAAATATAAAGTGTGGAGTTTCATAAATATAAAAGAATGAATTTAACAAATCCATTTAAAAAAATAAAGTTATTTGTAAGATCTTATTGTTAAAAGTCATACAAATGCGACAAATAATTATTTATACAGAGTTGCCCAGAAGTCCGGAATAAAATTAATATAGCCTCAACCTGTAACTTTTGGGGAAAACGCTCGGACACGTCAATTTAGTTTTATATATGCTCACATTTTGACGTTATTCGTTTGTTTTTTTTATAAATATTTGCCAAAGATATGATGACATCGATCTTTTTTTTAAATAGAAACATACAGCTTGTGATATATCATTTGAAATATAAATATCTCGTACAGTATGCTCATAAATTTTAGCGCGATTCTGTTAATCTATTTCAAAATGGCGACTGATAAAAGTTTTTAAAAATCCCTTTTTAAATAAACGGAAATGATAAATCATGGATGATTTTTTACCTTTCAAGGTAGGAAACATTTTGTGACATTGTGAACTTATGATTCATCATTTCCGCTTATTTAAATAGAGATTTTTAAAAAACTTTTAACAGTCGCCATTTTCAAATAGCTTGACAGAATCGCGCTAAAATTTATGAGCATACTGTACGAGATATTAGCTTTCAAATGATATATCACAAGCTGTATGTTTCTATTTAAAAAAAAAGATCGATGTCATCATATCTTTGGCAAATATTTATAAAAAAACAAACGAATAACGTCAAAATGTGAGCATATATAAATCTAAATTGACGTGTCCGAGCGTTTCCCCCAAAAGTTACAGGTTAAGCCTATATTAATTTTATTCCGGACTTTTGGGCAACTCTGTATAAATAATTATTTGTCGCATTTGTATGACTTTTAACAATAAGCTCTTACAAATAACTTTATTTTTTAAATGGATTTGTTAAATTCATTCTTTTATATTTATTAAACTCCACACTTTATATTTTGTACGCTGAACCAGGAATCAAATAAAATAATTCTCTAGTCTTTATTTAAAAAAAATGTAGTTATAGTTAGCTCTAAAAATATCACATACAAATTTTAGCGATTTATAAATAATAAAGAAGTACTTATGCAGTCGTTTCTAAATACCAATTTTTGTATTATTTCAAAAAAATTGCAAACAACCTTTAACAGCCTCCAAAAAGGGCAACTTTTCGGCAAATTTCTTCTTCAACGTCGCTATGGTATCATATTTTTTTTTATCAAAGGTAGAGACAGACCCCAAACGACAGCGAGCGCAAAAAATAAATTACGACGGTTTTAAATTATAAAATGTGTATGTTTTCGAGCTAAATTGTTTTTTTAAAGTAGAAATTGAGTTAGAACGGGAGCAACTTACCCGTGTCTCTAAGGGATTTTTAAATTAAAAAACAAGAAAGAATTTTACCAAAAAATAATATTGGCATAGGATCTAAAAACCTATTATATAAATAATTAAAGGACAATTTTTTAGAAGTATATTTTTCATATTCATATAATATCACCTCCTATAAGTACACAATCACATCCCAAAAAACCTTTTTTTATAAACACATCACTCCACACAGATCCAAGCTAATGCTTACTAAAAGGAACCCCTCTATAATAGATCTTATGTTGTTACTTATAAGATTTTATAAAATAATTGCCTTACGAAACGTAAAAGGAATTAACTTCATTGAAATTCGATAATCGACTAAACTATAGATCATGTGTAAGTGAACAACGTACCCGCGTTGCTTTCCCATGATAAATGTTACCTACTGGGCGAAATAACTATAGATTCGCTAGTTTTATTAATGCACGCTGAATGCTTTACTTCCCTGGTCGATAGCTTAGCCGACGTATTTTCTTATTCGGACTTTCAATGCAATTAATAACTTTAGGGGTTTGTACGGCATTATATTATAGTGATTTGTTATTACTAACTATATTTTTTTTATAGGTGACTTAATCATAAAAGAACGTGATGAACTAGTGAAACTATGTTATTCCATATAGTTACTTGATTACATTAGTTTTACTTCTTTATACAGAGTGTTAATTTTAAAACTTCACACCCTTAATAGCGAGAGGTTAAGGGTGGGATGTTTTCAAATTGCCATCCTGTATATGGGTCATTCTTTAAAATACCGCACACTTTTTAACCTTTACATTTTAGAATCGTCTGAAATTGTTACAATTTATATACATACAATTAGTTGACACTTATTTCAGGATTTTGTCGAAAAAAAATTAATTTCCAAAATATCCACAAATGAATTTTTTTATAATTTGCTGGATTTTCTTCAATCTTCTCATATTAGAAGTTTAATATCCCGAGTTGTACAGGGTGTCCCATTTTCGACACTTTTATAGGGTATCTTCGTAATTGTTAGTGCTATCAAAAAAGTAATGTCGGTGTCATGTGCTCTTTTTGGGTCAAACTGGTAAAATCAAAATTTGAAAATTTTCGCTAGCTTAAGAGATACGGGGTAAAATCACAAAATTGATAATTTCAAAATTACCCTATATTTTCCTAGTTAAAAGAGATACGGAAAAATGTTTTATACAGAAGTTTCTTTATATTGATTGTTGAATAATCTGCTGTTTTCAGCATAAGTATACGGGGTCAGGTAAAAAAGTTATCGGACCTAACCTCATTTTTTTAAATGGGTATATTTTAATCTAAAAATATAGCAATTTATATAATACACTATGGATGATATTGGTTTCCTAGGCGATTTATTTAAACTTTATTACTTTAAAGCACAGTAGACCATGAAACAAAAGCTAATATCCTAGAAACAACGATGTTGACTATTAACATATTCATTTGCGAAAATGACCTATCAACATTTTGAAAAATTTGATATAATATCAGTTTTTATTGAAAGTGGAAAAAACGAAGAAATGGGGCAAAATGTATATTTTATTCGCTATTCGGAAAGACAGCAACTATTTAAGGACATGTCCCGAACATATGCGATGATTCCCATTATTTTTTACCTTAATCTGAATCTTTTCTTTCGTTTCAAAGTAATAAAGTTTAAATAAATCGCCTAGGAAGCCAATATCATCCTTGGTGTGTTATATATTTGAAAGGAAAATTTAAAATAGTATCTTTAGATTACAATATACAGGGTGTTCCATTTAAAAAAAAATGAGCTTCGATATCTTTTTTACTTGAACCTGTTTACTTATTCTGAAAACGGCAGATTATTCAACAATCAATATAAAGAAACTTCTGTATAAAACATTTTTCTGTATCTCTTTTAACTAAGAAAATATAGGGTAATTTTGAAATTGTAAATTTTTTGATTTTCCCCCGTATCTCTTAAGCGGGCGAAAATTTTCAAATTTTGATTTTACCATTTTAAGTTTGGCCCAAAAAGAGCACATAATAATATGACACCTTTACTTTTTTGATAGCACTAACAATTGCTATATTAATGGGACATCCTGTACTGATCGTATCAATGTACTGTCTTTTTTATTTAACTCTTAATTATGTTAGCTTTCGAAGTATATTAAAAAAAAATTGTCATCGTGAACAAATGCAAAATAATAACAATTTAACTGTTCAAATAGTTTTAACATGCATGCACGCCACCCACCTTAAATTAATTTTAATAAATACCGCTTGGTTCTTTATCCTCTTATCCACAAAACCCATTTTACGAAAAAGTGGCACCTCTAGTAGATCGGTAGTTATTACATATTTTCGATCGCAGTCACCCAGCGCGCGAAGAGAGTAGCGCGCGAAGGGTCGAAGCGTGGCAGAACGACGCTGTCGAATGACGCAAAGGATGGAAATATTAATGATTCACACTACACCGAGATCATCACACCATCGATCGGGCTGGTGCGTTCCTCACGCTCTTCGTGACTGCGATCGAAAATATTTAATAACTACCGATCTAATAGAGGCGCCACTTATTCGTAAACTGGGGTTTACAGATAAGAGGATAAGGAACAATACGGTATTTTTTAAAATTAATTTAAGGTTGGGGGCGAGCATGTTAAAACTATTTAAACAATTAAATTGTTATTATTTTGCGTTTGTTCACAATGACGATTTTTTTCTACTAGACTTCGAAAGCTATCATAACGAAGAGTGAAATAACAACATACCAACATTGATACGATCACTATAACTGGAGATATTAAATTTTAAGTATGAGAAGATTGGAGAAAATCCAACAAATTATCAAAAATTCATGTTTGGATATTTTGGAAAAATTTTTTTTTTCAGCAAGATCCTAAAATACGTCGCAATTAATTGTATGTATGTATTGTAAAAATTACCACATATTAGGTGCATGGTTAATAAAAAAGGCAAATTTTATCTTTAGATTTTTTAAAGTTGTGTATTGACTCATCACTATTTGGTTTAATTATGTTCTAGACCTTAAGACCTTGTCGAGCACTGATGATGGCGTTCTTAAGCCAAAACTCCTAGGCTCCTTATAAATTAAATTATTCTAAAATGTAGGATATAACATTCATTGCTTCCTCAATAATTAACCATATCACTTCTAGATAATAGTTACGGCTTCTCTACAGTGCATTCATTAGTAATTAAAAAATTTTAGGTTACCAGGCGAAAAACAAAATGTCATTGTGTAATTCATTCTAAGTAATAATTTTCTTTTATAGCACAATATTACTGTATGCTAAGCACAAACTTTTAAATACATTGACCTTAAAAGCTTTTCGTCGTAAAATTTACATAAGACATAAAAGAAATGTAATAAAAATTAAATCTTCAAAAAAAGTGAGAAATAATATAGGTCATTTTTTTTAAACTCCTTCAAACGCTTATCGTATTTTTATTCAGAAAAAGTCATTAATAAAAAAATTGGTTTACAAGGGCTGTCCAACAAGGAGGTAATTACCCTCAGAGCTCAAAAATAGATTAATTTTAAAGCATTTTTTTTCGAAATGTAACAAAATTTTAAAAAAATTTTAATTTTTAGTAATTTCGATAAAAAATACAATAACTTTAACAAGTGGATCTTATAAACTATAGATTTAGAAATTTTTTCTGATACATTAATTTTAACCTTTGCCCTTAATTTTCACAAATTTTTATTTAAAACCCATCGTCTACGGCGCAATTTTAATTAGTAAATGATTGTTCTATATTTTTGAAAATTTATTAAAAAAACACATAAAACAAAAACCAAACAGCACAGTTAGTTGGCTTTGCCGAATGTGTTCCATTTCTTACAATAAGAACTAACCGCGGCACCTTTGAAGAAGAAAGCAGTCCGCCTTGAGAAATGTAAAATTGGGTTTGTTCGGGTTTGTTCTATCTACAGCGACAGGCAGAATTCTCGCTCCAGAAATTATATTAATAATTTCTCAGAACATTTTATTCTTGATAAAAGTTTCTGAATCTCTCTAAACTAAAAATAGCACTTTTTTAAATTGAAAAAAACTCATCTTTTTCGTTATAGATACAATTTTCAATTGTAAAAGTTGTTTAGAATTAAAAGTATGTCCGAATACGAAGTCACGGTCTTCTATTCAAAGAACGAAAAAAATACTTTTTGCTAATATTTTTTTGTGCTACCCTGTATAGAGACTAAATTAAAGACATCAAATTATTTGTAAAAGTTATTTTTAATGTTATTTTTAGAATATTAGTAAAACTTTAAATTTCTCGTCATTTATAATTTTTCGTAAGCCATTCAGAAAAATTACGACAAAATTCGTTTATTTTCGAAGCAATTAGATTTAAACCAAAATTAATTTTAGACAGTAAGTTCAGGATCTTTTTATATTACTTAAAAAATGTATTTTCTTCGCAATTATAAAAAATATTAGTCAGTTTTCTTTTGTATGGTGCAGACATTTTTAATAAGGAAACTTACTTAAAATAGAACATGCACACATGCGGCAATATCTTGGTATTTTGTCAAAATTTTATGAATATATTTGTAGTATAAAATTGTGAGCAATCATAGTACGCGATAGAAGATGTGTGTCATAAACAAATATGTATTGAGATGAGTTAAGAGACATAAAATAGAATATCTTTCCAGCAGAATTTTAAATTTAAAAGATTCTATAAGTACGGAAAAGTATTTTGGTACTACATTAGATAGTACCATATGAAGCTTTTTTTAAATTTAACCATTATACCAATGGTAGATAATGGAATATGCATATCATAAATCAATATGCCATGAGCAGACTTAAAGAATGTTAAAAATAATTCAGCCTTCCTGATAGAGTTTTAACTCCAAAAAAATATACATAAAAAAGTATTTTAATACTATATTAGATGGTACTATAATTTATAAATATTTTACAACGAGTATGATAAATGACAGAATATGCAGGGTGTTATGGAAATGACTTATTATATTTAAACCGGCAAATCCTGAGATGAAAATAAATTGAAGAAAAATAACCTTAAATGGCGCTCTGAATTATTGTACGAAATATACACTTTATATGAAATCTGAAAATTTACGTGGCCGCTACTGAGGACGTTCGCAATCAATAGTTTATTGAGGCGGTGTTGTCAACACAGAATTGAAAATGCACGTGTTCAGTTTTTGACAAGACGTCTTTGACCCGCGTTATCACTTCTTTATCAAACTTTTTAGAAAAAAATACTACAATTTTAATCTACATACTCTCTTACCTTCGATCTTATAATCAGTTTTATAATTAAATTCCATAAAAAAATAAAACACAAAAAGTATGTTTTGCAACAAAACCAACAATAGTTAATATCACACAAATTTGAAATCATTTCTTATTATGAATTATTTCACAATAGAAAAAAAATCGGGTAACGCTACAACTAACAAAACGTTTAAAATTCGCATCAAGCACGTGGAACCCTCGACAGTGTCAATCCATCCCCGAGTCTCGAAACATACTGAAGCGGCGGGTATCCAAACAAGGGCGCAACATGCGGTGTGGTCTGACAACACTGTTAGTATACTCTAGTGACCCACATTCTTGCTAACTGAATCCAGTTGGAACGGCGCGACAGTATGTGGTAAAAAGGGTTTTTACCCTTAGTATTTAAATATTCGATTAAAAAAAAAGTATATAGACTGTCTCTAGGACACCCATTTAAATATAATAAGTCATTTCCATAACACCCTGTATGTATCATGAACGAGTATGTTATGATAAGACTTAGAGACAATAAGAAAAGGGTAGAGACTTCCCAAAATAATTTAAAAGAACATACACGCAAAGTATTTGTTCGGCTTGTGAGATGCTGTCCTAACCCGACTTACTCACCCTAATTAAATAATCTAGAGCACTAAAACACTGAAATAAAATAATTGAGAATAAATTGGTCTCACTGAAACTTGTCTTGCACATTCGCCTGGCCATATTGTTTTCGTTGGTTCTGTAACTGCGACATTTTAATCGAGAACAATGTAAACCAAGTGATACCATTAAACATCAAGATAATATATAGAGACAAAATGTAGGCAAGTTTCAACTGACATTGATACTTCCGTCAGAGACTTTGTGTACAGCGACCAAATAATTAATCATTTTGATAGTGCCTCTTGTAACGTCATACGCACACTTAAATAACTTATTACACACTCAATTGTGAGACATGAAGCTTAATATGACACGGAACTATTTACGTATTTATACTGCGGGTTCAAAGGAATACATACTGTATTAGATAGGCATTGTTATAACGTAAGAAATGAAATGGAAACAAATTTTAGAAAAATAAACATATTTGGCGCATTGAAATAATAAACGAGATAAGCCACCTTAAGTCAATCACGAAAAATCACGTGGTAGGCGCTGACGACATATGTAAACAAATGTTATGGTCAGTTACCCTTTCACAATACAAACCGTTTGAATGTTGGGCAGTGTTGTCATATTTATACGTCAAACTCTTTAGATAAGATTCTATAATTTTAAGAATGAAAAAGTGTCATATCAAATTTTTCCATAAAAACGACAGCGAAAAATCTTTTGCCAACACAAAGAATAGTAATTTCACATAGATTTAAAATTACATCACAATCACGTGAAAATAAATTATTTCACAGAACACGCTATAACTGATAAATTTTACGCCTTATTTTTTTAGTCATAAATACCGTATCGTTTAAAATTCGTATACAAACATGTGGGAATTCAAGGGAGACCCGCGCCGAAGACGCGCATCTAACAAGAAGCGCTCAACCAAGGTCGAGGCATGCATTGTAGTTTGGCATCACTGCTAACCTACTTCCCGCCATTTTTATCATTTTTATAAAATCCTTTATTGCCAATCTACCAAGATGAATGAACACTGCATGGGTACAGTAAAAACAATAGCTTATACCAATGCAACTGATTTATTATTTAATAATTTTGATTGATAAATTGGATATAACGCGAACTCTGATAAATCGGATGAGCAATCATATCATTTCATGCCAGATACAGACCCTACAAATTTGACTATTTTGATTACACAGTGGGACACAATACAATTTATTGAAATAAAATATATATGAAGACCTAAAGATTTTACAAAATGCTAGTATGGCACTCTACACTGGCCGGTTTTGCAGTTATCTTAAGTACTTTTCCCATCCATATAAGTTTCTCCAAAATTAGTAAAGGTTTATAAAACTACCAACAACAACTGCGAGAAACAGCCACACTTTTTAATAAGGAAACATTCTACATAAACCCATTTTATTGCTAATTATTATTATAGAACAGTTCTGAAAATGGCTTTTCTCATACTTATTCAACTTGTAGCCTTCGCCTTCGGCTGAGACTCACAGATGACTTACTCGTGAGATAAGATTCATTATCATTGATTGTATACAACAGTGTAGAAATGTTAATTTCTTTAGATATTTTTACCAATAAGGTCAACAAACAGTATTCGCTGGTAAGGGATGAAGCTGGGTATTCAAATCGATGATCATACAATAGAAATACAAGCAAATACATAAGAAGAAAAACATATACCTACTAATACCAATTTAACCCATAATTCTTATGAAATCTTCAATTATGGGATTGTTAGAATCGGGTATTATCACCCCTTTACTAACATTAGGTGATTGCCAACCAGACCAATGAATTTCAGTAATTTGTGATCAATACTAAACCAGGCGGCAGTGATGAGATGGTGAGGATACAAGACCAGAAATCCAACCAATATTTATACAATGGTTTATATCAAGGCGGGTCCAGACCAAGTGAACAAACCACGCAATTTTGATATTGAACACGTGGTGCATGGATAAATGTTAAGGTTAGGTGGAAGTATGGTCAAAAGAAGCTACTATCGAATAGGATACTAACTCTGACGCGGCCTCAGTTGAAACAGCTGACGGGTCTGCTAATCGGCCAGTTTCACTTACGAAAACATCTTCAACGTATAGGAAACTACAATGGATCCATTGAATGCAGACTCTGTGGCGAAGAGGATGAAACTTCCTCCCATATAATACACTGCTGCGAAGCGCAGAAAACTTAAGATCTTCACATGACAGACTTGGTAGAATGTGATTTTCTAACAAGATCGGGGTACACAATAAGCCAGAAGACTGCAATGACAGAAGTTCGGGCCTCACACCCTACCCCCCCGCCTGTAACCAAGAGCTTGACCGTAATAATAATAATCGACGGGAGTTAAATTATAATAAAACATATTATGATTTTGGTCGAAGTTGAACACCCCCCCCCCCCCCCCCCCCCCCCGAGATCACTTGTATTTTTGTATTTGTTTGTCATCAATATTTTAAAGTACATGTAACTGTAACATTTAACTATACATATTTATATAAACCACAACAAATAAACACTCCCCCAAAAAGAATTTCTGGCTGTGCCACTTCTTTAATTGTATGACATATAGTTGGATAGTCATCGAAATAGTTCACGAAATCACCGAAAAATCGCTTTGAAATATCATTTATTGTTGCTTTAATGTTTTATTTTATATGCTGTGGCAATTTCCAAGGATTTAACTATCGACACTTAAACTATATCCACTTTTGTTAGGATATAGACGGCGATAAAAACGATCTGATTACAGCGGAAATTTAATAGAGCCGTAAGTATGATAATAAAAATTTTTCACATTTCTTTTGATTTGAAAATAGTGTACTATCAGCATTGCAGAAACGGCAAGGTTCTTTTTAAAACATTATATCAAGCCGAGGTTTCCACGTGCTTGATGTATACGAACTTTAAACGTTTTGTTAGTTGTAGCGTTACCCGATTTTTTTTTCTGTTGTGAGATAATTCAGATAATTCATAATAATAAATGTTGTGATGTGATTTCAAATTTGTGTGATATTATCTACTGTTGGTTCTGTGGCAAAATATACTTTTTGTGTTTTATTTTTTTATGGGATTTAATTATAAAACGGATTATTTTAAAATAACGAAGGTAAAAGAGTATGTACCTTAAAAATATAGTTTTTTTTTCTAAATAATTTAAAAAAGAAGTGATAACGCGGATCAAAGACGTATTGTTGTCAACAACGTGCGTTTACCATTCTGTATTGCAATATGACAACACCGCCTACAACGCGCTGACCTCTTTTGACACTTGAGACTGTCTTTATTTTCATCTCAGGATTTGCCGGTTTAAATATAATAAATAACACCCTGTATGTAAGTTATTCAAGCAAAATATATTTTTTTATATCTAACTATGAAATATTTAACACTACTTAACGGAAATGAAACAAATTCAGGTTTTTGTTTTTTTTTTCTATGGGAAAAGCTTTATGCTCATCACATATCCTGATGATAATGTGAAACTGCATAATAAGCTTATACCCACTAAACCCCATTCGGCCTCTTATTTCCAATCTCGCGGAACATTTGCACTAAATCACTTAAAGAAACACACAGACACCCACGAGTTTCAAATTAGTTTTTTTTGAAGATATGCACCCTTTATAAACTCCGTGGCGGTTCGTTCGAGTTAGTCCAAGTTTATAAATCAGAGATTGTTTCCCAGCGAACTGAACTGAACGTAAAAGTTTATAATAATGTACCCTGAAAAATAAACAACTTGCAATCTGTCAAACGGTTATTGACTTTCTAAAGAGTTTACCCTGAAGATATAACAACACTTTTCAAGATTCAGTGACGTTTTTCGCCATATGTTGTTTTGTTTACCTTCCTGACAGGGGCACCACGTGGTCATTTTTGGTTTGACATAAGGTCATGTACAGGACATATTAAATTAAAGCACCATTTTTGGATATTTTTCTTCAATTTGTTTTCATCTCAGGAATTGCCGATTTAAATATAATACGTAATTTCCATAACACCCTGTATTTTTCAATCAATAATAACATATAATGTCAATATTTTAATTTTACCGTTTCCGTTTAATGTTCTGAAATTGTATTTCGTTTCTAGAGAAAATCCTTGTCCATTTTATCCTATTTCATTAACTAATAAACCAGAAAGATATTAAAAATAGGATATCTTTGCTATTATTGTAAAGTTATGACGGACTTTCATTCATTGCCCGGTCCAAATGTATGTATATTTGTTAATTCTTGTTACTATCGACGCAAGTCATTTAGATGGTATTTTGTGAAGATGTACCTAATAGGGGCGCCTATATGAAACACCTCTTAACTCTATGGCATGTTCCTTCCCCTATCAACATAACTGTTATCCATTAAAGAACGTATGAAAATTTTTGGGAATTCGCGGAAAGTTTACTCCCGTTGACTCATGGCACTTAATAGTGTTGTAAAGACCGTTCATCGGACGACGTTTACTGACGAGCCGTGATATGGCGAAACGCGTCAAGGCATAACTTTGACAAAAGGAGAAAGACAGAAATTCTATTTTAAAATTTTCGTTGTCTTTAAAAAATGTTCAAAATGATTGAGAGCATTCTCATGGTCCGTAATAATAAGATTAGGAAAAAAGGATAGTGGCGGGCGTACAACTACCTTTGTACTAACTAATTATATTAAAATAATTCCTTACTTGTCCTCCAACGGCAAACTGTATCGCTGTTGTTGAGAGATAGGGTTATCCCAAGATTTTGATCGATTTAAATTACTGCGCTGTTAAAATTGGCTGTAATTAATAATAAATTGGAAATTAATTATTGATTTCATCTCGTTACCACGGCGTTAGATTCAAACTATGTGGTTGCTATACAGGGTGGTCCGCTTAAAATATCCGATCTCAGTATCTATAAAACTTACACAAATAAAAGTTAATTACATATTTTTTTAAGTACTTTTTAAGTAATTTATTCGTATACGAGGTGTTTAGTTTCTTCTCGCCAGCCTACACTCTTATTTTAAATGCGACCCGTTTAAATGTAGTTTTTGAATTCAATATTCAATTCCAGCCAATGTTTATTACATTTTCATCGTAATTTTGAATACTTGCTTGGTGGAGGCGAGCGTCAAACATACATTTGCAAGTATTTACAAACTTTTGCTATTAATGATTTTTTTATGGATGCGCACCTTAAGTTGAACTCCGTCGGATAATTCCGATACAGTATATAGAAAATTGTTTCAAAGACAAAATTAATAATATAATATTAAATTGTCAAACTTGACGCATGACAAGTTTATTTCTGGTGTGTAAGAAAATAATAGCTGCATTCAGCAGAACCCATCGATTTATAAGCGATTTTTAATCGGTGACGTCACGATGCGCATCGATTTGTAGTTCTGTTGAATGCATTGTGCTGTCAGTTTTTTGTTGGCTAGGATCCCTTCAAAATATTTTCATCAAATATTACGTTTTTATCTCTACCAAATGGATAATTTTATTTTTCCGGACACCCTTTATATATAGGATGTTTAATACGACATGACTTAAGTTAAACGAAATTTGCCTTTTTTGGAGACAGCAACTATTCAACTTCCCTTATAAAGTATTTTCTTCTTTATTTGGATAAAATGTCTATTATTAAGGAAAAATTACAATTTTAAAATGTTTCCTAGTTAATTTCTACCAGCTTTTTTTATATCGTAAGGATTGGTTATTAATATTAAGTTCTTTATTTTAAATACTGAGTTCTCTTGAACCTGAATGTCGCATTGAAAACTGATTGGTTAAATAGTTTTTTCGTTTTCTAAATTATAAAACTATACAGATTATACTACATAGTGTATTAAGGATTCCAGGCGATTTCAGAAAATATAAATTAAGAATGCAATCAAGTATTCCCAGTTCTTTATTCATTTCTTTTTGACAATTTGTACAATTAAATCTAATTCGGGAATAGTATGGGCGGCGATTCTTGAGTTCTCTGAAAACAAACAATACGACTTTTCTCTAATTTAATTTGGGCTACAACCGTTCTCCCGTTTCACTAGGAAAATTTGTATATTTTATAACAATAACAACCTGTTTGAAAAGTTATTTCATGTTTAAAAATAAATTTGTAAACATATTTTTTGCAAGTTAGTAAGCAGGTAGGTTGTTACTTTTTAGTAAACAGCTTATTTTCAGAAAAATGCTTTGGGCAAATTTATTTTTAAAGAAATATTATACTTTTCAATTTTCACTTTATTATTTTTAACTTAATAAAAAGGTAACTGAAGGCTTTAAATGCCATTAAAAATTCGTCATTTAATGGTGTTTTTATTATTTTCATTTTTAAATAAAACGAAGTAGTTTTACGACTAGGTAAGCTTTAAAGACGTAATTTTACGGCTACTATTCGTATAAGTACCTATTTAATGCGGTGTATTGTATACTAACTCCATTGAGTATACATTCAGGGTTTGGCAAATGTTCTGGAACGGCTTAATTACAGGAAAACGAAAAGTGATATCAGATCCGGGTTTTCGACAATCGATAGGACTAAAATTTTACTATTTGACTATGTCTATTCCATATGTTAGTAACGTCATCAACTGTCAAGGCATGACGTTACATTTAATTTTTTTTAAAATGGAAGACCCATTATATTATTAGCTATTCTAAATTCTCAATAAATTTACAAAATTTTCATATGATTTCATTCAATTGATTCGGAAATATTGACAAATAAGTGAAGTAACGAATACATTTTATTTTAAAAAATAAGTAACAATTTTTACATAAACGATAAATTAAAATAAGAATTACTTAACTAAATGTTCAAAATGCCGTCCTTCAGCCACCTATGTCGCCGAATTGGGAAAAAAACACGAAGTATTTTTTTTCAAGCGGGACGTACGTACATTATACCATGATATGAGTGGAGTGCGTAGCCCGAAACGTCCGTCCGTTGTGCGCTTAATAAATGATAGGTAACTCTAAACGTTCTCCTTATCTGCGCGTTTCACGTAAGACGTTTTTTTATAACCCCCGTATAACCAAGTTTCCCCTTAAGTTTTATTTGAATTTAATTTAATCAGATTATTAAGTAGACGGCTATTTTTGGAAATTTAATTTTGTCCCCATTTTGAATTCTATCCAGAGGTGAATTCCCCACCCAGGAATTATGTATTTAGAGCCAATCTACTTTCTTAATCTTCTTAAATTTTGAAAATGTATGATTGCTGGTCGACACTATCAGTTATGTCACCAGTCTTGATAATTAATGAAAAAGTCATCGCAACCGAAGACGTCCCTACGTAATTAGTTTTACGGACGCTTATCTTGGTCGATTACGATTTCTCGTTGTTTATTCGTCAGGGATGCCAGGCATAATGCCATTGCCGACTTGACACGCACGTGTCAGTCGGTCTTGGGTGGGCCCACCACCTTTCCCCGCTAACTGGAAGCTGTCAGTAGTCCACCAGCACAATTGAAGAAGATGAGAGCAAGAATTTTGTCTAAGAATGTAAAATGACTGATTTTAATTTGAAGTATAGTTGTTTGAACGTAGGACGAGGCCTAACTTTGTGTTCAAACTATACTTTGTATTTTGGTATTGACTTGGGCATGTCCAATGGATACAATAACAATGTAAGTTATTATATTGGACACGGAGGGCTTTTCTTTATTTAATTTTAATGTCTGTTGTCATTGAGGGTAATGAAGGGGTTACTCCTTTCGTTAGTCGAGTCTCGCGAACCGGAAACCTCGGTTTCAATTATTTTTATGTACAAGAATAATTTAACCTATACTAACCTATTTTCTCTCATAGAGAATCCAACCATCCTAACATTCATCCTATCACGAACTTGCAACTTAAATTTTAGTACTTATTTATATACATTAGAAAATTATCCTAAGCTAGTATTTCCCCAACTAAAGGGATCTCAACTATCCTGTAATTTTCAAAATATTGAGAAAACGCGGTAGTGAATACTAATACTAACTTAAGATATTTTATTTCACAATTACTACTGATTCCGGACTCATAAATGTCACATAACTTTCCTGTAAAAACTTATTTATACTAGCGCCAGAAACGAGTCCGATTAAAATTACTGCCTCCTGCAGAATTTCTTTATCCGTCTGTTTTAACGTTACATTGCGTCATCCTGACCGATTTAATCTACCGGTAACGCCATGCCCGTTGCGGCTAGAGAGATAAGGAACCAAATACTGCCGACACTGCAAAATTATAAGCGGCCAGTCTGATTTTATATCAAAGACTCACATCCATCAAAAAATATTATTTATTTTTTAACTGAAAAAATATAATTTTACAACACCTAACAGTCTCCAATAGCCTCTCTGAAAACTGAGATAGCATCTTTTGCAAATGTTAATGAGAAATAGATTGAACAGCATGTAAAATTTTGTTTCCAATGTCCTCCATAAAGTACGATATACAACAGTCTTTAAATGACCACAAAGGCATAGATCTAAATAGGTTAGATCTGGAGTTCTAGGAGGCCATTCAATACCCGCCCGCCTTCCTATCCACCTTCCGGGAAAGGTTTCATCCAAATAGTTTCAGATCATCGCATCATTTCACATCAGCTCATCGACATTTGTAAGACATGCTTTCCTAGTTTTCAAAGAGCCTTTGACACTGTTAGGTGGCCGAAGGAGGATATTTTGAACATTTAGTTAAATAATTTTTATTTTAAATTTTCGTTTATCGAAAAATGGTTACTTATTTTTTTAAATAAAATGTTTTGGTTTTCTTCATTTACTTGTCAATATTTCTGAAATAATTGAATTTAGACATTAACATTACAGAATTTAGACAGTAACATTACAGAACCGCCTAGAACATCGAAGACAGGTTGGGTATTTGACTCTCTTTTACAGATATTTTCATGGAAAGTGTTCGGCTGACCTTACCCTCTTAATTCCGCCCAGATCGGCGAATATCAGAAATACACGACGAACCACTGCCGCCCATCCATATGTGGTTAAGCTTAGTAGTCCTCGAACTTCACTATTTAAGAATACTTTCATCTGGAGGACTTTATCCTTATGGAACGACCTTCCCGAGGTCGTTTTTCCCAACGAATATAACCTCCAACGATTCAAAGCCAACGTGAATCGCTTTTTGCGCACACGCACCACTCCCAGAGTGCCCTAAAGGATTTTTCCTGTAGTGCTTGTGTTTGATCATAAAAAAAAAAAAAAAAAAAATGACATGTCATAGAAAAAATGTTTTAAATATATTGAAAATTTAGAATAACTAATAACATATGGGGTGTACCATTTAAAAAAATAAATATAACGTCACCCCTTGACAGTTGATAACGTTATTGACAAATAGTCAAATGCTAAGTCATATCGATTGTCGAAAACCCGGATCTGATATCACTTTTCGTCTCCTGCAATTAAGCCGTTCCGGTACCACCGAACTAAAGAGGTACCACTTTCTCGTGCAATGGATTTTGTAGATAATAGGATAAAAAAACAAAATAATATTTTTTGTGAACAGCATGTTAAAACTATTTAAACAATTAAATTGTTATTATTTTCATTGGTTCACAATGACAATTTTTAAATTTCAAACATGGATTGGAGAAAATTCAGCAAAATCCTGAAATACGTGTCCACTAATTTTATGTATATAAGTTGTAAAAGAAATTATGACGATTCTAAAATGTTAAGGTTAAAAAGTGTGCGCTTTGTAAAAGAATGGCCCATATAAGAGAGAGTTTAACATGTAAATCCCAATGATTTGAGAGAAGAAAGAAATTATTTTTGCGACTTGTTTAAACTAACTTTTCATTTTAACCTGCCCTGTATGACATTCTAATTCGATCAGATTACTTTTAAATTGATTTTACGAGAACTTAAACTTTTGTAAATATTTCCTGCAGTCTTAAAATTATCATAAACTATATGCACTTTTTTGGTCCACCGTGTACATATAGTGACAACATGAAACTTACAGTGCAAATCGATTGTTTGGTTTGAAACCATTATTAAAGGCATAGGGGCAATAAAAATAAGTAGCCTAGCCCAAATGTCACTACCAACAAACCGTCGATTTCCAACTTCATACGTCATATTTCGTAAATCCTTGTGATTCAAGGAATTTTTTAAGGCCACCTCCCCTCTCATTGACCATTATGTCTGGTTCTACTCGGACAGATGCTTAATTTTAATTGAAGTTTATGTTACAGATCTGGGCACGCCGTTCTTTCCCGGTGGGCCGGAGCTATGGCACCACCCACTGGCATATTCCGCAGCGGCCGCAGCCGCAGCTGCCGCAGAACTACCCGGAGCAGCAGCACTGCAACATCACGCTACACTGGTGCACCCGGCACTGCATCCCCAGGTGCCAGTACGTTCCTATCTTTGACTATCTTCGGACAAAAGTCCACTGGACGCAGGCGCCCCAGTCCACCATCACGTTAGTTGACGACTGGTTTTTGACGTTTTTTTGCCTGCTAACCCAATGAACTGCGGGTTGCCTTATGTGAAACCGAAACTTCTACATTTTGTACAAATAATTATTACATTTTAAATATTAACGATACAACTACATAACATTTTTGTGGAATTGATTTTCTTTTCAAATACCAATATGGAAAATTATTATATCCAGGCCATCCGATGATCCTTATACAATAAGGGCGTATTTTAGTATATACCAAGAGATGGCGCTACGCGCTGTTTTTTGTCGACTACCGTCGATAGTACGGCGTTAAGTTAAAGTCCTCTCTGATGATGGGTATGTATACCTACCCTGTACTGACGAGAACAAATAAGTTCGAAACCGGTCTACTGGTGGTTGCATCCTATCAATGGAGAGGGCTTCCTTTTCTTGGTAGTACCATTCACATAGGCGTAACTAGAGGGGGGGCCAGGTGGGCCGTGCCCACCCCAGATTGGTCTGGTGCCCACCCCAGTGTTTCCGAAGCTCAAAGCCATACATACGTCATAGTGACACTTGCCATTAAAATCCTACAAGACTAGGGGCAGGCCCCCCCTACAAAATCATTCTAGTTACGCCAATGACCATTCAATCTGAAATAGTAATTTGTTTGGAAATAATAATTTTCCATATTGGTATTTGATATTAATACCACCTGACAAGCATAGGCTTCTTATTTCTTGAATGATGATGATTTTCTTTTCTTTTATTCGATGCATCCGATTACCATTTAGAAAAAATTAACAAAGAACGCATTTTGCTGCCATCTTGACAAACAATTTTGTCTTAATAAATATTTTTACCTATTGGTTGCTCAAAAATCTCATTACAGCCTTCCTTTTCTAGCAAATTTAGACCCAAATGCGAAGAAGAAGAAAAGAAGAATTATTAAACATCATCAAATAAAATAGTGGCGATTTGAGGAATTTCAATAGATTCGGTCAAAAGAAACTTATATAGTTATTGAGCCATATTTATACAGGGTCTTACTTAAAGATATGTACTTATTTTAATGCGTTATTTCAATAAGTTGGAAAATTCATATCACCAGTGGCGTCCACAGACTTCGTTTATGGGGGGGGGGGGGGGTAATTTCGAAAAACACATAATGATGCGTAAAATAGGGTAGTGTAGACGCTATACCTGAAAAAAAATTGTTCATTATCAGCCAATGGGGGGGGGGGGGGGGGGTTATTGAACCCCCTGAAACGGCCGCTTGTTTAACCCACCGATATACAAGTATGTCCTCTAAGGCTTTGTTGTTTTCAATATCTAGGGTGTAAGTTTTTATATATTTTTTGGTTTTTATCAAAAATCTCGAAAACGGTTTGAGATATTATACTAAATTGTGGTATAGATTATTATGATTCAATTATTCAATTATTATATTGATACGTAGCTGTACCTATGTTACTCACTATACAATTTTTTAGTTTAAAACTGTATGGTTCTATAACATAATTGTCTATACCAAATTTTAGTGTAATATCTAAAATTGGCTCCGAGATTTTTAATAAAAAGCAAATTAAAAAACTTTGACACCCTGTATATCGACAACAAAGAATTTTAGGACATATTTGTATATGAACTTTTTGACTTAAAATCGGTACAGGAATCATCCATTAAAATATATCATTACTAACACCCTGTATATATTTATATATTTTTATAGAAAGAAATCGCTCAATAGGAGTTTAAACGAAAATTGTATTACTAATTAGGTTTCACATAAGACAACCTCGTGCACTCACTTTTCCACAACTCTTTACTTTTTTGCACATAAATTACACAACATGCATTAATTTATGTCATAAATCAATTGAATAACGACATTAACGCCAAGTTGATATATTTATGGCCGAACGCATGCATTTAGGGCGAGCGGAGCTGTTCTGAGCATGCGCAATGCAATAATAAATTATTTACCTAAAATAATGAACAGGAACTACTTAAAGTTTGTTTTATTTACTATATTGACTATTTAACAGGGTTTCTTAATGCTTTTGTTCTTAATAATTCTAATTCAAACTTAAAAATATATTTTTACTTAGCGGGAAAGCATAAATTTCAATCAACCGATAAAGGAAGCGCAAAATAATACTTCTTTAAGATAGTTTCGATTGCTTTACATCTATGGATAGAACGCAAAGCTTTTTAGCTACATGTTAATTTAATTTCGATATACTATCCATTTTTGATCTCAGTCATATACAGCGTGTGTGGTGCAAAGTGTAAAGCGGGATACTGACTTGAGCAATTTACGCACACGAACGGTTTGCGCGTAAAGATGACCAGATTAGTATGGCGCGACCTGCCACTAATGTATGTGCGCGTAAATTTTTGACCCTCACAAAAAGGTCCCGGCGGCTGTCGGACTTCTGCAAAGATCAAGGAGTTTTCGTGTGCATAAGATGCTCAGAGTTGCGTTCAGTTATTGTTGTGCGTCGAAAATGGAATGGAATAACGAATTGTCACTTAAATTAATAGATGAGTACGAAAAATGTAGCGTGTTATGTGATCCAAAAAATGCCTTGGATTTTAACAGACAAAAGAAGGTAGATGCGTGGAATACCATAGCTACCAATTTAAACCTAAATTTTTTGGATGTAAAACAAAAAATTAACAGTTTGTTGGGCTGTGATCTCGGTTAATCAACAGCCCTGTACGCCGGCCTGCTTCGTTTAGGTTTTTTCTTCTTTTTCTCTGCCTCATGCAATAGTAGGAAGGATGAATTTGCAATAATTATTTTACGTCTTCATGCGACATTTCAATAAACTCACTGGAACAACAATTAGCGCGCACGAATTTAATGAAGCAAATAATTTTCGCGAACAAACATCGCGCGTACATCTTTTTTTATGCGTACGCAATTCGTGCGAGTCAATTTGCTCCAGTCAGTACCCAGCTCGAGAAATACGTATTTTAATTCTTGTTATCGGTTCACAGCCGCGTGCGATAAGAAATGGATACTTTCATTAAATCAAAATATTTCCTTTATTATTAATTTTAGCGACATGTAGTAAAAGATAAATTTTGTTTAGAATTTCACTCTCCATCGAACGGTTATAAATACAGATATAAGACATTCTATTTTTAAAAAGCATTTTTTTAATATTACATGAGTCTGACGTTCAATTGTTTTTTTGACATCATAGTAATAATCAGCGTAAAAGACTACATTACTTTGCTAATTTACTCGAATTCGAAGCTTTTATAATAAGAAAGTTAGCAATAGTGCCGACTTCATTTTGAACAAGCTGTATATTTATAACTATAGTTTTCCAGTGCAAAACTGATTATTTTCGTATGAGCTACCTTTTATCTGGTACTAAAATTTTCATGCGAAAATTATAAAACTCATTTAATAGCTAACGTTTCTGCAACAAAATGAAAATAGAGGCATTTCAATTTAAAAGTTAATTAACAGTTTTTTGACGCAAAATATGGTTAAAACGATACATTTTCTAATACCGGGTTTAGAAAAATTACAAATTAGAATAAATTTATAATTATTTTAGTAATAAAAGACAAAGACAAGATGGACAGTAGATACCTGTCATGCTATATTTAAAAACATAAATATAAAACAATAATTTTTATCAAATACCAATGTATGGAAAAATTATTATTTCCCAGACCACCCGATGATACCTTATACAATAAGGGCGTATTTAGTCTACACAGTAGCACTTAAGATACTATTTCAGATTGAATGGTACTACCAAAGAAAAGGAAGCCTTTTCCATTGATAGGATGTAACCACCTGCAGACCGGTTTCGAACTCTTTTGCTCTCGTCAGTACAGGGTAGGTGTACATACCTATCATCAGAGAAGACTGAACAAACGTTATTTGAATAAATCAAAAGTAAAAAGTCTATAGGTTCGTTCCAACCACCCTAAAAATCGTACAATGTACGGTCACGCACATGCGTAGTAGTCGAAAGGCGTTCCAACCGACACAAAACGGTGTAGCTGGCGATCCCTTTCGTGTTCCAACCAAATTGTGATCGTTCGCAAACCAGTTCCTGAACGGTAAAAACGATACATGGCCAAGACCAGGAACCGCTTGTACTGACTTGCGCCCTAAGAATTTTAACCGTTATTTTTGTATTCCTGGCATTCATGTAGCCTTGTTTTGTAGAAGTTGTTGCTGAATATTTTGATTATTTAATTTATTCTTATTAAATTTGTATAATCCGGTTCCCAAACCTACAAGATATTCTTAACATTAAACGTTATTCTCTTTCATGATTATTAAATACAACAAAACGGAACGAAAAAAGATAATACTCAAGCTTAGACGAAGAAATCAAAACAACAAAAGTAGGGTTGTGATTTATGAATTTTTTTTTTTTTTTTTTTTTTATGATCAAACACAAGCACTATAGGAAAAAACCCTTTAGGGCACTCTGGGAGTGGTGCGTGTGCGCAGAAAGCGATTCACGTTGGATTTGAATCGTTGGAGGTTATATTCGTTGGGAAAAACGACCTCAGGGAGGTCGTTCCACAAGGATGAAGTCCTCCAGATGAAAGAATTTTTAAATAATGAAGTTCGAGGAGTACTAAGCTTAACCACATACGGATGGGCGGCAGTGGTTCGTCGTGTATTTCTGCTATTCGTCGCTCTCGGCGGAATTAAGAGGGCAAGGTCAGCCGAGCACCTTCCATGAAAATATCTGTAAAAGAGAGTCAAATCCCCAACCTGTCTTCGATGTTCCAGGCCGTCGAGGCTCTTCGTCAGCTCGTGGTCTCCGATCAGACGAATAGCCCTCCTTTCGATGGAATCCAGTAGCCGAAGAGTATGTTTGGGTGCAGAGCTCCAGACATGAGAGCAGTATTCTAGTGATGGTCGAATCTGGGCTTTGTATAGTGTCAAAAGTTGTTGAGGTGTATAGAACTTTCTGGTTCGGAAGAGTACGCCAAGCTTCTGAGAAGCTATCTTGGCGATTGCCACAACGTGGTTATGCCAAGACATATTTCCTCCCAGATTGACACCCAGCAAATTAATAGATGAAGCCAGTGGGATTGCGTGTCCGGCCATGACTATTTCCGGTTCTGTAATGTTAACCTTTTTAGAGAAAACTGCTGCCTGGGTTTTTTTAGCGTTAAATTCGACTTGGTTACTGTCACCCCAAGCCAAAATTTCTTCCAGGTCTTTGTTGAGTCGTGATACTTCATGCTGTCTGCGAAGATGTGCGTCGGCAGCCGATGTTTGCGCATTCAAAGAGAAAGATGACAAAAGTGTGCTATCATCAGCAAAACTAAATATCGGATTTTTAGTTTTCACTAGAAGGTCGTTAATGTAGAGTAAGAAGAGAGTGGGAGACAATATGGACCCTTGAGGAACACCGGCATTGATGGTGAAGGTGTCTGAGAGAAATCCGTCAATCCCCACTTGCAGAGAGCGGTCCTTAAGAAAGCTAGATAACCATGCACAGAATCGACTGGGCATACCATAGGATCGCAGTTTACTTAGAAGCCCCTCATGCCAAACACGATCAAAAGCTTTAGAAATATCCAGCGCAACAACCCGAGACTCCCCATGATGTTCGATTGCGTTGTTCCAAATATGGGTGACATAGGCTAGAAGATCTCCAGTTGATCTGGACTTCCGAAAACCATATTGATGATCGCTGATGATGCTGAAGCCTTCCAGGTACTTTAGAAGATGTTGGTTAATAGCTTTCTCCATTACTTTTGATATAACTGAAAGCAATGCGACTGGTCGATAGTTGTTAGGCAGGGTTCTCTTACCTTTCTTTGGAATAGGCTGGACTCGCGCCGTCTTCCAGCAAGATGGAAATATTCCTTTTTTGTAGGATAAGTTGAAAAGTCTACAAAATACTGGTGTTAGTTCATCGGCGCATGTCTTGAGAACTATAATAGGAATTTCGTCTGGACCAGTAGCTTTTTTGACGTCGAGTCCTTTCAGGATTCGTTTGACGGGACGCTGTCGGAACACGATTTCGGTCATTTCGGATTCAACTGCAGGAATGTCGGGTGGTGTTCTTCCCTGGAAATCTACAGTGGAATGCGAAGAAAATAGTTCAGCAAGTAAGTTTGCTTTGTCTCCGGCTGTGGATGCTATTGTACCATCGGGACGTATTAGAGGTGGAATAGTTGATTTGGTAAAATTTTGGCTGACGGCCTTAGCGACTGACCAAAAGGATCTTGATCCGTTTGGACAGTCAAGAAGTTTGTTTTTGATCCTCACGTTATGGGCTTCTTTGCTTTGATCTATTGTTAGCTTACATTGGTTTCGAGCGGTAATAAAGATGGTACGATTCTCAGTGGTAGGGTTTTTACGCCACTGTCGGTAAGCCAGATTTTTTGATTTGACAGCACGCTCACAATCCTTGCTAAACCAGGGCTTGCCGTTGGAAGGGCGTTTTTGGGAGGAGGGGATAAATGCTTCCATGCTCGTTAGAATGACGTCGGAGACCTCCCCAGCACAGACGGATGGATCATCAGAAGAGAAGCATACGCTCATCCAAGGAAAAGTCCGAAAATGGTCTTTCAGGTCTTCCCACTTGGCCGATCTGTAATGCCATATCTTGCGAGGTTTAGGAGGTTGTTCAGAATTAATTAGTAGTTCGCTTAGAGTTGAAATAAGTTTGTGATCGGAAGATCCTAACGGAGGCTGTACGATGACTGTATATAGATCGGGATTTGACGTTAAGAAAAGATCCAAAAGACTAGCAAAATCTCCAGCTCGGTCTGGAATCCGCGTTGGTTCTTCTACGAGTTGAGTTAGACCAGAACTGATCGCGAAGGATTCGGCCTCGCGGCCTTGCTCATCGTCTGTATTTGAATATTTAAGCCAGTTGACATTGTGGACGTTAAAGTCACCAAAGATAGCAATCTCGGCATTTGGATAGTTGGTTTGCACGAAGTCGATTGTATTGGCTAGTGATGAGAAAAGGTCTCTGTAATGGGTATCACTTGGAGGACGGTAAAGACAGCAGATAAACTTGGTGATTTTCGGTGTTGATATTTTAAACCACATTACATCAAAGTCTTTCGGTTCCAGTGTAGGTTCTCGTTGGCAGCAGAGATCATCTCGAATAAAAAGACACACGCCGAAGTTGCGTCGGAATCGGAAATGAAAATCGTATCCAGGGTATAAATAGCTGACGGTGTTTGTTGACGATCTGACCTTTGTCTCGGTCAGTGCGAGTACGTGAGGCTTGGAAGATTGTAAGTGCTGGTGGACTGAATTGATATTCGTGTTAAGCCCTCTAATATTGCAGAAATTTGTTGCAGAATGTTATGATAATTAACTAATTACTAAACTTCTTTCCTAGAATCAGACAGGCGATCAGCTGAGATTTTTACACACAATGGTCACAAAAACGTACCAACCTTGCCTCCCTTATGCATCGGCAACAAACAGTGCAAAATTAACACTTGCGCACAAAATCGATTCCAACAGTTTCGTGACGGTTCTAGAACGATACAAAAATAGGGTGTTGGAACAAACCTTATAATAACGTCTTTTCAGGTTGTGTGGGACTACTAAGAGATGGCGCGAAGCGCTGTATTTTGTCGACTGCCGAGGATAATACAGCGTGAACTATTAGGGCTTCTCTGGTGATAGGTATGTACACTTACCCTGTACTGACGAGAACAAAAGAGTTCGAAACCGGTCTGCAGGTGGTGACATCCTATCAATGGAAAAGGCTTCCTTTTTTTGGTAGTATCATTCAATCTGAAATAGTATTTTAATGTGCTACTGTGTTGACTAAATAAGCCCTTATTGTATAAGGTATTATCGGGTGGTCTGGGAAATAATAATTTTTCTATACATTGGTATTTGATATTAATATAGACTTTTTACTTTTGAATAATTTTTGTATTCGTTTATAGTTATTTAATTCTACAGTTGATTTAGTGTTGAAGTGTTGAAAAAAACATTAATCAATGAGAAAAATCAGGCAATACGGAACTGTTCTTTCTTACAAAAACGTTTCTCGCACGAAGGCTTCCCAAAGTTGTTTTATAGGAAGACAAACAATTCAAAATTTTCTACATTTCACTTGGCTGTTCCTACACTTTGAAATTAGCTTATATTAATTGTAAATTAAACTTATATGTGGTGGGATTGACGGTTATTTGAAAATTTAAATGGCACAAGTCAAGAATTAAACCCTATGTTTGCTTTTCAAAAGACCGGGATTAGTGATGTGGAAAATTATATCAAAGCAGGGATTTCATGTGTTGTGGCGCCTTTATGCTCAGTGTAATTTTCCTAGTTAAATTGGATTTGTTAGGCGTAGCGGTTTAGACATGTAAACCGGTTTTTACTAGACAGTTGAAACATAAACAAGAAATTTACAAAATTACAACTTTTATATATTTCAGCTTTTAAATTTTATTTTAAATTTTTAAATTTATTTATTTAAGGCCCAGTAGCAGTCATAAGACTTGCGATTTATTTTACAATGTGCATATATTAATTGACTCTTATTTGCACTTCATTCCATAGTAGAGATATATCTATAAATAGCACCCTGCGGAACCCCTGACGTCACTGGAACTTCATCAGAGTGAAGCACCATGTACAATTTCTTCACAATTTTATAAAATATGATACACATTTTGTGTTTTATTTAATTAACACATTTTGCGTTTTATTTAATAAAGGGTCATTTTGCGAACATAAAGGTACGCTTTTATCATTGCACATCACACACATGTATGACGTTAAATGTTACAAATTATAAAGGTCGATTTTGTAGACTTAATTATATCTCTCCTTGGTACTTATTTAGCAGAAGCAATAGAAACAACTACAGGGAATAGAATGAATATACAGGGTGTCCTGGAAAATGTTTGAAATCTCCCGGATATGAAGAAAACAATTGAACAAGTTCATATAAACTTTTTTCGGAGATATAGGCTCCCAAAGAGCTTCAATGGAATCAAGTTTTTGACACATAATTATTGATCCACCAGATATATTTAATTTTTGTTTAATATGATGTGTACCAGGTAAGACAGTTCAAATTAGTATTCAAAAAAGTGTTGTGAATTACTCATAGCTGCAAGGACAGACGAGCTGTGATACTTACGGCCCCTTTTTTTTAATGCCCTGTAGGATAAGAACTTTGGACAATGTTTTTTTACATACCTTTAACTATTAACTGAAAATTAAATACTCTTCATTCATGTCGCTAATCCTAACCGTTTTCGAGAAAACGTCATTTTAATTACATCATGTATTTGGCGTATCTCGGTAGGAGATAGAGATACATCTTTGTTCCTATCAAATGTTGAACCTCAAAATTTCGCTTTTTCATATTCAAACCAGTGAGAAGTTAGAAGACTGTAATAGTGTAAATAAAATGACGTTTTCTCGAAAACGGTTAAGATTAGCGACATGAATGAAGAGTACTTAATTTTTAGTCAATAGTTAAAGGTATGTCAAAAACCATTGTCCAATGTTCTTATCATACAGGGATGTTAAAAAAAAAACATTCTTTGATACTAATTTGAAGGGTCTTACCTGGTATACATCATATTTAAAGAAAACTTGAAATATACCTGGTGGTTCAATAAATATGTGTATAAAACTTGATGCCATTGGAGCTCTTTGGGATCCCATATGTAGGAGACCTATACGAGAAAAGTTTATATGAAGTTGTAGACTCTTTTCACTTGTTTTCTTCATATTCGGGAGATTTTTCACATTTTCCTCGACACCCTGTATATAATATTTCCATAAATAAATAATATCACCTCCTGACATTTAATTCAACATGCAGTGTGTCCCAGGATAAGGGAACTGATAGATGTGAATGACAAAAAAAATTTCTACTTGAAATTTGATCATTTGGGATCTAAGCCTGCTTGATTAGAAAATAAATTTAAACATATTTTGATTTTTATGAAATCAAGCAGGCCGTTGATCGGAGCAGTATATTTATTTTCTGTCTACGTATAGTGCGTAAAATATGGAAAAATTTCAATAAACTTTTTATTGTAATACAAAATAACCAACTCGTTGGTTAGTATGTAAACTAACCAATCTTCTTTGGATATTTATTAGAAAAGTGAGGCTGCTTATGGGAAATGCTGTTATTGTTTACTTTTTAAGTAGTAATAGCAATGTTATATTGTACCTATCAATACACTTTATTTTTGACCATGAATTATTTTACTATTTTAAACTAAATTAACCCAAGAAGATTGGTTAGTTTACATACTAAACAACAAGTTGGTTATTTTGTATTACTAGTAATACTAGTTCACACTTTATCCAACTACTGTGGATAGTTTGTAAACTAGCCAAAAACACCGGTTAATGTGTGTACTTTCCTTATGGTTTGTACTTTAGCGATAAATCTTGTATAGTTTGTAACTTAAGCTGGATAGTATACAAACCAACTAATATTTGTAGCTATTTTAGTAGAAATATCATTTTGCAGCAAAATAACTAGACATTTGGATAGCTGGATATACTATCCAGCTGGCCAGCTAATCTATAAACTAGCCAAGTAAATACTTTAACCATAACATATATAAAAGACGGCGAGAACTTGGTCGTCACACACTCGCAAAACGTTCGTTTCAATTTTTAAATAAATAATGTGATTATATTCAATTTTCGTAAGTTTATTCATAAATTACAACAATAAATGGTAATTTGGTCAAGTTTATATGTAATTATTTGATGTTTTCTTAATAAAGTTTTGAAATATTCTCCGTAAATACCTCTCCTATTACCTACGAAAATTGCTCAGTATAGATTGCGTCTGCTGGCCTTGTTTAAAAAAAAACAGTAAAGCACGTTTCAACCATATCCAAGTTTCACTAATATACTTTTGTTTATAGTCGCCAATGTCTATGCCGCATCCCACCGCACTGACATCAGTGCATGCTTCGTTGCCGCATTTTCTGCCTAGTCCCGCCCTGGCTTCGCCTGTGGGATCAAATTCATCACAGCCCGGATTGGGGATGAGTAATCATCATCCATGTTCGACGCTGTTCGTGGCGAACTTAGGACAGTTCGTCTCCGAACACGAACTCAAGGAAATCTTTGCCAGGTAGGTTTTGTGCGATTATTTGTAAAATGGCAGGTCTGTAAAATATTTCAAAATCAATCGGAACACATTTTTCTATTGTGTTGTTATTTTTCTCAGCCTTTCTTATTAGTACAATGGCAGCTGCTGTCATAAACAGTCGATTTGGAATCACCATTTTCAGGGATATCAGTTTTATTTCCTTTGGCTTTTGTCACGAAAATAAGATACCAAACTATTTACTTTACCGATTTGTTTTTTCTAAATTGCTTGTCATTATGAAAATAATTAATTTTTGCTTCATATTTTGACTAACAATAATTATTGAAATAAGAAAAAAAAATAAAACCAAAAGGGTCACAATTTTTTTTTAATTTCCACTACTACCAGTAACTACACAAAAACTCTTGTTGTATAAAGTACAATTTCTTTTCCTGATTTATTAGCAAATTTTTATATGATTTCAGTGTCCCATTTTCGACACTTTTATAGGGTATCTCCGTAATAATTGTTAGTGCTATAAAAAAACTAAAGTAAATGGCATGTGCTCTTTTTGGGTCAAACTTAAAATGGTAAAATGAAAATTTTAAAATTTTCGCTCGCTTAAGAGATACGGGGGAAAATCAAAAAATTTACAATTTCAAAATTACCCTATATTTCCTTAGCTAAAAGACAGAGAAAAATGTTTTATACAGATGTTTCTTTATATTGATTGTTGAATAATCTGCCGTTTTCAGAATAAGTATACGAGGTCAGGTTAAAAGTTATCGGACCTAACCTCATTTTTTAAAATAGAACACCCTATATATTTTAATCTAAAAAGATACTATTTTAAATTCTTCTTTCAAATATATAATAGACCATGGATGATATTGGTTTCCTAGGCGATTTATTTAAATTTTATTACTTTGAAACGGAGGTAAACAGAGGTAAAAAAATAACGGGAATCATCGCAAATGTTCGGAATATGTCTTTAAATGGTTACCGTCTTTCCGGATATCGAGCAAAATATACATTTTGCGCCATTTCTTCGTTTTTTCCACTTTTAATATAAACTGATATCATATCAAAATTTTCAAAATGTTGATAGGCCATTTTCGCAAATGAATATGTAAAAATGAAATTGACGTTAAATGTTAATAGTCAACATAGTTGTTTCTAGGATATTAGCTTTTGTTTCATGGTCTACTGTGATTTTAAGTAATAAAGTTTAATAAATCGCCTGGTGTGTTATATGTTTGAAAGGAGAATTTAAAATAGTATCTTTTTAGATTAAAATATACAGGGTGTTCTATTTTAAAAAATGAGGTTAGGTCCGATAACTTTTTTACATGACCCCCGTATACTTATTCTGAAAAGGGCAGATTATTCAATAGTCCATATAAAGAAACTTCTGTATAAAATATTTTTCTGACTCTCTTTTAACTAAGAAAATATAAGGTAATTTTGAAATTATCAATTTTTTTATTTTCCCCCGTATCTCTTAAGCGAGCGAAAATTTTCAAATTTTGATTTTACCCTTTTAAGCTTGACCCAAAAAGAACACATGACATTACTTTTTTGATAGCACTAACAATTACGGAGATACCCTATAAAAGTGTCGAAAATGGGACACCCTGTACTGTTTTAATTCGAATTTCATTTAAAATACATCTTGAACTTTTCTTAAAAGATATACAGGGTCCGCAAACGAAGCGTGGACGGAAGATTAAATCGTTATCGAAGAACTTATCAACAATACCAAAACAGCTCGAGATATTGGATTAAAAGCGGCACGTTTTAAAAATATTTTACATTATACAGGGTGGCCCAAAAAAGTGTGACAGCATAAAGCTATATTTTTTTAAATGGGACATCCAGTATTTTATTGCATATTTAGGTTCCTATTACTATCGTTTATAAGTGCCTCAAATTATATTTAATTTGGTTTCGTAGTTTCGGAGAAATAAATTAAAAACTAAAAAAAAAAGTTTTGCAGTCCTGAATAAAAAAATCAAAAAAAACAATCCAGAACTATTTTTTTAACCTCGGTATTGAGTGAAATTTATGACAAGAGGTCTAGAGATACTATGAATCTAAGTACGCTTATCTATTTTATACAGGGTGTTCGTAATAAGCTTTCAAAAACCCCACATTTTAAAATAATTTTTCTCGAGTTTTTCAAATGGAACACCCTGTATATTATTTGGCTATTTGACGTACAATCCATGAACAATTTTTTTTTGTAATACAATCATATATGATATATCCAGCCGTTTTCGAAATAATTATAAATATCATAAATTATGTTGTTTAAATAGAGTTTTTATTAGGAAATTTTGTTATAGGCGACTAGACTAATAATTGTAAACTAAAGTAAATGTTCAAAATAGCTTCCTTTTACTCTTAGAGTTTGCCGTATTTTAGTTATTTCGAATTAAATTTTAAAGGCCTACATTTTTGCTACTTTTATTTATTTAATTTTATTTTTTATTCTTAATCGAGTTGCCATGATTTTTTTTTGTTTAGATTTTGACTATGACAGCCAAATAAAATTATTTCATTTGTTCAGTCGTCGAAATTAAGTACTAACTTAACAACAAACCCGAATTTTACGACTTTATAAATGGTAAATATGATTTTCATACTGGGTGAATGTGCAAGAAATTGCCTCCTTGCGAGCCGAGTGTATGCTGAAAGATATCCAGATATTGAGAGAAAGCCGAGACCAGAAACCTTTGAGAAGTTGTTACAAAATGAACTTGTGCATAACAAATGTAAACCATTAAAAAGTTACCGCTAGATTTTAAGAAAAAGTAGCAAAAATGTAGGCTTTTAAAATTTATATCGAAATAACTAAAATACGGTAAACTCTAAGAGTAAAAGGAAGCTATTTTGAACATTTACTTTAGTTTACAATTATTAGTCTAGTCGCCTATAACAAACTTTCCCAATAAAAACTCTATTTGAACAACATAATTTATGATATTTATAATTATTTCGAAAACGACTGGATATAACTTATATGCATGTATTACAAAAAAAAATTGTCTATGAATTCTACGTCAAATAGCGAAATAATATACAGGGTGTTCCATTCGAAAAACTTGAGAAAAATTATTTTAAAATGTTGGGTTTTTGAAGGCTTATTATGAACACCCTGTATAAAATGAATAAACGCAATTACATTCATAGTATCTCTAGACCTCTTGTCATACATTTCACTTAATACCGAGGTTAAAAAAATAGTTCTGGATTGTTTTTTTTTATTTTTTTATTCAGGACTGCAAAACTTTTTTTTTTAGTTTTTAATTTATTTCTCCGAAACTACGAAACCAAATTAAATATAATTTGAGGCACTTATAAACGATAGTAATACGAACCTAAATATGCAATAAAATACTGGGTGTCCCATTAAAAAAAATATATTTGTATGCTGTCACCCTTTTTTGGGCCACCCTGTATAATGTAAAATATTTTTAAAACATGCCGCTTTTAATCCAATATCTCAAGCTGTTTTAGTATTGTTGATAAGTTCTTCGATAACGATGTAATCTTCCGTCCACGCTTCGTTTGCGGACCCTGTATAAGTATTGTATAGTTTGCTCAACGGTCTAATTAAATTATTTCAAATTAAACTTTCGTTTATTATGCTTGGAAAATTAATTAATTAAGTAATTGAATCACATTACAAGCACCTTTTTGTTCCATCTTACTTTTATTCAAAAATGTTTTTGATGCCGCATGAATATATGTTTTTACTAACTCAGAGGTGAGGTATCTTGTGTTACCAATTAACAATAGACAGTTAGTATGCGTACCCTCGCACACCCCAGTAGAATATTTGCAATATAAGTGCTGTCAACAATTTTATAAATAAAAATAAACTATTTATAACAATAATTTTAAAAGGCTTGTTTATATAGGAACCAACAAATGAAACTAGTTTAAACCAATAAATTTTAATTGGCCGCAATAGGTATAATAACCGATAGGTTACCGTAAAACATTTGAAATTACAGTGTTCCTTAATGATGCTAGTATTTCAGAATGTAATTTCATAGGTCATTTTATAAGTTCATTTTATGAGTTCATATGAACTTATTCGGCAACGACTTTTTTTTATCTCCGGAAGTACCTACTTTAGATATTATTTTCACTTTTAATATATTTCAAAAAACAACATATTTTGGTTACAAAACTTGGCGTTCCTATAAACATGTCCTAACATTTTTTTTTTGAAAAAAAGTAGTACTCCTTCTTCTTCTTAAGATGCCATGCAGGTTCCTGCGTAGGTGTCCATCCTTTCATCCTTATCAAATTTGTCTGTTTGTTGCACCGCTTTGGAGTGTTTGGAACTCCCATATCCCTGTCCATAGTCGAATGTTTCTCAGCCAGGATAATTTCTTTCTCCCTAACCCCCTTTTTCCTCCTTCAATTTTGCCCTGCAGGATAAGACGTTGAAACTCATAACGTTCTCCACGTATATGTCCTAGGTACGATATCTTTCTTCTTTTTATGGCTTCGAAAAGTTCACGATCTGTCAATTCCGCCCTCTGGAGTACTTCTTCATTTCTTACGTCATCAATCCATGATATTCTAAGCATTCTACGCAGAGTCCGCATTACGAATGCTTCAATTTTGTTTATTGAAGTATGAAGTCCATGTATCTACTCCGTACAAGAGAACCGACCAGACATAGCACTTAACCATTCTGTATCTGATATTGGAACTTAACTTCCTATCTATGAGGAACTTCCGAAGCTTTAGGAAGGTTGTTCTTGCTTGTTCTATTCTGCATTTTATTTCTTGCCCTGGGTCCCAGTTTTGGTTTAGTGTACACGTCTTCACCATTTACATGGATCCGGGAGTTCTGAACGTTGGTCCTGCCGACGACCATGAACTTGGTTTTGCTAGTATTAATTTTCAAGCCCATTCTTCTAAAAGCTTCACTGACCTGGTTTAATAATGTCTGGAGATCGTTTGCATTATTTGCGAGTATTGCCGTATCATCCGCATATCTTATATTGTTAATGAAGAATCCATTAATTTTAATCCCTAGTACTCCACTGACACACAAATGGCTTGATCTTTTGCGTTTTTTTTTTCTTGATTAAGACAATTAAGACCCGATATTTGAATGTTACCTTAAGTTAGACCTTAGCTAAGGTAGCCTTATCGTTATGATAAACCTTAAAAAACTATGTTTTAAATTAATTTGAGGGTCAATTGACGCGTTAAGTGGATGATTACCACATTACCACAAGATAAATTCCTTTAGATGAGAGTTAAAGAGAACTTTAATATACTGTCAAACTTGTCTTAAGGATGACTCATGTCATTCTGTATCTTAAGGTGACTTTGAAATATCTGCCCTTATGCACGCGTTTCTTGTCGTATACACATTGTTCTTATGGGCGGAAACGCCGCGACAAGGAACGACGCGATAAGAAACGCGTCTATAAAAACGGCCTTAGACAAATAACTTGAAATTGAGACTCACTATAGTCACTTAATGTGACGGTGGCTATTTCCAAAGAGTTGACCAAGTTAATCAGAAACAATATCCACATGGAAAAATGTCAGTTGCGTACCAGTTTTTTTGGAAAAAATATTAGAATAACTTCTATAACTAAACCTACATACCATAATTTAAAATAACATCTATAGTACTAACGGAGATAGTAAAAAATAACGATTTTTAATTTTAAAAATGTCAAGGATGAAATGCCATGCCGTGCAATGCAAGAGCCTAGTAAGTCGACTTACTATAAAATAGAGTAGTAAGTTTTTAATATTTTTATGGAAAATGAAACTATGTAACAAGAGCTTACTGTGTATAAAATTTTAGAACAATAAATTAAATATTAAAGAAGTACAATTTTTAAATGGAATGTGTTAAAATTTACGTTTACAACTTACTAGGTTCTTGTATTGCATGTTCATATGAAGACTTCTTCATAGACTTAATGACTCGTCACAATCTGAAACATTAGCACGTCATTATGGTGCGTATTCTAAACCCGGGTCCAGGCCAATTGAGCAAGCAGAATTAAGAGCAAGCGAGAATAAGATCATGTAAGCATTCGACACCACGTGAGCATTCATATTAACGTGATCTTGCTCTTGCGCGGTCTACCTTGGTCATTTGGTCTGGACCCGGCTTAATAACAGGATGAAATGTTTGGCACAGGTAGTGCTTATCGGGGAAATGCACAAGCGCTCCGGTTGTCTCTACAAAACTTTGCGTAATATGTTTTCCTTCAAGTTGTTCGGGTTTATAAATATTCTATGGCTTGTCAAAATTTTAAATCCATAATATCTTAATACGAAAGATCTTAGATAGAGATTACCAAAATATCTTCATCCTACTTAAGTACTCAACTCGACTATTTATTTTCATATTTAATATTTTACATGTCATCATATCTAAACATATTTATGGTATTAAAAGTATTTCAAATACATAAACTAAATACATTAAAAAGGACGCTGAGTGAAGGATTCCTTTATGGTTTCCTACTTAGCATGTGCGGCCAGACCAAAGGTATTGATTCCATAATCCATTTATAAAACTCTTGCTAAGTGAAGCTGTGATTGTTATTGAAAATCAGTAATGGGTGGAAGCGAGAACTACATGTTTGTTGGCTGAATGGCAACAATGTTGAAGTCTGGTTATATCAGGTGGTTAAATATTAAAACATAACCATACTTACCAATGAAAAGATAAATCCTTATTTAACCACTCTTTTACAAACTAAACATGAATGCACCAATTGTTTATAATAAAGATGATTTTTCAACAATAATCACAAAAAGGCACAAATCAACCAAAATATATAACAATCCGTTAGATCAAAGGACAAACGTCGAAATGTTTACGAGATCAGTATTCATTCATCTTTTCTTTATCTTTGTTTCCGAATCGTAGTAAAATAGAAATATATGTTGCCAGCGTGCAGTTGGATTAGTTCAAGATTCGTTTGATACTTTTAAGTATAATATTTTTTTAAACAATCTCTCATCGCCTTTTCACAGTTTATAGTAAAATTATTGGGAAATCAATTTATTTTAAGAACAATTGCGGATTAACCTTAAATCAGTTGTATTTGCCAAATTAACAAATTTTTAATTGGGATTTTGCAAGATACCTTTGCGATAAATATGTCAATCTGGCTAAGCTGCTATAATGACCGAAAGAGGTGGGAAATACTGTTTGCAGTCGTTACGTAGGCTAGAAATGTACATTTTTCCATCTGTAGTTTGTAATATCTTTGGGCCAGATCGAGATCTGAGGGTGTTGTTAACCTTCCGTTTAGCGTTGATGACTTAAGTTGGATTATTAATAACCGCCTTCGAGTAAGTACTCCTTTGAGGCTTTTGAGATCAAACCCCCGACGAGATAATTATGATTTTTGATTTTATAGTATGCATGTTACGGTATTTGAATTTGCTACTGGAAAAATCGAATTAAAAAATCAGCTTTTAAGATAGGAACATATGTTGATGTGACTCAGGGTATTAGCGTATGCTTTCCTCAGGCATTCTTCGTTCATCCGTCTCCATTCATACTTCAGTTATTCCTATTTTCATCCCTTTCATACTTTTTATGTTACTTGTTCTATGTACATAATTGTTGTGAATTGCTGTCAGTGTTGCCAGAAATTATTTTGGTTGGGTATTAGATTGCTGTAACTTAAGTAGGCTTGGTTCCCGAATTTAATAAAATGGCGTTTGAAAACATACAACTTTGTTGTAGATCTTAATCTAATACACGATATAGGTACCTACTTGACAATAATTATGTAATATGTTCGTTATGTTCCCGTACAATTATGTAAATTTTTTTTCATGTCTAACGGATAAGTTATATTTTAATTCGATTGGGTTGCCTGCCATCAAGCGTTCGACTCAGGTTAACTTTATTTCAGGTAGAATAAGGGATGAATGGTATGCTTTCGTTAAAAAACGTATGTAACTTTGGAATTCAAACAGGTTCCCTTACGGCCCATAAAGTTTTGACAAGGCAACCTTAGCGCTTGTGTAACGTAGTAGTACAACCGATACTAAAATATTTATCCTGTCTTAGCGTCTTGATAGCTTTCTTGTATTGCAATTATTTGCATAATATAAATACCGTATTAGTAGTAACAAACTACGAGAACAAGGTTATCTTGTTTAATCAGGCTTAAGTTATTGTTATAACATATTGTTGGCAGCACTGTAAATAAAGTTACAGTATTTAATTAGTTTCCTTCGCTCGCCACCTCGGGCAATCGCACTCATACAAATCATCTTTTAAGAAAATGCTGGAGAGCCTTTTCAAGAAAAATATATATGCAGTGCTCGGCAGAGTTCTCACTCTATCTGGAAAACTTTTTTTATTATTTGATTTTTAAGAAAATTTTGATCTTAAATTAAAAAAGCGTATATTAAAATAAAGAAAACTGTAACGTAACGCACTCGGGGGTGATTCAATTTTTCAAAATTTGATCAAAGTTACAGTACTCTTATTTTCTTCTCATATACAATTTCCATATATAAAAGTTGTTTATGTTAAAAGTTATGTTCGAATAAGAAGTCATGTCCTTCTAACCAAAAGAGGAATAAATACTTCTTTTTTGTCTTACTCTGCATAGAGAGTAGACTGAATAGATGAAATTAGTTTTAAAAAATTTTTTTACATTTACTTTTAGAGTATTGATGTAACTTTAAATTTCTCGTTATTTCTTATTTTTCTTAAACTAATCAAGAAAATTATGCAAAAATTCGTTTATTTTTGGTGCAAGGAGGTTTAAACCAAAATATATTTAAGAATATGTTCAGGACTATGTTGAGTATCTTCTTAAATTATTTAAAATATTTATTCTCTTCCCAATTATAAGGATCTTGGACATATTGTCTAAAATAAATTTTAATTTAAACCTAGTTGCTTCAAAAATAAACGAATTTTCACATAATTTTCTTGAATGGTTAAGAAAAATTAGAAATAACGAGAAATTTAAAGTTTGATCAATATTCTCAAACTAATGTTAAAAAGAACTTTTAAAAATAATTTGATCTCTCCAATCAAGTCTCTATACAGGGTAAGACAAAAAAATAACTATTATTTATAGAACGCCGTGACTTCGTATTCGGACATAACTTTCAATTCTAATACTTTACTTTTGAGCAACTTTTGAAATTGCATGTCCCTCGCTATATGCACTACATTTATTTCTCTAGTCTCTATACAGGGTAAGACAGAAAAATAACTATTATTTATAGAACGCCGTGACTTCGTATTCGGACATAACTTTCAATTATTCTAATACTTTACTTTTGAGCAACTTTTGAAATTGCATGTCCCTCGCTATATGCACTACATTTTTCTTCAATTTAATGAGCGTTTTTAGTTTAATGGGATGGAGAAACTTTTATCAAGAATAAATTTTTCTGTGAAATCAATAATAAGAAAGTTTTCCATATAGAGCTAGAATTCTGCCCGTCACTGTATAGTGTACAGGGTTGCCCATTTTTGACACTTTTGTTGGATATCTCGCTAACTACTGAACTTATCAAAAAACTGATATACGTGTCATGATATGTATTTGGGAGAAACTGGTTAAAGCAGAACTTAAAAATATTCGCTGGTTTATCAGATACGAGGGGAAATTGAAGAATTGTCGATTTTAGATTTGTCCTCTATATTTTTTATTACTAATAATAGAAGAAGAAAATGTCTGAAATAAAAATTTCATAGCGCGCTAAATATATTTATTGCATTGGACCAGCCATTCATGGACCTGAATCTACAGGGTCAGGTCGGGTTTGTTCAGGTCAAAAAGTTATAGGATCTAACATTCTTATTTTAAATAGGATAGCCTGTGTACTTTTAGCCAAAAAATTGCATTTTTATTTCTCTTTCTAAATATATAACACACAATCTATTTTATAATGTAAATAAGTGAACAATTTCAATTTTTATATTAAATTTGTAGGAGGCCATACATTATGAAATAAGAAAGAAATAAAAGGTATTCAAATGACCCTCCTTGCAAGTTCTGCTTTTATAATTTTTAATTTCTCCCAAACACATCTCATGACATATACATCAGTTTTTTTTATACATTTTATTAATTACCAAGATACCCAGCAAATGTGGCAAAAATGGATAACAAAATGAATGCCTCAAACATGTTTTTTTGTATTTGTCTAGTGAAATCTGCTAGCTTGCACTAAGTTATCAAATAAGGTGGTATCTTCCTCGAACTAACATTTTCTTAACATGTGAATTTGAGCGCAAAGAGCACAACTCACCACGCAGCTGAGCACCTATCTTTCTTGCACAGCTTCCCCGGCTTCTGCCGCCTTCGCGTGCACGCCAACAAGCAGGGGGTCAATGGCGGCACCACCGGCACAGCCGGCTCCTCACCGGTCGCCTTCGTCGAGTACCGGGACATAGGGGGAGCAACCCGCGTCATGGCCCAGCTGCAGGGCTCCTTCCTTCTCTCCTCCGATCGTGGACCCATCCGAATTGAGTACGCCAAGAGCAAAATGGCGGTGGCTGCAGAGGTCGGTCCCCTGTTAAGTTGTTTCTTACTTGTTTTTTAAATTGGCCTGTTTTCAAATGTATACGCATAGAGTTCGAAGGTTTTAAGTTTAAACTGAGCTTGCACTGACAATGGGAACGGGGAGCTGAGGAAGTCACTATCGTTATAAAGGAAATCGTGGTCAAGAAAGTTTGAAAATACCCGGTGTTTTTGGTTGATAAAAGGGCAGGTTCACGAGAGAAGACTAGGTAAGAACCACACTTATTTTTCTCTCCGGTGAATGATACTTCCCTTAAGCTAATCCGAACGACATCATATATTTAGCATAGAAAATTACATGAGTTACGTCTATTCGTAAATGTATTACCTAGTTTAACCTTAGAAGCTTTGTGACTTTATCACCAGACAAAATAAAGCTGGTATTTCTTATTTAAATTCAGATTCAGAAAAAATACATTTGAAAACAGGCTGCTGGTCCATTACAATCATCATGTGGGTGTGAATGTTGTATGCACAGTAGTTGTATTTTGGTCTTAGCACTCCGACCACTGATCTTGAGCAATACTATTTGTTTTTACACTTGCTGCACTTATAATGTATCTAAAACTATCTGGATGCATTAAAAAAACTAACAGGTATCAGAAGCCAATATACTTTGTGAAATTTTCTTTGGAAATTAAAACGAGCAGTTACAAATGGGCTGAGCAAGGTTTTACTAAGTAATACATTTGACATTATTGTAACCAATAAACCAGATCCCTGTTCTTTAGTGCCTATAATATATTTTGTTGGCATGTAAACCACCTTTTAGCAACATGGCGTTTCATTAGCAAAACGCTTGCTATGATCACGTTCGGCAAAACATCAAGGCGAAAGTTCTTCAACGCCGATTATGGTGTTGATTAGAAAGATGGATAGCTTTTAAAAAGCGGCTGTTCTGGCACTCATCAACGTGGACAAGCTCACCAACCAACTATCTTTTGGCATCATTTACACCTTATCCAGTTTAAGTGGTATATTTGTGGAACCGTGGGATAGTTAGATAGATACCCCGGAAAAGTATGTGTTCTAATAACTACACCGTTAATTTGAACATAAGAAATCCCAGGTAATTTTTGAGGTGGCTGAATATTGGGTTTGTTCTTAAAGAGGCTGACATGGTAAACTCATGCTCCGAGTTCGACTACATTTTCGTGAGCCTATCCTAAGCTACTCAATTCTACGTGATGGCAAAACCACGAATCTCTCATCGTTCAGGTAATACAGCAATCACAAGCAAATTAAATCTCCACATTGACGAAACGGAAATTAGTGGCAATATTTTCATTATTCGTTATGTTCAGCTTATATGTCAATTTTTGGCAATACGGCCATAGAAATTACCTGCGGGTATTTGCTGTATTACCTGAACTATGAGAGTTTGGAGGTTTTGCCATCACGTTTAGAATAGCTTAGGATTGGCTAACCAAAATATATTGAAATTCAGCGTATGGATTCACCATATCAGCCTGTTCAAGAAATTGTAATGCACCTTAAAAATTACATGGGTTTGTTCCTATTTCCTATGTTCAACTCAACTATCACCCGCTAAAATTCAGTAGTGACACTAATGAGGTTATGAATTCTCCGCCACTGGTAGAATCTAGTGCTCACGCCCTACCACTTAACGTGGCACAAATTGGCGTTGTTTTAGGCCTCTTCGGTCATCCCCCCCCCCTAAATTTGAAAAACCTCACAACTCTAAACTGTCCTTTTATGGTTAAAAGAAGAATAAACTCCGTAGTCAATCGGTTGGATATGCCACGATGTATATCATAAACTACAGTGTGATAGTTACTTCAATAAACCCTCTTTACATTTTTTCGTTATACTTTCTAATGATTAATACGGATACAGAAAAATTCAAAATAATATGACCTGTAAATACTGATTGTTTTGGAAAATTATATCTAAACAAGTATAAATTTAGAACAAATCTGACACGAGCATATAAGTTTTTATAAAATAGCATCTACTCCATCTTCTAATACTGTCCAGGGATTAGAGATTTCATTTCCGCTCTCCCTGTTCATATCTAGATATTATCAGGATAAAACAATATAAGTCCAGAATGTGTGTTTTGATACATTTTATAATCACGAGCAAATACAACAGCATATCAATCATTATATTAAAATAATTGTAAATTCAACCATCCTTAAAAATATAATAAATAAGATAATGAAACAAGTATTAAGCTCAAGGTCAGAAGTAATATAGAATTTAGTAGTTCTACAGGACTTTTTTTACAGTTCTATACTAAAACAGAACAACCATGTAATGTTCTGACAAGAAATAAGGATACATTTTTAATCTGACTATACCTATTTTCCATCGAACTTTGTCCCTAACCACCACTTAAAGCCATTTTTGTAAATTTAAAGTTATTAACAGAGTATTAAAAAAATAAATGAAGCACAGCTGAAAATATAGTGTCTGGGGCTGTTTCGAGTGACGTAATGAAGCCAGAATTCATGACATTTAATTTTCCTTAATATTTTCTTCCGTGGCGTTCAAATTTAATTAAAACATGAAAAGATAACTGTAAATAATGAACTTCCGCAAAAAGTAAGTTTTTTTGTCAAGAAATAAGTATTTTAAAGTTTACCTACATTAGATACTTTTCTTCGTAAGATTTTAATTAAGCACCTGTTATATAATCGTATCGTAAGGCTTAGGGTTATCAGATTTGTAATTTTATTCTGTAGGTATGATAAACTAAAAATGAAATTTGGCTTCTTCTTTGTAGGGTTGTACCAACACGAAAACACTATAGGCGAAGGGATCTTATGTATGTAAGTGTAAATTTGATGTACCGCTGCGGTCAAAGAAGTTTTTTTTACCGCATCAGTACACATGCAAAATAACTTTCAGGGTCAGCTAAGTATAAACTTGTCTCTACAAATAAAAGTTACTTAGAAAAATATTTTCTGAAAATCATAAAGCGATTATCCGACCCGCACTATTTTAGGCTGTGAATATAGATGGACGGTTTTTTAAAAATCAGATATAATGTCCACTTTGTATAATTCATATCAGATCAAAATAAATGCAGTTTTCAAATAAATTTGTAAAGAAACGTCAGTCAAGATCTTTAATCGTCAGTTAGCGTAAAGGACAGAAACTAGACTTTAAAACTTCAGGGGTACAATTTTTATTGGAGGGGTAGCAAATGAAAGCTAATAAAATGAAGTTAATGTATATTAAATTCTTTAGTTAAATCATATCTTCAAAAAGTCGTAATAAGTTTTATCCCCATAAAATAAATATTTAAACCAGTCTAATGAAGTTAAACATTTGTATTATAAGCCCACGTTAAAAAATACGCGATCTAAAGGATATACAATGTGTACAAAAAAACTCGAACATATGTGTAACTTCTTTATAATTGGTTTCTCAGAAAATTATATCTTTGATTAAAGTTCGTGCTTGCCTTAACGTTAAAGCAATAAACAAATATTTCAGATTTTATGTACAGTTTTTAATTTGGGAAAAAATACCACGCTTCGAAATCAGGTCAAGAGTAGTACCTCAACTTGTAATTTTTATAATTTTTTCTGGACTTATCTTAAGCGGGACGCCACTGTTCAATGTTCTGTTCTTGTGGTATCAATATACTTGCCAAGTAACTTGAAAGTTCATTAAAGGTAAAAACTTATTAGGTACATATAGTTTCAAAATGTTTCAGTTTTTCCAGAGATAAGAGCCAGTTTAGGTATCAGGGTATTCTAACCACATTTAAACACGGTCCAAAATGTATTCTAATCAGGAATTCTTCAAGAAATAATGTGCTAATTTCTCGAATGTTTGCTATATTGTCTATCGGTGTGTGTATGTTTTAGTTTTATATCGTTTATATTTTAGTTTCGTAACACGTTATATTTCGTATTTATTTTGTAAGATGGCGAATCTGATCACGATGACCACTTATGATCTATAGTGAATAAATAAATAAATAAATACATAAATAAAAATCAAAATCATTAACAAATCAACTCGTATAAAATAACTAATAATTTATTTGTCGTTTGCAACCGATGCGCAAAATAAGTTCCAGTAAATTAAAAAAAAAATTTAGGTACTTAACTGCCCGTTTAGATTATTTCCTTAATTTGAACAAACTTTTTCCTTATAAGATTTTGTTGCATATTAATAAGCTAAAGTCCTTTACTCTTGACGCGATTTCGGAAAATTACACTTTCTCTCGCACTAAAGGCCGTACATGAAATTTAAAATACTCATTTATTGTTAGGAATAAAATTTTCTAAGAAACTAATAATGAAGAAGTTTCTCATATGTTGCATACTTTGTTGGACACATCACTGTATAAGTTTAAATTGAAGTCGACGGCTTTTCATGGTTACTGCAGCAAATGTAATAAAAATGTATCCTTATTTTCTTTGTCTTTCTTATAGCATTGACACCAGCACTCTCGAGTTATTGATTATACATTTTAAGTGTTATAACTATATCGCCCTTAATAGTATATTGGGAATGAGAGCAGTATTTATATTTCAAAACGTTTCGTGTTATATTAAGTTACTAAACTTTTAATATATAAAATGAAACATTGGGAACTATAAATCGAGTTATTTCGTTGCCTATCTCATTTCCGCTATACTTACCGCTATATATTTTGAGTTGTCAAAGTCAACATCAAACGTAAATTTGAGGAACATCAAAATTATGCCAACTGACCATCGAAAACATTATTTACGATCAATGGTCTAGCAGCTAGCGGGAGCAACTCACGACGACATCTAGTGATGTTCATGCTAGATACCTACAGAGCATACATTCGTCTCTACTATAAAATTATATTTAAATAAGTATCAAATGTTAAGAGCAAATCAGCTGTAAATGAAAACTGACTTTACAATTATAATGTAAATTACAATCATTACTAAATTTAGCACAGCATTTCTTTTCATCAGATCCCAACCTTACGGAGCCAACGCGTGTAAGGTTGGATCTGGTGAAATAAAATGTATCACTTCTTCACTAGTCATTGTCTGAAGTATTGCTTAATTTTACAAATAACGCACTTCTTAAGTAAAATTTGTTTACCTTTGTATTTTTCCAGAATTGAGAAACAAATTAAAATAAATCGAAAGTATACAGAATGAATCGGGTAGAATGGACCAAAACGATTTTCATTTGTTTTTAAGTTAGAGCTTAATTACCTACAAATAAACAAAGTTTTTCGTTCTTTTAATAAATGTTGACCTCTAAACATTTTCATATTCGCCCCATAAACCCAAGTCTAGGGATTTGTCTGGAGATCCTGGAGGCCAACTAATAGAACCACCACTATCCAAAGCCCTGGAAACCTTTCGTTCAAATGTTGCTTGACCTGATGAGCGAAATGTGCAGGAGCTTCACCCAAAACATCGTCTTGTAGTCCCTTTAATTCATTTTATAAAAAATTAAGTATTGTTCTCCGAACAGACGCCAATTAAATAACTATGGACCATAGCCCGCGACCTATATCTATGGATAGCCAAACTCTAAAAGCAAAAGTGGCACATTTATGATCTCGCACATGTAAACAAAGCTGCTCGTCAGATATGTCATGCGCAATGTCGACTGATGAACTATTTACCTTAACCGGCGAACAGGGCCGTACTTCGCCCTTAATGAAAATGATTACACGGCAATATTTTGGCACGAGACCTTCTTTACTGGGAAATAAACAATCTATTTTCTCGCATAAAAGAAGACATTGTGGCCATCACTGAAAAGCCACTTTTAGAATTAATTTTGATATCTGTTGTCCACTTCGATTGATTTTTAATATCGTTACATCCCTACGACTGATTTCGGTTCTGGATGGTCGTCGTTGGTTCATGTCGTTGGTTGGCAACCAAATCGACACCAATACGGCGGAGTTGCCTATATGACCGCGACAACATTGTGCGCAAGGCAATCGACGTTTAAAAATATCACCGGTAAACCGTGCGCACCAACCCATTTTTTCACTCATAAATTTAACGTTTTACGGCGCACCCCATAAGTTGTACGTATCCATTAATAGGTCGGTAACCATAGCACACCACGTTTATCGAATATTGGTTTTTTAATTAGTCTATAACTTGAAACAAATGAAAATGGGATAAAGACATAATATGAGTTATTTTACTTTATTTCCACGTACAATACACTCCTGGAGCTTGGTCCGTTCCTGCCGACTCACCCTGTAGAATATTTTGATATAACTTTGTATATTTATTGAAACACTATATGTTCAATACTGCGAAAGACTTTAATAATAATCAAAGATTTTATTACTTTCATTTTAAAAATATTGATCAGACGATGAGTGGACTTTGGCAATAGACAGTGTCATCTAAAATAGTCAAATTGTTAATACAAATATACAGTGTGTGCATATAGTCTGGAAACGGCTAACTAACTAATTTGGGTGTGGCTTATAGGGGAAAGTAAACTACCTTTTGACGGAAGAATGACAGTACAAGCTGTTAAAATGGAGGATGGGCGCCATCTTGGGAAATAAAATTAAATAGGAAGTTGACTTGTGATACACCATTTTGGTATTATCGAGTACTTCACGATGCTAGAATATTACTTTTCTGTTAGCAACGAAAACAAAATTGCGACATTTTAAGAATTGTATAGTTATTATTTTTTTATTATCCTTAATTAAAAATGGCGGATGGGCCATCTTGATAAAAAAAATTGAATAGGAAGTGAGGTCTTGCGATACATCATTTTAAAGGTTCTATCGAGTACTTTACGATCCCAGAATATGGTGTCCCTATTCGTACCCCAAACAAAATGGCGGCTTTTTAAAAAATATTTACTATTTTTTCTTTTGCTATAATGGTTTAGATTTTAAAAGTTCATAGAAAGTCGATTTATCAGCTGGCTGATACTAATTGCATTATGCCATTGTAAAATCTAAATTAACGAAACAAAAAAAGTAGTAAATATTATTTATTAAAAGCCGCCATTTTGTTTTGGGTACGAATAGGGACACAATATTCTGGGATCGTAAAGTACTAGATAGGATCTTTGAAATGATGTATCGTAAGGCCTCACTTGCTATTCAATTTGGCCCCCATTCGTCACTTTAAAGTTAAGCACTCTGAAAAATACAAGAAACTGTAGCTCTCTGATTCCTACTACCCTATGCCAAGTTATATTTATTTTTCTAAGACGGTAAATGAAATAAAGGATAATAAAACAATATTAACTATGCAATTTTTAAAACGCCGCTAGTTTGTTTTCGTTACGATTACAGAAGTAATATTGCGGCATCGTAAAGTACTCAATAGTACCTTCAAAGCAATGTATCGCAAGACCTCTCTTCCTATTTAATTTTCTTTACCAAGATGGCGCCCATCAGCCATTTTGACAGTATGATCATTCTTCCGTCAAAAAGTAGTTTACCTTCTCCCCTATAAGCCACACCCAAATTTTGTAAAAAAAAATTAGCTGGACAAAAGTGATTAAGTCGTTTGCAGGTTAAATATACACACTGTATATTAGTACTTTTGGTCTATATAATCCCATCAATGGTTTGGTTATAATGACCAGTAGGTACAGTGCTTAACGTATAACACATTTTAACTATGAGAAATAATTAAATGGTTTGCCGTTATTAACAGTCGAGCTGCGAAATGATTACTTGGTCAGCAAGAGTTTACAATTGGTCAGTTGAAATAAACATGTCTGGAAGCAGTTTACCTCAGAGGTCCCAGGGCACTGTTAATTTATGTAACTTTCTTGTGTTTTCTTCTGCCGAATACAGAAGGAAATCGGCTACAAAAGGTGTAGCTGGGGCGGGTTTTCACTTGTTTTCCCAGGGCACTGTCACGATTCAGAAATGTTTGCTGTCCATAAGTTGCTGACCAACTAGCCATTTTGGCTGACCGATTACATTTATCTGTTCGCAAAAATAAGAATATTTTGCTAACCAGTTAAATGATACCCTTTAACTATAAAGTTTATCTAAGTATATTCATTTATATTCTAGGGAGCAAAAGGAGAAGAAAATGGACAATCTTAATTCTTACATGCAGCTCAGTACTTGACAGAAGGCAGTGATAATGGCCGGGCACTGCTAAGTGGTGCCTACACGACTGGGAGCTTTATTATTTAAAAACTCTAAAAAATCTTAACCTATATTTGTTATCTATCGTAGTTAAACTATTTAGAGTTTTGCAGAACAGTAAAAAGTTAAAACATCGCGACTTTTAGATAGTTGCGATCCTTACCAAAAAGAGTTAAATTTTTTGTAAAAGGTGAACTCTATTGTCTTTTAATACTATATTAAATGAAGATAAGCTAAACCAAAGGTGCCCTAAAAGTTAAGTTTTAGATTAAATATTAAATTATTAGAATAGTACGTTTGGTATTCGATCGAGTATTAACCGTACATTTTACTAACAAATAGTTCATCTCAAGCTTTCTTTAAACCGTAGTACTTAGTACCTATCTTAAAGAGTTTTTCAACTTTATTTTTTTGTTAACTTTAGCAATAAAGCTAAGCATGGCAAGCTAAATTAGTGAACACGTTACTGATACACTCTTAGGAACGATAAAAACTCAATTATTGTCAATATTTAATATAAACGTCCATTTTTATAGCAATTATTTTTACCCTACTATGAAAGTGTACTTTCAAAATTGTTAGTTTTTATTGCACATTGGGATCTTCTAGACATTGTCACCTAAAAATAATTTAGCGATTTTAACATATTTATTAAATGTATGTGTTTAAAATCTTATGATTAGATATGTACAGGGTATTTCCATAAATTTGACAGTCTCTCTACGTTTTAAATACGTATATTTTATACCAAAACTCTCTTAATTTATAACAGTAATTATAATTAATAATTAAACCAGACCCTAAAAGGAACAAAAAAATGAATACCAAATTCTCAAAAATAAAGTCATAAAAATCCAAAATCAATTGTGTTTAGTTACATGGCAATATAGCATGTGTATTCTCGTTATATACGGAAAAACTCGCTGTCAAAAGTAATCCACTTTTAACACTATAGTCTCATCAAATGACATTTTAATCTGCTTCTAATAGTGCTTGTAAATGAAATAGTTTATGTTGCTATGAAAATGTTTTTGCTGTCCTGAGCTTTCACATTTAAATTTTTAGTGAGGTTAACTTTTGATACTTCTTGACGACTTTATTGTTTGCCGATTATTACTATTCAATCGCTTTATCTTTAAAAGCGCGCATTGTCCCAATAATTTCATATGGGAGCTGGAGAATTACCTAACTTATGAGCCGTTGGCTAGAAATTAATTTAAAAGTCAATAAGAAAATGCATAGTTACGGTCTCAAAACATAATATTCAATCTAAATCGGTTACGTTTTTCGTTACGTTTTGGTCTCTTATAGAAATATAAAGATACACTTTAAATATGCCTTTTAAATTTGTCTCTACCGTTCCAACAAGTTGTTCGGGTTTGTACTAAGACCAAAAATATAATAATAACAAATCGCTTCTAATTTTAATGGAAAAGTTAACTTCATAGGATCAAAACTATTATTTACTTTTAAGAATTAATACTTTTGATGGTCTAAATATTACCAGTAGCTTATTGGTTCTTAAACTTTTAATAAACAATTAATACATTAAAATCGTAGATAGATGTCACGCCTTATGGAAAGCGGCCTGTGCCTTATTTTTTGATATAACATGTAAATTAGGTTAAATAAGGTGTAAATTGTAATTTACCCAAGTGTCCCTTATTATATTCTAGTTCATTTATACCAAATCGAAGATCCTAATGATTTTCTATCATTATAAAGATAACTTACTATAGTTTTTAAAGCATGCAAGGAATATTTGTCCGCATCTTACTTTCCACGAGTACTTCGTATGCTTCTTTATTTCACTTAAACTTTTTGCAAATCGTTTATATGAATTGTTGTGTTCGCAGAGGCATGTCCAATAAAAACATATCAATCTTAATGTAAATTTCAAAGTGACTTTCCTATATATAAAAAATACTATTTAAAAAACTGTCTAAAAATTATTTCTGTTCCTTTTCAACAGTGATGGAAAAGGAATCATCTAAAATGGCAAGCGTATAGTTAAGCTTATACATTATTTCTAATTTTTTGATAAAAATCATAAAATATATAAAAGCTTTTTGCTTATTTATAAAAAAATAGTAAGTATTACCTTATAGTAATAAAACCAAGCATTTGTTATCTTGCAAATAAAAAATGCATGAAATTTATGAGTAGAAAATAATATAACTAGGTAGATAGATTTAAGTTTAGTAATGTTAGAATCTGTTTCTGTACCTTAAATAGACTTATGTATCCTGGTAGAAAGTTAAACCTGGCACAAAAACTATTTTTGAGAAAATAAATTCACATAATAGCACAAGTCTGATGCCTGAGAATATAGTCAATTAAGAAAAGATACGAATTGAGGGTATGCGAAATCTATAGTAAATGTTTAACAGTCGTGGGATACATGAGTTGGTTAACCAAAGTTTAAATGTAGGTAGAAAAACCTAATATATTACCTAATATATATTATTTGATAAGTATGGTCTTAAAAAAGTAAGTTTTAGAGCCTTAACAATTATTTTTATATGATTTTGTAATTTTTTACAATTACTAACTACCATCAATGAGTCAAAAAATCCTTCTTAGTCTTAACCTGAAGCCAGTTGTCGAAATTTTGTTGGAATTTATCACTTAGATGTCTATTATAAAAATTTAATAACTCTTCATAATTATTGCACCTAAGCTTTTTTGATGGTATTTTTATGAAATGAAAAAAATGTATTTTGGATGCTGACATTAAATCGCAAACATTCTTATTTTTTTACGGTTGCGCGGTTGTATTCCATGTAAAAATCCATGCATCTCTTGTTAACAATTTCCTATACCCATCTCGAACCTTTTCGGAGATACAATTCATTAAAGGAATTTTTTATAAAAAAAACATGTCGAAAGGAATTGACCTTATATTTTTTTCAAAGAAGTCTTGCTCCGCTATCTTAATTTTGAAACTTGGATGGATCAAAACAGTTCTCGATTTAAAAAAAAGGAGGCGAACTTTCTCAATTTTTTTTTTAATTAGATATTGTCTAGCCTGCCACTGCAATTTTTAAAATGTAATTTTAATCGTTATAGAGACACCATTCGAAACTCCAAATTGCCTTTTCATTTACTTACGGGGTAATATCTTAGCTCAAAATTATATTAAAGCTGCAGTAGAACTCCAAAAACGAATCATTAAAGTTTTTGTATTTGCAGATAATAAAAATAAATCTCATGCATTAACAGGACGGTAAAATAGTTTCCTTCACAATATTATAGGTTTCTTGCGGATTTTCAAGGTGTAAAAACCTTAATATATTTGTACCCAATTCAATTACCTAACTTTATTTAAACCTTTTTAAATTCCAACAAAATTTTTACAGTGGTGTGATGTAAAAGAAGAAATTTATATACTGTATTAAGAATCTAGTTTATATTCAAGAATAGTGTCGTAGTGCTTTTCGTGTGAATTTTATGTGATATGTTATCTATTACTATCATAGGTGTATTATACAGCCTCTACAAGGATTCAAATCAGTTAATATTGTTGTGTTTTCTATGAGATAAAAAAAAGTTTTTGGTTATTATGCTTATCTAGCGATTTTTATACCTTGGGAGGCTAAAATGCAGATGAATACGGATTGCTTTACTCTTTAAGGTTAGATTTTTAATTACAATCCGAAATTATTAAATCACGGGAAAATAAACATATTTACGAATTGTGATCTCATCGTTTTGTGGGGTAGAAATTTAAGTTAACGTTAAAAACATAAAACTTCTAGTTTTATTGACCAAAGTGATACGATATTTTTTTTTATAAATAAATATCATTAGCTCTGTGATATCTGTAAAACATTTTCTCATTATCTTTTCGGGCATAGTTATAAAATTAATAAATTACATCAAGGTATTACTAAAAATTGTAAAGCAAATAATTACATAAACACCACTGTTATTATTTTATTTTTAAAAATTCGAATTTTTATTTCAAAATTTGTATTTACACTTTTCGTTAGTTTATCAACAACTTTGTTTTATAAAATTTTTGTAAAAAATACTAAATAATGGTAGTTCTCTCTTGAAGCATTTTCATATTTTCCTAATTTATTAACACCCTGTACATCGGATCGAAAATTTTTTTATCGTTAATTCATTTTCTCAACAAGCAGAACTTTTTATAAAGAATGACTTTTGGTCGTAAAATGACTAATAAAGATTTTTCCCCTATTGGGTACCCTCATCCGCGGACACACTGTATAAAATAGGGTAAAAAAAGTGCAGTATATTGCTGTGTCAACCCAGCCTTAGTCAACAGGGCTGAAATTGTTGGGCAATATTTGTAAATTATATATCGAAAAATTTAACTGTTAAATGTTTATAAGCAGAAAAATACCGAACAAAAGACAGGGTGTAATTAATTGGTAGCACATACTATAATTTGATTTAGTATAGTCTATATCAATCAATTAAAAAGTGATGCATTTTAGTATTGCGATGAATGAATAAAACCAAATGTAGTCCTTAATGGCTTTAAAAAGGAAATTTTGTTGTAATATGTTATTGCGTACGGCTAAACCAAAAACCTATCTCACTGATTACATCACCAGAAAAAATATTTTCTGTAAATAGTAAAGGAAATCACGTGTGAATCTTCCCCTAAAGAATAAAGCGAACCGTTCTGCGTCATATTTCCGTCCAAAAAAAGCATATGTCTTTAGACATGTGTAAAAGTGGCTCGTGACATGTAAATGAGAGCACGAGTCTCGGTAAAAGGTGGGTGCGGGTCACAGTATCGATTGGCTGGAGATCCTGGGCATTTTGGGGACTACATGAAACATATCAGCTTAACTAATTATAAAAATTATAAATACCTGTTATATATTATGCAATCCGACCTTTAGATGTCGTCTTGTAACTCTGTTTTATATATTAATCGAATTTGTGTGTGGTTATTAGTTCTTAAAAGGAAATCATTATGTCGGTTTATTTTAAAGTCGCTAATCTCGGCATATTAAAAAACCTTAATCCTCTCTAGAACATAATTGATTGCATTTAATCATCGTAAAACGTTCAGCGACTGTGCAATTAATATTGACAATTCACATAATGTCAATACCTAATTGAAAAGTAACTAAACGCACGAACTCAGTTAATCGGTGAATTGAGAAAAGATAGATATATTAATGTCCATATACTATATTTACATGTATACGATGAAGATGCATATGCACATCACATCAAAAGACGTGTGGATGTTAGTCTCTGGGTCCAAGTCAATTTTGATTAACAACTGGTGATATCAAAGCTATTTTCTAGTGCGTTTTAGTGTTTTCAGGAAGGATTTTTCATTATTCTCTGTTTATTAGCCATTTTGGTAGTATATGTTGGACTTCATGTGTGTACTTAAAAAAATCGTACCAGAAGCAGCGTACGGATTGGTAGAAAACATCATGCACCTAATTGTGTTTATGGTTATACTAAAATAATTGTTTTTTTCAGCATGCCAATTTCAGGAAACTGTTTTATCACTATTAAAAGTAATAAATTTTAATAAAAAATGTGATGTCCGGTCCTGACCAAAGATTTAAATGTGACTGTTCTTCTTCACTTTTTTATGGCGTCGGCTGCTGTAGTTTGTGCTGTAGGCGCCAGTCGCCAAAAAATGTGAAGGTTGTGTAATACTACTAGAAATTACATATTATGTGAATTGTCATCATTAAAAAGTTAGCTAATAATAACTATATAGTTGTCTAAATTTTACTGTCAGGGGAACGTGGAGGAAATATTGGCCATCTAAGAAATTCACGAAAAGTAAGCAAATTATTATTATTAAAGATTAAAGAAAATAAATCAGGAAAATCAAGCATTCGGTTTTGACGACCCTAGTTCAAATCAATTAGTAAAAAAAGTAATACATACTGTAAGCACTTTTAAATCTTTTCTAATTTGTGCTTGAAACCAAATACTGTACCAAATAATTTTGGCTTTGTATTTGATATTAAAAACATCATAAATGCTTCAATTACTTTAAAAACAATAAATCAAATTGAATTTTCTGAGGAACTTAGTAATATTTAAAGCACTTTGAAGTAAATAAAATAGAATACATTTTTTTTGTAGAAACTACATATTTTATTCAGGTTTGTTTCAATTCATATAATAAGGTTCTTAAAACATACTTTGAAGTAGTGTAATAGAAAAAAGTTTTTGCTTAATGCACATCTGAAAAATAAAACTGCTAGTAAAATTATTGATTGAAATTACTTAGTTCTCCAAATTACTTCATCCGTTATTGAGTATTAAAATTAATTTTTGTCTTCATTTTGCTTCCTGTTCTAGTTTTGCGTTTTATCTTCCATTTTCTATAGTTATTTGGATTCTCCCTCTCCTTCCCCAATACAACATTAGTCATTGTTTTTTTAGTCAGAGCGTTACATACATTAAAACACCCAAAAATAAAATAAATTGTAAAAATTTATAGAAATTAACAACAAAATTTTGATTTTTCAAAATTGTCATAAATTGTATGTTTACTTAAATTATGTAATTTTAATATGTTGGGATTTTGAATTTGCGACATAAATATGTGATAAAATTATCAACGTTATATGAACTAGCCACAATCGCCTTCTCTGCTTTAGGTAATAGGATGATTATATTTAGTGAAAAATTTTAAAAATAAACAACACTTTCTAAACATATCATGATCTGTGCCCCTTGTCAAGTGACATCTTAAATTTTAGAATTAAGGATGTAATAATAAAGATTTGATAATATTTAAGATTTAAGATATGGATTTACAAAATAGGTAAAATTGATTTTAAATAAAATCTGTAATGCTGCCGATGCTGAGTATATACATATATATACACGATATTATGTTAAAGCCTATTCTCTTTAAAAATATAGGTACTTATTTAATTCAAAAATTATATTTTCAGATTTTTACTAAAACAGTTGTTTTTCTATTAATACTACATAATTACCCCCCGTTTGCAATGATAAACAAAGAAGCGATTTTACTAAAATAACTACGCTCTTCTAATTAATTATAAAATGCATCAATTAAGGTACAAAAAATATATAATAAAGAAAATCGATTTTGATTTTTGAATGAAGAGGATAGGCTCTTTCGTAGCTATAATTTAAAATTGTAGTCTCATCGTAAGCGTTGTAGCTATGTATCTCTACCCAGCTAAGCAATTTTGGTGGGAATGCTATTTTTAAGACAACGTTAAAATATTGAATTACGATTTAAAATTGACCTCTCTTCCCATCTATCATCGAATGTTTAAAATATATTCTTGGGAAACTGAACAATTCATCTCAGCATGAGTTAAAATACTGTAAAAAAAAACACCTGTCTTGTCCGATTTTCTTCTTGTTTCAAGTACAAATAGTTTCATACATTAACATTTTTTAATCATATCGTACTTTAATAAATATCACCTGCTTCGTCTACGAAAGGCGCATGTTGCTCCCCTGATTAGTTCATGTATTTCTTTAAACCGGCTGCAATATTTCTAATAAGATAAATTAGTGCATCCCGACAAATGAAAATCAGAGGACATACACAAGTTTTTCTACATCAATTTACGTATACAATACGTTCCTTTCGACATATATTAAAATTTATCGTTACTGATGGGTTTGTCATTTTAATCCTAAATATCTCTATATAGCTCAATTTTGAGCGAGAGTTAAGAAAACATTTTTTTTTTGTTCGCAAAATACTAAAATATCACATTATTTTGCGATATTCCGGTTTATACTTTTTTAAATTCATAATTATTAATTTCTTGTAAATCGAAAATATAGGTAGGTAACTAGTAACAATTTTCATGATATATTGAATTAAACAAACCAACAGACATATTAATCAAGTCGAAAGCATCACTGTGGTCAATTATTTTTTAATCGTTTTCTTCCTTGCTTGCTTAGGGCCACATAAGTACAATTTTGTGAAAAATTGATACGGTTTTCCATTTATTTTACGGAACATAATTGAAGGGCTCGGTGCAAGAACCGGTCAAGTCCATTTTTTATAATTTGTGGGAAATCAATAAAAACTTTCCAACATGGTCATTTATCGGAATTTTCTGTCGAAAAAAATTACAAAGTATAAGTATTGGTATTGGAAAATGATTTAATATCAAACTGATAACAAACTATTATTTAAACAATTTATAAAAATTGTTTATAAGTCTTGGAGTTGACTGTTTCTTGCACCGAACCTTTAAAAAGTACACAAATAGAGCAACATTTCGTTCGACATTTATTTATTGTGAAATAAAAAACTTAACTCTATATTTTAAATTAAAGCAACACTAGAAACAATAGAGATGACAGAAAAGAAAACAAATAATGTGGTAAAAATATAAAAAAAAACATTTTTAGTAAAAAAACGTAATATAAACATATTAATACTAGAAATCTTCAGTTTCAACTTCGTCACTGTCACTGTGACGTTGTTCTTCTTGATGTTCATTATTATTTGCGATTCGTATTTGCTCGTAATACCACTTATGTATTGGTGGTACATATTGATCTGCCAAAGACATCACATTTGCTACTTTTTTTGGGTTTATTTTAAGTGGAAATGTATTGTAGAGTTTAGTATTTGGCCACACTAAAGTTTTGTTCGGTTTCTTAATGGCAAATGATGAATATAGTACAAGACCTGCTGTTATACTACACTCTATTATGTTTTTTCTTTGATATTTAATCAGACGATACTTGGAGACAGTAAATTTATCCTTTTGTTGGTTACTTATGACTTTTTTAAAAATAGGTTTAAAAGTATTCGAAAAATCAATAATCATATCCTGGGTAACGTCTATTACGCGGAACTTTTTTGATGTTTTCTTGACCAAATTCCTCCAGTCAGAAGGTAAGTATGCTATTTCTTTTTTTCGTTTTTCTTTTTCAATCAGGCCGAAGCAACGGTCGCACGGCAGAAAGCTGTGACCGGGTTCTGGAAACTGATGTATAATTTGCTGAATATTACTATTGAAAGCATTTAAGAATGTGTGAAAGTACTGCACTATGGTTTGATTTTTGTTTTGGGAAAAACAGTTGTCAGAATATAAATAGAGGGTTGTAACAGTTTCCGGGACAAAGTTTGTTAAATAATGATGTAAAAAACTTACCACTTCGTTACAACCCTTTTTGGCAGTAAGCTCATCATACATATAAAATGTTGCCTCTTTTTTCTTGGCAGAATGTATACAGAAGTTGTATTCCCATAACTGTCTTTTATAGAATACATCGCCTGAAGGAATGTGCGGCAGTGGCAAGTTTTGTTGATAATCGAAACATAACACTTCAATCGATTCATCTTCGCATGCAAGTTTTGTATGTTCCCGTAATCTGGTATAAAATATTTCGGCCTTCTGTAAGTGTATACGCTTTTCAGATTCCAAGAGAGTTTTAGTTTCTGCATCTTGTTCTGCGGTAATTGCGTTGGTCAGACGATCACATTTCTGGCAGGTATCTGACCTAGGATGTCCAAAACTAATATTATGATTAGAATTAAAGTGTCGGTTATAAAAATCATATGACACTATTGGTTTAATGTCATTTAAACTTTTCCCATCGTCTAGGAGAGCGTACTTTTCCGGCTCATATTTTTCAAGGTACAAACGATACATTTTTGCAATATTTAATTCAGGAGATAAAAAATATCTTTTCTGGTTATCTTCTCTACTGTAATGAGATTTTCTTCGGGGAAAACTCCGAATGTGTTCGTCTATTTGCGTTATTATTTCTTCATTGATTTTATTCGGCCTATTGGAATGCTGCCCACGCTTATCGGAAGGTGACATAATCCTACCCTGCATCAAATTTTTAGCAATCTGAGATACTCTATGTTTTGATACGCCATGCAAAGAACCGAACGCCTTTTTGCACACTATGGTTTCCTGGCTCCCTACACGCACCTAAAAAAAAAACAAAAATTTAAAGCCAACTACTATAATTTGCGACCAAACTGTATTACCTTATAACCATAGGAACTATTTTTTTCTTTCCCCTCTCCTGTAGTTGGGCGTTTCCTCTGCACATTTGCCACACTGATTAACCCTCCTAGATAAATGGCTTGTTTAGTTTTATCTCCCGTATTATAAAACTGCTCAAGTATGTTCTGTTTTTGGATATCGTCTATTTTATTGAAACATTTTTTCCTGCAGTGGCAATTTGGTCCAATGGTTACCTTTTGAATTAGTTTATTTGCCGTATTTATATGTTCTTCACCTCTAGTCTTCTTACTTTTCATAACGTTTCGTTTCCATTTGCTTTCAATCCTTACCCGTTTCTTGCCTTTTTTCTTAACGGTTTGAATGTTTGAAGTTCCTGTATTATTACGCACCAATCTTTCTTGTTGCTCATTACTTTCACGGATACCTTTTTTAGTAATAAGGGAATGCTTTGATCGTCGTCGACTAGGACCCGGAACATCACAATCAGAGGAAGAAGAACCCGATAATACGTAGTCCGTTCCAGAATCTGCATATTGGTCTTCCTCGCTTAACTCACTGCTTGAACTACTACTCATAATGAAACAGTACTTCTTTACACCTTATTCGTAAACGACCGCACAACTGCAATGTTGAAAATAAACTAAAAAGCTATTCCGCTCCGCTCGCCAATCCACCATGTCGCCGTCTGATGCGTTCCGATGTTGCCAGTGTTGTTGGTGGCAAGAAACAGTCATCTCCTGGAGTTGACTGATTCTTGCACCCAAGTATTCATGCAGTCAACTCCTTCGCCTATTTATTAACCTGAGTATTTATTGGAGATGGCCGATTCTTACACCAAAAGATGCGTATTTTTTTTTTCTATAAGATGCGTATTTTAACTCAATTTGGGTAAAAAGTGGAGTTGACCGGTTCTTGCACCGAACCCTTCAATTATACTTGATATATTAAATCTTGAGTTTTAATAAGATGTCTTAAAAATTAGCTCCCGACCTAGCCTTAGTAGACCTGTTAATCGACCAGGGAATGCATATCTTTATTGTAATATTGAAACAGTACGTAGTTTAATTAGTTTAAATATTGTAAAATGTGTTGGATAAATTTGTTGGATTTAGAATTATAAGTACAACAATTATAATATTGGGTACCATGTTTTGAGCTCCTAACACGGCATAAACGGCAGGATTTCTTTAAATTCTCTGTACTCCAACATAATTAACAGAAATCCTTACTTAAAATAAAAAGGACCTATTAGCTAAAGCAAAAAATTACCAAAAGAGTCGCGTTCATCATTTTGTTAATAAAGAGATGCAGACGTCTTTGGTTCAGCTATTTGTAATTTACACTAATATACACTATCGGAAAAATTGAGACCTCGTTTTAGGTTCTTTTTTTAATTTTACAGTGTAGGAAAAAATAATCGATGTTTTATGAATCACTACTACATCTAGACTCAAAAAGGAACGATTATATTTGGATATTATTTGAACACTTGGTATCTTCACTAGAAAAATAAAATATATTTACAAAAATTTTACTACTTGCTCCGAATTAATTGTTGTCTATGGCTCTGCAAGTTTAAAATATAAATTTTTTTCAGTAAAGTAAGGCCAAAGAATGGACAAAATTTTATATTTATTTATTAATAAGAGGAATACCCCAAAATGAAAGTAAAACAAAATATTAAGTTATTAATAATTAATGTATTAAATAAATATTAGTTTAATTAATGTAATTCTTTACTTTATTTTATTTTTTTGAAGAAAGGGGTTTCTTTAAAATTATAGCTGAAAACATTATGAAACGCGACGAGAAATGCTGATTCCTAAATGTTGAAATAAAAGAATTAGAACAAAAATATACAGGGTGTTAATAAAATTAAAACAAACGAATTTGATTGTGAGTGGCACTTACTGAGATATTTTAAGTAGTGTCTGAAATTTTAACTCTATTTTATAATATATCTTGAATAAAAAATCAATATTTTCTGTTTGACAGCGGTCATTATTTCGTAGTAACCAGAAATAAGGAAAACGAATACATATGTATCTACCATCATATTTTAAAACTACCACCTTTTGGAATGTCACAAGAAAATATACCTACGTATAATTGAGAAATGTTTGTATTGCTGTGTTAGGAGACTCCTTTTATTTAAAAAAAAAGAAACTAGTCAGAATAATTGTATTACATACCCACCCCACCATCTTGCCCTCTCAGATTGAACAGAAAAGCATTCCAAACAAAGATTATATTACCTGACAATGTACTTAGCTATAAATTGTATAGGGTCCAAAAGATGGGAAATAAAATATGTATTAAAATAGGAATTGTTGTGTATTATTTGTACCTTTTGTCCCAACGAATTTAAGATTAACCCCCAGTTCGCCATTCGACTATTTCATAAATATTTCTTTGTGGTTACATGTAATCCAAAAAAAATCTCTGTATAGCTTCAGCTGGGACTAACCGAACTGTACAAAAATAATTAGGTAGGTACTTTGTTTCCTATAATATAGAAAATATAAAGTCTTTAACTTGTAAAGAACTTTTACATACACACTATTATTATTTATTATTATGTTATACAGGGTCCGCAAACGAAGCGTGGACGGAAGATTAAATCGTTATCGAAGAACTTATCAACAATACTGAAACAGCTTCAGATATTGGATTAAAAGCGGCATGTTTTAAAAATATTTTCCATTATACAGGGTGGCCCAAAAATGTGTGACTGCATAAAATTATATTTTTTTAAATGGGACACCCAGTATTTTATTGCATATTTAGGTTCGTATTACTATCGTTTATAAGTGCCTCAAATTTTATTTAATTTGGTTTTGTAGTTTCGGAGAAATAAATTAAAAACTAAAAAAAAAAGTTTTATAGTCCTGAATAAAAAAATCAAAAAAAACAATCCAGAACTATTTTTTTTACCTCGGCATTGAGTGAAATTTATGACAAGAGGTCTAGAGATACATGAATGTAATTGCGTTTATTTATTTTATACAGGGTGTTCATAATAAGCTTTCAAAAACCCCACATTTTAAAATAATTTTTCTCAAGTTTTTCAAATGGAACACCCTGTATATTATTTGGCTATTTGACGTAGAATTCATAGACAATTTTTTTTTTTGTAATACAAGCATATAGGTTATATCCAGCCGTTTTCGAAATAATTGTAAATATCATAAATTATGTTGTTTAAATAGAGTTCTTATTGGGAAATTTTGTTATAGGCGACTAGACTAATAATTGTAAACTAAAGTAAAAGTTCAAAATAGCTTCCTTTTACTCTTAGAGTTTACCGTATTTTAGTTATTTCGATATAAATTCTAAAAGCATATATTTTTGCTACTTTTATTATTTAATTTTATTTTTTATTCTTAATCGAGTTGCCATAATTTCTTTTTGTTTAGATTGTCACTATGACAGTTAAATAAAATTATTTACATTTGTTCAGTCGTCGAAATTAAGTACTAACTTACACAAAATGTCGAATTTTAGAAATGGTAAATATGATTTTTATACTGGATGAATGTGCAAGCCGAGTGTATGCTGAAAGATATCCAGATATTGAGAGAAAGCCGAGACCAAAAACCTTCGAGAAGTTGTTGCAAAAATTAACCCTGTATAATGTAAAATATTTTTAAAACATGCCGCTTTTAATCCAATATCTGAAGCTGTTTCAGTATTGTTGATAAGTTCTTCGATGACGATTTAATCTTCCGTCCACGCTTCGTTTGCGGACCCTGTATGTTATTATATTTTGTAACTTTACAATAAAAGTCCTTACCGCCAGAAATACCGCTATATAAATATATTTGGATGAAATAAAATGACAAAGAAATATTTATAAAACAATATAGTTTTGACAGATGTTTTAAAATAAATATAATAGGGGAAAGTGTTCCACAGTGAGACAAAAATTACATACTGTTGAATAAGTGGAAGTTTACTGAAGATATTCATAATTTCTGTCTTATAGTGGAACAACTATGTTCCACAGTAAAACATAAAACTTGTTTAAATAAAATTTTTATACGAATATCAAAAACAATATTTTATTTAAGGAAACTAAACAACTACAAATATGGTACAGAGATATAAAAGAATAAGTTTCTGCCTTGAAAATTTAAATAGTTAGCAACTGCTACTTCGTAAGCTAGAATACCCAAATCATTTCTTGATTTTCCATAGCACATTTGATAGCATATTCGGCGATGGTCCTCTCTTGATCGGAAGTAAAAATTTTACGGCAATTTTACCCCTGTTCTTAAACTTAATTTTTGCGTAAAGACGAGATTAACTGCAGACTTCATTTATTCTTCAGTGAAAAGACTTCCTTGATTTCCTTTTTCTTCCGCAAGCCATATTTTGTTTACGTATAAAAATAAAACATATAAATTACATTTTTAGCCCAAACTACAAAAAGCATTGTTCCATAATGAAATACTATCTCACTGTGGAACAAAAATTGCTGTCTCTCATTGTGGAAATTTGTCAATAATTTTTAAGAGAGCTTCCTCTACACTAAATCGAAAATTTGACACATCTCTATATTTGATGAAAACATAATATGTAAGTTATAAATTCGAGTTTTAAACCAGAATGTCATGTAATTAAAATTAAAATAGTTCTACAACCGTTGTAAATAAATGAATTTAAAAAAAACCTTACCTGAAATACAGCAATAAACGATAAAAAAACTTTAAAAATCCGCCACCGAAACACGTAGTTCGGCAGACATAGAGTAACTAAAAAGCCGTTAAATTATACATAGTTAGAGAATGTTAGGCGGAAAATTTAAAAAGTAAACTAATTTGTTTTATTGTGGAACATGTCTCAATGTGGAACATAATCACATAATCTTTAATATATAATGTTCCAGTCTAGAAAGTTTCAACTTCAAATTCGCTTTTTTTATTTTATTTTTATTTTCAATTTTTTGACACGCTCGGAAAAGTATACGCAAGGGTTGACTTATCAGAAAATGACTTTGGGGTCACGCAGATGCTGTAAATTCATTTTCAGACATGGCTCGATATAATTTTGAATTTATTGAGAATTTCCTATCTAAATCGGTACAGCGCCTCTCAGCAACGCTCTACGGCATTTCATCAGATATAAAAGTTGTAGAGGGGGACCTAAACTCCACGAAAAAACAAATTACTGATATTCCACTTCACGGACCCCCTATTGTCATAGTATCTCTAACTATATAGAGACTAGATTGAAATCAAATTATTTGTACAAATGTAAAAGTTACTTTGAGAATATTGGTTTTTCTCGTTATTTCTATTTTTTTCTTAAACCATTCGAGAAAATTATGCAAGAATTCGTTTATTTTTGGAGGAATTATGTTTAATATTATTTAATATTTCACAATATGTTCAGGATCTTCTTAAATTACTTAATTATAATTGGAAACCAAAGCCTTTTTTTGTACAATATTCGAAGCTGTGTGGCAATCCTGTGGATATAGTCATTTGGAACTCCAGCCTTGAAGATATTAACCGCCGTTGTCATCGGTACTTTTATATTAGCTAACATCAGCCAATATGTAAGCGCTGTCCTCTCAGCTTCAGTTTGAACCTAAAAGTACAAGTTTAGGTTTAAAAAGTTTTAAGTAACATTTGTTATTCGACATATTATATAATAAAGATAATTGAAATGTTCTTTTTATCTAATTTTAAAACCCCCATGTGGCATAATAAAGCAGTTTTATTTCAAAATACCAATTCTAACTTAGAGGCATCTATTCTGTATATTTTGTTTTTTGGTTCATGTCAATACATGACACAAACACACACATCACATTCTCAAACAAATGATCTTGGTTATCAAAAGTTTAAATTTTTCCATAATTTCATTATTGTTATGGAATTAGAATATATTTTTTTAATGGATAAACAAAAGATTATCATCAGGACGTATAAATTATTGTCGTAATCAAGATTTAACTACAAATTCATTTAGAAACAAACTTAACTACCAATTTTTACTTAAATATGCTATATTATTTAAAAACAAACATTTTAACTTAAATATATCTCAATACAGGGTGTTACAAATTCGGCCATCAATGGGCCAAATAATATGCCGCAAAAATCCAAAACAAATACAGGGGCTTTCAAAATATTTGAAAAATCTAAAATGTTGTGTTTCGGTTTTTAAATTTCCCTGACTTTGTTCGAAAAGATGTCCAAAAATAAATCACTTTCGCATTGCTACTTTTCATTCTCCACAAGATGGTATGGTAGATTTTTCAGGCGACGTTTCGTCTTTAGGTCACCATCATCAATTTTTTTTTTCAATACGGGTCTGCATCTTTTTGTTTAAATTATGAAAGACGGCCGAAATCTACGTTTAGTGGTATACAACACTTACTGGTTTTCCGACATTTTGTTTCTTAAATTGACCATCTTCATTAAAATACCCCTAGTATGTAAGTAATTTAGCACTTTCTTAAAACTTTTAAAAGAGGCATTGAGTTTTACATTTTCGAATTATATCAAATTAAAAAAAAAGTAAATTACAGGAACGTACTAGAGGTATTTTAATGAAGATAGCCAATTAAGGAACAAAACGTCGAAAACCCAGTAGATGTTGTATACCACTGAACGTAGATTTCGGACCTCTCTCATAATTTAAACAAATAGATCCAGGCCCGCATTTAAAATAATTAAGTTGATGATGGCGACCCAAAGATGGAAACGTCGCATAAAGATCTGATAATGCCATCTTGTGGCAATGAAAAAGTTAAATTTATTTTCGGACATCTCTTCGAAAAGCCAGGAAAAAAAAATCGAAACGCAAAAATTTTAATTCTTTCAAATATCTTGAAAGCCTCAGTATTTTTGATTTTTTTGCGGCATATTATTGGGCCCATAATTATGCAACTCCCCAATTTAACCAACTTCGTATCTCTTACTGTTTCTGAAATCCCTATGGCGAAGGCCGAATTTGTAACACCCTGTATATACTTCGGTTCATACCATCACGGAATCTCCTCTTTGTGAAAGAAATTACTGAATTCATATTGCAGCAGAAATTATGGAAAAACTTAAATTATTGATAACCAAAATCATTTTGCATGTATTGGACATGAATCAAAAAAAAAACAAAATGTGCAAAATAAATTACCCTAAATGAAAACTGTTATATCGAAATAATTTTGATACTTGATTATTCGACAGGGTGTTGGGTTTTGTAAAAGGGACACCCTGTAAAGGACTCGTTAAAACTGATAGTTGTAGCTACAGTGCTCTCAAAAAAATCATTCAATATCGGACTAAAAATAAAAAGGTTATAACGCCAAAAACTTTACAAAATTTTGTAGTGGCCGTCTTCTTTGCACGTGAGTGTATTATAATAGAAAATAGTTAAAAAAAACATAGAACATAATAATTATAGAAGAAAGCACCGTTTTCAAAGAGAGATGTTGTTAACTCCATAGACTATACAGGGTGTGCCCAGAATATGTGTGCAATCTCCCGGGTTCAGATAAAACACTTAAAAATAACAGGAGAAGTACCTATAATTTTTTCTTCCTACAGCCTCGCCTACGGAGATACGGGCCCATAACGGACGTCCCTGAAAATCGTTGTTTTTTAAATAATTTTTTAAGTACTAGGTGTAATTTAATAATTTTTTAGTATAATGGTTAGTAGATGAGTCTCCTTAAAATTCGCCCTTTTAAACACATTTGGCTTATTTAGTTTGCCAGGAACGGACTAGACGTAACACAAAAATGCTTTTTTTTTGTACATCTTGTATTATGAAGGAACGACAATAATATTTTTGGATACTATAAACCTTAAGCTGAAAAAAAGATACTCTCGATCAATATCGATAAAATGAACTGTTTTCGAAAAAAATATATTTTTGTTCAATATGATTTATATTCAGTATACGTAAATTCCATTACTAAATTACTAACTAATAAGACAACGAAGAAAAACCGCAAATTTCAAGACACTACCATAAACTGACACTGGCATAAATATTCGAATTTTAAGGAGACTCATCTACTAACCAATATACTAAAAAATTATTAAATTACACCTAGTACTTAATAAATTAATTAAAAAACAACGATTTTCAGGGACGTCCGTTATTGGCCCGTATCTCCGTAGGCGAGGGGACGTCAGTAGGGGAGGCCGTAGGAAGAAAAATTGATAAGAACTTCTCCTGTTATTTTTAAGTGTTCTATCTAAATCCGGGAGATTGCCCACATATTTTGGGACACCCTGTATATTGTATATTAGGAGCAAAGCTCGAAAAAAATAACCACCACTTTTGCTAAATTTTAGGATTGGACGTCTTAAAGCGAAATTTAATTTACATTCGGACTTTGACCGTCTCCAAACACCCAAACCTGGAATTCTGCAATAATTATGAAACGACCAAAGCTTGGCAACAACTTTTAGTAGATCGATACGTAAATTTTAAAACTAAGTACGTGGGAATCATGTTATTTAAATTTGTAGGATAGTTAATTTAGTCAATTCATAGAAACATTTAAATAAATACTGGATTGAGTATGCATACCTTGTATTCATATCCTCTAAGGCCTCGGCAACTGTTTCGGCCTTCCATGGCCATCGTCAGTGTTGTACGGCCCTACACCAGGGGGGGGGGGTTGGTGGGCAACAACAGACAGCTGCTTACCCATTAAAAACAACAACCTAAAATGCAAACAGCTGCCAAGAATACATAAGGACCATTCAAGTTTGACCACTTATAATATATTCTTAAACCCTAAAAAAAAACTGTTAATTAAAACACAAAAAAGGGTGGTTTTATACATCAATATTCGAAAATATTGGACAAAACCATTCCTAAAAGTCAAATCGTTAATTAAAACCTAAAAAAAATGTATAAAATTAATATAACCCGGTGGTTTTATACATCAACATTTCAAGATGTTGGACAAAACCTGAGCTAAAAATGAATTGGTTAGTAACCTGAAAATAAAAGGTTATTAGTAAAGGATAATGAGGGTTATGCATCAAAATTAATTCGATTCCATTTCTTCCTTTTTCTGGATTTTATTGACCATGGATTATAGATTCTCCATCAGTTCCATGTTGGCCAGTATAATGAATAGTGTGCCTAAAACAAACGTATAAGACGACTGATTTATCTTAAATTAATTCAGGTAATCTATATTTAAATAGTTTACCAAATATTTTACATTTATACCATACCAGAAAGCCGTCCTCCATAATTTAATAGGTTTGTTTCTTCAGTTGCAGCTTCTTATTTTCACTCACTTCACTAACTTACCAGAATTGGCAACGTGTCCCATCTTTAAGCGCAATAACAAAGCTCCTTCACCATATTTTAGTGATTAAAAGAGATGTGCACAGCCCGATTTTTAAAAACTATTATAAATATCTTAATATGGTCCAAAATATAATGAATGAGAAAGAAGAAACAAAATAGTGCGGACCTATATATTGCTATTGCTCTTAACCCTTCATTCTTTCACCTGTAGTAACAGGAAAGGAAAGAAAACTATCTTACCTTTCAATCATGATAGAAGCGAAGGTGGTGGTATTAGCAACGGTGCCAATTGCAGCAAGAAGGATCAATCTACGTTCAAGCAAGCACTTGAGTGAGGAATGACCCGTAAAACACTAAAGGTCACTGTTCACTTTTTCCAGGTTGTAACAACATGACGCTAAGGCGAGGACTTGTTTGCCGACAACGCGAAACGGACGCTTCCAACACCAATCATGCTCACTTACCTGAAACAATAGAGAAAATTTTTAGTTACACAGTTTATATCAATAAAAGTTTAAATCAATTATTATAGGTTTGATAAAATTCGATTTTTGTTCTTATTAATTTATATGTTAAATAATGATACGGCGAATGCGTCACTACCATTAGCTCTAAAAGCGAATATGATCGAAAATGTAAATTACATTGCGTTATGATTAGTACCAACCCTTTTTCATCCTTACTTATTTATCGGTGAACAATTTCGACGACACAATGTTTTATCAATTTTGTCTTAATAGTTATGAAAGTCTAAAGGATGTAAATTCTTAACTAGAGCAGTACTAAATATAACAAAAATCAATTTTTATCATCCTCACAGTTGGTACAGTCATTATTCTAAATTTTTGGGCATTCGTTTGACCCCCCCAACGAATAAGTTGAAAATTTTAAAACGTTTTGTGTCATGTTCATAAGTAAATAACAATGTCTAATTTTAACTATTTATGTCAAACGAAACGATCCTGAGGGAAACGAGCTGCGACAGACAAACGGACAAACAAACACGCATACAGACATCAAGCGATTCGTTTTTCCAATGTTGGTACAGACCAAAGCTATTACAAACTACAGATGGAAAAATGTACATTTCTAGCCTACGCAACGACTACAAACAGTCTCTCCCACCTCTTTCGGTCATTATTGCAGCATAGCCAGATTGACATATTTATCGCAAAGGTATCTTGCAAAATCGCAATTAAAGATTTGTTAATTTGGCAAATAGAACTGGTTTAAGATTATTCAGCAATTGCTCTTAAAATCAATTTATTTCCCAATAATTTTACTATAAACTGTGAAAAGGCGATGAGAGATGCTTTAAAAAAATATTATTATACTTAAAAGTATCAAACGAATCTTGAACTAATCCAACTGCACTTTGGCAACAACTATTTCTATTTTACTACGATTCGGGCCCAAAAGATAAGCAAAAGGTGAATGAATACTCATCTCGTAAACATTGCTATGTTTGCCCTTTGATCTAACGGATTGTTATAAATTTTGGTTGATTCATCTGTAGTTTGTAAAAGAGTGGTTCATTAAATAAGAATTTATCTTTTCATCGGTAAGTATGGTTATGTTTGAATAGTTAACCATCTGATATAACCAGACTTCAACATTGTTGCCATTCAGCCAACAAACATGTAGTTCTCTCTTCCGCCCATTAATTATTGTTCAATTACAGCTCGAAATCTTTTGATTGTTAAACTGCTTTGCATATAAAAATAAAATATTATTAGTTTCAAGCTTCCCCAGTAAAATTGATGTTTTGGTTGGTGAACGCAGAAACAGAAAACCAAATAAATGCACATTTAAAATATTGGCAACTACGATTCACTTCACACATACTTATTTTCGAAAACAATGAAACATTGATCAACCAACACTGATGGAAACCTTAAAATGATATTTTTAAACTAAATATTACCTTAATAAACTCTCGCAGGCTGCTCTAATCCAGCTTGTGTCCCGAACGTTTAGCTTGCAGGTTTAAGTTTCCATGGTCGCAGTCAATTGAAGCCCTCGGACCGATCCAAAAAACAACAATTTTTTGCAGCAACTGGTCCTTAGGGAATCGGCAATTAAACAGACACAGAGACCAACGGAGTTTGATTGGATGAATCTACTTCAAATACTGCATATACATTTTTATGAAGTTACGATTGCTTAGAATAGCTGCTTAAAAGTTATGTCATCATAACGCGATAAAAAGTTCATTTTGTTTAATCATTCGTACCCCATTTTGAAATTGTCAATACGATCAGTCAGATCCTTCCTGTACGTTAGACTAGGAAAAGTCGGACTGATTTATCAATCAGATTTTTTCTGTACGTTAGACTAAAAAAAATCGGATTGATTAAGGCGCGATGGGGTTCAGCAAAACGATCAATCAGATCATTCCTGTACGTTAGACTAGGAAAGACCGGACTGATTTATCAGCCAGATTCTTTCTGTACGTTAGACTAAAAAGAATCGGATTGATTTGACCGCGCGATTGGTTCCTGTGTCTTCTGCTACCCTGGAAAATTCGCGTGCCGGATTTTATAAATTTTCTTTAGTGCCCATGACCATGATCCTAAAACAAAGTAAAATGCGTTTAGTTTTCATGTAAATAGGCAAATTTGAGTAAATTAGTAAAGTGTAGGTCATAATCGACACGAAGGCTTATTTGAGAAATTGTACATTTTGACATGAACAATTATGAGTAAAAATATTAGGTCAATGCTAATGAGCATATATTAAAAATAAATAGCCAACACTAGCGAACTCCAGATGAGTTATGAAATAAGAAATACCTGTTCAGGGAAGAAGGCTTGGGGGAAGCCCAAGCCAAAAAATAAAATTAATTTCAGTTCACATTAGTTGGAAGGGAAAAAAAATGTTTTCTTGAAAAAATTCTAGTTCTAATCACAACTAGCTATAATAAATTCATTAACTAATTCGCTAACTTAGCTTAGCTGATTCTTGCTATTCAGGGTGTAACAAACACTTCCCTCACCATTGGAATTTCGGAAACGGTAAGAGATACGAAGTCGGTTAAATTGGGGCAAAGTTGCATAATTATGGGCCAAATAATATGCCGCAAAAAAATCAAAAATAAATACAGGGGCTTTCAAAACATTTGGAAAAATCTAACATTTTGCGTTTCGGTTTTTATTTGTTGCTGACTTTGTTGGAAAAGATGTCCAAAAATAAATTTCACTTTTTCATTGTTACTTTTTATTCTTCTCGAGATGGCATGATCAGATCTTATTTAATACGACGTTTCGTCTTTGGGTCACCATCATCAACTTAATTTTTTTAAATACTATAATACAATAATAATTTTAAAATCTTCAGTTTCGTCGAAACAAAAGTTAATTACAGGAACGGACTAGGGTTATTTTAATGAAGATGGTCAATTTAAGGAACAAAACGTCGGAAAACCAGTAAGTCTAATATTCCGATGAACGTAGATTTAGTTTCTCTTTCATAATTTAAACAAAGTTAAGTTGATGATGGTGACCCAAAGACAAAACGTCGCATCAAAGATCTGATGATGCAATCTTATGGAGAATAAAAAGTAGCAATGAGAAAGTGACATTGATTTTTGAACAAAGTCAGGAAAAAATTAAAATCGAAACGCAAAATTTTAGATTTTTCCAATTATTTTAAAAGACCTTGCATTTATTTTTGATTTATTTTGGGGGATATTATTGGGTCCATAATAATGCTTAACGGAAAAATGAAAAATAACATTTAGTTATACAGGGTGTTTTTTAATTGAATGCCGAGATACTTAAGGTTGTGAATCTTTGGGTGATTTTAAGAAGAAAAGTTAATACATTGCAACCTCCATAATCCGGAGTAATTAAAACCGCGATCATCCGGATTAGTAAATAATCCGGATTATTGAAGCGAGACAGATTTTTTATTGAAAAACGAATCATTTAATAGAAAACAACTAGAAAATAGTACATAAACAAAAATTATTTAAACTTATTAAATTTTATATTATTTTGTGAAGTAATTTGTAATTTTTGTTTGCTTGAATTACCGAGTACTATCAAATGCTGATCATAAAATATATAATACAGTTGAAATGTTTGGCCGGATTATTGAAGAATCCGGTGGAACGAAGGTTCGGATTATCGAGGTTACACTGTATTAACATACAGGGTGATTGATGGTGGATGGCCTATTAGACGTTCATAGAGAACTAGTCATCGGACCACTTTGAAATTTTGGGAGGTTATAGAAGCGGACATGATCTCTCTTTTTAAAATATTTTTAGCCATGCAGTGTTGCCACTTCTACTTGAAAGTATTAGCAACTTTGATAATTTAAACGGAACACCCTGTGTATTATGTTTGTTTTAGAATCCTTATTAATTTCTTAATAACTTTTCTTAATATTTTCTTATACCTATTTGTTATAGTACTCGAGATAATAATTAATTTCGCTTTTTTTTTTTTCGGAAAACATGTCCTACAAAAAGTGATGATATTTTTAATTTTTATTACAGATAACAATCACACTTTTTAGACCAATTGGCAAGTAGCCTATGGAAATTATTTTGTAATGGTTGACATTTTGCTGTTATTCATTGTTGTCAGTTGGTCTATTTAAATATTTTAATTTTTTAAAGTAAATTTAAAGTTTAAAAAAAAATGAAAGAAAACAACAACTATTCAGATGTAGTACTTATGAATTTATTTATTTTATCAGTCAGTCAGTATAATAAAATCATCAGCCGTACATTTAGAAGATTCAATGAAATGTATCCAAAATTACCATCAATGAGCAATAAGAAATTTAGACGAATTCAAAGTAATTTCGAAAATTTTGGATCATGCTTGAAACATACAGAAATTTACCTAGACCTATAACGTCCAAAGAGGAAACTGAAATCAATGTTTTGGGTTATTTTCATGCCTATCCGCATGCTTCAATAAGAAGTGCCAAAGAAGATTTGGGCTTATTGTTTTTTTGTGTGCAAGAAATATTGTCTACACATAATATGCATGATTAGAAGTGTAACAAAGTTCAATTTCTCAAGGCTGAGGACTGTCCACAAAGAAATTTGTTTTTTTTTTCAAAATGCAAAATGCAAAATGTCAACCATTACAAAACAATTTCCATAGGCTACTTGCCAAATTGGTCTAAAAAGTATGATTGTTATCTGTAATAATTAATGTTGCTAAATAAATGCTCATAAGCCAAAAACTGCTCAAGATAGGTATAGTAACATTATACATAGGAAGATAGACAATTTCAATAGCTTTTATGACAACAGATAAAATATAGGGTATTTCATTTAAAAAAACGTACTATTTACCATTTTTTCAAACCATCAAAATATTTGTATTTTGAAACACCCTGTACTATTATTATAACTAATATTTGGAAAGAGGGTGAAAGACCTCTGGATATAACCTGACTCCATACCAAATGTCAGTGCTTTAATTTGTCAGAGTTTAAAAATATCATCACTTTTTGTAGGACATGTTTTCCGAAAAAAAAAGTGAAATTAATTATTATCTCGAGAACTATAACAAATAAGCATAGGAAAATATTAAGGAAAGTTATTAAGAAATTAATAAGGATTCTAAAGGATTCTAAAACAAAAATAATACACAGGGTGTTCCGTTTAAATTATCAAAGTTGCTAATACTTTCAAGTAGAAGCGGCAACACTGCATGGCTAAAAATTTAAAAATTTAAAAGATAGATCATGTCCGCTTCTATAAGCTCCCAAATGTTCAAAGTGATCCGATGACTAGTTCTCCATAAACGTCTAATAGGCCATCCACCATCAATCACCCTGTATGTCCTAAAGCTCTTCATTTTTGAGTGACAGAATGTTAAAATTTAAACAATAACTTTTTTATCATTCATCACTCTTAGATATTTTTATGAAATTTTGTACACACCATTATAAACCAGAAATAAAATGTTTCCTTCGTAGTTTTTTACGTGAAATCCAGTGACGTACTCAGATTTTTTCTACATTCAATAATAAACATTAAGGAGCATTTTTGATATTGAATGGTTGAATAGAAAAAAACGGTAAGCATATTATAAAAATAAAAATTAGCAGGCTGGGTAAAGCTTTCGGACATATGTTAATATTAACCTTTCTTCTTAAAATCACCAAAGGATTCAAAACCTTAAGTATCGGCACTCATTTAAAAAACACCCTGTAGATACAAATATTGTTATCACAAATATTTTCTCTTGCCAAAAAACTATAAATAATTTTTTAAATATTTATTAAACAATTGGGGTATAGTTTTAAATTTAAACAACAAACAATGAAATAAATAGTTACCTCCTTATATGTGCCCATTTGCCCGACGACATCATCTTCATTCTTCCAGTTCCGCTCTCCAAGGGACGAACAAAAAGGACATCGCCCTGGACACGCCAGGTTGCCCATCAGCCTTTTTCAGACATGCGGGAGTCTTGAAAAGGGTTATCTCTACCACGCTCTAAACTGCGACGATGTTTAGGCAAACCCTTGAAGAGCGGAACCCTCACACCTCACACGCGGTACCGCACTCTGTTTTAGGCCCGTCAAGTATCTGAAACAAATAAAAGTAATTGTTAGGGAAATGTTTGCTTGGATTTGTTAATTAACTTTTCTATTTTTATTTTAAAAATGGACAATTTTTTCAGGAAGACCGCTCAACTTTTATATTAATTGTAAGAATTAATTAAAAACGTATATTTTTTAAATCAGAACGGAGGGGTAATTTTAATTAATAAAAAAAATATAATTGTAATAACGTGACGATAAGTTATTTTTAGTTTTTTTATGAATAAATTTGCAAAATAGAAATAAATAATAACAGCATCTCTGCCATCCTAAAGGAAATAATGATAGAAAAAACAGTTTTAACAACGACAATCAATATTCAAATTTTACATCCTACTTACCAAATTATTTTTAGGTGGATACCTTAACGATGAGGTTGCTGATCTTGTCCAACGATGGGGCTGCTCTGTTCCCAATCCGTAAAGTCCGTTAATGGTGTTTTATAACGTAAATGAATATTTAATTTTATAATAACGACATCTAATGAAAGATTTAAACACACCGCAAATTTTGAAAGCCCGTCATCGTGTCTTCTCCAAAACTCACAGAATCTTTGCTCCTCCTGTATAGATCCATGAACGTTTCCGCTCTCATAACGACCATCGGGAACTCCGATCCGTGACACGCACAATGCCGAACCACATTGACGGGTGCTGGCACCGGTATGCCCGAGATCCGTGGACACACCAGTTTGCTGCTGCCATTAACACATCTGACACACCAAATTAATCGGTCACGGATTTGACAAAGTGCGTGCTTGTGGCCTGGATAGGACCGCGTCGCGTTCCGTGATACATAGTTGTGTGTATAAAGAATAGTCTGAAAAAAAAAACAGCAAAATTAATAGGAATATAATGCTTATAACAATAAGAAGAATAGGCAGGTACCTAGGCTAATTTAAAATTAAATCCCCCCTCTCAAAAAAAAAAACCCCACTCCTCAAAAAAACTCCATGCGAAACCGTCTTCACATGAAACTTACTAAGTTATCAAAAAACCGCATAAAATAGCTTCATAAATAACATAATTCGATACATGCATCGAATAACATTGTAAGCGACAAATAGTGTTTTTACAGGAGAACACATAACAGGTTCGGGTATGTTTAATTGTAATATATATTTATCATTCCGGTTTTTAGAAAGTTTATATTTACAGAAGTAACAGAGTTTACAATTACTTCCTGTTTAAGAAGCCAGTTTTGTTCTAAGTTATGTTTTAACTAATAATCTTGTCGCTTACCATTTTCAAAAAATGTAATTTTTATTAGCAGTAACATTTTAACCTCATTTACCATTATTATGGGAAAAAATATGTTTGAAAAGAATATAGTATGGTATTTTACGATTTTTGAAATCATTAAATTTTGCATAAGAAACATTGTTAAATATTTGGTTAAATATAATACAATAATACAATAAAACAAAAGAAATACATGATATATCATTGTAAAGTATATTTATTATCATTAGAATATTGTGATATACAGGGTGGCCCATCGAAAATAGTCCAGCAAGGTTTACGGCTGTGTACGTGAAAATTAAAAAAAAACCTCGGACCCGTAAACTTGTGTTTTCAGGGGGACACGTTTCACTAATAATTTCATCCCCGTAACCTCAACCCCCCTAGAAGGGGTGGCTACTGCCCTTGTTTTTTCAAATGGGAATGGGTATGTTGTGATACATCTTTTTAAAGGGCATTAAATTCTCTTTAAAATGGCGCTTCGTTTTGTAAATTTGAGCTACGCGCCACCGAGCAACGGAATTTGAAACATTTTACTGCACAGGTTTGTGCGTAAACAATTTTTTTTTAAAGTAATAAGTATAAGTTAATTCAACTTTATCTTCAGTAAAGCGGTTGATCCAGATCTACATACGTTATTTCTGCGCTATTATTTTCTTTTGATTTGATCGTGACATAAAAAATAAGTTTCCCATAAATAATAGTTCACTCTTTGATGCTTTATTATATTACAATTAATATAGGAAATATTAAAAAATTTATAAGTTCTGTTTCCAATAATAGATATTATCACATCAGGCAAGGAAACAAATAAATTATAAAATAATTGACGAAACTAATTTAAAACTATGCATAATTTTGAACACGGTCTTGCACGGTTGCTTTTTTCTAGAACTTAACCGTCTCTTATACAGGGTGAGTCACGACGAGCTTGCATTAGAACTTTATGGAGAACTACTGAACATCTGTTTCTGAAACTTAAGTGTGTCGATGCGTTTTAACTAAAATATTCACATGTTCCTGTCATTTCCGGTTATACCGAAAGTAGCTGTCAACTTTGGTTTTTTAAACACAATATGGTCATTTTTATTATATTTTTCGATTCACCATTAAATTCTAAGCAAATTTTATAGAACATCTTTTTGTCCGACTTTGCCTGTTTTTGAGATATCTGGACATTTTGTAATTATTTGGCAAATGCATGGTGACGAAATAATCCAAGTAATTTTTTTACCTTAGTCCTTGGATTAAAAAAGTTTTCTTACCGAATAGCTAGAAGATCATCAGATATTTCAAACTTGACAGAAAATGTACAGGGTTATCACAATTCGAGGTTCATCGTGAAAGAATTCAACCACTAAAAACTTGTATATTCTTATTTAATTTAATAACAAAGTAGTTGTTCCTTATAAATAATGTTTACTGTTCTATACTTACAAAAATTATTCCGAAAATACAATTTTTTCAAGTGTGCTGCTATGAAAACAATTGTACGTAGGTACTCTATACGGAGGAAAACTAATCGATTGCTTGAAAAAACAACTTGTTGAATCGCTTCTTCATTGAATTTTCAAATAAAATGCAGTTGATAATAACATTTTATAATTTGAATATTAGAATTTTAACACTTAGAACACTTAATTTCACTATAGTTTATAAACTCAATGAATGCTTTAGAAATTTGTTTTTTCAAGCAATCAATTAATTTTTCACCGTATAGACATCAGTAAAACTAGTATAGAGTACCTATATATTATACAATCGTTTTCATAGTACACTTGAAAAAATATTATTTTCGGAATAATTTTTATATAAGTATAGAACAGTAAATATTATTTATAAAGAACAACTACTTTGTCATTAAATTAAATAAAAATATACTTTTCAAGTGTACTATGAAAACAATTGTATATTATGTACTCTATACTAGTATTACTGATGTCTATACGGACAAAAATTAATTGATTGCTTGAAAAAACAAATTTCTAAAGCATTCATAGAGTTTATAAACTTTAATGAAATTAAAAACTGTATTTTATTTGAAAATTCAATGAAGAAACGATTCAAAAAGTTGTTTTTTCAAGCAATCGATCAGATTTCCTCCGCATAGAGTACAATTGTTTTCATAGCAGCTCACGTGAAAGAATTGTATTTTCGGAATAATTTTTATATAAGTATAGAACAGTACCTAAACATTAGTTATAACGAACAACTGCTTTGTCATTAAATTAAATAAAAATATACAGGGTATTCCACTTGCAATAAACACGTTTTTAATGGTTGAATTCTTTCACAAAGAACCTCGAATTGTGACCACCCTGTACATTTTCGGCCAAACTTGACATATTTTTGAGACCTGATGATATTCTGTTTATTCAGTAAGAAAACTTTTTTAGTCCAAGAGCTAAGGTAAAAAAAATTATGTTAATTATTTCATCACCATGCATTTGACAAAGGAATTACAAAAAGTCCAGATATCTCGAGAACTAGAATAGTCAGAGAAAAAGATGTTCTACAAAATTTGTTTAGAATTTGATGGTTAATAGAAAAATATAATAAAAATTACCATGTTGTATTTAACAAACGAGAGTTGGCAGCTACTTCCGGTATAACCGGAAACGACAGAAACATGTGAATATTTTAGTTAAAGAGAGCGTATCGATAAACCTTAATTCTCAGAGTTTCAGAAACATATGTGCAGTAGTTCTCCATAAAGCAAGCCCGTCGTGAATCACCCTGTATAATCTAAGATGCAATCAAATAACACTGGGATGTGAAACGACATTATTCCCCGGACTTATTTTCGTTAGTATACAGGGTGTTTATAAACACACGCCATCGCTCGTATGGTAATTTCCTATCAAAAAAATTAGACAAACAGATCCGATAAACAAGGCTTTAGTAATTTTAGTGAAATTGGGTTATGAAAAGTACCTAATAAATAAAATAAAATATTTTAGCAATACAAATGGTGGGGGGGGGGGGGGGGGTCATGACCCCTCCTTCAAAAAACCAGTGGAACCCAAAAAAATATATACAGGGTGTCCCACCGGGAACCAATTATATCTAAATATGTCGGAGTTAATTAGTGAAATCCGTCATTCCCAGAAATGCCTAGTCAATTCACGTATTGCCGGCAAATAGTGTAACTCTACGTTTGGTACACCGTTTGAATAAGAGTATCAGGCATTCCCTGTAATGACGGAATTCTTTCAGTCAAGCGCTGAACTAAATGGTTTAAGTTACCCTGTTTGACGGCTTTAGTCAATCATTGCAATTAGGACAGTGTTGCCAGTAGTGCATGAAAATAAGATATTTTACATTAAAAGGTTTGTAAATAACTGATTATTGTCAGGAATTTCCTTAAAATTGAAACGAATTTTCACCTCCGTCAATTCCGTAATATTCCAAGGTTTTTTCTTACTTTGATTGGAGTAATAGTCAGCTAACTTCTTATAAAACAATTCTAGGTGCTTCAACATTTCATTTTCAAAAAAAAAAATACTACAAAGATGTTAACAACAGTTACAGCGTTCGACTAAAACCGGCAAACAAGGTAACTTAAATCATTTAATCAAGTACAGCGTTTGACTGAAAGAATTCCGTCATTACAGGGAATGCCTGATGCTCTTAGGCAAACGGTGTACAAAGCGTAGAGTTACAATATTTGCCGGTAATACGTGAAATTACTAGGCATTTCTGGGAATGACGGATTTCACTCGAAAATTGGACAATACGCTAATGTTGATGGGGGGCAACCCTCTATTTTTAATATGGTGGCACAAATTAAACACCCTATATATTATTACATTTTTGGATTCTACGCAAGATTCTAGACAGATTTCGTATATCATGTCCTGCCCTTAAGTCTGTGTTTGCAATATTTAAGGTTTAATGTCTAAAGTAAAATTTGCAGAAATTAATTATTAATTATTCCTATAAGGAAGCCTTGATTGTTTCTTTGGGGTTGAATTCAAGGTTGAAATAGACCTGCTTTAATAGATTTTATATAACTATTAATACAGGGTGTTCAAACAATTAAAAATTAAATTGAGAAAATCTACATTTTCAAATGGAAACCCCAAATTTCATAACCATTTTCTATTTAGAATTAAAAATAAAGGTTTATTTGTATAAGGTTGTATATTAAAAAAAATCTGTAGTTTCAGAAATGCTAGAGAAATAAATTTGTTATAATAATATGTTCTTGATAATATAGCTTACCAAACACTGGAATTTCATTTCAAAGTGACCGAAACCCAAAAACAAACTATCTATAGTTCTTGGTATTATTATGGCCATATAAAAATATTAAATTGGAAAATTTTTGGAATCGACAACCTTATACAAACTTACCCTTATTTTTAACGCTAAATAGAAAATAATTATAATATATGATTTATATCCAGTATACGTAAATTCCATTACTAAGTTAGTAACTAATAAGACAAAGGAGAAAAACCGAAAATTTCAAGACACTACCATAAACGGACACTGGCATAAATATTCTTATTTAAATCGGTACATGTAAAAAAAACCATAACAACAATGAGGAAATTTTATGAGCATAAAACAACAACTAATGCAAAAAACCATATTGAACAAAAATTTTTTTTTTTCGAAAACAGTTCACTTGATCGACATTGATCAAGAGTACCTTTTTTCAGCATATCTCGAATCCAAAAATATTATTGTCGTTCCTTCATCATACAAGGTGTAAAAAAAAACATTTTTGTGTTACGTCTAGTCCGTCCCTGGCAAACTAAATAAGCCAAATGTGTTTAAAAGGGCGAGTTTTAAGGAGACTCATATACTAAAAAATTATTAAATTACACCTAGTACTTAAAAAATTATTTAAAAAACAACGATTTCCAGGGACGTCCGTTATTGGGCCCGTATCTCCGTAGGGGAGAGGCCGTAGGAAGAAAAATTTATAAGAACTTCTCCTGTTATTTTTAAGTGTTCTATCTGAACCCGGGAGATTGCCCACATATTCTGGGATACCCTGTATAGGGTGTGCCATTTAAAATAAAGAAGTTGACACCGACTTCCAGTTTAACCGGACGTACTACCAAAATGAAAATGTTTTAGCCCAGTGCTCAAATCAACATTAGCATACTATCCAAATTTCAATTTCAAAATTAGTGAGAGAGAGCAACAGGGCCCGCTCAAGACGCCTTAATCATTTTGTGCTGTTATATATTAATACATATTAATAATATTTCTGAAAAGGAATTAAAAAAATGTGCTATGCTATTCTAACTCATTAAAATAATAACTATCAACAAACCACATTGTAACTCTGTAAATTTTTTTTATTTTATTAGCTATTTCGTGCTCAATAGATATCATAGTAAAGCTAGCCCGTTTCGGGCTTGTTCGTAACATGCCCAGTTTATCCCCTCCTCAAACAACCCCCCCCCCCCCCCCACGAAATGTAATGTTTTAACCAATTTATTCAAAGATGAATTCGTTAGGAAAAATATAAATGTTGATTTTACTAGATGTTTGTTTTTAGTAAATGATTGTTTTGTTCGTTGTTGTTTAAACGCTCAGTATATTTTTTGTTCAGTTAATAATTAAGTCAGAGCTAGTGACGCATTCACCATTTCGTTTTTTGATCAATATTTTTGATACTATTTCGTTTTATCCTAAAAGCGGTTAATTACCTGTTTTTAGGGACCAATTGCTATAAGTTTAGGGTAGAAATTTTTTCAATTAATAAATTAACGGAAGTAAGAAACGAAATTTTGTCAATTTGCACAAATTTCATTTCTTGTACAAGTTTTTTTATCAGAAGTTTTAAAATTTAGGTAATTCATCCCCTAGAACTGGTATTTTGGGATAAAACTAAAAAGAAACGAAATATTGATTAAAAAACGAAAAGGCGAAAGCGCCCCTATTTTTATGTACCCCCCTCCCGAAACAAATTCCTATATACACCACTGCCCCTCCGATCGAACCAAAAACGGTCCTCGTCGACTCTTAGATTCCAGATTTTTCCGCCCCAATATACTTGACCCCCCCTTCTCATTTACGATTTTAAGGGTTACCTCTCCCAGTGGGTTACTCCATGAAGGCTTTAAATAGTATTTAAATTCCTTTTAGGGTATTATTTAACAAAAAATTTATTGTGTCGAGTCCTCTTTTTTTATTATTGTAAAGAGATTTAAACGATCTTTAAAATTGATGGGTCACTTGACCTCCCCCCCTCCTTCCCATTTAAGATCTTAAGGGTAACATCTACCCCTGCCAAGGGGGTTAAACCACGAAGGCTACAAAAATTCTTGTGAAGGGCGGGACCTTCACAATAAAATTTTATTTTTATTTACCGAAAGCGACCTATTAAAGGTGGGTAGTTTTCAAATTAAAACCCTGCATAACAGAAAACTGAAGGGGCCCATACACTTGCGAGCAAATTGCGCAACGAAGGTTGTTACGCAACGAGTTGAGCGTGAATGCCGCTGTTCGACGCGTTGTGCAACATTGCAATGGTAAAAACGGCTCAAAAAGAATTGTGGAAAAAGTTTATAAGTATTTATCGCCAGTTACTAGCCCAGTTATGGAAGGTGGGTCCCTTGTGATTTAAATACTTCTTCTCTATTATAAAATAATTTATGGAACTGTGAATGCTGCTAAACGTATTTTGAAAAAAAAAATGTTTAAAGACTCACCTTACAGGGAACAGAGCAAAACTTCATTTTAGGATGACACTATTACCCGGAATTCCGACAACTCTTTAAGCAGTGGCAGGAGCACCCTGTCCTGGACGTCGAATTATTACGCGGGATAATTTTCCAGAAAAAATAAAACCGGCGAATACGCGAGCTCCTTTCGAACCGACCACTGCAAATAAAGTAACAAAGGAACGCAAGGCAAAGGTATTTTGGTGCAAAAAATTCGTTTGTTTTTCTAACGATTACTCGCTTTTCATTGTAGAAAGAACGGCATGACTCATGTCGATTCGTTATACGTCCGAGATTTTTATATTCAAATTCATGCCGTTTTACGAAATTTAAAATGAATTGTATTTTTAATAGGTATAATTTTATTTTTTAAAATAGGGAATTTATGTCCCGGAGGATCCTAAAATTTTGTATGAGGCGGTAAACCCTTGTGTCATGTCATTTGACTTGTGTTTCGTAGCGTTCTTATTAGAAAAATTACAATTACCGGAAAATTTAACGCGGAAAATTGGTTTTCTGAAATAAATAAAATATTTACTAATACAGGGAGTCCATTTAGTGTGTAATTCTTCGATATCTCCTATATCGTGGATAGAAGGGAAACTTTAAAAATAAATATTAGCGGACTGTTGAAGACGCATATTTTAAAAGTATGTTTAAGTATACAGGGTGTCCATTTTTGGGTAGTTTTACAGGGTATCTCCGTTATTAGTAAAGATAGAAGGATGCTGTTTTCGCAGCACTTTGCTACTTTTTTGTCAAACAAGATGCCGTAATCAGAATTTTTCTAGGCCGCCTTGTTCTTGATATACGGGATGCTTTTGAGAATTGTGCATTTTGGGACACCCCAACCATATCTCGGTTACCCCGTAACGTATCAAAAAGAAATAAAATGTTCTTTTTGTATCTCTTTATGTACAGTGACGTACTCAGATTTTTTCTACATTCAATAATTTTCAAGGAAAATAAAGAAATTTGCTTCTTTATTTGGTATATTTTTGAAAAACGTATATTTCGGGCCTAATACTAAGACTAAAAATAAAGTGTCATATATTTGAAGCTTGTTACAAACTAAATTATATTATTAAAAAATATATAGGGTGAAAACAAATTTGTTAATTTTCCTTGAAAACTATTGAATGTAGAAAAAATCTGAGTACGTCACTGGATTCTACATAAACAACTACAAAAAGAACAATTTATTTCCTTTTGCTATGTTACGGGGTAACCGAGATATGAGGGGGTGTCCAAAAATGCACAATTCTCAAAAACATCCCGTATATCAAAAACAAGGCGGCCGAGAAAAATTCTGATTACGGCATCTTCTGTTTGACAAAAAAGTAGCAAAGTGCTGCGAAAACCGCATCCTTCTATCTTTACTAATAACGGAGATACCCCGTAAAACTACCCAAAAATGGACACCCTGTACAGTGTGTGTCATAAATGAAATGACCTATATTTTGACTCGGAATCAGTGCCCCTCCTTATCGTTTATGTAACCCCAATTTTTTCCCCAATCTGTTGCGGTGTTGCAAAGATATTATTCATTTTTCTATTTTTATTGCATTGGTACGATCGTAATAAACATGCCACAGATTCTTTATTGATTTTATCTGGATTATATGAGTACTATTTATAAAATTTTACAGTTTTATACAGGGTGCTTTAATTTTACTTCCAAACTTCGGGTTTGTTTGGATTAAATTTACTCAGTATTTTCAAATGGAACACCCTATATATTTCATCAAGAATTGAAACTTCTACTCCTTATAAGTACAAAATATTTTATTATTGTCTGATGTAGCGTTGCCAATCGTAATGATAAATTTTGGTATTATTGGAAAGATATTTAAACAACCTGTAAAATGATGTGCCCTTCACCCCTTCCCTACCCATTTAATATTTTCGCTCAAATCTTCAGTCTTGGGCTTTCTTCGTTTACATTTTTTAGTATTTTTCTGTATTATATTAAATACGAATATGGAAAATTATTGTTTCCAGACCACACGATGATCCTTATACAATAAGGGCATATTTTTGTCTACACAGTAGCACTTTAAAATACTATTTCAGATTGAATGGTACTACCAAGAAAAGGAAGTCCTCTCCATTGATAGGATGCCACCACCTGCAGACCGGTTTCGAACTTATTTGTTCTCGTCAGTACAGGGTAGGTGTAAATACCCATAATTTTTTTTGACACAGTGTCGGGCTAGCAACATTGTGGGGAAAGACCATCAATATCATACGCTCTGAAGGAGGGGATTTGCCTCAGAAGGAGACGAGCCGACCTACTAAAACTCACCGTCTGAGTCAGGCATGATACCTGTAACTCCTTTTCACTTAGACGTGTTATTTTTGTTTATCATCAGTATGATTTTTTAGGTTAAGCCTTGAAGCGTTGCTTGGTGTGTTTCGGTTACAGCAAGATCTTTGGTTACAGCTCTTAACCCTCTCTTATTTGAATTTAATCAAATAAGCAAGTTTTAAAGCTCCGTTAACATACTGGTTGTAGAGGTAGAGGGGTAGTTATTGGAATTGTTTACAGAGGCGTATAGTGTGCGTGTACCCTTATTTTATACAGAACAAGAACAAGTTCTTAAATAATTTGGAGTGTGGATTTAGCGAGTGATCCAGTCTTTGGGCATTCTGCGTTTTTGATGCGGCAATCTGTGTATGTGTGATGAGGCTATATCTTGTTGTTGTTGGCCAAGTTAGCCTTGGTGTGATATTTCGCGATTATTTTATCGAGAAACTACGAAATTGTGTCAATTTGGAGGTCTCGATGTATGACGTGAGTTCTGGTATATCTAGGTGTATTCAGTATTATTTTAAGTGCCTTGTTCTGTAGTCTTTGTAAGTCCTGCTTACCCAGTGTGCACCATGTCGGTGCTCCGTATGTGAGCACCGGCCTGATGAGCACTTTGTACATCATGACTTTTATCCTGGTTGTTAGCTTGCTCCTACTGTTGAGCAGCGGGTATAGAGTGCTGTTGAGGCGTTTGTCGAAGTGAAGTCCCAAGTATTTTACGCTTGGGCTCCAATCGATTGGTTTGTTTCCTACAGTGGCCCTGCCTTCCGGTCTTCTGAACCTTGATGAGTTCTTGGTAAAGTAAATTGCCTGTGTTTTTTCTGGATTGATTTTTATTTTCCACTTGCTGAGTCATTTTTCCAGAGTAATGATGTTTTCTTTTAGCGCCAGCATTATTTGTTTTGGATTTCTTGATGTCACTGCTATGGTTGTGTCATCAGCGTATATGAATTTTGCGCAAGACGGATGCATTGGGATATCACAAGTAAAAATATTGAAAAGTAGGGGGGCTATTGCCGAACCTTGTGGGACTCCGGCCCTGATTATTTTTGACACTCTTCAACAAAAGTTTTAAACGATCGGTTTTCAAGATAGGAGGCTATAAGTTTTATCATATAGTTTGGTACTCCTAGCCTGATCATTTTGACAATTAACCCGTTATGCCATACCCTGTCAAAAGCTTTACTGATATCGAATAGGACGGCTCCCGTGCTCAAACCAGTCTTGTCGTCTGTCTAACGGTGCACAAGTTAGCTCCACTGGTAGACAGTTGTTAGTTTCGACAAAGGTTGTGAGCCTACCCGAAATTAACCGTTCCACTATCTTGCTTATGTTAAACAGAAGACTGATTGGCCTGTAACTGGTCAATTTTCTTCTGTCTTGGCCTGCTTTCCCTATCATAGGTAATGATTTTTGCCTGTTTCCATGGGGCGGGAAAATGTCCAGTTTTCAGTATAAAACTGGCTCGTGTTAGGATTCGAACTATATTGATGGCCTCCTTGTTTGTTTCCAAGTTCCCCATTCAACTTTCACCCCGGTGACATTATGAATGCTCCCTAGCAACAAAAACGCAGGCTAATGTCTCAGGTAAAAATAAAAAATTGGTAAATCGAACAAACCCGAACTGGTATGACATAAAAGTTGTATGCACCACGGGTACTATATATAGATATATACCCTCGGGCGACTTACGAACCCTCGGCTTTGTAATACTGTCGCCCTCAGGGCGTAATCATCTACTTGATACATAAATCTATTACAGTGTGACCCATTTATTAAAAGCGGGCATTACCATTGTGAAGTGCTTCGTGAATTTATTCATGTAGTAACTTCAAGGCCACCCACAAACACGCTAACGATGTCTGATTAATGAATTTATTCACGACTGATCTCATAAAATTACAAAAACAAAACTTCTCAATGCGGTTCTGTCTAAAGGATGACCACTCCGGCCCTGCCCATCTTTAATTATTATCGGAGGTAATTACACTAGTGCCTAAAAATTTTCGATAATTTTGCGTGAAAGCGTATTGCCTAAAAACAACAAGAGTTCATTTTCATATTTCGGCGAAATAGCCCGACTCCGAAGGAGGAGGGCTATTTTACAAAATTTGAAAATGAAGGAATGTTGTTTTTCAAAGGAAATACGCTTAAATGCAAAATTATCTGAGAATTTTTAGGCACGAGTGTAATTTAGGGAAAAAATTACTCGAATAATGGTTAAAACAACTTTATATTACAACTTTTAAATAAAGAACTAAAAAAATTAGTAATTATTAATAACGCAATTGTAATAGATTTAACATTTGAGTTTGTAGCTGGAATATAAGATTTATTTTATTAAACGTCAAAAAGTGTCATTATCTTTGTCAATAAACAATAAAAACTTGGCGGGTTGTTTTCGATAGCTAGAGGGGTTGTTTTCGATGTAATCAATCGAAAACAACACCTCTAGCTTAATGTATGAGGGTAATTTTCAATGAAATTTATCAATGAATAAAATTATCAAGCACCCTCTGGTGGCAAACCCATCGAACTAAATTGACAGACCTATCAAATTTATTCAATTGACATTTCACAGCGGTTCGATCATATGGTCACATCATGTTTTTGCATATGAAGAAAAAGGATAGGAATATAATCAGACCTGGTAGAGCTAACAAAAATTAATATCCTGTTTGGCTCATGATCTGAGTTTTGTGATTTTCCGAGTTTTGTACAATTTCGGTACTAAGAATAATAAAAACCAACGCCCGCTTTCCAAAAATGTTCGCTAGAAGACATGTAAATTGATTAGAGAACTAGAGTAGCTAGTGAAAGAATGTTATATTTACTTCATTTCCGAGAACCGACGTATTACATTCACAGTGAATTTTACATTCACGTGAAATTTTGAGAGTATTAAATAGCAAAAATAAACTGTTTTCAACACCAAATATGACGTATTTTTGTTCGTTAATGCTTCTCTGAATTCTTGTTTTCAATTATACTCTAAGTACCGAAAGAGATGCATGTTTTACCTTCATATAGATGTATTTTCGGCTTGGTTGACCTTGGTAACTAGGAATCCACAATCGCTACTACGCGAGTGGTAACAATAACCGGCCTGTCGCTCCAAATCGGTGATTGCGATTGTCTTGCAGTGTTGCCAACCGTTGGAATATGTGCCATTTCGTGGGATCTTCAAGTCTCTGTGGGTCAAGGGGATATTTACTTCAATTCGTGGGATGTTTTAAAAGCTCGCAAAAACCTTTTTTTAGGTTAAATTATTATATGCCAAGCAGGTTGGAGTTTTCTATATAATGAACTCATTATTTCTTGTTTCCAATCGTATTTTTTTTCTGTAGTATTTCTATCTTTGTGTACGCACAACGACCACAGTTTTGGGGTGGGACTTTTATGAAAAATATGGGACATTTCGCCTCGCATTTAGGATATTATTTATGGTAAGGTTGGCAACACTGTTGTGTTCTCAGCATTGTCAGCAGGGTTGTCCCAGAGTGTACTTTTGTACCGAATGTGGTACACTTTACAAAGTTTTGGCACGTTGGCACCTCTTTCGCGTTTTTGATGCGGCCCATGACGACCTTCTGTTTCAGTACTATTGCCAACCTTTTTTTGTTGTTCACTCTATTGGCTAGTGTTTAGTACATTTTTAACAAATTTGGTACAATTCTGCCGATCAGACGGTACAAAAGTTTTAAGCTTCGGAACAACGCTAAGCTGTCAGCTGACTGTCAGTGTCAGATGTCACTGGTCCCGGTCAGCGTGAGTCGCCCTTTTTTTTGAAAAGTTTGTTGTTTAAGAATTTGCAAGTAATTATGGCTTCATCAGAGCGATACAGCTTCTCACTTACAACTTTTAGGTAAATTTTCTCTATATTTAGTATCTATTTAAATACTTTGTTTCTATTAACTTTTAATTTAAATTCTTGTAGTCCTTCAGGAAAGCTAGTTCAGATTGAATATGCTTTGGCGGCCGTAGCTGCGGGTGCTCCGTCGGTAGGAATTAAAGGTGAGCATTTTTAATAACTTTTGTATGTTTTAATCAACCCCTGCACCATTTTTGGAACAGCCCTCATTATGTTTAAGTTGGTTCAGCTTCGGCCATCAACAAGAAATGTAAGGGGCTCCTCCTAACTAAAAGTACTCAGTAAATGATGAGAGCTTTCATAAAATTTACTGCATTTACAGGCGGGGGGTCACAAATCTTTTAGCAATAATAAAACAATCTACTATTTTCTAGCTTCAAATGGAGTTGTTATCGCCACTGAGAACAAACACAAATCCATTCTATATGATGAACACAGTGTACACAAGGTTGAAATGATTACTAAGCATATTGGCATGGTATATTCTGGAATGGGACCTGACTACCGACTTCTTGTTAAACAGGCTCGTAAGATGGCTCAACAGTATTATCTGGTTTATCATGAACCAATACCTACTGTACAGTTGGTTCAAAGAGTTGCAGCTGTTATGCAGGAATATACACAATCAGGAGGTTTGTAGCTATTTTAACGAGGTTGCTAAATAAGCATTAACGTTATGTAAAACAAGTCACATATTCAGTAAGTTTTATTAACCAGCTAAGCAAACTAATAGTATAAATTTATTCTTCAACATATATATTTAAAGCAGCTGCTCCACTTGTGGTGCGACAACTTCATGTCATAAAAAAATATTCCTCTTCTCCTTTAATATACCTAGGCATCATTATCCTCTTCCAATTAGTTATCATCCACAAAAGAACATCCATTCAGGCACTTTTTCAATTTTCGAAATAAATAGGAGAATAAAGTCCACAACTACAGTGTTTGTTGGCATGTATTCAACAAAAATTACTCCTGCTTGGTTTCACAAGATCTTTTCAGTTGACCAGATCCAGTTGTTCCAGTGCCAATCAAAAGAGAACATTGCTTGCTGCCTATTTTGAAAGACAAAAGAAAATACATTAGGTCTAGTTGAGTTATATCAGGTTGCCAAAATATTTTAAACAATAATTAACTATTCGGAGGACTTTAATTCTGACATCAGTTGCAGAAATAATTTATGCAATCAAAATGTCTCAGTTACCTAGCTAATTCTTGATTTTACTAACAAAACAGCTTTGACTGTGAATGAAACATTTCTGCCAATGTCATTAATGCCACAACCAAAGTTCTATCTGAAAAGTTAATTATTGTTTAGAATTGTTAATATCTTAAAAACACAGAAGTCTACTTGCTTCTCAGTTGGTAGTATGTCATCTAAATATGCAAGAAAAGGCATTTCCTAACCACCTTTCTTCCTTATTTATTTATTCGTTTACAAAGAATGTTATGAAGTTAATTAAATTTAAATGGATGTATGCACAATGTGTGTACTGCACACACTACACTACCATAGAGTAAACATACAATATACTTATCAATCAGTCCATGTTCCTTATTATTAGTTAATCACGTTAAATTCTCAATTAAAGACTAATTCAAAAAAACTTAACTATCCTATTAATTAACAGGGTATTATTTCCAATCCATTTGTTTAAGTCTTTTTTATGGATTGGAATTTTTTTCTTTTGAAATGCTCATGTAATATGTTTAAAATTTTGGGAGCCACATTAGAAACTGATCGTTGTGTGGCATTAAAGTGCATGTTAGGCAAAGTCAAATTATGATCGACATTTGCTCTAGTCATTATGTCATGACCCATGTAATTGTGAAAAATATTTCTGGTAACCATATTCTTTATGTACAGTTCAGTAATCATAAAGTCAGCAGACTGCTGGAACAAGAGTTCTGAAGAAAAACGTCTTGGCTTTAAAATATATTCTTAAGCAATGCTGACATTGATCCCCAACAAACGACTCCATAATTAAGACAATATTCTGCTAATGATTTATAGATATTACGCAAAACCTCTCTGCTTAGAATATTATGCAGTTCATTGAACTTGTAAACTAATTTCCTTAACTTATTTTTAATGTATTCTGAATGAAAGTTACATTTTAAAAACTGACCAAAATATACACCCAAATATTTTGTATTATCAGCCAACTTGACCATGCCCGTACCTGCACGATCCTCAGAAAAATTACAATTAATGGAATGGACCTTAATTTCATTTTTACTTGGCAATAAACGAGGCAATAACTAATGAGCATTTGGTAAACAGCTATTTTTTTTTTTTCAAATCAATATTCCAAAGATGTATTGAAAACCATATACATACATACAGGGTGATTCACGACGAGCGTGCATTAGAACTTTATGGAGAACTACTGAATATATGTTCCTGAAACTTTGGGAATTTGGGTTTATCGATATGTTCTCTTTAACTAAAATATTGACATGTTTCTGTCATTTCCGGTTATACCGGAAGTAGCTGCCAACTTTCGTTTTTTAAATACAACATGGTAATTTTATTGTCAGACTCTATTAGTTTTTGAGATATCTGGACTTTTTGTAATTATTTGGCAAATGCATGACGATGAAATAATCCATATAATTTTTTTACCTTAGCTCTTGAACTAAAAATTTTTTCTCACCGAATAGCTACAAGATCATCAAGTCTTGTCTAATGTTCATTGAATAAATAGTATTTTCGGAATAAAATTGGATTTTTTGAGAAAACGCTTTGATATAGGTATAGATATAGATATTTGCACTGATCCCCCTATCTTCTCACGGGTTAAATATGAAAAAGCGGAATTTTGACGTTCATCATTTCATAGGAACAAAGATGGATCTCTTACCGAGATACGCCAAATACATGATGTAATTAAAATAACGTTTTCTCAAAAACGGTTAGGATTAGCGACATAAATGAAGAGTATTTAATTTTTAGTCAATAGTTAAAGGTATGTAAAAAACATTGTCCAAAGTTCTTATCATACAGGGCGTTAAAAAGAATGGGCCCATGAGTGTTACAGCTAGTCCGTCCCTGCAGCTGTGAGTAATTCACAACAGTTTCTTGGGTAGTAATTTGACGGGTCTTACCTGGTATACATCATATTAAAAAATAATTGAAATATACCAGGTGGTTCAATAATTATGTGTAAAAAACTTGAGTCCATTGATGCTCTTTGGGAGCCCATATCTCCGAAGAGGAGGCCGATACGAAAGAAGTTTATATGAACTTATAGTATTCTTTTCACGTGTTTTCTTCATATCCGGGATATTTCCCACATGTTCCCGGACACCCTGTATATATGTACATGAAAGGTTAAATTGTGGCAAAGTTGCCTAATTTAGAGGTTAACTTAATGCAGGTGAGAAATTAAGAAAATTCCTACTACTTCTGGAGATATCGGCAAAAACCCGAAAATTTCAGTTACAATTTTTGTGTTGTTTTGTTGTTATATATATTGAAAAAGGAAAACACTTTCTAGAGTAACTTTTGCACAATGCACAGCTTCTAATTTTAAAAAGGAATTTCCGGTTTTCAGATACGGACCTGTAATTTAATTATTACTTCTTCAATTATTTCGTTCCCTCAAAATATGAACCAATAATATTTTGCCAGAATTTTGTCTTCTTGAACTGGGCGCCATCTTGCTGCCACCATATTTCCCTTAATATCGCTAACGGTTCTTCAGATAATGCTTCTGAAGTTTTGTTTCTAGATAACTCTCAACTGAAACGGCATATTTTTCATAATAATTATCATGACCGTATTGCAAGAAAAAATTGGTTTATGATGCGGTTCATTCAGGTGAATTTGGTTTTGGGGGAACGAAATAATTAAAAAAATAATATGTAAATTTCAGGTCCGTATTTAAAAATTTTGGTCTGATGGTGATATCTCCAAACCAAAACGTCCTTTTTTAAATTAGAAACTATCTTTAAATATATCGTAAAAAGTGCCTGTAGGAAGTGCTCTCCATTTTTCAGTATGTTAACAGTATAACACCATAAAAAAACAATACCTAACAGAAGAAATTTATAATTTTTTTTCCAGAAGCAGTAGTCAGAAAGTTCTTAATTTCTCACCGGTATTAACTTAGCTCCAAATTTATACAACTTTGCCACAATTTAACCTTCCATGTATCTTTTATAGTTCCTCAGATCCCAATGGTAACTAAGCTTCGAATTTGGGACACGGGTATAGGATAGTTAAAAAATTGTTTAAATCTAAATTGATCAAGAGAGAAGTACCCTTAATTTTAATTTTCAAGCAAGATGGAACAAGAAAATGTTGCTTTGCATTAAAAATTATCTGTTTATACTCTATAATTGTTGTTCAAAATAAACTACATTTAAAGGATATCATTTTTTGAAATTATTAGCAATTCAAGCTAATAAACATTTGTCAATTATTTTTGTTCAAAACGTGATAATTTGTTGTATTTTTTAAACGGGACACACCCCATATTTGATTACATTTTGTAAATAGCGGTTTAAGAATTTAAAAGTGCAAGTGAAAAACGAAAATAGTAATGGATTCCTAAATAACCAAATGTTTATTTTTAAGGTGTTCGACCTTTCGGTGTATCGCTGCTGATTTGTGGCTGGGACAATGACAGGCCATACCTCTTTCAGTGTGATCCGTCTGGTGCTTATTTTGCATGGAAAGCCACTGCTATGGGAAAGAATTATGTCAATGGAAAAACATTCCTAGAAAAAAGGTGAGAAATGTGGCAACAATAATTGAATATGACTTGATTGAACGCAAGGGAATAATTTCTTTGTTTAGATCCCAAATGGTCAAATTTCATCGAACATTTTTTGTCATTTACACCTATAGGTTCTCTTATCCTGGAACACACTGATACTGTATATTAATGATATTTATATATAAGGGGCTGTATCTTAACAAGGGATGCTCCAATGAAGTTTCTTTATATGAAAGATCCTATCTTTTTTTCGATGAGGAATCACCCCCTTAAATGTTTTACACTTATTTAGTTACACCCTGTATAATGGTCAATTGTTTCAAATATACAGGGTGTAACTAAATAAGTGTAAAACATTTAAGGGGGTGATTCCTCATCGAAAAAAAGATATGATCTTTCATATAAAGAAACTTCATTGGAGCATCCCTTGTTAAGATACAGCCCCTTAAAGGGGGTACATAAAATGTGTTTAACAATTTTTTTCACAAGCGCTAAAAAAGTTACAATATTGAAATTAACCTGACATTTTCTACTACCAAAAAGACACTTAGCCAGTAATTTATTTGGTTTACCCCATGGTTGTAAGGGTGGAAAACGCAACCCCTAAAATTTATTTCCAATGTAAGTTTTTGCCTTATTATTTGTTTACCATCTAAAAATTTATTTCCGATAGCCTGTTTCATTCTAAACAAAAAATGTCTCTTGAATTTTTTGCCCAAAATAAACCAGTTCGCAGCAAAAAATTATTTTACGAACAAGATACATATCGCCATAAAACGCGCGAATACGTTGCTCAATGCGCCGACGTCTAGACGCATGCGTAATGTCTGAAGGTAGACATATTGAACATTTACTATGATTTCTAGATGTTGTATGTTTTGTTATTAATAAATTAGTTTTGTTTATTTATAAATTTTATGTACCCCCTTTAAGGGGCTGTATCTTAACAAGGGATGCTCCAATGAAGTTTCTTTATATGAAAGATCATATCTTTTTTTCGATGAGGAATCACCCCCTTAAATGTTTTACACTTATTTAGTTACACCCTGTATATTATATCATTTCGATATAAATATCATGATTTTTCAAACCCTGCTTGAAAGTGATTAAAATAATCTCTCACTTTATTAAATTATACTCCTGATTCCGCGGTTTGTTCTTTATGAAACATTTTTTAAATAATTTAATGTAAAGAAAGAAGAAATTTGCTTTTAAATGTTTCTCTACATGTTTCGGCTATTTAGGCCTTTGTCAAGAGCATTGTGTATTCATCGTGCAATCCTCTCAATATATTGAAACATTTAAAAACAAATTTCTTCTTTTTTTACATTAAATTATTAAATTATTTTTGATTCCATTTTATTTTTACAGATACAGTGAAGATCTTGAACTCGATGATGCAGTACATACGGCCATTTTGACATTGAAAGAAAGCTTTGAAGGGCAGATGACAGCTGATAATATTGAAGTGGGAATCTGTGACCCTAATGGTTTTAGAAGACTCGATCCTTCCCATGTCAAAGACTACTTGGCAAATATTCCATAATTTAACAATATTTCTATTCTTTAAGTTAAGTAATGCTTATTTGTGTTTAAAGGGATTTTTTAAGTAATAAATAAAAGCGTTATATAAAAGGAATCATTTTTAATTTAAAAGTCCCTGTAAAAATTTTAAAATATTTTTAAAAGATTCTATTTCGATTTAAATTAAATTGTTTTCCAGAGCTGCTAGAAACCTTGGCAATGTTTTTGTCAATGAAATCAAATACGTTCTAAAATATTTTTTTTGCTTGAAGCACATCTGGAAAAGATGAAAGTATTTGGCAATTGGTGCCTTGATGAATGTTGTCGAATGTTTTCTGTTTCAAATACTTTCACCCAGTCTTTGACCCTGCCCTGTATTAGGACTTACCACCGACAGCTCTTATCAATTTTCTAGTAATTCAATAAACATTTCCAATTCCATTCGCTTTGAATGATTATTTCCCTCATTGTGAAATAAGCCAATCGGACATCACTATTTTTTGAATAAATTTTGTTTAGATAAGTGATTAAATACGAAGGAAGGAAGAAGCCTGTTTAATAGCGAATAAATTTAAAAATTTTGGGTTTGTATGTGATATTATTTTGCATTTTATGACATGACGGATTCTATTTTGTCACTTCCGGCTTAACCGGGAATGACACTTTGGATTTTTAAATGGTACACGGGAAAATTTTATGTCTTAAAGGCCAACGCAGCATTTCCATAGCATCCTTTCGGCACACTTGGCGCCATCTGCATTTCACTTTTAAAATTGTAAATCCGTATTATGCATATGAGTTTATGGCGAGAAGAAATCGGGCATAATGCAATAGCAAAAGCTAGAGTTAGACAAATTTATTTAAAAACTATATTTGCCTTCTAAATTAGTTTTTATTGTAAAATTATTTTGCATGAAACTATTTGCCAAAAAGCACAGTCATGCAAACAATTGTTTAATCCATTTAAATTTATAGGTCTAGTGGTATGCGGCTATTTCCTGAATAATCTAAATTATAGGCAACAACTAAGAATTTAATTCATAATAAAATTTTTGACATTTTGAAATTTTATTGAAAACCCGAACAAACCTAATTAATTTATCGAATATTAAATAAATCACGTCAAAATTAATAAGCTGTCATTTAATAATCAACCAATTTTAATTATTTTTGTTTTCACTGATTGAAAACGGATTCTATTCTAGAGTTTAGAGCAAAGTAGTTTTCGGCCTGATACGTCTAATTGCACAGGGTAACGTCGCATGCCACGTTGTGTACGGTGCCAAGTTCTCTTTTTCCTGTAAAAATTATATTGATTTCATTCATGGCTCTATTGACATTACGAAAATGCGCTCTTGTGTCGGTGCGGCGATTTCTAGAAATACAATTGAAACTCAGTACTGATTTACAATTTTATAAGTGAAATGAAGATGGCGCCACGTGTACCTAAAGGAAGATGATGTTATGAAAATGCTGCGTTGGCCTTTAAAAGACATAACATTTTCCTGTGTACCATTTAAAAACCCGAAGTCTCATTTCCGGTTAAACCGGAAGTGACAAAATAGAATCCGTCATGTCATAAAATGCAAAATAATATCACCTACAAACCCACCAAATTTTATCTATATAATATAAACAAAAAAAAAGTTATAAAAGTGTGAGCGTTCATCCTGAAACACCCATAGGATATGATATATTTATAACGTGTATAATGCAAGAGGTAATGTTTGGGTTTGTTCGGGTTTGATTTTGCAAATACAAATATCAGCATTTCTAACAATTATACAGTTTTTGGTAGCAAGTAAGAAGTAGGTACCTACTTTCTTATTTTAAGCGTCCGACGTAATTAGCTGAGATTTATGGTTTTTAGGTTATTATTTAACGAAATCTTGTGATTGCTCTTTTAGTAGAACGATTAGGGGTCAGTAGGTAGTCACTCTGGGTGACACTCTTTCCAATTCTTCACTGGGAAAAAAATTTCATGAATAAGACCATTTTTGAAACACGATTTCTAGGTTGGTTGGTTGGTCGGGTTTGTTCGGTTTAAATGCCCGAACTTCTATCACTGCAGTCTTTCGGCTTATTGTGTACCCCGATCTTGTTGGAAGATGTTTGTTCCTTCTATGAGGTCCAGTAACCTTCTACCAAGCTTGTCATGTGTGAGGTTGTCACCAGTTGTATGTTCCCGAAGATATTTTGTCTTCTACGAGACAGTGCTACGCAGCGGTATATTATGTGTGAGGCGGTTTCATCCTCTTCGCCGCAGAGGCTGCATTCAATGGATCCGTTGTTTATACCTATCCGTTGAAGGTGTTTTCGCAAGTGGCATGTTAGCAGACCCATCACTCGCCTCAACTGGGGCGGGTCTGGGTTAGCATCCCATTCGATAGTATTTTCGATGGTTTTCCAATTACGGTCCGTGCGTGTATTTGACCAGGTAACCCTTGCCATCGAGATAGGTGTTGTATTTTCAACCATCTATCTAATGTTGTTTTTGTCGCCTGTTTTGATATTCCAAAGGCCGGCTCGGGGCCCCTGAGGCTTTGAACGGTCGCTAGTTCATCCGCTTTTTCATTTCCTAATATCCCAGAGTGACCAGGGACCCAGGGTTGGAAGTTTTCAAATTAACACCCTGTATATTCGGATAATATGCATATTATACTGGGATATCCATTATTTGCAATCAAAAATTGTAGGACTTTTGTAGATCTCGAGCAGTAAATGATATGTGGTGTATATCGATTATTGGTGTTGGTAGGGGAGAGTGGGGCAAAGTGGAATGAGAGGCAAAGTGGAATTCATGTTATACAACATCGCATGCATCCAAGTAACCTTTGGTCAAAACATGTACTATTGTACGTTCACCGCATTACAGGAAGCTCCGAGCATTATGTGTACGTACTGTGTTAATACGTAACAATTTGTGAATCCAGAATATATTTATTTAGTTAGTGCACGGTAAATTTATGACAAATAGTGGATTGGTTTATAACACAAAAACTATTTTTAATTTAGGATATATTAATAACTCTTATTAGATAATATATGTAGATGTAATATAGATACCGCAATTAGTTTTAAAAAATTACTCACTTTATAAAAAAATAACCAATGGGGCAAAGTGAAATAAACATTCCACAATAAGAGAAATAAAAGTATTTATGAAATAGACAGAAATCCGTCAAAATGGTTAGGAACTATATGTTCTTAAATCCAATCAACATAGTTGGCATGTGGTCGATTCTGTAACAGCGCAGTTATCTACAATGTTATTTGTGAACAATTATTATACATTATAACATTTTTTAAATGATTTTTTTTTATTAATTCCACTTTGCCCCCACAGAAAAAAATCTATAAGAAAAAAACCTTGATCCTAGAAATTTCAGAAAACATACCCTATCATTTGACTAACAACACTATTTTTACCTTCTTTTCAAATAAAATATAAAGATTATAACCTCAAAAAAATCAAATTTTATTCCGCTTTGCCACATTCTCCCCTACTTATTTGTATATCTAAAATACGGTATGTTTTGTAATAGTAATTACTTGGAGCCAGCATTCAATATATTTGCTTTCTGTTTTCTAGGTGTTGATTATTTGGTGTAGTAGTTGAATTCCAGAACAGCCACAAAAATATTTAAAATTAGTTATTGTTTTAAAAATTTAGGTCACGGTAAGCCGGAGTCAGCGCATATATATTGGTTGTAGATTCAACAAACCGAACGCAGCACCCTTTCGTATTGATATAGGATATGTTTTGGGGTAACGTTTCCAATTAGACGACGTGGCAGGCCATAAATAACTATTTCGGTGAAACATTCCTATGCTAAACGAAATGACTTTTCATTCTAAAGAAAATATAATACCTTCCTTATGCGGGGTGATCACACAAGTTTGCAATATATCTGCTGGGAAAAAATGTATGTTGGTTCTTCCGAAAATGTTATAAATTATTAAAAATTTACTTATAGTTTGATGGTGTCTCAGAATGGAATTATGAAATCTTAAAACTGAACTTTGAATTGATTTAAATAGGTTTTTAGAGGAAGGCCACTTCATTATCTATTTATACTGGATTTTATATCAAATCAAATCAATTAACGAGAAGCGATCAGATTAATTCAATTTTGGGCCTTTAGCCGTCTCCAAACAGCCAAACCTGCAATTATGCAATTAAGAAACGCCCAAAGCTTAAAATATTATTTAGTTGTTAATTGTTGTTATCGCAGTGTTTGGTATATTTTTTACTATTATGTGTACCTACTGATACCCGATCATTATCTTATTTTGTAACTAATCAGGCTTTGCTCGTCCACAATTTCATAAATTATGTTGTTTAAATACCATAGGCGCATTGACTAATAATTGTAAACTACAGTAAATATTCAAAATATCTTTTATTTTGATCTGTGCACACGCAAGCACGTTATTGAAAAGATCTGTTTCCATCCCATATCATTATAGAGTTGAAATACTAGCACATCGGTTCAGTTAAGCATGAAAACCATGTCAGGCATAGGAATTCATTTGTTAGTTATAGTTTGACTAGTTCTTTCTTAAAAAATGGTTGTTAAGGCGTATAAATTATAATAAGAAATTAAAATGGATTTTATAACCAATAAAAGTTGATATGATCTTTGTAATTGGTGGGAGCGAAAAAGAAAGTTTGTTCGCAAGAAGTCATATTGCGCCACGTTATCCAGAACGACTTTTTTTATGGGAAAACGTAACCAAATTGTTTATAAACATACTCCTATGCCATTAGTGTGCAGTAAAGAATAATAGACGTGTTTGCTAGTCTTTTACATGAAATGTTGAAAGATGTAAACAAATCTTTTCAAGAACGTATTTTCCTAATGCACAGATCAAAATGGAAGACATTTTGAACATTTACTGTAGTTTACACATATTAGTCAAGCCGCGTATGGCATTTAAACAACATAATTTACGAAATTTGGAATTATTTGGAAAACGGCTAGAAATAACTTATGTTTGTATTACAAAAAAAAAGATGCTTATAAGTTCTACATCCAATAGCTTTGAAATCTTATGAACATCCTGTATAAAATAGATAAACACTATTAGACTCATAGCATCTCTAGACCTTTTATTGTTATAAAGCTCGTCCAATCCCGTTGTTAAAAAGTTATTTTAGAAGGTTTATTTCATTCTTCTTTCCAGGACTACAATTCTTTTTTTTTAGTTTTTAATATATTGTTCTTAAACTGCCCAAGCAAATTCAAACATTTTAGATAATTATGGAGGGCACTAATACGAATCTAAATATGCAATAAAATACTTTGGTATTCCATTTAAAAAATATAACTTTATGTTACCTATCAAACTTTTTGGGCCACCCCGTATAAGAAAAAATATTAGGAGCTATGGAGGCCTAACGCACTGTAGGTACTATATATTAGAAGCTAAAAGATGTCATTAGTTTTCGTCGAACAATATAAACGTCACATCAAAACAATAAATTCTCACTAATTCACGAATAAATTCAATTTAAAATATCTCTTTTAATAGCGTCACAGACTTTATGACAATCAAATGGTAGAATTTCATCAAGTGTGAACACTATGAATTTTGTCGGTATTTTATGTACCTACTGGATTAATGACATTTAATTTTGGAGGTTTATGGGACCGTGGGGATCAATGAGATATGAGATGTTCAAATTGCATATAAGCCAGAACGATATATTCTGTGAACTTCGGCGTATGGTTGGTGTTTAAATTAAAATATAAATATATAGATACCTTTTACTTGCAAAAACAAGTTAAAATGCCAACCAGAGGATTATTGTTCCATATTTGGCAACAATAACAATACCCCAATCAGGTACAAGCATTTTTTAAAGCCCCACCTAATAAAATTAACATACCGAATTGAGTAAAATTTAGTGGAAACCTTTATTGTTCCTATTTCGGTCTACCGATAGGACAGTTACAATGGCTATACGTCCAGCAACTTCTGCCGGTGCTGAGTCGGAGCCCCAGCTAGCTTTGGAATGAGTTACAAGTTATCTGGTTTCTTCGGGTTACTAAACATTTATTTTCTTGATTTCTTGAATTATAAATAACAACGACTTTTCCTCAATTTGAAGTCTGCCTTGTAATACAGAAAACATTCAGAACGGATTGGGCTGTAGACCAGCAGACTGCGAAATATTCTTTTATCTTTCATCGCCTATACCACCCATTTCACTTTATAACAGACTCATCGGAACCAAACTTTGTACTTGTAAATTTGTCAATGAGCTCTTATCGCGGCGAAAGGCAAAAATGACTGGCCTTTAGTATCAATTTTCTTAGTCATGTTCATTTTCAGAACAATTTTAAACTAAGATTAACTAACCAGAAAACTTTGATTATGACCTTAATGACATTGGCAGAAAAGATTATCCATTTACAGTCAAAATTCCCCGTGCTTTTTATTTTATTATGTCCAGTTACAGTTGTCTGATTTAGTTAGTTAATTTATTCATTATTGAATGAATGTCGGGTTGGAGGAAGATTTGAGATAATGGGCGCATTCAGCAGAACCCATCGATTTTTAAACGATTAGTAGTTATCTGCTTAACGAAAAATCGATTTTACAAATCGAAAGGGCAATCGGACGCCATTTTGCCATCGAAGTTAAGAAGCGATTTGTGATTTGACAGCGATTTGTGATTTGACAGCGCTTTATGTCAGTTTTGTTTAGCCGGTTGAGAAGCAAAATTTATAAAAATAGGTAACCATCAGGCTTCTTTAATTATGAGAAAATAATTTCTGTCAATGTCACTGTCTACAACTTAACGTAAATCTTTCTGCAACCCAATATTAAACTATTTCTTTGTATTTTTTCCTTCTACATCATTTCTGCTTCGCCACAATTTTATAGGTCTCCATGATTATCCATAGTTATACCTTTGGATCCTAGTCTAAGATTTAGACAATCGGTAGTTAAGTAACAGAATAGTGGTTGGCGCCATGTGTTCGTCGAAAATTTTATTTTATATAACAAGTAAGGGATCAGTTACTTTGTTAAAACGTAGGTACTTGCTTTGATTGATTAGGATTGTTTGAGATAACATTGTCTAGCATCTGGTTTGTTCGGGTTTGTTCGCATGCATATAGCCACAAAAGCTTTTTGGGAAGGTCTGAAATAAAACATTAAAAGTATCATTTGCGAGTATGGTATTAAATTTATACTTAAGTGGAGGATAAGGGTAAACACGCGGTGTTACAGGAAGTAGTCCTAGATAGTGACCACGTAGCTTTTTTTTTGGAAAGAGATATCGGTGTGTGACGGTGTGACCTAGCTTCTAATAAAATTTAATTACAAATTTCAATATTATAAAATAGGTATATTATATAGGTATATTTCCTTTTGCTTAACCCTTAAGCACTCAAGCGCGGATCCAAGGGGAGGGGTCGTGGGGGTCATGCCCCCCCCCCCCAAACCATCAATTTAACAAGAAAAATACCATATATACCGGTTTGACTAACGCGGTAGGGTAGTACTTTTCGTAACTTTTCCATGCAAGACCCCCCAAACGAAATTTGACTCCCCCAAACCGAAGTTCTGGATCCGCCTTTGTAAGTACTGACGTACAAGTTCTAGGACGTAGCACTGACATGTCGTCTGTGAAAATTGGGAATGTTTTTTAGCAAAAAAATTTAAAATTTGTTATATTTTTATTCATTATAAAGATGTTGAGATTGAAAAAATCCTCTGAACGAAATAAAATTTAAAAAACATTTTTTCGGAAATTATATTTTTATTAGGTAGGTTATAGGTCTAAAAAACAAAAAAAAATCATATTTTTAAACTTACCGAAACTGAAACACAACTAATACCATTATCTATCTAAATTAATCATCCTTTAAATGGCTACAAAAGCTCTACTCCAACAAATGAACTGCAAAAATACATATAAAATTCTAAATAAAGAAGCTATTACAATAGCGAAAAGTTCGAGTTTTTCACAGATCTTCGGCACACAGAATACATATTTTCTTCACACACTGGAGACAAATTGGCTTATTGCATGAATGAAAAAGATATTTCGTTATTTTTCTTTTTCTGCTAGGACAAATGAAGCAAATTTTTCGCTTTTCCAGAATCTGTTCAGGAACAGGATCCAAAATAGGTTCCTCTTCAGTTAAATTCGTACTGACGCGTAGTCTACTGGACGACGCTGCATTTTCGAAGTAGGAAAATTTCGTTTACACACGACCTAGGCTGCTCTTGCCTAGGCAACATACTTGACTAACCTCTACTTGAGAGTACACTGACAGAAAATTATTAAACGTAATAAATAACGGAAATATTCTGATTTTAAAATTACGAATAGTCTGCTAGTCAGTACCTACTTAAGGGTTAATTGCCTCACAATTAGCAACAATTCTTTCTCTCAGCTCTTCGACGCTATTCACAGGTGTTGTATACAACCTCAAAAAAATAATCCATTGGGTTTAAGTCCGGGAATCTAGGGGCCCACTGTACAAACCCACCCCGTCCTATCCACCGTTAATTTTTTTCATAATAATGACGGCTAAAAATGTTTTGCAACACAAAGAATTGCAAACCCAACGCAAACGAACAAACCCGAACAAACACCTAAACTAAAATGCGGTGGCATGCCATCTTGAAGCAGCCACATTCCATTTCTTAATCCGAGGGGTACATCTTCCAATAGAATAGGTAAGTGGTTTCTTAAAAAATCCAAGTAAACACCATCTTTCTTTGTGGAAGGAAATGTGGCCCAATTAATGCAATATCGGTCCAAGACAAGATAAAGAAAACAAGCTGCGAGATGAGAAGGTGACACTGATCAACTAGCACCCATATTTGAACACGTGTTTACACAGGGCACCATCCTGTTTTTGAACACGAAAGGTTACTTTTAACTCATCGAGTCGCCGATGCGAGACCGACCAAGAATTTATTCAGGACGCAAAAATTTAGATTAATACCCTGTCAGACTTAAAATATGCCGTCATAATACCACCGATTTATTAAAGGCTCTAAAATCCATAAACTTTACCAACTTTTCCAAAAGTGGAAAATAGGAAACACTTTTGCTTAATTAATTTATTAGGTATGCATTCATTAATCACTTTTGTATTAAAACCAAGCAGTAATTGAAATATTTCTCGCGGTAAAATATGTACATTTATTTAAATGTCTTATTTAGACTTGGGGCAATCTGTTTCGTTACATAAAAGCCTCTGTAATATTTCATCGTACTGGTAAGCCAAAATTATCAATTTAATTTCTTGTAGAATGAAACTTCGAATTCTCTCATATTTTACTGAAGAAATGTAAATCTGAGTCAAACGATACAAAATTAATCCAGTGTCGGACTGCGCGCCATTTTGCCCACTTTAATTTTTTTCTAATATGATTTTTTTATGACGCAGAGTAACACGCAGTGACAATGCGAATTGGAAAATAAAATAAATCGCAAAAATTGATTGCATGTATTATCGGAAAGTAGAGGCGAGCGATATCGTGATTTTTCAATCACGTTGTGAAACGTGTTATTTTTTTATATCAGTGAAATTAAACCGTGTCGTGATAACGGTTTATAAATTTTTATCACTGCTAAGCGAAATAATATACGTAAGAGAAGATTGCGCGCATCGTAAAATAATTAGTGAGTGATGGTCGATGGATTTAAATTATTTGTTATGTATAGTACTTTACTACTAAAAGAACTATAACATTAGGAAACTAAAATCCCTAAAAAAATATTACACTACATTGATAACAAACAAAAGAAAACGTTATTTCTACCTAGATTAAAGTAGAATTATACCTTTTAAAAAAAACTATGATGATGAACTAAATACTGTGTACTTTACAACAAACTATTTGTTCATGCAAATACCTTTCCTTAATCATTTTGTGCGTATTGTATATTATCATTTAAGAAGAATCCTTAATCATTTGAGTTTTCTTTATTAGCCTGTTTCTTTAAAGAATGCCCAGAGCTCGCTATATTTTCAGCCGGAACAAGAGTACCTCCCCCCCCTCGTACCTCCCCCCCCCCCCCCGTTTTCGAGGATGCTGAGCACGGTTAAAATCAATTTTAAACCAAATTTCCAGGAAATATTTACAAAAGTATAAGTTCTCGTAAAATTAATATCATACAGGGCAGGTTAAAATTAGAAGTTACTTTAAACAAGTCGCAAAAATAGGTTCCTTCTTTCCTTAAATAATTTAGACTTACATGTTAAATCTTCTTATATTCTGAACAAAAAAGAGATTGTTAAGAGATTTTTTGATATTTCACTCGATTAACCATTTATAACTAATTTTCTGATCAAAGTTAATAACTGAATATCACAATGTTTAGTCATCAGTTAGTCATGGAAACAATTATTGTATAAAATGAAACATAAATGATAATTAAATGAAAGAAATGTACCTATTTCAGCTTACTATAATAATCTACAAAAAAAATTATTTGAAAAATAATTGTTCAATATGACGATGATGATGATTTGTTCAATGCATTTCTGTAAACGTATTTTCCCTAAATTGAACCATTGAACAACTTTTCAATTAATTTTGTTTGTAGATTAATATATTACTAGTAAGTTATTCTTAAAATCTAAGGCGATTGACAGATGTGTAGGAACTCTTTTTCTTGATGGTAGTATTAAATCATAATAAATTAGTGTTCCGTAAGAAAAAAAAAAAAAAATTTTGAATTGGCGAGGGGCCTCAAATTGTGTAACGGGAGGCCACTTTGGGCCGTGGGCCCCCTAGACGCTAGCCCCCCCCCCCCCCGCGTTTCGTGGTCTTACTGCATAGTAGTTCCTCGCCTGGTACCTCCTACGTTCTTTGAAAAATAGACAGCACAGAAATTTTGCAAATATGTAATTAGAAATTAGTATGAATAATAATCTAATGCGATTATACATATACCGAGAGTATATAAAATGTGCCGTAGTCGAATATTTTTGAAAGAACTGATAATTAGTTAATTTTTTTTTTTGATATAAATAAGTCGAATGGTATAAATCAAATTAATGTTATGGTCTGGTGCCATTTAAAAATCTTTGGAATATTTCTATTTATTGACGTAATTATCATTTTGTCGACTATTAACGAAAGATCGTGAAACGTACTTTCCCATAATCTTGAGAGGGATCCAAGTAAATATATTTAATTGTGTAACTTGCCACGTCTTAATGTTTAGCACACCAAACTTAAATGAATAACTTATGTCATGAAAGATAGGTTTGGTTTGGACATATTGACTGAAAGCAGCGCTGAAGGGCATTGTTCAGGGTTTCGTAGTTGCGTTTACAGCGCTTAAAGGCTGAATAACTAATTTATGATTTGCATAAGAAACAGGGGAGAACACTTTTGTTGTATATCTGATTATGAAAATTCCAATTTACCGACGAATTTACTACATTATATATTATTTCTAATGTTCATAAACAATTTCGTCTGTGTGTTAATAACTTTAATGTACGAATGTCATAAACGTTACTTATATTTTGTAGAGAAATTTTTTACAAGTGCCATTTTATATCCTCAATATCAAATCCCTAAATAGTTACTAAATCAAAGATTACCTGCACTGCGAATATCTTATAAATTTTTTATTTTCTAAACATTTATTATATTATGTATATACATTATTATATCATTACAATTTTTTAAAATATTTGAACTTTTAAAATCCGTATACAAAGCTCGTTAGAATTCAAGAGACAAGCGGCGTGACATCCGTTATTAAAACATATTAAAGGTACATTTCAAATTCAAACGCGCGAGGCGTTTGCGCAACGTTTTACATCGAACAAGGCCAAAGCACGCGTTGTGATCTGGCATCATTGTTATATTACCTACATTACTTACATACACTTGTTATACTTTATACGAAATCAATCCGAATTAGGGATCTGGATATGGATATGAAAAACAGGATCTCGGGTTATTGCCGGCATATTCTTTGGGAAGTATGGGCGGCGTGAAAAATTATTTTACACAATTACATTATTTTATTTTGTAAACCCAAAGAAGGTCAGACGAAGTGTTGTGTTTATGTATTTTCGCGTTTATGTTTTTAACGAATTGTTGTTAAGCCAAATTAAGCTTATTTCCACCATGCACCATGAGGTAAAGGTAGAATGGTGCAATTTTTTTTTTATTGTGGTGCCCTAATAGGCCTAAATCCACTTATTCCACCGTGAAGTAGATCAAAATGGTGTATTTTTTTTGTGTGTCCCCAGTACCCAGTAGGCCTAATGGACATATCCATGGTAGTGGATGCCGGATTGCTTTATATTTTTGGGCGACAAGAATAAAGCGTTACGAGCAAACTCCTTATTACTGCCTGCATGTAGTATAATAACTCGTTTACCGAGAGTGCAAGATCCATTTAGTGTGGACTTATTACTAGCGATGAGGTACTCGAGTACTCGCTGTACTCGGATACTAGTCTCGAGAATCGAGTACGATATTCGAGTACGGAGTTAAATTACTACTTTTCGCTTTTGACTCCGATACTCTCGGATTCGATTTGGAACTAGTTTACCTGCAAAACAAAAACTGTTTTTGAGGCCGAATACGAACCTGAGTAAAAACAGAGATATTGCTGTTTAATTTTTATTACTTATATTTAATTTTTATTAATTTTAAAAGTAATAAACGAAAGGACATAAGTAAAAAGTTTAATGACAATAAGAATTTTAAAATATTATTATTTGGTAATAGACGATTTCTTTTTCGGCGGTCACTATTGTACTTGTACTCGAATAAATACTCGATTCTTGTGTACTCAATTCTAAAAATAACAATTCTTTCCCAACTTTACACCAAACACACAGAATTAAAATCGTACAAGTTACATCCCACCTAGAGTCACCTCACCCGCTACACGCATTTTCTGATGCGTTATACCGACGCCGACGGTGATTGGCTATCGAAGCTAAAAAAGTTGATAATGGTGACAAGGAAGTTATACGCCGGGTTGTAAAAAAAATTTATGGACACGTTACGTAATATTTTGCTAGATTGGGCTTCCTAGAAATTATAAAAAATTGGACAAAAAATGGATAATCGAATCTTTAAATAATAAATATTAAAAATAAGGCTCTGGAATTGAACATTTAAGTATTTTTCAAAAATTCCGACGGCTGCTCCATTTTCCGTTGTATTATCAGAAACATTAAAAAGTCTCCACAACGCCATATTGATTAAATATTAAAAGAACAGCAACAATTACAACAGTAACAGCAAATAAACAATTTAGAAACCACATTCGGACACACTCTTAAGACATGCGCTAAAAATTCTCAAGAACAGAACAATCTAATTCTAAATCGTTGTACAGGTCGACAAGTGGATCTGCGTCTCCGACGTATCGGTAAGTGGGAAGCAATATCTTTTAAAACATGGTCTATAGTCATGGATGTGATTATTTTAAATAATGTAATAAAAATAGGAAATTTTTCAGTAATTGCATTTTATGGTTGAAGGTAGGTAACTATTTTTTAAAATCAATGTTTAAAAAATAAGTTTTTACAAGATGTAAATTTTTTATCATGAAAAAAAAAACAGCTGCATGATTAATGGATTAATGATGATTTTTCAGTTTTGGTTGTATTAATGTCCCTTTCTAGCTTTCGCTTAAGTGGCAATTTAAATATATCGATTTGTGATTCCTCTTCACATACCCTTTTCATTTGCAATCACTTCACGGGTCTGATTGAGAAGGGTTTTACCAGGAGAATACTCATTCATTATCACAGAGTTGAAAATTTTAAAATAACACCCTAAAACACGACACAATGAACACTTATTTATAAAACAAAATACATTAACTATTGCCCTTTCTACCACTACGCAACTGCCACTAGCCAACCACACTATCAAAAAATATATTTCTATAAGATAATTTTTAAATTTCGCTATAAGTCCCAAAATAATGAAGATGGGTATAGGATCACTTAATATCATTAGATAGAAAATTCGATCCTCCATTAGCAAAACATATCAAATACCTATGTCCTATTTAAAAAAAAGAAGATTTTTGCAATAATTCATCTGCCTCAGAAATATTGTTATGAAGACGCCCTGTATATAACTAATTAAATACTGTTCGAAATTATAAAATTGCGATGGTCTTGTGAAACTATTGTCAAGTTTTCAGCTTTCTAGCTGTAACCGCTAAAAAGATACGATTTTCTTTTCAGGTCTCGAAACGGCGTTAAAAAATCACAAAATTATTTATAATTCAAAAACTCTTAAAGATAGGTATATGATATTATACAGAAAACTGTTCTAGATTTTTACCTAGATTCCAAAAACATATAATGTATAGGGTAATTCATTTAAAATTCCGAAGTTGCTACAACTTTCTGTATGATCCGGCAACACCGCACCATCGAAAATATTTTATAAACGTAGAAAACCATCTCTTATAGCCACAGCCAAATTTCCAAAATAAAATCTCATTTAGTTCTCGAGATACTTCTAATAGGCCACTTTACTTGGGGCACCCTGTATTTATTTCAAATGCGTAAATGTAATTTTAGGGTTTTCTTGATAAGAGATTATTAATTTAAAATTTAATATACCTATGTGACAACATTGTTAACCCCAGTATTTTTTTTGCCCGCATTCCTTTCGTAGCTACAGATAAACTTGTCGACGGAACGTTGTTACAAATGCATGATACAAATATTACAATGGACAGGACCCACTTCTTTTTTTGACATGACTTTTATTTTTGTGCCCATCAAATATTATTTGATCGACTAGCAGCAGCCGCCAGGGAACGGGAAGGGGAGACATTTTTCATACAGGGTCTAATCATAATAAAATTAGGTCATTTTTATTTGGGATTTACTAGTAAATTTAACAGACCAGGTACGTTACTCTATTTTTTAGGTGTTCGGATTGACTTCATATAATCTACACCTGAGAATAGTGTGTATAAGTAACAAGTAAAGTATGTAGACTTTCTCTAGTACACTCACGAACTCACCACTTTCAATATAATAATGCATTTTCATAACACCCTGTATACTCTTCTTCCGAGGTTCTACTTGTGTATACCAAATTTGATTAAATTTAACCAGGTCCGTCAGCCTTTGTTTAGACATTCTCAAGTTAAAAATGCGGCCATAATATTTAAAGCAGGACATGTACACTCACAAGCAGCACACTGTCGTTTAATTCCCCTAATGACACTGCAAATTTAATTGGGAACTTTTAATTACTTTAATAAAAAATCCACGCATGTTTAGAATCTCTCGCGGCCGCTTTTTAAAATTAATTTTCGTTTAGACAATATACGTCACATTTTGGACATGATTACTTGCAAAATTAAGAATATAAGCGTATATTGAATAAGCTGTATATGGGTGAAGTTGGTGAGAAATAATTCAGCGCATTCGCCCGGTACGTGGGTTCGATTCCTAGCGGCGACATACATTTTTCCAATTTCAAAAACCTTACTCTGCAAATGGCTATACCATATTTCATAAGAGTTCAGAAATAAACAATGGGCTATAAACGCTCAATAAAGATCAATTATCTATCGACATCTTAAATATGCGAGCGTAAAATTTCAAAACAAGTCGCAATTAGTATAGAAAAATATGATTTTTATGGCACCCGAATAAACAAAAATATATAAATAATTGGTCATATTTCAGAACGTTAATGGAAAATGACGTAGGAAGCGATATTTTAAGTTTGTAAAAAGACATTGATAATTCAGACTAACTGAGGTAAAGAGATTTGCACTAGTCCTTCCATAAATGAAATTTTTTCAAAATTGAATTATTTGTCAGAAGAATTTAAGTTCAAACTAAATGTTAAAGATTTGTTTAGTTTGATAAAATATGACTCAGCAGCTTAAAATTCTTAGAGTAGTTTATTTGTTTTACTTAACACATAGTATTGCGTTGAAGAGTAAACCTGCTTATCTTAATAAGAAATTAATTCACAGAGCGAATCTTCAATATGTCGCGATAAGAAACTGTCTGTCAACAACTCCAACTTCCACATTGTAGCTATTTTCCGACGAGGTTCTTCTTTCAATGCCATAAAATGGCATAACGGTTTAAATAACGACATAAAATATATGTATAAACAATAGTTTAGGAACTAACAATGGGATAGTTTCTCTCATTTCCAAAAATTTTTATGCTTCTTACAATTTATTATTAATTTTTATGGGCTTACTGGAACAATAGATTGTGTCCGGGGTTGTAATAACCGCACTAATTAGTTTTGTAAAATAACTTCTGTATGTTAAGTAGTAGCGTAGAGTTAAATGGCCTATTGTTAAAAGGGTTCCAAGTTATTTTTTCGGTCATTTTGAATTATATGTAGATTTGATATCTTTAGGAATATACGGATATGTTGGTGTCAAACATACTTGCTGCTAGCATTATAAGAGTGAATTCCAGCTGTATAGTTAGTGTTTTTTAAAATTTCTTAGAATCATTATAATCGCAGACAGTTTGTCTGCCTTTTCCCCAAAATCCCATTAAATTGACTTAGGGCCAATATTAAGTTAGACCTTAGCTAAGATAGCCTTAAAGTTATGGTAAACCTTAAACAAAAAACCTCAAATTAATTTAAAATATTTAATTATTTAATTTGATAGCCAATTGACGCATTAAGTGGAAGATTACCACATCCTTAAAGATATATTCCTTTAGATGAGAGATAAAAAGAACTTTAATATACTGTCAAACTTGTGTTACGAATGACTTATATCATTCTGTACCTTAAGGTGACTTTGAAATATCGGCCCTTAGCAGTCCCACATAATCTGAACAGACACACACACATTAAGGCCTTTGAATAAATAAAAATAAAAAGTCTGTTTGCTTTTCAGCTGGTATTAATATCAAATGGAGTCTTCTCTGATAATAAGTATGTACACCCACCCTGTACTGACCAGAACAAAAGATTTCGAAACCGGTCTGCAGGTGGTGACATCCTATCAATGGAAAAGGCTTCCTTTTCTTGATAGTACCATTGAATCTGAATTAGTATTTTGAAGTGCTATTGTGTAGACAAAAATACGCCCTTATTGTATAAGGTATCATCGGGTGGTCTGGGAAATAATAATTTTTCCATACATTGGTATCTGATATTAATACCACCTGAAAAGTAAATAGACTTTTTATTTTTGATATACAGTGAAACCTCCCTTAGACGGACACCTACGGGATCGTCTAAATGTGTCCGCCTAATAAAGGTGTCCGCCCATGGGAAATTTGTTATTAGGTAATATGTAAATGCAAAATTATTACTATGTATATGTATGTACAAATAAACATAACATAACAAAAATACACTAGTTTTAGTTAGGATGTAGTACTAAAATAATCAAATAACGTAGTTTGACGTGTTTGCGTTTTATACTTGCAATCTAGAAAATGTAATTCCAAGTCTGATAACAATTCAATTGCTGTAGAGTCACCTCTACTCTTTGCATACCCTTGTAATTTCTTTACCATACTAATGGCTTGTTGATAATTGGTGACATTTGTTTGATTACTGCATTCAACTTCTTCATCAGAGTCGTCAGATAGTGATGTGGTTTCAATTGGACTACATAATCGGTAGGAATGGGGTCACTATCATCTTCTAATAGCACATTGCTATCAATGTTAATGAACTCGCCCAAATCATTGTTATCAAATTACAAACTTCCACAACATCAATATTTTCTTTCAGACTCAAAACGCGAATTTTTGTGCCATTGTTTACGATTTTAACCTTACAACTCACAAATAAATGGCGGACTGCTGTCGGGGAATCACGCATACTTTCATTCAGCGAAGTCCTTTCGCTCTGCCACGCATACGCGATTGGTTGCCGGTCTGTCTTCAGAGAATTTTTGCACCGTACTTATTCGTCTCCCAAATACTTAAATAAAAATTTTGTCTGTCCGCGTCCGCCCAAGAAAGGTTGATTGTTGATTTCATGGAATTTCATATACCTAATTCCGGACTGTGAAAAAATGTCCGCTTAATAGAGATGACCGCTTATTAGAGGTGTCCGTTATGAGTGGTTTCACAGTATACTAAATATTTTGTAAAACTTCATAGACAACGTATTATTTTCACCACCTCCTTACAGACCTAATTTTAAATTTAATTTAATTTAAACTCATTTAAATTTAATTTAATCTAAATTCTAAACTAAACGGGAAAGTACTGCAGCTTCGTACCTTAGTCTAGTTATCATTATAAAATATAATTAGTATTAAAGCAAAGAAACAGAATTTCCACTCAATCGCAAAACACAATTATTACCAAGAAAAAAAAATTTAAATAAATTATTAAACAATAACAAAATAATTTATTATACCAATGGATTATATAATAAATCAATCTATTTTAACCCTATATAAACCCAACAGCCATTCGAAAAATTTTTCAATAGGTATGTAGAAACAGACTTAATCATATTCGCGACGTCTAAACTTCACAGAATTGCCGGTATATGACAATGAAAAACTGAAACCGGTGAAAAATCGCAGCATCAGCCAGTTTTCCCATAAATCATGTGGCAGATCATTGCAAATGACTGTTTATAACCGCCCTTTGCTGCTCTTTCGATTTTTTGTACAGTCTGCATTATTAATCCGTGTCCCTCCCCTGGGAAGCTTGGAGAGGTTTCAAGACCTATGGCGACGGATAAGTGGAATCAAAACGCTTGCAGGATGCAGACAATGGTTAGGAGTTTCTGATATAAAACAGGTTACAGGGGAAGAAGGCAATTTTTTGGGTGATTTTACGGGGTATCTCTGTTATTAATAAAGTTGTCGCAGCACTGTGCAACTGTTTTGTGAAACAAAATATGCCCTAATTAGAATTTTTGTAGATTTCGTCGTTTTGATATACGTGATGTTTTTGAGAATTTTACATTTTGGGGCATCCCCTCCCCCCCATATTTCGGTTACTCTGTAACTTATCAAAAAAAGTTCACTCATTTGTGGTTTATTATTAAAGTATTTGTTATTTTTTGAACTAGTACAACATAAGAAAAATTTAGAGCTCACCTATGAGATATTATTTATAAAATTAGGAGAAATGCAGGACCGTATCCCAAAATTTCCTGATGTTGTTCAGAAACCCTCGAAACGTCATTAAAGCACAATGTGTCATACATCGTTGCATTCGGAAGAAAAAAAGCTCTCAAATTCCAATATCAGAAAAATAGGACCGTATTTAAAAAAAGAAAGTTGATAATGGCCCTTCGAAGACGACTCGTCGGATTACAAAACAATTAACGCTGTTAGATAGAGCGGAAAAAGTGGCCATGTAAAAGTGCAATTTACTTTAGAATTCGATCTCAAAAAAAACCATGGAAACAATAAAATGATTTTTCTATATATTTTTTAGCTTCTCATAAATATATAAGACTTTATTTTTAGTCGAAATTTACGTTGTTTTAAAAATATACAATTTTTTTTAATAGGGCATGACGGATATTTAAACTGTCAGTTGTGTCATAATGAAAAATTCTTCTGTTTTCGTCAGAATATTCAGGTTCTCTTAGTTGTTTTATAATCTCTAATTAATAAAAAAAAATCGTGATAATGTCTAATAGTCCCTTTTCCATTAAATAGTGCTTTCCGGTGCTTAGCAAACGAAAATTAGATCCTATAACGTATATTTTTTTACATTATCTTCACATATACAATACACCCCTGCAGTTTATTCCTCCCGCCTCACCGTGAAGATTCTTATTTTTAAAAATAAATTAGTCCTTATCCACGAAGCTAATCCTCCAGATAACAAACAAGTGAAACAAATTTCACTACCACAAATCCACGTATGTTTATTATAAATTTCCGAATTAAATGTCCTGTTAAAAGTTCGTGTTTTGCTAGACATAGATTGAGCTATATTTAAATACGCAGTAAGTATCCGAAATCTTTTAATTTTAGAATTTTGGAACCCTACTACAGAATGGCTCTTCATTAAATTTGGAATGAAATTAAAATTTACCAAATTTAATAGCGCCGAAACGCAAGTAAACGTCATAAAAGGCCCTAAGGGCGGATATTCCAAAGTCACCTTAAAGTACAGAATAACATAAGTCATCCTTAACACAAGTTTGACAATATATTAACGTCCTTTTTAACTTTCATCTAAAAGAATATATCTTTAAGACGTGGTAATCTTTCACTTAACATGTATATTGACCCTCAAATTAATTTAAACCATTGCTTTTTTAAAGTTTACCTTAACGTTGAGGTCTAACTTACGGTAATATTCAAATATCGGCCCTAAGGGCCGATATTTCAAAGTCACCTTAAGGTACAGAATTACTTAAGTCATCCTTAACACAAGTTATTAGTAGTATATTAGTATAAATCTTTAAGGACGTGATAATCTGCCAGTTAACGCTTTAATTGATCCTCAAATCAATTTAACGCGTAGTTATTTTGAGGTTTACCTCAACGTTAAGTCTAGCTAAGGTCTAACTTAAGGCACAATTCAAGTATCGGCTCTAAGTTTTAAAAATATCCCTTAAAATTACGAAATTATAAAAGGGATTTAATATTTAAAATAATAATAAGGATTTGGGGAATTAGATTAAGCTTTATAATAAAGTTTTGTATTTTAGATGCTTTATCAAAATATAATAAATATAAGTATGCGATAAACATCAAACTTCTAAGAACATTAAAAAAATACCGTACCCCTTAAGCTATAAATATCAAACTTTTGCACTTCAAATATCAAATTATAAGATGTTAACGACGTAAATTTATTTGAGGTAAAAGTAATAATTTACGTGGAATAAAATAGACTACCAAGTATTTAAAACTGTGAAAAGTGAATTACAGGTACCGTCTATATGGGGGCTATTTTACACCTGACGTCTACTTTGATATTGTTTCACATTCTTTTTTTTAATTTTTCTTCCTATATTTACTATTTTTTGATATTTTAACAGTTCATTTTCATTGTATATGATAGATAGTGCGAGAATACGAGGAAACCGTAATTACCACAACTATTTCAAAATAAAATTAAAGGCAAGCGTTTAATGACACATAGAATTACATATCAGACAGCGGGCGGCCAATTTTGTACCAAAAATTTCATGAGCAAGTTATAAATAAGTATAGTTTTGTTTTCTTGGCCGTTTTTTAACAAATTATAGGTAGTTTGTTCCTGGGTTTCGGTCACCGAGACCCATAATAAGGCCCTTGAGCGGCACAACTGACAAGTAAGTCGCCCTGGTCTTCTTAAGGACTGCGAACAAATGTGTGATTAGACAGAGTTTAGGTCAAATTTTAAATTTGACTTTCCATTCCATTTTCGTTAACAGTAGTGAAATACTATATTACGTACCGAGATGCAAAGTATTTCATTCCTGTCGAGCGAGTCGGTAGTTAACCTAGGTGCGAAGCGACGAGGTTAACTAAATCTCGAGACAGTAATGAAACTTTTCACCGAGGCTTGTATACTATTTTATTTACAACCACATCTAACATCCACTTCTTATTATTTTGAATTAAAATTATTAATAAAAGATAAATGTCATTTTGACTTTTCCATTGAAAAATTAGACAGAAATTTCAAATAACCGCAGGTGGCAAAATAACGCAGGTAATAATATACATCAAGATGGCAATTATCATTTTTTGAATATGGTTTCCATGTCACTAAACAATATATTATTTTAACAACAGAAAAATCAGATGAGGAATTTTATTTTGCTGCTACTCCACCAGAAATTCGAGAAGCAGCAAAAATAGTAGAAGAAAATCTTCTGCCAACTAAAAGCGGCCCGAGATATGACAAAGCATATAACTGTTTCAAAGAATGGTGTGAAAAGTTCAAAATCCCGGTTCTGAGTCGGCGCTACTAGCTTATTTCAGTGAAAATGCCAAGACAAAGAAGATATCAACGATTTGGTCACAATATTCAATGCTGAGGACCACTCTATCAAGTAGGGAAAAAGTAGACATATCCAAGCAAGCAAAGCTATTAGCATTTTTAACAAAGTGTGTTCGTATAATATTTTGACACATCGATTTTTAAAAAAATTACAAAAAAATAATTTACTTTCTACCCGGGAGGAAAGTAAAAGTAAAAAACGGCAACTTTCCACCTTTCAAAGATAGATTAAATATCATTATTACATGCATGGGTGTAAATAAAAAATATTTCTAGCCAAACAAGGCAAATAATTTAAAGACACCCACACCACACCACACCTAATATTCAAAATAAAATAATTGAAATTGTACTTTTGTCGTTAACACAATAAAAGTGCCTTAGATAAACATATTTCTTTATTTTTTTTAGTTTTTAAAAACAAATTTATTTATTTATTTATACCAATTTTTGTTTTTATTCCTAAATAATTTGACCTGGAGGAATCTATCCGTTGATAAGAAAACAATGTAGCACTTTCTGCCTCGCTGTATTCAGTAAATTTAATTGTATAACAAAGTTTATATTAACGATCATGCTTTGTTACGAAATTTCAAGACTTACTGTGAGTAAATAATGTCGTATGATTTCAAAATCTTATATAGTCCATATCTCAAACGAACCCTTAATCCCTAAATAACAAAGTTTGTAGCACTCAAAATGTCTAAATAAGCCTTACTTAACTTAGTTGGGGTATAAACTCTTATCAACAATAAAATATAATATACGGTAAATGATTCTTAACCAGATTAATTAAAATAAGTAAGCAGGAAAATGTCGCAAATTCCCTTCTGATTCCTCCTCGTATTTAAACGTTGGTTCACCGAAAATATTCTCTGCAATTATTTTAAAGAATGTTGCTCAATCTTTTTATTTCTGGCCATGCGACCGCTTCTTGTTAAACACTTTGTAAGTTTTTATATTTTTTTTATGACCAAATATAAACACTATAGGAAAGACCCTTTAAGGCACTCTGGGAGTGGTGCGTGTGCGAATAAAGCGATGCACGTGGGCTTTGAATCGTTGGAGGTTATATTCGTTGGGAAATACCACCTCGGGAAGGTCGTTCCATAAGGATGAAGTCCTCCAGATGAAAGAATTCTTAAATAATAAAGTTCGAGGAGTACTAAGCTGATGGCTGGGCGGCATTGGTTCATCGTGTATTTCTGCTACTCACTGCTCTGGGCGGAATTAAAAGGGCAAGGTCACTCAACATTTTCCATGAAAATATCTGTAAAAGAGAGTCAAATCACCAACATGTCTTCGATGTTCTAGGCTGTCGAGGCTCTTTGTCAGCTCTTGGTCTCCCGATCAGACAAATGGCTCCTCTTTCGATGGAAGCCAGTAGCTGAAGAGTATGTTGGGGTGTAGAGCTGCAGACATGAGAGCAGTACTCTATAGTGATGGTCGAATCTGAGCTTTGTACTGTATCAAAAGCTGTTGAAGTGTGTAGACAGAAGAGTACATCAGTTTCTGCGAAGCTATCTTGGCGATTTCCACAACTTTGTTATGCCAAGACATATTTCCTCCAAGGTTGACGCCCAGCAAATTAATAAATGAAACCAGTGGAATTGCGTGTCCTGCCATGACTATATCCGGTTTTGTAATGTTAACATTTTTAGAGAAAACTGCTTCCTGGGGTTTCTTAACGTTAAATTCGACTTGGTTACTGTCACTCCAAGTCAAAATTTCTTCCAGGTCTTTCTTGAGGAGTTATACTTCATGCTGTCTGCAAAGATGTGCGTCGGCAGCCGATGTTTGTGCATTCAAAAAGAAAGATGAGACAAGTGTGTTATCGTCAGCAAAGCTAAATATCGGATTTTTAGTTTTCACTAGAAGGTAGTTAATATAGAATAAGAAGAGGGTGGGAGACAATATGGACCCTTAAGGAACACCGGCATTGATGGTGAAGATGTCTGAGAGAAATTCGTTAATCGCCACTTCCAGAGAACGCTGCTTAAGAAAGCTAGACCATGTACAGAATCGACTAGGCATACCATAGGATCGCAGTTTACTTAGAAGTCCTTCATGCCAAATACGATCAAAGGCTTTAGAAATATCCACTGCAACAACCTGTTTGAATATTATTTTGCGAGTAGAGCCTGCTGACTGGTCTCGTTTGCCTATTTCTCACAATTCAATTTACGGGGGATCACTTTGACCTTTATAAATCAATTTAAAAAATAGAAAGATAGAAAGAGGGCTTTTCCACCATTAGCGGAATTAGAAATAAAGAAAATGAAGCGACCGATAACATTTTATTTATTTGTCATGCCGCTTACAAAGTGTGTAGTCAAATAAAATACTATTTTAACTTGAATTTTTATTTATCTGACCCTGTTATCTCTGATCACGCCACAATAAGATCTGTTTTGTAGACAAGGTTACTACCTCTATATTTTAATTATGTATAGCCTGAAGAACTTTTTCCCAGTCTATGGAAAGTAAACGTTTCTAAACTCATTGTGAGCGTAACAACGACAGAACAATTATTTCATTTTATATCATGAATATACAGACATTTCAACAGAAGGCTTCCTATTACTCATAGTCTATACAGGGTCTGCAGATAATGCATCAGGATACTTACTGCTAACAAAAACTTTAAATCCAGTTTGTGACTAAACGATATCGTTTATGGACTCGAATAAAGAGTATATTTGTTATTAGGTATTATTTTGTCTTTAAAATGACAATAACAGTTAAAAATATACGAAAAAAAAAGGTATTCTTCATAAAAATGTTTGCACGGTCTAAAGCCTAAAATGCAACTATCAGATATTAAATTCTTCTAGGCGTATACGAGGTTTGTCAAAAAATATGAATTTTGCCCAAGAGCAAGGTACCTTTATTTTTGACAACATCGAAAATTGTTATTAAAAAAAGTTGATCAGAAATAAAAGTCATGTTTAAATATGCAGTTACACCCATTTACGATGAAAAAATAGGTTTTGTTATTTTTTAATAATTTTTCTGCATTATTAAATAATTATGAATGAACATTTATCTTTTGTAATTATTAAAAACATGATAACCTTTCCGTTTTTTAATTTTTTCCAACAATGTTACAATTTAAACACGTCCGCAATGAATGAATATGCATTTATATTGCAAATAAGAAAACACATACAAATAATAAATTATGTAACTAACACAATAATAATACTGGAAATAAATTGAAATTTAATTTTCACTCATTCCACTAATTCCTCGACACATTCACCCTCTCTTTCAATACATTTCATCGTTCTATTGGCACATTTCCTTAGTACCTTCCTTATCATTTCTGGAGAAATTTCCCGGCATGATTGTGTAATTATCCTCTCCAATCACAACTTAATAACACCAATTTTATGTACTTTATAAATATATAAACTATATAAATTATAAACGAGTTTGACGGCCGCTGTCACACATTTCTTGCTATGAACAATTCATTTGTATGTCAGAGCATCCTAGATTACATATAAATACAGTTAAACTTGCATTATTATTGTACACATACGTTTCAAAGAAGAAATAATAATTTTTTCATCGTAAATGGGTGTAACTGCATATTTAAACGCAGTTTTTAGTTCTGATCAACTTTTTAAATAACAATTTTCGATATTGTCAAAAATAAAGTTACTTTGCTCTTGCGAAAAATTCATATTTCTTGACAAGCCTCGTATACGCCTAGAAGAATTTCATATCTGATGCATTTTAGGTTTTAGACCGTGCAGAACGTTTTTATGAAGAATAACTTTTTTTCGTAAAATTAATAATAAAAAAGTTTTCCAAGATACTGTAGAAATATTTTTATTAACACAATGATTGAAGTCGTTAAGCGTACAAGTCAACAAGTGGATCTGTGTCTCTGACGTATCGGTAAAGGGAAGGCAGTTTGGTTTAAATCATGGTCTAGTCATGGGAGTGCTATTATTATTTGAAATAATGTAATAAAAATAGTATGCACTTCAGTAATTGCATTTTATGTTTGAAGGTAGGTAAGTATTTTTATAAAGGTTTAAAAAAATTACTTTCAACATGGAAAAAAAGAGCTACTTGATTAATGATGATTTTTCAGTTTTAATGTCCCCCTTTCACTTAAGTGATAATTTAAATATATTAATTTGTTATTCGTCTTCACATACTCTACAAACATTTAAAATCACTTCACGGGTCTGTCTGTGAATGTTTTTACCAGGCGTATACTCATTCATTATCACAAAGTTCAAAATTTTAAAGTAACACTATAAAACACGATACAATGAACACTTATTTTTAAAACATAATTTAACACAATAAAATAACTATTGCTCTTTCTATTACTGCCCAACTACATCCATCAAATATCGGACATCGCCGAACAAGTTCGATGGCCCATCGGGTACCTCACGAGACGCATGAGCTATCAACTGTCTGGGATATAACCTGTCAAATTAGCCCTAGCTACCTGTAAGCATTGAGAATGCACTATGTTACCATATTTTTAGATAAAAAAGAACTTTAATCAAATATACATATTATTTTGCATTTAAATATCAAGATAAATTGTATGAAAAGAAAGTTTTAATAATATTGAAACTATAATAGAATATTGGTTTGTTATATACCTATTACAATTTATTTTAAATGCGTAAATGTAATTTTAGGGTTCACTCGGTAAGAGACTATTACATTAAAATTTAATATATGTGACAACATTGTTAACCCCAGAAATTTTTTTGCCCGCATTCCTTTCGTAGTTACAGATAAACTTGTCGACCTATAGTCTCGCAGGATGTTAAAAATAAGAAAAAAATGAACTTGATGATAGTCCAAAAATTTTTAGTTCTCGACTTTATGTTATATTGCTTGCTACCTTTCTTTTGACATGTAGAATCATTTCTCCAAGTAACCTGATGTGAATAATTTTTAATTTTATTAATCGTACCATGTTAATTAGATATAATGAAATAGATTATAATACACAGTTTATTTTTAGATTCAATAAACATGATTGAATAGTTACTAAAATGACACCGCAACCCCATTTGAACAATTTCATACAATTTAAATTTACTGAAATAATATAATTATTCTGCTAATAATTACTTTTATTGCATGCATGGGGAATTATTAAATTTATGTATCTAAATTTATTATAGTATTATCAATATCTCATTATACTTAAGAGTTATACCTAGTGACGCTTTCGCCATTTCGTTTATTGTCGATAATTTGTTGTTTGTTAGTTTTATCCGAAAAGCGACCGAATACCCGTTTTAGATGATCATTTTATTTTTCTTAACAAGTTCTTTATTAAAAATAAAAAGTTTATACTTTTCAGGTGGTATTAATATCAACTAGTATGGAAAAATTATTATTCCCAGACCACCCGATGATACCTTATACAATAAGGGCGTATTTTGTCTACACAGTAGCACTTTAAAATACTATTTCAGATTGAATGGTACTACCAAGAAAAGGAAGCCTTTTCCATTGATAGGATGTCACCTCCTGCAGACCGGTTCCCCCTTATTGTATAAGGTATCATCGGGTGGTCTGGGAAATAATAATGTTTCCATATATTGGTATTTGATATTAATACCACCTGAAAAGTATAGACTTTTTATTTTTTATTTATTCAAATGACGTCTGTTCAGATTGGGTGGGACTGCTAAGAGATAGCACTACGCGATATATTTTCTCGACTGCCGTTGATAATGCAGCGTACTGACGAGAACAAAAGAGTTCGAAACCGGTCTGCAGGTGATAACACCCTATCAATGGAAAGGGCTTCCTTTCCTTTCTTTTTCTTGGTAGTACCATTTAATCTGAAATAACATTTTAAAGTGCTACTGTGTAGACAAAAATACTCCCTTATTATATAAGGTATGATCGGATGATCTGGGAGATAATAATTTTTCCATACATTGGTATTTGAAGTTCTTTATTGTTTACACAATTGGCCATCGACCGAAGTCTTTCAGCCACAGTATATTTTCACATTTTCTCTATTTGCTATTATACAATGTAAGTGTAGGAAGAAAATTAATCTGTTTACGCACATACAATATGAATATTACGAATAAAATTTATTTCATATCTGGGAAGTTTTCAAAGATTGAATGATTAGGAAACGAGGAAATCGATCACCGAAGTCAGGCGACGTTGGGCATGGTTAGTACTTGGATGGGTGACCGCTTAGGAATACCATGTGTCGAAATTTTTACAAAAGATTCTAGTAAATTTTTCAGAACAATTTAGTAAATTTTACAGAACAATTTAATAAGTTTTACAGAAGGTTTTATTGAATTTTACAAAATATTTTAGTAAATTTTACAAAAATATGAATGGTTTACTAATATTTTTGTAATTTTTACTATAAAATGCCATAAATTATGGTTTACTATTTTTGCCGTTTCAAATTCTATTACAATGTAACGAATCTCTAGTTTCTTGTTAATATAAGTTCCAAGTATCAATTTTCTCAGGAATACGACTCAATTTAAACGGTATGAGTATATATTTTTAATTTCATAGCAGCTTTCCATTGCATATGATGAAATAAACCATTACAGTTGAGCACGAAACGAAATACACGGAATAACAAATTTAGCAAAAAATAATCCAGCAGCGCAGTTGGATTTAGAGCCCATAAAACGGCTCTATATCCAACTACGTCATTCGCAGCGCCCAATTTTGAACGTTGTTTATGTTTTACGTCATTAAACGCTGCGCTGTCTATGATTGATGAGTTCGGCCAAACGGGCGCGATGGTCCATTGGTCAGCATCTGCCCAAGACACCCGTCAAACGCAAATTGGAAACTTATTAAATAATTGATGCCATAATTAATGGCAAACGTGTTGCATGTAGCGTATAATTTTAATATAGTACGGATCCAAAGTTTAACCGGTTAAAAAAAGTCCTCTACAACCAACTCAAATAAAATATTTCATTACAACAATACAGGGTGCACCAAGTAAAGTGGTCTATTAGAAGTATCTCGAGAACTGAATGAGATCTTATTTTGAAAATTAGGTTGTAGCTATAAGAGATGGTTTTCTACGTTTCTAAAATATTTTGCATGATGCGGTGTTGCCGGATCATACCGAAAGTGGTAGCAACTTCGGAATTTTAAACGAATTACCCTATATATTATATTTTTTTTGGAATCTAGGCGAAAAGCTAGAATAGTTTTCTGTATAAATCATATACCTATCTTTAAGACTTTTTGAACTATAAATAATATTGTGATTTTTTAACGCCGTATCGGGACCTGAAATGAAAATCAAATCTCTTTAGCGGTTACAGCTACATAGCTGAAATTTTGACAATAGTTTCACAAGACCATCAAAATTTTATTATTTTGAACAGCATTTAATTAGCTTTTGACAGGGCGTCTCCATAACAATATTTCTGAGGGGGATGAGTTATTGTAAAAATCTTTTTTTTTTAAATGGGGCACCCTATATTTGATATGTTTTGCTAATGGAGGATCGAATTTTCTATCTAATGATATAAGTGCTCCTATATCTATCTTCAATATTTTCGGACTATAGCGAAATTTAAAAATTATCTTATAAAAATATAATTTTTGGTAGTTGGCTGTGGAATGGATTCAGAAATAAAATAATGAAAAATTCATTTGACGTTATGTCTGTGTTGTTGTAAAAAAAATAGTTAACAAATGAGCAAATTATTAATAAATAAATAAACAAAATTAAAATTACGCATCAACATCAATAAAATAACTAATAACTAAATTATTGGCTCTTAAACGTTCATGAACTGTGGTGATAACATGTTCATTTGTCACCTTTTCCATTTCTTCCCCTTCTAGATACCCCAGAGCTGTTCTTAGTCGATTTTCTAAATCTTTCCTTGTCGTGACTGGTGTCTTGTATACTATATCTGTAATGCTTTGTTTCTATGAATCCATTCCACAACCTACTACCAAAAAATATATTTTTTTAAGATAAGTTTTAAATTTCGCTATAAGTCCGAAAATATTGAAGATAGGTATAGGAACACTTAATATCATTAGATAGAAAATTCGATCCTCCATTAGCAAAACGTATCAAATACAGGGTGTCCCATTTAAAAAAAGAAGATTTTTTGCAATAATTCATCACCATCAGAAATATTGTTATGGAGACGCCCTGTATAAAACTAATTATATACCGTTCAAAATTATAAAATTTTGATGGTCTTGTGAAACTATTGTCAAAATTTCAGCTTTCTAGCTGTAACTGCTAAGAAGATATGATTTTCTTTTCAGGTCCCGATACGGCGTTAAAAAATCACAAGATTATTTATAATTCAAAAACTCTTAAAGATAGGTATATGATATTATATAGAAAACTGTTCTACATTTTTACTTAGATTCCAAAAAAATATAATATATAGGGTAATTCATTTAAAATTCCGAAGTTGCTACCAATTCGGTATGATCCGGAAATACCGCACTATCCAAAATATTTTAGAAACGTAGAAAACCATCTCTTATAGCTACAACCAAATTTTCAAAATAAAATCTCATTCAGTTCTCGAGATACTTCTAATAGGCCACTTTATATGGTGCACCCTGTATATAGGGTGTCCGCTAATTAATAGTACATCGAAAAACCACAGACTCCTTATGTACAAATATTAGGATTTAATTATACTTACCTTATGCGAAAGTTGATATTAACTGAGATACAATGTGATAAAGTTAAAACTTCATTTTTGGTTTTCTCTAAGAGAAACCAATGTTTTCTTACAAAATTTCGCAATTATGTTTTTTTAGAACGAGAAATTGATTATTTTGTGATATGTACAATATAGGGGGCTGTCTGCGGCATTTTTCTCACTTTTATTAGATCATACCTTTTTTGTGCCTAAGTGCTCTCATATTTATTACGTAAAAAAGGAGGTATACTAAGTTCAGGTCGCCCAAAGTTACCGTTTCGGAGATATTTGCATTCAAATTGTTTAGTGCACCCTGTCCAATTACTATTAATTTGAAAACAAAATTTTTTTCTTAAAGTAACCTATGAGAAAATAGATGACATTTAGAGATGCAGTTGCTATGAAACCTCCATGTTGTTATTTGTTTGTTAATTTACTGTAAGATAGCTGTGTGAGACAATGTTTCATTTTTGAGTTTATCGTAAGTTAAGTAACAATAATAATAATAATAATTTATTTTCAAAAAAATACATGAAATAGTTAATTTCCTATATCATCTAGAAGTACAATCCAATGTTCGACATTAATACAAACCTATATAAATTATTAAAAGTTCCCTATCAAGAAGGTATTTGCTTCCACAATCCTAAATTTATTAAAATACGGTATTAATAATAATATTTATGTTTTTTAAAGTATTTTTAGCATATTAAGTTATATTTATAGTTCACAAAGTTATCTAGAGTTAGAGTCATTTTTAGAATCCACTAGGCTATGAATTTCCAGACAGCTGAGGAATTTAGAGTTTTTATGTTATCAGGAAGACTGTTATATAATTTGGGGCCTAGGAAATGATAACTACGTTGTGTTATTGTCTTTTCTATCCTAGGAATACGCACCTGAACATCCCTTTGACGAGTCGCGTGTTTATGATCTATGATCACCAATTCATGTTTATTTAAAAATTGTCGGATAAGTACTGCCGAACAAAAAAGCTGTCGTAAATCAAATATTTTAGTTTCCGAAAACAATAAATCGCTGGAGTAAGTATAATTTTTCTTGTAGATGAGTTTTAAAATCCATTTCTGGACCATTTGTAGGTTGTATGGTTGTTAGTGGCCCCACCCCAAGCAACAATTCCATAGGAAAGATGCGGCTGAACTAGAGAATTATAGAGGATCGTAAGTTCCCTCTCCTTGAAAACCTGCCTGAACTTTTTAAACCTTCCCAAAAGCGACCTTACCTTTTTTATTACGTAATTTATATGAACATCCCATCTCATATGGGAGTCCAGAAAACCACCAATATACTTCATATTACTACAACCGCTTATCTCCTTTTTTCACAGAAAACAATGCCGAGAAACCATTTGTTTTCAAACGCAGAAATACGGAATATGTTGTGTGTATACGCGGAGGAAAAATTTAATGGACGAGGTGCCTAGAGACGATATTCGGAAACTTCATCATTCAGATTGTAATTGTAACAAGAAAGACATTATTTATTTATTTAGTAACAATATTTGTCTCTAGTCGGAAATTTCAAACGATAGAGCTCTACCTATAGCGTAGTCTAAAGTATAGGAATGTATTTACTAATGTGTAATACATATTTAATGTGGGTATTAAATAAAACGTCAGCGGTATTGATTCGCATCAGTGTGAAATTACATTATCAAGTAAAACAATTATTTTGAAATTTAATGAAAGCAAACTGGATTGGAAAACATAAATTACAAATAATGTGATAACCCTGCTTTACAACAGAATTTGGGAGATTCCAGTTACGCAAGGAATGTAGGCAAATCATTTTCCCGCGTCAAGTCTTGGTTAAATTTTATAATTAATGACAACGAAGCGAATTGAATATTTGCCCCCTTAAACAATAGAAGATATTTGTTACCTCCATGTACTTTTGTGTAAAATCTTATAATGATTTAATAAATCATCATTGTGAAATTCCAGCAGACTGATATTTTTAATATCATTTCACTCTAAAAAAATGCATTGGTATCCAAGACTAATTTTATCTTGCTGTTAAAGTTTTAGCTTATATAAAAGTAATTTTTAGTTAGCAAAACAAATTTTCGTTTTAACAGAATTACGATGAATAAGATTATCTAGTTAACAGAACTAACTCTTATTTTTAACTACTTCTTAGTTAACATAACTACATTAACATATTGAAACCAACACTTTTTTATTAATTAGCTCCCTATACTAATTTACTTAGTTGTTATTGGCCAGATATAGTAGTAATAAGTAGGTACGATATGAGACCTGACGTCATATCAACTGCCGCCATTTGCTACTAGGAGATGGCGCTGCGCGCTGTATTTTCTCGACTACCGTTGATAATACGGCTTGAAGTATTAAATGTACAACCACGCCACGCCGCCTACCCACTGCCTACTACCTACTACGCCAACATGTTAACGGAGCTCTTAAATCTCGCTTATCTGATTAAATTCAAATAAGGAAGGTTAGAGATCTGTAACCGAAAAACACCAAGCAATGCTCAAGGCTTAACCTAAAAAAAAGCATACTTATGATAAACAAAAATAACACATCTAGTGATAAGGAGTTACAGGCATCTGCCTGAATCACGCGGTGAGTTTAGTCGGTCCCTCAGAAAGGATGATATTGATGGTATTTCCCCACAATGTTGCCAACCCGACACTACCTTGCAGCCGCGTCTGTAATGTGTCTGTGTGCAGATTCTCATCCGCTGTCCAAAAAAAAATTCACTGTACTGACGAGAACTAAAGAGTTAGATACCGGTCTGCAGGTGGTTACATCCTATCAATGGAAAAGGCTTCCGTTGCTTGGTAATACCATTCAATCTGAAATAATATTTTAAAGTGCTACTGTGTAGAGTAAATACGCCCTTATTATACATGGTGTCCCATAACTAATGGTACACAGAAAAACTACAGATTCTTTGGGTAAAAATACAGCGATTTGGCCATACTTAGTTTAGTTTAATAGCTGGTAATAACCGAGATACAGGGTGTCCAATTAAAAATTTAATTTTCAATATTCCTAAATAACTTATTTCTGAATCAATATTTTTGCACAAAATTTTGTGACTAGGGTTTTTTTGAGGAAAGGAATTTGAATTTGTTAATAATTTTGATGTAGATTGTAGGGGGCGCTCTCTGCGGTACTCTGGATACATAAAAGTAAGTGTTGTAACTTTCTTAGGCCTTAGTATAATTATGTTTTTATTAAAAAGATCAGTTTTTCCGTCATTTTTAAGCAATAAAGATATACTTTGTAAATGTCGCTCCGACTAACCGTTTTCGAGATATTTTCAATTACAATTTCTAATGCGCCCGTTTAAATTTTGATTTGTAAATGTGAAATTTGTCACAGTAGGCTTTGGTAAAACAAATACAATGAAAGCACTTTGAAACCTCATTTCTGTCAAAGTTTATTTTCATTTGTCAGCATTGTGGGTGTTTTTAAGGAGTTTCTGAAGATACTGTTATCAAAAATTAAGAATCCTTGCGTCCAAAACGTAATAGTGGATTATCCTGTTTCTCATTGCTTACTTGTTATTAATGAACATTTCATGTTTTAATTTAAATATTTAAAAAATATATTTTTGCTCATAACTTAAGTTAGAAAAATGGTATCGACTTCCGGTTTGTGCCACTTTTTAAATAATTTTACGAGTAATACAACTAATGAATTAAAATGTTAGCCTTCCATTTAACTTTTCATGGAAAATTGAGTAAATTACTAAGGCGGTAAAAGACGCCATCTGGTGATTCTTGCTTAAACTAAAACTTAAGTATTATAATAAACTATAATTCGACTGTCAAGGGGCTTTAAAACCAGACCAAGTTCGATGAAATCGGTTAACGTATTCGGGAGTTATCGAACTTTTTCTGCAACACGATTCAAACCTCCCCCTATCCCTTATTTTAGGAGGATTTGTACAGTATTAATTGGAGAGTCCAAAACAGTTCCACATGTCATACGTTCACTATCGATTTTAAGAGATATTATCATTTCTTGATTTTGAATTCAAAATACGCCATCTAGCAGAAAAATTTCAAAGCTAAAAATAATTTTAGTATACTTCTATATATATATTTTGTTGAGAACTTGAGCAATCGTCAATATAAACGTACTGTTTCCTGTTATATAAATAATTTTTAAACCAATTGTAAATATTTCCTCTAATACCAATATTGAAAGTGATTCACAGTATCAAATGCCTCTTGCAAGTCTAAAGATAATAAGCAACATTTTTTATTATTGTCTATAAAGTTAATTGAATTTAATGTCAGTAATAATATCTATCTCTTTTTATAATACTCCTATGTTACGATAGTAATTTTGTCCACTGTTTTGTTCTTTTCATGACTCCCTCAATTTGTAAGCCTATTTAATTGGGCACAGAAAATATACAATACCTAAGTTCCTCAAACTCTACGCCATTAAATAAAAGGAAAATAGAAGTTTTGTCCATAAGTACCAGAGCTATTGTTTTCAGTCTTTTCATAAAATAAAAACTACTTTAACTGGGATTTGCCCCGTTTCGGCACGAACGACGAACAAACTAAAAGAGTGTCATAACCAGGCCGCAATAACTAAAATTTATGGTACTTGAATTATTTTGTCGCCCGACATAAAATACTGGCAATACAGTCTAATGTGCAGGGGCGTTAAATTGTAAATGTGGAATGAACAAATGTTCTGCTATTGTTCAATTTGTGGAGTCTTTTTACAAAAGAAAATACAGGATCGTCCAACATGAACTGAGCGAAATACACCAGCATCATGGGCGCCTTATCAGAAGAGCCTATAAGGGGAGGCAAAGTTACTTATGTTGGCTTGTAAGTTGTTCGGGGGGTTGATTATCATTACACAGAGTGGTCAGGTTTATTGTGGGCGGAAGCATGGCTATTAAGTGAACCATTTTTATAAAAATATTATAAATTTCACGAAATGTCGTTGGCATATTTATTCTGATTAAATCCCGAGAGCGAAGCTCGAGTGATTTAATCCGTGAATAAACATGCCGAAACGATCATTAAAATTTCCAAAAATACAAAACTTTGAGTGTTACAATGAAAAATTGTATTTATCATTAAAACGACAATCTGCTTATATTTGATAAGATTATTTCCAGCACCTAAATTAATTATCATAATAATTCGAGAAATACTTTTATGTTCTATACAATACCGATAGTCGTCCATATCGATACTAGCTTATGTTCTCCACTCTAGGCTTCAAAACTTTTGACGTTTTTTAAATTTAAGGTTATGTAACTAAAATTTCAAAATAAAACAAGTCAACAATCATCATCATCATCATCAACCAGCCCTCAAGACGTCCACTGCTGGACATAGGCCTCCCTCATGGCTTGCCACCTGGCTCTATTTTGACCTGTCTGGATCCAGTTGTTTGCAATTCTTTTCAAGTCGTCGGTCCATCGTGTAGGTGGTCTTCCTCTATTTCGTTTATCTGTGCGTGGTATCCATTCCAACAACCTCTTTGTCCATCTGTCGCCGTCATTCTGGCTACATGTCCTGCCCAATTCCATTTCAACGTGGCTATTCGTTCTATGACGTCCTTTACACCGGTTCTCCTCCTCAGGTCTTGGTTTGTGACATGATCTCTCAAACTCAATCCAGTCATTAACCTTTCCATTCTGCGTTGTGCAACTTTTAGTTTCTTCGCGGATGGTAAGTGTTTCCGCGCCATATGTAAGTACTGGTAGAACGCATTGATCAAATACTTTTCTTTTTTGACATATGGGGAGCTCGCTCTTGAAGACGTGACTTAACTTTCCGTAGGCCGCCCATTCGAAGCTGATCCTTCTGTGTAACTCGCATGTCTGATTATCTCTAGTTATTCTAATCTCATGGCCCAGGTACGTGTATTTTTCAACCAATTCGATTTCAGTGTTATCGATGTTTATACCTTTAAATGAATATCTCCAAAACTAAGATCATGAAATCTTGTCATGAGCGAAGTCAACAATATAAATAGGAATATATATTCATATATATATATATATACCTACCGTAGCTTACCGCGCCATGATTTTTTTATATGTCTACAGGGGTTTAGTGAACCAAAAAGCGGCAACATCGCCAAAGTCGCGCTAGGCATCATATAAGTCGCGGTAAACGCTTTATAACTTTTGAGATGTCGCGGTAAGGACCATTGTTGTTTGCATATTTATTATTTGTCGATTCCAACCACATTGATTTTGTCGTCGTCGGGATTGTGTCTAAATATTCTAAACAACATAATATAAATATTATTCCCATGGCATTCATGACTAACTTTTTCTTTTTTGACTTAAAGGTCCCTAGTGCATTATACCCATGGGTTCAAACACGTTTACCATTTTTCTCCGCCAAACTACAACTTCTGTTGGAATAAATATTACCATCAGCGGCCACTTGTTTATTTACAATATATGCCTACAATTTTTACCAGAAAGGGTTTGTTCAATATTATAATTGACACTTTGATAGGTTATGTTACAAAAACAGCGGATACCGATCGTGATCGCAGACTGAGGCAAAACTAATATAACATTTTTACTTACTAATTTTCTCAAAAATACTTGAATTTCATTTCAAAGTGACCGAAACCCAAGACACACTACCTATAATTTAAACTGCAATGTTCTTTTGTTTTCGGCATAATTTAGATTTAAATATCTACTAAAGCACTACACATGAGAAACCCAATTGAGATAAGTTGAGTGAAATACTTCTACTATGCTACTACCATTCCAACAATTTTTCAAGGTATCCATCATGTACAATGGATGTATTTTCATTACGATATAGAATGTTTTGAAACCTTCAAAAAAATAGATTATAAAGATATGATAAATTATGTGTCAACATTTTTTTAAATACTCCAAAATAAAACATACCGGAAACTGGAATTTGACTGTTTAGATGAGAAAACCCGAAAATAGTAAAGTAGGTATGATTGGATTAATTTAAAGCGCAGTATAATTTTATTTCTTTTAATAATTATTGGCGTAACGCAAAATTTGCCGCCCTGGGCCTAAATCCATGCCTGTATAATAACATATTTGTCTACAGTAGTTTATAGAGACAAAGTTCGAGTTCTAGAGTGGTTTGTCGCGACATTGTGGTATTTAGCGAAACATTTTGCACCAAAAAATAAATCTGGATTTTTGCTAAAATAACCAAAATTATTAGCAATAGATAAATCGGAAACCCTGTTAAAGACTTTGGTAACAAAATACGTTAGATTTTTAAAATGTAGACAAATACCCCTACATTGAACACTGTTGTCACAAAAATTCCATTCCTGGTATTTTATTCTGCTAGCCGGTATTACAGGTATCTTTTATTCTGCTAGGCGGTATGTTACAGATATCTTTTATGAAAACTAAGAATGCACCCTGGAAGAGAATGTGCAAACTTTAGACGTGCTTCTAGGACGACACAATTACTCTGTAACGAAGTTATTATTGAAAGTTTATGTAAACAGCTGATCAATATTTATTTTATTATTCTTTATAGGCGTTTTAGCCGTTAATAATAAATGTATTTAGTTTTGTTGATATTTAGATTGTCTGACATATTAGTTGATAAAAGTGTAATAGTCTGATAAAAGTATTGCTGCTTGGCGATCCTTGATTAAACGTCTGTGTGTCTGCCTGTCTTAAATACAATTTAACCTGTTTCACAAATTGATATAACTTCCCATTATCTATAATTTCCTCTGGTATTCTATTATAAACCTTTGCTGCTCTTACAATTGGGTTATTTAATCATACATATATTATAACTACATGTAACTTTATACTTTATCCATAACATTGAAAAGTATGATTTCAGGTATACGGTGCATGGTTATAGCAGAATAAGTGTTGAGAATTGACTTTTAAACACAACCCTATAGAGAAAAACCGAAAATAGTAAAGTAAGATTGGAATTGGTTGGTAATGGTAATAGATGGCGCAATAATGATGTTTTCATGACAAGAGTGATTACATTATTTATTTGTAGAAATGATTTATAATAAAAATATTAAATTTATAATTCTCAGCGATTCCATCTAACCTATAGCAGTTTCTGTTATTATCTCAAAAAAATACTTTATTTACCAATATCAATTTTTTAAATTCTGACAACAAGAAAGTTATATCCAATAATGGATGCATTTATACGATTTACAACTTTCGTTGCACAGCATAATTTTATTTCTTTTAATAATTATTCGCGGAACGTAAAATTTTCCGCCCTAGGCTTCCTATGCCTAAATCCATGTCTGTATAATAATATATTTATCTACAATAGTTTTTAGCGACCAAGTTTGAGTTCTAGAGTGGTTTGTCGCGACATTGTGGTATTTTTGTGGTATTTGCACCAAAAAATAAATTATAAGGATACATGGATTATGTGTGTGCCAACATTTCAACACTCCCCCAAAATAAAACCGACTGGAAGTTGACTTTTTTCGCGATTGTTGTGATTGATACTCCCTTTTTCGGCGAAAATTATTTCTCAACGTCATAAGAAGTTTGTATTGCGCTTTTAAGTAAAGTAAGCCTTTATAACTTTCAATAATTTATGAAAACAATACTTGCTTTGAACATGCATTTTGATGTTTTTATAAAAATTTTCATTTTCTCGCACTTAGAGACCACGCCCTATTGTCACCACTGTTTCTTATATAAAGTTACTGTATAATTATCTGATAATACATAACCTCAACATATTTTTGGACGGGTTTTTGCCCCCTTTTGTTGGCCCTTCGTATTTTTGTGTGTAAACGTGTTATGTCATGATATCAAATTTGCAGGAAAACATTCTAAAATAGGTACTTTAATGTATGTAATATATGCCACTGGACAACGCCAATAGGATCCCCGGTACCTGAAATCGTGTCTAACAAAGAAGAAACCAAAAAATCATTATTACAATTTATCGAAACTTATAGGTCAATGCCAGAGTACAAGGGGGGCTTAAAATTTTTGTGCAGCTAAAGCTACAATTAAAGACGTTAAAAGGCAAATAAACACGTTAAGAAGTAAGTAAATACCGAAGAGTTGAAGAAAATAAGACTCCAAGCAAGCGTACCGCTAGTGTATACAAACCTAGTTCATAGACTTTTTTTGAGCTGCGTTTATCTTATCCGATGTCGAAACTTCCGACAAGGGAAGAAAAGAAGCATTTTAAACAAAACGAGGTATGTAAATTTGTTTTATTGCTGATTTGATTATATTCATAGTTAAAACTGCCAATATTTTAGCTCCGAAATTAAATAATTAAAGACAAAATATAATTGCTTTAATAATTATAAAAAATATGTTTTTACATTTCAACTCAAATGAGTTAATAAATTAAACTTAAAATATTTTTTTGGAAATCCTCCCTCTGGCCATCGTTATGTTCGTTTTATTTTTCATAGTAGCCTCCAAATGCTTAGAGACCTCAGTGATGTCCACTAAAGCAACACTCTGATCATAAATTGTTGTACGTTGTTGAAACTCCGTTGATATTTTTTCCCATTCCACGTAGGTAGATGGCATCTAAAAAAAGAAAATATTCAATTAATTTATTTGTTTCTTATTTTTTCAGGTTACTGATGACACAAATACAGGATGTTGACATAATTAGAACTCCAAAAAAATAAGAGGTACTGAAAAGCACGATAACAGGATCTGAAGCAGCTATTATCCATGGCATGTGAATATTCGTCAAAGAAGGTGAAAACTCAATTCCATCATCAGCTCAAAGTACGTCATCTGTCATTCCCATGGATGAAGTATATATCACCTCAGGGAGAACACACACTCTAATCATCTGCAGATCCTATAAATTCTGCTATGAAATCGTATTTCTCGTCTTTTTAGTAAAGTATCATTTTTTATTATTAGTACCTTCTAACTTAAATGTACCTAATTAAAAAATAAAAAATGTCAACCTTATTGTTTTGACTTTCATGGCTTACTCGTTATTACGAACATTTCATGTTATCATTTAAAAATTTCAAATAATTTTTTTTTTAAAGTGTTTCATTAGAAAACAACAACTTTACTTCACAGTTCCTTTGTTTTAAGCTAAGCCACCTTAATTACAGGGAAACTGAAAAATAGACCATTGTTCAGTTCAGGTTGGATGATCTTGTACAAGACAAAATGGTGTAGCTTTAAAAACAGAGATGGTGCTTAATGCCATCAAATGTTAGTATTTATTTACTAGATATTGAAAACATACATTGCTACCAAGAAGGACGAAGGTTCAAGTTTTAACTAAAAAAGCCAAAAATATGAAAAAACATTTCTGCTCTACAAATATGTTGAAAATAGTTTAATCTATAATTTTATGAATTATTTATCAAAATCAATAGATTCTACTTCGACAAAATGTAACATTTACCCTATACGAATTTTCAAAATAAAATTAGCCCTTTAGACAAGGGACAGGGTTTCTAAAGGGGTGGAAACAAAGCAATACTACAAATCATTAAAAATATTAAAGTGTTTACCAAGACAGTCTTCCACTTCTTCCAAGCTTGGTTCCTCCACTTCATCCCTGTCTGAGCCTGAAAAACTCCAACTTTTATCTTCTAATTTGTTCTTTTTCAAAATCTTATTATTTTGACTGAATTCCATCTCATTATAACCATCATCATCATCACTCATGGTCGTTTGAAACTTATTTGATTTCCTCTTTCTCAGGGTGTGCAAGAACAGCGAAAATATGCATAGAAGATTAAAGCAGAAAAAGTGTAATGAGTTACCGGAAAATGAAGAGGTTGGAAACTACTTAAAAGTTTTACTTAAATATATTAATACCAGTCAAAAAGAATTGGAATTAAAATTTTCATCTTTGGCTTGGACAAAATTAGCTCAACATTTAATGGTTTATTTAGCAGCCTTTAACAGGAAACGACCGGGCGAAACACAAAGAATTGAAATATCGGATTTTAACAATCGAGAATGTGTCAGCAACAGAGATCTTAAACATCTCAGTGAATCTGAAAGAGTACAAGCAGATAAGTATGAACGAATTGGCTTCAGAGGAAAATTGGGAAATTCAACAGTTTTGCTTGTTGATAAAATAAAGGTACTTCCTGGAATAAAATTAATGCTAAAATATAGATCAGAAGCAGGAGTACACACATTAAATAGATTTCTATTTGGCAAGCCTTCAAAAATAGAGAAAAATGTTACTTTTAATGCCTACAGATGCCATAAGCAAATATGTGAATTTTTAAATATAAAAAGCGAAAACCTAACATTTACCAAACTGAGGAAACATTTTGCGACTGAAGTTGCAAAAAAGGGAACTTCAGAAGAAGAAGAACGAAGAGTTTCTTCCTACATGTCTCACGATTTTAAGATTCACACAACAATTTATGATCAGAGTGCTGCTTTAGTGGATATTACTAAGGTCTCTAAGCATTTGGAGGGTACTATGAAAAATAAAACGATAAAACGAAACAAAGTCGAGTTTCACGTGAATGGTAGCGATGACGATGAGGAGATAAAATCGGATACAAAGAAGATATTGCATAGAACTAACCCGAATAAGAAAGATAATACAACCATAGAGTTTAATAGGAGCAGTATTAATGATGAAAGTACTGATAATAGTGAAATTATTCCAACTACAAAGAAAAGGCATTCTCCGGGAAAATCCTTTGGCTTGTTTCATAAGTATGTCATCTTCATTCTTATCGCTCTCAGATTTTACTACTTGGATTATTTTTTTTAATTCGGTAAGTAGATTTCGAGCATTAGTTGGATGTTTATAAATACTTGTGGAACGATCAATTTCTGCAATATCATCAATAGCTTTCCGAACAGTATCAATATTTCGAGAATGAATTAATTCCTTACAGTTTTTAACACTTTCATCAACACATCGTTCACAACTTGTTCACTGACTTGTTCTATAAGATTATTTTCTTCATTACCATTAGAAGTTGCATTAGTGGTACCAAAATGATCCTGTAAATTGTGTTCCACATCAGGTTCACTGTTCACGACTTGTTCACTGACTTGTTCTATAAGATTATTTTCTTCTTTACCTTCAGAAGTTGCATTAGTGGTACCAAAATGATCCTGTAACTCGCGTTTCACATCAGGTTCACTGTTCACAACTTGTTCGCTGACTTGTTCTATAAGATTATTTTCTTCTTTACCTTTAGAAGTTAAATTAGTGGTACCAAAATGATCCTGTAAATTTTGTTCCACATCAGGTTCACTGTTCACCACTTGTTCACTGACTGGCTCTGTAAGATTATTTTCTTTTTTATCAGCCAATTTTTCATGTTTAGATGCTAAAAATATTATTATATTATTCTTTACGCTTTTACGAAAAGTGTGATCTAGGTTGAAATCAAAATGTAAAGTTTAAATTTTCTTACTATTATTTAGTTATTCAAAAACTAAAACTAAGTAATACAAAAAATTTTAGAGTAAAAACCCCGTAGAAGTACCCAAGGAGAGGTAACATGACACATGAAAAAATATATGACAAATCACACCTCTCATTTTAATGTTGTACAAAAGAAGAAAAACAATTATTATATACTTAATTCTGAGTTTAAACTCAAAATTAGTTTTATTTCCAACTTTAAAGTCAGAATTAGAATTAATTCTGAGTTTAAACTCAGAAATAGCTTTAACTCTGGTTTTAGATATGTACTTTTATTACAATGGGGCCTACCTAACATGAGGTTAAAAATATAATATTTTCATTATCTTAAAAGAATGATACCTACATTATGCAAACATACAAATTGTAACCTTACCTTTAGAAGTTGCATTACTGGTACCAAAACGATCCTGTAAATCTTGTTCCACATCAGGTTCACTGTTCACAACTTGTTTGCTGTCTTGTTCTGAAAGATTATTTTCTTTTTGGCAGTCAATTTTTCATGTTTAGAAGCTAAAAATATTATATTAATTTTCAGACGTTTACAAAAAGAGTGATCTAGGTTGAAATTAAAATGTAAAGTTCAAATTTTTTTACCAATTAAATTAAACATTGAATTTCACCACACCTAACAAAATGTTAAAAATAACAATTAATACAAACATTACCTTGACTATTTTTTAGTCTTAGCATTAGATCTTGTAGAATTCCTTTATTGCTGTCGGAGGCAATAAGCCTCGCATCGTAGAATCCCATGCATTTGTAAGGAGCCCATACCAAATCTCCTTCAATTTTATTTAAACTTTTGGTGGGAGTTATATAAAAAATTTGGTCATCTAAAAATTGAACCAAGGAGTATGTCCTAAAAGTTATAGAATTGCAGTATTAGTGGTTCTACTTCTGCACTTACCCGTTTATAATAGATTGTACATGCTACAATGGAACCTTGAATAACCAATGTGCAGGGAAAGCCATACTCAGTTAAACAAGAATTTGATAATTAAAATTCACTACCTATACAACTGGTAACAAGTGTAGAGGAATAGTCAATAAAAAGTTTCAAAGCTAATATTGGTTTTAAATTGTCGGTCCCCTAACAACTACATTTGTGTAATATAAATATTTTTAAACATTTTTTCGTTTTATATTACATCAAAACTGCTTAAATGGATAGTAACTGAATCGCTTATTTGAGAAACCCCACATGTCCATAAATTTGACATTTCGACTTTTTTAGCTTAACAATATATTCAAAAATAGACGCATATTTTTAAAGAGAAATCGCACATGTCCAACCCATATAACGCTTTCAGCGCTAGTTTAAAATATATATTTATTTGAGAAACCCCACAAGTCCCGGACATGTGGTGTTTCTCGAATAAACGGCTCCTAACGTCACGTGACAAATAACGACTTTCCCGCAGTCGTTGCATACCCTAATACAAAAGTCCCAATCAGTGCAAAAAAGATGTTGAATATTAAAAAGTTTGAGGTTTATCGTAGGAAAAGATGAAGAAATTGAAAACTTTTATCGACAAATATTTGAATGGCCAACTGTTGGTGGCGACGGTGACGATGTTAATGAAGATTGAACGGGTTTCCTACTATTTTTTATTGTATTTCCTATTATTTTGATCTAATAAACTATTAAAAAAAAATGTGTGTGTTTATTCTAGAAACCCCACATGTCCACCGCCATTTTAATTTTTTTCTCACAAGACCAGAAGATTTTTTATTTCGTTTTCGCTACAAACTTTACAGCAAGTACCCATACTTTATATTGAGCTACTTGCTTTTATGGATTTTTATACTGTTTTAAAATAAAACAGTTTTTTCAGCTTTTCTCAAGATTTTGATTTTTGGACATGTGGGGTTTCTCAAATAAGCGATTCAACTAGGGAAAGGGTTAGACTTTTCAAAATTATTCTAATTAAGACATGCTCGATGATTTATTCTGTTTTAGTAGTATGCTTAAAGTTTACTTAATAAACGTATTAAAATATATAAATTCCTTACCTTCCTAAAGATCGTTTCTTCCCCATTTTAGAAAAAAAAAACAGAAAAAGAAGCACGGCACACGGACTCGACCAGTCGACCACTGACCACAACCGCAATTAATAATTCTGGTCCTATTACTTAAATGTGTAACTATCTTTTACTAATTACTGTGAATAGAAAAAGACAGAAATATAGTCGGACCATTTATCACGACATCTCGTTTAAATAGAATGCGATGAATTTGGCGGCAATATACAGAGTGCGTTAATACAATACACCCGGCGCCGGAGTGATTCCGACTCCAGTGCGACTGCGACATCCGTTAAAAGTGGCTTGCACACTGTCCAGCTAATTTTTAAAAACTAACACGTTTAGGGTAGCTTGAACAGTAGTTCTTTGAGGGTTGATATTGCGAGTGGAAGTATTCTTTGACCCTAGGCCTTCTGTGATTTATTGGAGTCGACAAAGACAAAACAATCTTGGCTACTCGATTCATTGGTCAACCTGTCATGAGCTGCAACCAATAGCATGTTGACAAAGCCATTTGAGATGTGTTTAGCTTTTTTTTGTTATCCTGCTTTATATTTTTGATTTGAAAAGTGCATTATTTAGGTAGAAACTAGAAACAATTATCTAATCTGACCAGCTATGGCAACTGTCATTATTAAAAATAATTATTATTATTTAAACATTTTTTTTATTTTAACCTAAATACTGCCGTAGAAAAATTATAGTGCACAACACTTGCGTAAAGGCAACTTTTAAACATTCCTTTAATTTATAAACTCGCCTACAGCTCGTGTAGTAAACTCCTCAGTCGTAAATAAAACCTTGTATGTCTTCACGCATTTGTTACACAATGTAATATTCCTTGCTTCTGAAAATTTTCAATGCAAAATGATATTGATTTAATTATTGTATATCGATGTCTGCGCGATCTACTAATCTAGCGATATTGCGTTAACATGTCTTTAGATTCGTTTATGTTAGAATTATTGTTATTTAAAGAGATAGGTACCTAGATACCTCAAATCGAAACAATACGTTGAAATTATATTGAACTGTGCGTTACCGCGACCTTATGTGGTGGATAGCGTGACGTCGCGGTAAAATTTACTCTAATTTTAGTAGTTTAGCGAACCATGGAAATTTAAATATTTGGCAACATCGCTTTGGTGCGCCAGGTACCGGAAGATAACGAAATTATAGCGCGACGTCTCGCTAAACACCGCGATGTCGCGACAAACCACTGTAGATGTCGAATTTCGTCGCTGTAAACTACTGTAGGTATATATATCATAATTTGTTTTCAAACGCAGAAGTGCGGCATATGTTGTGTGTATACGCGCAGGAAAACTTGAATGGACGAGGTGCCTAGAGACGATATTCGGAAATTTCATTTGTTTTCTCATAGGTTACTTTAAGAAAAAAATTTTGTTTGCAAATTAATAGTAATAGAGGGCAGGGTGCACTAAACAATTTAAATCCAAATATCTCCGAAACGGTAACTCTGGGCGACCTGAACTTAGTATACCTTTTTTACGTAATAAATATGAGAAAAGTATTCTTTTCATTAAAAACTTAAATATATTAAGGCACAAAAAACTTATGACCTATCAAAAGAGCGAAAAATGCCGCAGACGGCGTCCCCTACATTGTACATTAAAATTTCACAAAATAATCAATTTCTCGTCCTAAAGAAAACATAATTGCCAAATTTTGTAAAAAAGCGCTGGTTTCTCTCAAAGTTATTAGAGAAAAACAAAAATGAAGTTTTAACTTTATCTCAGTTAATATCAACTTTCGGATATAGGTAAGTATAATTAAATCCTAATATTTTTATGTAAGGAGTATGTGGTTTTTCGATGTACCATTAATTAGCGGACACCTTGTATAATTATAGGTAGGAGTATTTTCACCAGAACTACAGAATCTCTATTTTATTTCCATTTTAAGGAGAAATTCAACTTAAATCCTGTATAAATATTTGATATCCGCTTAACTCCATGCACGCCTTGGTTTGTTCCGGATTAATGTTCAAGTTACAATTCCCCAGTTGCATATTTTAAGTCGTCAGCAGAATACGATTGAAATAAAATTAAGCTGAATTTGTGCCTTTAAGCCGCTTTAGGGATGACTTTAGGGGTTTTGCGTCACATATTAAAAATACCTACAGATAAGCTTCAAGGAGGTAAGGATAACACGATTTGGCCCCAAGATAAGTATACTAAGTTTCCTGTTTTCTATGTAAAGAATCAAAATCATCAGACGACAACGAGTGGAATTTTTAAATACGTCGGTTTCAAAAGTGTCATAATTTAATCTAAGGTGTAAATTTAATTCATAGAGAGACTATCTTAAATGCAGCCTAAGTAGTTTGCTATATCATACTTAGATTCATTATACCTTTTATATTCGTATAAAATGATCCCAAATGGAGTTCCATATAAATAATATACCGGGTGTTCATATAGGTAGACGTATACGTACACGTATATACAGGCTCTCCCGGATAATCTCGGTAACCATCCAGGACATACAGAAATGATCAAATTATACAAAAGGTGTGCATTCATATTTGGGCAAAACCGATTTCTTACGATTTCGTTCTTTTGTTTTCTGATTCTATTTGAAGAGATATTTGAAAATCAATTTTACATTTTCAATGCAACTTTTCGCCACTATAAGATTATTCAATTGAATTTTCGATCCGACGTTCCGTTTTTTCCCAACCATCATCAACTGTATTTTTTTAAATAATAGTACCATTTTATTTTATACTTTATGAACTCTTAATATTCTGAATCTAACGATATATCACAATTACTAACTAAAAAACCTATGTTCATTGCAAACAAGCACGTTACTGAAAATAATTTGGTTTTTATTGGTGTAATTATACGCTAGTTGGCATTAAAAACTATTTTATTATTTGATAGTATTTACAATAATAATAATAATAATAATGAAACATAAATTTCAAAACAGATGTTGCATAACCCACTAATGCGCTGTATATGATTAATTGATTAATGATGATTTTTCAGTTTTAGCCGTATTAATGTTCCTTTCTAGCTTTCGCTTAAGTGGCACTTTAAATATATTGATTTGTGATTCCTCTTCATATACCCTATAAACATTTGCAATCACTTCACTGGTCTGACTGAGATGGCTTTCACCTGGAGTATACTCCTCAATCCTCATTAATTACCACAAAGTACAAAATCTTAAAATAACACTCTAAAACACGACACAATGAACACTTATTTATAAAACACAATACAATAACTATTGCCCATTCTATCACTACGCAACTAGGTAGGTACATCGATCAAATATCGGATATCGCCGAACAAGCCCGAAGGCCCATCGGGCGTCTGACGAGACGCATGCGCTATGAACTGTCTGGGATTTAACCTATAAAATTAGCTCTAGCTTCGTGTAACCATTGACAACGCACGATGTTGCCATATTTTTAGATTAAAAGTAATTTAATAAAAAATTTGTTATTTTTCATTTAAATATCAAAATAAACACTATAAAAAGAAAGTTTAATAATATTGAAAGTATAATAACATATTGGTTCTTATATACCATTAACAATATTTTAAATGCGTAAATGTAATTTTAGGGTTTTCTCGGTAAGAGATTATTAAATTAAAATATATTATATGTGACAACATTGTTAACCCCAGAAATTTGCTTGCCCGCATTCCTTTCGCAGCTACAGATAAACTTGTCGACATGTATGCACTTTTCGACATAAAATGGGTCGAGGAATCTCTCATTAAAACAAGTACCTGGTGGCCTGGTAAGAGAAAACGCTGGCCATATCCCGGAAACCGATAATCGTACATCTTTGGGGAAACTTTTTTCTTAAGAAAGTGGCCAAGAGAAATAGCTGGAAATAATTTTTAAATTGCTAGGTTAGCGGCTAGATGGCGTAACACTATTTACAAAAAGAAGTTTCTCCTTAATTTCCTTAGTTTATCTATATTTAAAATATTTTCATTGAAATGTTCAGAAAATAGTACATAATTTCTGTTCTGAATGTTTTTCTCTAGCTCACCAAATAAAGTGGTGGGGGGAGAGCAAATATTGTTTTTTTAAAATATTGATAAGTCCGGTTTGCGTTAATAAAATTAACCGAATTTAGTCTCATTCTAAATAGCTTCTTTTGTTATATTATTTGTATTATAAGTCATATCGTTTAAGTGCTACATTGGAAGGTGGGGGGCGCTAGTTAAAACGCAAACATATTTTGCGTGTTTCCTTAAAAATTTCAAATGAAATGATATGTTTATTTTGACATAGTTAAAAAGACTAATCAAAAACAAAAGAATTCTTATTTCCAAAATTATTTATATTTCGACAAAAATATTTTTAATATGCCTTAACTAGTGAAATTAAGAAGAAACTTCATATTTTCAATTTCTAATTACTTCTACGCCCTATAGCGGCCAACACCTAGCAACTTAAAAATTATTTCCAGCTACTTCTTTTGGCCACTTTTCTCAAATATAATTTCCTCCCATTGCGGCGTCCTCTCTTAGTAGGCCACCCTATACAGGGTGTTATGGAAATGACTTATTATATTTAAACGGTAGGGTGTTCTAGAGAAAGTCTACATACTTTTTTTTATTCGAATATTTAAATACTAAGGTAAAAACCCTTTTTACCCACATACTGTCGCGCCGTTCCATCATGATTCAGTTAGCAACAATGTGGGTCACTAGAGTATACTAACAGTGTGGTCAGATCACACTGCATGTTTTGCCCTTGCTTGGATACCTGCTGCGCGCGACTATCGTTGCTTCAGTATGTTTCGAGACTCGGGAGTGGAATGACGCTGTCGAGGGTTCCACGTGCTTGATGTATACGAATTTTACGCGTTTTGTTAGTTGTAGCATTACCCGATTTTTTTTCTGCTGTGAAATAATTCATAATAAGAAATATTGTTATGTGATTTCAAATTTGTGTGATATTACCTATTGTTGGTTCTGTTGCAAAACATACTTTTTGTGTTTTATTTTTTTATGGAATTTAATTATAAAATGGATTATAATATGGAAGGTAAGAGAGTACGCACCTTAAAATTGTAATATTTCTTTTCTAAAAAGTTTGAAGAAGAAGTGATAACGCGGGTTAAATACGTCTTGTTGTCAAAAACTGAACACGTGCGCTTACAATTCTGTGTTGCAATATATGACAACACCGCCTCAATAAACTATTGATTGCGAACGTCCTCAGTAGCGACCACGGAAATTTTCAGATTTCATATAAAGTGTATATTTCGTACAATAATTCAAAGCGCCATTTAAGGTTATTTTTCTTTAATTTATTTTCATCTCAGGATTTGCCGGTTTAAATATAACAAGTCATTTCCATAACACCCTGTATATTTATTTAACACTTTAATAACTTTATACGGGGTCTACCAAAAGTCCCGCGTAAAATTCATATTATTAGGTAAAAGAAAAAAATCTGTAAGAGCTTATAAAGTGACTGCTGTTCCCTAAATTTTCACAAGCAATATCAGGCCACTAATTTAACTTGAACATTCTAAATAGCAATTACATCTTTAGCGCCGTGTCACAGAACGAGCTTGGAGCAAATTGAGTGTACCCGATAAATAAGGTAACAATTAAATTTGGGCGCTAGACGGGCAATTCAGGAACAAAATATTGGAAGGCTCAGGACTTTGTAAAGTTTAATTTTGAGTTAATTCTTCTCAGGTCTTAGGTATAACACCTGAGGCCTGTTAGCAATTTGTTTCCCTCTTTATGCTCTGCTAAATAACCTGCCACTTTTAATACGTCTATTATTATAAAGACTATTAGTTTCTACTAAGGGAGTAAACGGGCTTATTAGTCTTTTAAGAAAAGTTGGAGTAGATAAAGATATAGATTTGAAAAATCTATTTAAGAAATAACAAGTACATGCTTTTCGGGTGGTATTAATATCAAATACCAATGTATGGAAAATTATTATTTCCCAGACCACCCGATGATCCTTATACCTTCTCCTTTTCTTGGTAGTACCATTAAATCTGAAATAGTCTTTTAAAGTGCTACTGTGTAGACAAGATACGCCCTTTTATTTACCTTTTCGGACTTATTTAAAACCAACTTAATTTATAAAAAACACCAAGTACTCACATCACAAAATCACATTAGTTTTCGCGTCACAACACATCTAAGTACCGTTCAATCTGAATTAGTATTTTAAAGTGCTACTGTGTACACAAGTACGCCCTTATTGTCGGGTTTAAGTATTAACATACAATTTAACACACAAATCTGCTTGAAAAAAACAGTACGAAACCGACCGGCTAATTTTAAACAGCTGATCTTGGACAAACGGATTGCCTATTCTGCAGCGCCTGGGGTTAATACTTAAAAAATACAGCGTTGCCACTTTCGATGTTTTATAAGGTTATATTCATAAAATGTAGAATTTCCTTTTGTAATACTTTTCTTTATAATGATAGTCTCGGAAATGGCAACCGCGCTAGTTAGACGAGACTATTTATTTTATAGGGATGGAAGGGTCTACCAACATAATTATTTCATCATTCTTCTTCAGTAAAGGATTAATAAATTTGATTAGCCCATTAGAAATACCAATTCCTATTGCGAAATAATTTGTATCCTATAGTGCTGTTGTCTTATGTATACGGTAGGTAAACTCGTGGGTGTCTGTGTGTTTGTTTAAGTGATTTAGTGCAAATGTTCCGAGAGATTGGAAATAAGAGGCCGAATGGGGTTTAGTGGGTATAAGCTTATTATGCAGTTCCACATTATCATCAGGGTACGTGATGAGCATAAAGCTTTTCCCATAGAAACAAAAACCTGAAGATGTCTGTGCCCTGGATTACTTGCTAGTGTAGTGGCACCTGGATTCACTTCTATTTGGATACTAGGCAAACTAAATATTATTTTTATAAGAATCTAAAGTTTTACATTGTTTACACAGTTGGCAACATTGGGCTTGAACATCTGTTGATTACACAGCTTGGCAATGCAATATGATCATATATAATGTGCCGAGGAGTAACCGGGTGGGTTTAGGGGTGAATTAACCACTTATTAAACGTTCGATTTAAAAAAAAATATGTAGCGCTTCTCTAGGACACCCCAGGAGTCACACATTTAAATATAATAAGTCATTTTCATAACACCCTGTATAGTCTTACTAGCAGTATAGTAGTCTATAGAGAAAATTGCCTTTATAGACTTATTTTCCAGTCCATGAAGTTTATTTATTTAATTTTCACTAGCATTTCTATAACATGGCAATAAGTATCTTATGTGAGGTTCAATAAAGCTGTTATACAGTAAATATTTAGTATTTTTATTTAGCATATGAATGCATCTTCTGTTTGCGCCCAGAACCGGAATAATTTTTTCGGCAATACTCTGTATAAGTGCTGACCATGTTAGTCTTTCTGTAATTGTGTATAACGTGTTTAGAAGAAATGGTAATGGTTTTTGTTACCTCCTGTGGCTTGGCGATCTTTTTGGGTCACTGTCTAAACCAGATACACAGGGTGTTACAAATTCGTTCATCATTAGGATTTCGCAAACGGTAAGAGATACGAAGTCAGTTAAATTGGGTTAAAGTTGCATAATTAAGGCCCCGATAATATGCCGTAAAAAAATCAAAAATAAATACTGGGGCTTTCAAAATATTTGGAAAAATCTAAACTTTTGCGTTTCGGGTTTTATTTTTTCCTGACTTTGTTCGTAGAGATGTCCAAAAATAAATTTCACTTTCTCATTGCTATTTTTTATTCTCCACTAGATGATGGCAGTATCAGATCTTTCATGCGACGTTCCGTTTTTGAGCCACCATCATCAACTTAGTTTTTTTAAATACGGGCCTGTATCTTTTTATTTAAATTATGAAAGCGGGCCGAAGTCTACGTTCAGTGGTATACAACACTTACTCGTTTTCCGACGTGTATTGTAAGTTGATGATGGTGACCTAAAGGCGAAACGTCACATGAAAGATCGGATGATGCCATCTTGTGAAGAATAAAAATTAGCAATGAGAAAGGGAAATTTATTTGTAGACATCTCCTCGAACAAAGTCAGGAAAAACTAAAAACCGAAACGCACAATTGTAGATGTTTCCAAATATTTTGAAAACCCCTGTATTTATTTTTGTTTTCTTTGCGACATATTATTGGGCCTATAATTACGCAACTTTTCCTCAGTTTAATCGACTTCGTATCTCTTACCGTTTCCGAGATACCAATGATGAAAGCCAAAAAGTCAACTTTTCTATAAGATTTATGTCAAATTTAAATTTTAGGAAATTCTCATGCATCTATATTTTATGGGCTACCCCGTACAATTAAACGTATCAGGGCGTAAGCTGCTCTGTCCTAAACTCTAGAATCGATTTTCTGTTATTAAAAAAAAATTATAAAGTTAGTTAATTTTTGCGAATTAACTTATTAATTAAGACGCGTGAATATTCGGTAGTTAATTGGGGTAGTACATTGCAAAACGTACACCTTGTGCGAATATTTGGCTGATGGAGACGGATTCGAATAATGCCGAACACAATAGCAAACATATACAAACGTTTGCTGTAAATGATTTTTTTGGTGGAAACCACACCGGAGTATGTGAATTGTAATATTTCAGATGCGCCATTTCAGAGCGCGTCGATTTTACACGTATTCCACCAATGGCACGAGGCTCTTGAATGCGATGTAAACATCCTATCCTATGCTTCCTGTATGAAACACTAATGTTGTAACATTAATTTCTTTAATATTCAAGGGGCTTCCCATGTTCAACCACTAATTGGTAAGGGTTTTAATATAACGGGCTGTAGATTGCGTATGCAATCTACGATAAATCACGTCATATGTATAGGATGCAACATATTCCGAACGCTCGTGTGGAATATAGAGAATGAATACTAAACAAGAAAAAGGACTAAAGGTCTACACATGTTATGGAAATATGGATTATAGCCACTGGCCGTATTTTATTAATTAAAGTTAATTTATCATTTGAACACATCTTGGGAAACATGTCTTTAACATCAAATCGGTATTGATCAGACTACCACACATTGGAGGTGTTCTTGAAACAATTTATTTTCAAACCATACTAGTCGTGAAAAATATCTTTGTATATGACCGACAGGATAAGAACCTATTAAATTATTCATTTTGGCTAATTTGAGTTACGTAATAAGAGTCATTACACCACTAGTGATCTAATTCATCTAATGAATTTTTATATCAATAGTAAGTATACTGATATAAGCTATATTTAATAATGCTTGAGGATGGATTCACTATGCTTCAGCATAGAATAGGAAGGTCTAAGCCTTGAAAATTAGAATATTTTTTTCGGCATACTATTCAAAGAACAAACCCGAACAAAACGAATATAGACTTTTTCGTATTTTTCTCGGGATTCGGACGGCAATAGCAAAGAAGACACTACATTGGCTCCAGTTTCCTCAATGTTTGACGGTAGGCTTTGTAGATCATCAATCTCGATTTCTTTTCTCAATAAATATAAAGGTTACATTTACTTATCAAAATACTTTTGATGACACTATAATACGATGGCATATACAGGATACACCTAGTAGTAGTTAAGTACAGCGTTTGACTGAAATAATTCCGTCATTACAGGGAATGCCTGATACTCTTAGGCAAACGGTGTACCAAAGGTAGAGTTACACTATTTGCCGGCAATACGTGAAATGACTAGGCATTTCTGGGAATGACGGATTTCACTAATTGACGTCGACATATACATTTTCAAACATTTAATACGGTCCATCATTAATGCAACTCTGCACAAGCACTGTTACTTTGATAGATCACGTGATATTTGTTTTGACGCTCTCCATTCTTGCGTTGGATTTAGTATAGCTATTAGGGTGTCAATTTGCCAACTTCTCACCATTATTATCTCGCTTCCAGTAAATAATATTAAAAATCGGAAAAACTTTTCCATTTTTTTTGTGGGGGGGAAAAACATATTAAATTTGCAGTCATCATGGTTTAACCTTGTGGGATGAATAGATGTTACTCAATCAAAGCGGCAGATGGATATTCGAGGATACTTGCCCAATTTACCTTAGGCCGACACCTTGGCATGTAGACATGCACTTCGATTATCCACGCGGCTAAGATGATGGGTTGGTCGCGCGACGCATTCGTTTCGAATTCTAGAGCGCGGTAAAGTGCTCCGACATCTCAAACAACGAGCACCGGGCTTCCTTCCCCCTTCTACTTGGCTATGTCTTGAGCTCCGGGAAGCTTCCAACTTACTGAAGCGCTATAGAAAATCCTTTTCAACCACAAATATATGTGGAATCGGACCTAGCCGCCTCCAGTTTTAAGGGTTGCAGCACCAAGTACTCTAGAACCCCCATGGATATCATGATACAACAAACTAAAGGTAGGATATCCAACCATCCCAATTTCGTCTGCCGTGCGCAGTGAGTTTTAAATCTCTTATGGAGGTTTACATTGCTGTCATCGTTTTTAACTCTTTTTTGAATGTATTAAAAGGTTTTAAGCATGTAATGGTATATGAAATGAAAGAATAATATATGACAAGTATTTACGTATATTAATTTCATAGAAATATAACCCACAAATACCACTAAAAAAGAAAAGATATTAGACAAATTCTTCGCGCCATTTAAGCCGGCGACGATAGCCGAAACATGCCGAAAGCGGCTCGCCGACCACTGCAGTGTTGTCAGACTTTTACAATTTTATTGTAATAGATCCATTACTATTTTAACATTCTTGTTGTGGGGCTCCCCATATGAAATTTATGTTCAATCTGGAGGTGGTCTCCCATCTAATAGGAAAGTAACGACCTTTTTTTCGTACTATTATTACTCTGACGCCGTTTTAATTAAAAGTTGTGAAATGAAAGAATAATATCATGGTATTTAGGAATATTTATTTTAATGAACATACAACAAAGATTAAAGCTAAAATACGACCTAATTATCTTTCCGCTTACACGACTGTATCCATTTTAATTGTTTGTTTTTATCTTTAGGAAAGCGGAAAAACCTTATATTTCTATTACTTAAATGTCTTTGCCTGGTTATCCATATCACAACCGAACATAGCGCACCTCATTTTATGAAAATTCAGATATTTTTTTTAATAAACACAAGACTATAAGAAAACGTTCTGGTAAACTTACAAAATGTCCACCAAAAACTACGGCAACCATGCAGCAGTGTTGCCAGAAATCCGTGATCGAAAGAAATAGAGTGCCGGTTCGAAACCTAATAGGAATAGAAAAAAACGGTGTCAGAGTAAAAAGAGTACGAAAAAAAAGGGTCGTTACTTTCCTATTAGAAGAAATTTATGTTCAATCTCATATGGGGAGCCCCACAACAAGAATGTTAAAATAGTAGTGGATCTATTACAATTGTAAAAGTTTGGCAAAACTGTTTCAAAACCAGCAGTGGTCGGCGAGCAGCTTTCGGCATGCTTCGGCTATTGTCGCCGGCTCAAATGGCGCGAAAAATTTGTCTGATATCTTTTCTTTTTTTAGTGATATTTGTGTGTTATATTTCTATGAAATTAATATACGTAAATACTCGTCATATATTATTCTTTCATTTCATATACCATTACATGCATAAAACGTTTTAATACATTCAAAAAAGAGTTAAAAACGATGACAGCAATGTAAACCTCCATAAGAGATTTAAAACTTGCTCACCAGTGACATCACAAGCCATGCATGGATATGGATGGCACATAATTTTAAATGTCGTTTAAATGTCTGATGTGCTACTTGAGCATCTTTCCCATTTCGAATTTTTAAGGATTAATATTATTTACTAGAAGCGAGATATTAATGGTGGGAAGTTTCAAATTGACACCCTGTATAATATACTATTAGTATTTATACATAGAGTGCGTTTTAGTTTGCTTATCTAAACGCTACTTAAAGTGATGTGGTTAAGTACCGTTTTTTTTATCAATCAATCATGTAACCAACATTATTTGTTTGTCAATTTTTATCAATGAAATACAATAGCACCTGTACGTTTTCATATATTTAAAGGAAGTCCTTAATAATTTAATCTACTTGCAATTGAAAACTTACTATTTATATCTTAATTGGTATTAAGTTATACTAAAATTATGAAAATCGTCTTGATTGATGGGCGATATGATATAAAATATGAAAAATTGATTATTATTCAGATATGTACTAGGTGAAGTATTTTACAGACATAAATATTATTTAACAATTTACTGCAATGTTTCCGATCTAATGAAAGTTTAAACTTCCATAAAGATATAATTTTTGTATCGAAGGAATTACTTATCTACTCTAAGTGCAAAAATATTACTTTCTAAATTAGGATAAACTTTTGAATTTCCATCACTGATATATCCCATTATTTCCAGTTCTAGACTTGTGTAGCGTCGGAATGATACGTCATAGATATCTTATACTAATACCCAGAATTTATGGCTACTAATACGTCTCTGTAAGGATAGATAAATAATATACGTCATTTCATTCATCCCATGATCGCATATGATGAAAACAAAACGTTTCAAAAGTGGTATCTCGATAATTACAGTAAAAAATACGAAACATGAAGACCGTATTGGCTCTTATTTTGTTTGTGTTGGAGGCCTTCGTCCTGGGCAGTCCGCTTAAACATGTAAGTTACGTTGCTATTTATTCGGTAATGTTTTGCTACAATTTAGAAATATCCTAGAAAGCGTCATAAGTAAAACAATTCATGAGTCATCCGAACCTGGGGTTACCATATTGGCTTCAGAGTTTTCCGGGACATTTTTTTTTTGAATTGAGGATGATCTCCGCTCTCAGACATCTGGCTGATTATTATATCTATCAAAAGGAAAAGATATTATAATCGGTACAAATTCCAGAATTATACAAAGCAATCCGGAACCCGGAAAACCCCCGGCCACCCTACGAACCACTGGTTAACCTGGATAAGGGGCCATGGAGGGGAGGCAAACTGGACACTATAAACTTAATTCCAAGATTTTTTTGACATTTCGTTGAAAGTTATCGTGTGCTGGTAAACTGGCACTATTAAACTTATCTTCTTGATTTTTTAACATTTCGTTAAAAATTTTGGTGTGCTGGTAAACTGGACACTATTAAACTTAATTCCTGGATTTTCTTAACATTTCGTTAAAAGTTATCATGTGCTGGTAAACTCGGCACTATTAAACTTATCTCCTTGATTTTTTAACATTTCGTTAAAAATTTTGGTGTGCTGGTAAACTGGACACTATTAAACTTAGTTCCTGGATTTTCTTAATATTTCGTTAAAAGTTATCATGTGCTAGTAAACTGGGCACTATTAAACTTAATTCCTGGATTTTCTTAACATTTCGTTAAAAGTTATCATGTGCTAGTAAACTGGACACTATTAAACTTATCTCCTTGATTTTTTTAACATTTAGTTAAGAATTTTCGTGTGCTGGTAAACTGGACACTATTAAACTTAATTCCTGGATTCTCTTAACATTTCGTTAAACGTTATCATGTGCTAGTAAACTGGATACTATTAAACTTATCTCCTTGATTTTTTAACATTTAGTTAAGAATTTTCGTGTGCTGGTAAACTGGGCACTATTAAACTTAATTACTGGATTTTCTTAACATTTCGTCAAAAGTTATCATGTGCTAGTAAACTGAACACTATTAAACTTATTTCCTTGATTTTTTACATTTCGTTAAAAATTTTGTTGTGTTGGTAAACTGGACACTATTAAACTTAATTCCTGGATTTTCTTAACATTTCGTTAAAAGTTATAATGTACTGGTAAACTGGACACTATTAAACTTAATTCCTGGATTTTCTTAACATTTCGTTAAAAGTTATAATGTGCTGGTAAACTGGACACTATTGAACTTAATTCCAGGATTTTCTTAACATTTCGTTATAAAATTTTGGTGTGCTGGTAAACTGGACACTATTAAACTATATCCTTGATTTTTAAACATTTCGTTAAAAAATTTCGTGATAACTGGTTCTATGCGATATATTATGATTTTCAAAAATGCGTATTATTTCGGATTTAGGGACCCGCCCAACTAAATTATAAAGACTTTTCCGAATTTCTACTTTGTAAGCCATATCGACTTAATCAACTTAAAAAATGAACTGTCAGCGTCAAGTTTTTGTTACCAGGGCAACTTGATATTTTCTTCATATTACCAATTTTATGGCATCTGTAATTTTGAAACTTCCCAACCTTAATATCTTCCAGTAAAAAATACTAACAATCGGAAAGAAACTTAAATATTATTGTGAAGGGGGGCGCGTTTAAATAATATTGGGAGTCATGATGGCTTAATTACCTGGGAGTAGATGTTACCTTGAAAATCTTAAATGGGAATGGGCAACTAGCAGGCACATCATTTTAAAGATCATTTAAATCTCTTTCCAATAATGCCATAATGTTTTATTTTTTTAAGCAGTAGTTTCCAAGAAATCGCGTCCTAAAAATGGACGTAACAATTAGACCTTATATGCAATGAGATTTATGGTTTATTTAAAAAAAAAATTATAGTATTGCCTCCTCTTGTAGTAGAATGTTTAGGGGTCCGCAGGTAGTCGCTCAGGGTGACACCCTTCCCTAATCTTTACCAGGGACAAATTCCTGGGGACGAAATCACATCAGAAATAAACACCATAGCGGCCTGCACTATAGGGTGTTTCCTACCGCTCTGAAAAAATGAAGGAGGTGAAACCTCATCTTATTTTAAGACGAAAATGTGGTATAGAAGTTTTTCGCATGTCGCCTCATTTTCGTCTTTATTATTATATTTTTCATTTTATTAATTAATGCCTTTTTGTACGTGATAAAGATAAATTAAATAAACCTTTAAAATACTCCATACTGTTTTGTAACTCGTTCCCAATTTTTCTCGTACTCGTGCGTGGAGATTCTTCCACCATATTTAAGACCTGATTCTCAAGTTGTACGGTTCTAACTGTAAGTGGTCGGCCGCCTATTTTGCTTCTCGTAAAGCTACCTGTTTCCTCTAACCTGAGGTGCAATCTTGTAAATGTTTCCGAACACGGTACTCGTCTATTAGGAAAACTTTCCGAATATAAACGTCTCGCCTCTAGCGCATTTCCATTTGCCAAATCGTACATAAAATGAATTTGAGGCATTTCTTGATTGGTAATCTCTGTCATTATGAAAAGCATGTAATATAGTACAAAGAAATTCAAAAACAATTTAAAAGGATATTATTTGAAAGATGTTAAACAGGAGACAAGTGTCACGGAGAATCAAATGTGGTTACCATTGAACGAAGCACAGCCTACTCGTATAATTGACGATAAAAATACGAAAATAACTAAAAAATTAGGTACTTTTTTACCAAGATCCCCGCAAATGAATGAATTGTAAAATTTAAAGTTGACCCAAAGTAAAGTGCTCTAATTAACAAATATCATTAGAATACCTTTTGGCATTAATTGATAAAATGAAATATTTTTTTCGAAAATGAAGCGACATGCAAAAAACTTCTATATCACATTTTCGTCTTAAAATAAGGTGGGGGATTCACCTCCTTCATTTTTTCAGAAAGGTGAGGAGACACCCTGTATATTATTTATACATATTCACATAACTAAAAACAAGATCATTTGGTAAGGTATTATCACATGTTACGAGAATAAATAAGTTAACATAATAATTTTACTACATACTTTCTAAAGGATAATTTCCGTTTTTTTGAAAAAAATACAATAATAACATTTGTGTCCTGTACTAGGTGTAGTTTACTATTGAAATTCTCGTTCTTGGACATAGGATATCACTAATTTCATTGTTTATGTTTTAGGAATATAAGAGAAGAATACCTTTTAAACCAAGAAATCATGACATTAACATAATTGGTGGTGTGGAAGTAACACCTCATTCGATTCCGTATCAAGTTGGTCTTATAATAGATAGTTCAAAGTTTTGTGGGGGAGTATTAATCTCTACAAAATATGTTCTAACCGTAGCACATTGTACTTACAAGTAAGTGAGCGGGGCAATTGAAATGTTTTCTTCCCGACAACTAATTTGCAACATGATCTCCCACAATATCAACGCACTTGTGCCACCAACGGCTTTATTCCACCAGAAAAAAAATTCTTAGCCTTTAAAATTGGCTTAGGGACTAACGGAGCAAAGATTGCTGGTGTTTCAAGAACATATATTTTCCATAAAATTTTATAACATATATGTTTTAAAATGAACGATAATTAATAATAATTTAATTTTTTTTAAGGGGAATGAGATTTTGAAGAGCAAATGACACTTATAGATTGTTTCAGTACTTTAAAAAGAAACTCGTGGTGCTGCCTATGAGTTCTTTCCTCTTCCTCTTAATAAAATGATTGTTGCCAAAATATCAGTGGCGTGACATATTTTTAGGTAAAAATTATATTTAGCCTACGCCCCTGGCTATTTTTAAGATAATAGCGTTGGAGTTGGAAAAAATGAAGTTAAATTATAATATTATCAAAACGGCATTATGTTTCATCGATAGGGAGAAAATTTTTCAAGAGCTCATTGTAGGTTTTATACCTAGTTTTTTACTTTGTAAGAGAATTTTTAAAGTTTCAAAGGTAACCTACATTATATACAGGGTATTATGGAAATGACATATTATATTTAAACCGGCAATCCTGAGATGAAAATAAATTGAAGAAAAATAACCGTAAATGGCGCTTTGCGCGAAATATACACTTTATATAAAATCTGAAAATTTACGTGGCCGCTACTGAGGACGTTCGCAATCAATAGTTTATTGAGGCGGTGTTGTCATATATTGCAACACAGAATTGTAAACGCACGTGTTCAGTTTTTGACAATAAGACGTCTTTGACCCGCGTTACCACTTCTTTTTAAAACTTTTTAGGAAAAAATACTACAATTTTAAGGTACATATTCTCTTACCTTCGAACTTATAATCCGCTTTATAATTAAATTCCATAAAAAATAAAACACAAAAAGTATGTTTTGCAACAGAACCAACAATAGGTAATATCACACAAATATGAAATCACATCACAATACATATTTCTTATTATAAATTATTTCACAACAGAAAAAAAAACGGGTAATGCTCCAACTAACAAAACGTTTAAAATTCGTATATAACAAGCACGTGGAACCCTCGACAGCATCATTCCATGACCGAGTCTCGAAACATTCCGAATCAATGACAGTCGCGCGCAGCAGGTATCCAAGCAAGGGCGAAACATGGGATGTGATCTGACAACATTGTTAGTATACTCTAGTGACCCACATTGTTGCTAACTGAATCCAGATTGAACGGCGCGACAGTGTGTGGGTAAAAAGGATATTTACCTTAGTATTTAGATATTCGATTTAAAAAAAAAAGTATGTAGACTTTCTCTATGCCACCCTAGGAGTCACCCATTTAAATATAATAAGTCATTTTCATAACACCCTGTATATTGTACTATCTTTTACTGTTTTTTTTTTAATTTTCATTTATTCGTGCTTTTTACTTATATTGTCTCGGATTTTCTTATAAATTTCCATGTATCAATCCTTGTGCAAGAATTAGTCTTTCTTCTAATTTGGGTGTATAAATCGGTAAAAAAAAGGCAGATTACGCAGTCTAATTGCCTTAAAAGGAAATTATTAAAAGAACATAGTCCGCAACATTTATTACTCGAATTCGACTCGTACTTGACCGATTTATTTTGTACCGATTGATCAATATAATTTATTTTTTATTAAAGATCGGAAAGCATTACAGTTATTCTTGGAGCACACAATATTTTCCGCGAGGAAGATACTCAAGTAATTATGTACAACCCAACGGTAATCATTCATGCAAATTATTCGGAGGATACCTTAAGAAATGACATAGCATTGTTAAAGTTGAGTAGACACATTACGCCGACGACTTCGATAAAGGCCGTTTCATCGTTGGCATCTAAAAATTCCGATGATTTTGTGGGATGCGTTGGACGTATTTCTGGATGGGGTAAGTTTACCTACAGCAGTCTTTAAAAATAAAAACAATAAAAAATTGTTTTTTAAAAAATCCATATGATCCTTATCGATTACGTAATTTTAAATAATCACGAGTACCAACTCAAGTTATTTTGTTCGCTTATGCCTTTCCAGAAATTTTAATTTAGTCCGAATGTTTAAGGATAAGCATATTATTTTAAATTTGCCGTTGACAATATTCTTTATTTGACCTTTAAAGTCGCCATTTATCATTTTTGACCTTGTCACAAACTTATATTTGTACACTTTCAACATAAAATTTCCTGCACGCCTATAACTTGTCACAAATTAAAATTTGCTCACTTTAAACCAAATATCTTACGCTTGTAACTTGGCACCAACTTAAACTTATAAACTTTCAACATAAATGTCTTGCATGCTTGTGTTTTGTAACAATCTTTAATTTATAAAACTTTCTATATAAATATCTTTCACGCTTGTAACTTGTTAAAAAACTTAAATTTGTAAAGTATTGAAATAGAGTATCCCACATGTTTATCACTTGTCATATCCTTAAATTTTTAACTTTCAACATAAATATTCTGCACTTGTAACAAACTTAAATTTGTAAACTTTCAACATAAATACTCTTAAAGCTTATAACTTGCCACAAATTTAAATTTGTAAATTTTTAAAATAAAATATCCTACATGTTTTTCCCTTGTCACAACTTTAAATTTGTAAACTTTTAACATAAATACTCTTAAAGCTTATAACTTGCCACAAATTTAAATTTGTAAATTTTTAAAATAAAATATCCTACATGTTTTTCCCTTGTCACAACTTTAAATTTGTAGACTTTTAACATAAATACTCTTAAAGCTTATAACTTGCCACAAATTTAAATTTGTAAATTTTTAAAATAAAATATCCTACATGTTTTTCCCTTGTCACAACTTTAAATTTGTAAACTTTTAACATAAATACTCTTAAAGCTTATAACTTGCCACAAATTTAAATTTGTAAATTTTTAAAATAAAATATCCTACATGTTTTTCCCTTGTCACAACTTTAAATTTGTAGACTTTTAACATAAATACTCTTAAAGCTTATAACTTGCCACAAATTTAAATTTGTAAATTTTTTAAATAAAATATCCTACATGTTTTTTCCTTGTCACAACTTTAAATTTGTAAACGTTCAACATAAATATCCTGCACACTTCTAACTGGCCACAAACTTAAGGTTGTAAACTTTGAAAATAAAATAGCTTACACACTTGTAACTAGCTTAAATTTGTAAACTTTCAACATAAATATCCTTCACGCTTGTAACTTGAACAACATCATATACTTACTTATGTTGGACTAGTTCAATAAATAACAAATAATTTAATAATTAACCACAAATAAGTGAACAAAATACAGAAACATTATTTCAAACTTCTGTTGATTCGGGATTTAAAAGAAAAGTAGGAGCTTGAAACAAAAAAATTAAGATGGTGACGCGTGATTTGTTTCACTTGACATTCCCATTGTGATCGTTTGAGAGCGTTTTAAGAGGTTTTCTATTGTCCAGAAAATATGGAACAAAAATTTACAAATGCTGAAAAGTTCTGTCGCATATTTTATTTTATCTCAAAAAACCTGTTATGTGGCAGTTAGAAGATGTTATTTGTGCTTATAGAATAACGGAAATCATTTTGAACACCTGATTATGTAGTTCCTTACTTTTTTCCTGGTTCGTTTTATTACTGTTTTGGTATGTTTTTTGTTCACTTATTGTTGTTTATATTGGATTATTTTTTGTTTACTCATTTCTGATTTATTATTAAATTATTTGTTATTTATTCAACTAGTCCAACATAAGTAAAAATTTAGAGCTCACTTATAAGATATTATTTATAAAATTAGGAGAAATACAGGACCGTATCCCAAAAATTCCTGATGTTGTTCAAAATACCCTCGAAACGTGATTAAACCACAACGTGTCAATCGTTGCATTCGGAAGAAGAAAAGCTTTCAAATTCCAATATCACGAAAAGAGGACCGTATTTAAAAAAAGGAAGAAAAATAATTAACGCTGTTAGATAGAGCGGAAAAAGTGGCAATTTACTTTAGAATTCAGTCTTAAAAAACCCAGGAAAAAATAAAACGATTTTTTAGAATTTCGGGTTTTTCGGGATATCTCCGAATCTACTCGCAATTTTAAAACTTTCTAAACGGAATATCATTAGGCACGTAAATGCACAACTTTACCTCCATTTAACCGGCTTCGTATCTCTTACGGTTTCCGAGATCTCTGTACTGGCCCTCCTTATCTTGGACACGTTGTATTTACCAGGCGCATAAATTCCAATGACGGCACTACCAGATACAAACGAAGCTGATTAGAAAAAGATAAATAAACAAAATAAATATCAATAATTTAATATTGCTATCTTCCAGAGAACAAAAATTGACAAAAAGAGGGTAGCAATTATTTCGAAACACAGTCTAAAAGAAATAAGAAGAATTTTTCGAAATTTCAGTTTTTTCACAAAATTAATTAGTAGGAGGTTTAACATTTTATTTGAAATTCCCACTTTACTCTGAAAGTACTTCAAGTAATTTTAAAGCGATTGTTAGCCCATTTTTCAAACACAAATTACAAATTTTAACAAGACCTTGAAGCGAGGTTACCAGCCCTAAGAAGGTTTGAAGCAATGTGACGGCTTGCAAGGCCCAGTGCGCCTCCTCTATAAGAGCAAGTAATCACGTGTCTCTAGGAAAGCTAATAATCATCACAAAAATGATAATTATTAAATGTTTTTAATTTTTTTTTTCTAAGTATACAATTTTAAAGAAATCTACAAACATTTATAAACTCTCTATTTAATTAACGACCCGCTAGTCGTTATTTATATCCCTAATAAAATCTCATGTCCCTTCAGTCATACACAGTCTACAAACGAGAATACATAATGTATTAGAAAATATAAAATATAAATTATGTATAAAACATTTTCTATTTCGCTTTTAACTAAGAAAATATAGGGTAATTTTGAAATTGTAAATTTTCTGATTTTTCCCCGTATCTCTTCAGCGAGCGAAAATTTTCAAATTTTGATTTTACCATTTTAAGTTTATCCCAAAAAGAGCAGATGACACCTACATTACTTTTTTGATAGCGCTAACAATTACGGAGATACCCTATAAAAGTGTCGAATTTATTTTATTAATACAAATAAACTTTGACTCTTAAAACCAGTACTCGTAAAACTAGACGTAGAGGCATTGAGTTTTACATTTTCGAGTTATACGGAATTTAAAAACAAAAGTAAATTATAGGAATGTACTAGGACAGGGGTCGGCAACCTTTTGAGACGGAAAAGCTAAAAGTTATAATTTGCACAATTTCTCAGTTTTTAAAGAGCCATTAACGGCCGCAATTTGATACCGAAAGAGACACAACTTGACATCGAAAGAGCCGCTGCCGACCCCTGAACTAAAGAGCCGCAGCTTCACATCCAAAGAGCCGCATGTGGCTCGCGAGCCGAATGTTGCCGACCCCTGTACTAGGGGTATTATTATAAAGATGGTCAATTGAAGGAACAAAACGTCGGAAAATAAGTAAGTTTTGTAGACCACTGAACGTAGATTTCGGTCCTCTTTCATAATTTAAATAAAAAAATCCAGGCCCGAATTTAAAAAAATTAAGTTGTTGGTGGTACCTCAAAAACGAAACGTCACATTAAAGATCTAATAATACAATCTTGTGGAGAATAAAATGTAGCAATGAGAAAGCCAAATTTATTTTTGGACGTCTCTACGAACAAAGTCAGGAAAAATTAAAAACGAAACGCAAAATTTTAGATTTTTCCAAATATTTTGGAAGCCCCTGTATTTATTTTTGATTTTCTTACGGGATATTATTGGACGCATAATTACGAAACTTTGTCCTAATTTAACCGACTTTTACCGAATTGGTAACAGCCTGTATAAAACTTTTTATTCTCAGTTAACAAATATAATTTTGTTAGTGTATAGTGAATAAAATTTTCTATTATTTCTAAAATTTTTATCACATTACTACAGTTAATTATGTTTATAAATCGACTTTCGACTCTTGTGTAATTATTAATAAACATTGTAGGTTCCACTTTTACTGGTGGTTCCGTCCAATCCACATTGCGAAAAACTTTTGTCGAAATAATTGCAAACAAGCGATGCCTGCTATCATTCAGGGGTGCAATACCAAATTCAAATATGTGCAGCCAAGGAGTCGATGATCTGATTGGGCCAATAGGGTCTTGCAATGGTGACTCAGGAGCACCATTAGTAGTTCAAGATAAGCTAGTTGGATTTGTTTCATATGGCCATGCACTATGCGAGGCTGGTTTACCAACTGTGTATACTAGAATTAGTTATTATAGAGAATGGATTACTAAGTACTCTGGAATTTAGAAATATATTTCTTGTATCAAATATCAATGTGTGGGAAAATTATTTCCCAACCACGCGATGATAACCTTATACTACAAGGTCGTGTTTTTGTCTACACTGTTGCAAGTAAATATTAATTCAGGACAGGGTGGGTGTACATAGAGATTGCACTACGCGTTGTATCTTCTCGACTAAGGTTGATAAAACAGCGTGAAGTATAGAATCTTCTCTGGTGATAGGTATATACACTTACCTTGTACAGACGGGAACAAAAGAGCTCGAAACCGGTCTGCAGGCGGTGAAATCCTAGGATGGAGAAGGCTTCCATTTCTTGGTAGTACCATTCAATCTGAATTAGTTTTTAAGGGCTACAGTAGGTTTAGACAAAAATACGCCCTTATAGTATAAGGTTTTCTGTGCATGGTTGTCTAGCTTTCTTAAGGTTCTCTGCAAGTTGCGATTGACGGATTTCTCTCAGATACCTTCACATATTGTCTATCACCCTCTTCTTACTCTACATTAACGACCTTCTAGTGAGAACTAAAAATACGATATTTAGCTTTGCTGGCACACTCTCTCTCTTTGAATGCACAACCATCGGCTGCCGACGCACATCTTCGCAGACAGCATGAAGTATCACGGCTCAACAAAGACCTGGAGAAAATTTTGGCTTCGGGTGACAGTAACCCAGTAATCAAGTCGAATTTAACGCTAAGAAAACCCAGGAAGCCGTTTTCTCTAAAAAGGTTAACATTACCGAACCGGATATAGTCATGGCAGGACACACAATTCCACTGACTTCATCTATTAATTTGCTGGGCTTCAATTTGGGAGGAAATATGTCTTGGCATAACCACGTTGTGGCAATCGTCAAGGTAGCTTCACAGAAACTTGGTGTACTCTTCTGGGCCAAAGAGTTGTACACACCTGAACAACTTTTGACACTATACAAACCAGATTCGACCATCACTAGAGTATTGCTCTCATGTCTGGAACTCTGCACCCAAACATACTCTTCGGCTACTGGATTCCATCGAAAGGAAAGCCATTCGTCTGATAGGAGACCACGAGCTGACAAAGAACCTCGAGAGCCTGGAACATCGAAGACAGGTTGGTGATGACCGATCACAATATCTTTCGACAAATGCACAAAGTATTTCTCTTTAGAGTTCCCCTATGTGTTCCTCAGAGTTACGTTCGAGGCTGAGTTCCTTTCCTATTATACTAACGATCCATTATGCCAAAAATTCACACCTAGACAACCGGGATTAGTCCCCCGATTGCAAATCAGACAAAGGGAAACTTTATGTTTTAGCTTAAGACAGGCAGACGATGACAGAAATAAAATTCCAACACGTTAAATTTCTTGGCGTATGTCCCTAGGAACTTAAATAGGACGATATCGTCTTAGAGACAAACTATCATGGATTGTTCCATTCATCAATGATTATGCGCTTTACGGCGGCCATTCACCTTATAGCTCTGAAATATCGTAGTGGTCTGCGACTAATTTCGCATGTACCGTATAGGATGCAGATTGTCCACATATTTTTAAGAAATACGCTATTTTAATATTAACCAGTATATTGTATACGCCTAAAAGATTAACCAAAAGTTACCACGCATGGCTATGATCCACATTTACAATACCAATAGACTGGGTGATATAGTTCCAGATTTGTTCGGGTTTGTTCGGGTGATATAATTCCATTTTTTCATAAAAAAACACGTAATGGATCAAATTACTACAATATTAAATTCTATAACTTTTACCTATAAATGTGCAAAATTTAGATCTCAATAAAATTAAATCATTGACTTTAATCAGCTACGGATATTTTTATAGGTTCAGATTATCTTCAAGGTTGCAGTTAAACTAAAGATTTTGTGTGTTTCAAGATTAGTTTAAACTCTGCCCTGAGTTTAAACCTAACAGTGTAACTATGTTATTTTGTCGATATATTATTTAAATTTACATGTAAAGTTTCATACATATTGATGTCTTGTGTTTTCTTATATAATTTTTAAGATTATATTACTCTATTGGACTGTTATTATACCTATGTATTATATTTTTGGCTTTTATAATAATAATAAGTACCTTTTTGTGTACAGGGTGGCCAACTAAGCGAGGTAAGCGGCTATATCTCGGAAGCCGTTCACCGTACAGCTTTCGGAAAAAAATATTTATAGGAAAAGTTGCCAAGAGAAATTGCTGGAAATTATTTGCAAGTTTGTAGGCCGGCCGCTAGGGGGCGTAACACGAATAGTAATTTGTTGCCAGTCGATTTCTCTACAATTGGCATAGGTAAGGTATATTGATAATACTTATAAATAAATCTCACTTGTATCGTGAACAACTTTGCTTAAACACTTTTTTCTCTAGCCCTGCAAATAAAGTGGTGGGGGTAACGCAAACATCGATTTGCAAAAAATGTAATATCTCAGGAACGCCTTATCTGAAAATATTCAAATTGGTGTTATTTAAAAGAGCTCTTCTTGCTTTATTAGCTACACTGCAAGCGATGTCTATGTCATTTTTACTGTAGTCGCTAGATGGCGCTTTCAACAAATTTAACATATTTATCGTTTTTCTCGAAAAACTTAAATGCAATGGTAAATATGTTATTACACCAGTACAGAGAGGAATAAAGGCCAGAGCAAACGGTGGAAACCGCAAGTTCCTATCTTTTTTCTAACCGGAGATATCAATGAAATATTAATTTATATCCTACTAAATCTCCCGCCCCGGTACTTACATATGTTGCAAAATAATAAGGCTCTGGAAATAAAATACATATTATATATAATAGGAGTATTAGGAAGAAACGTCAAATTATTCATTTTGAGATCCATTTCCATTTAATTTTTGAATTTTAAAAATGCCGTTTACTAATTAAGAAGCAGTTGATATGATTGCTGTTTACTTCGAGTGCTTTCAAAATGCAGCAATCGCTGAAAGGAGTTATGCATTGCGATATCCAAATCGCCGTCATTATGGCAGAAGAGTTTTTCCGCGCTTGGTATAACGCTTACGTACCACTGGAAGCTTTCGCTCACTGACATTTCGGAGACGTCGTACTGGCAGAACTGAAGAAAATGTTATCAATGTTTTAGCATATATAGAGTTTAATGTTAGTACTAGGACATTGTCTTCCGATTTGGGAATATCACGAACTACCATTCAAAATATTTTAAATGAGCATAGATAAGTTTCTTATATTTTAAAATATAATATATTGTTATACAAAACATGTTTCATACAATAAGGTTTCTAATTACTAACTGGTTAAGAAATGTAGAACGTTATGATACATATTTGCGTCAGTTATGAAAGGTGCCGTTTTATCTGTGAAAATGGAAAACATATTTTTAAAGTGTTCTTTTGGGAGTTATTTTGATTATTTACCTGATATATATATATAATTTTTTTAGATTACATCCTTACCATATCGTTATGCACCAGGCGTTAAATGAACAAGATTTTGATCGGAGGCTGGATCATTGCAACTTGATTTTAGGCATGATCAAAGACAACCCTCAATTTGTATCCCAAATTCTTTGGACAGACGAGGCTACTTTTAATAGCGACGGGAGGGTAAATTTGCATAACACGCATTATTGGGCTACAGAAAACCCTCACCGGATGCGAGAAGTTCAGCACCAAAGACGTTGGAGTGTCAACGTATGGTGTGGCAACGTATGGTGTGGCATAATAGGGGGTACAATTATTGGACCCTATTTCTTTGACCAATCACTAAATGGGAACTTGTTTTTGGAGAATGATGTTTTATTAGAAGATGTGCCTATTGAAACCAGGCAAAATATGTTCCTGCAGCTCGATGGCTGTCCAGCACATTTTTCAATTAATGTTCGAGAATACCTGAATGAGACATATCCAGACCGATGGATAGGAAGAGGAAGCCTTTTTCCGTGGCCAGCCAGATCACCTGATTTGACCTGTTTGGACTTTTATTTGTGGGGACGATTAAAAGATATTGTATTCCAAGCTAGGCCTACGACAAGGGAATATATAAAGAACAAAATCACAAATGCAATTCTTCGCGTGCGAAGAGCGGAAGTGGAAGCTGCTGTTCTTTCTACTATAGGAAAGCTCAGACAATGTGTGGGCCAGGATGGCAGACAGTTTGAGCATTTAAGGAAGCACTAGAATACGTTTCATTTGGTTTATAAAATGAACGTTTCTTCCTAATACTCTTATTATATATAATATGTATTTTGTTTCCAAAGCCTTCTTATTTTTTGCAACATATATATGTAAGTACCGGGGCGGGAGATTTAGTAGGATATAAATTAATTTTTCATGGATATCTCCAGTTAGAAAAAAGATAGGAACTTGCGGTTTTCACCGCTTGCTCTGGCGTTTATTCCTCTCTGTACTGGCGTAATAACATATTTACCATTGCATTTAAGTTTTTCGAGAAAAACGATAAATATGTTAAATGTGTTGAAAGCGCCATCTAGCGACTACAGTAAAAATGACATAGACATCGCTTGCAGTGTAGCTAATAAAGCAAAAAGAGCTCTTTTAAATCAAACCAACTTGAATATTTTCAGATAAGGCGTTCCTGAGATATTACATTTTTTGCAAATCGATGTCTTCGTTACCCCCACCACTTTATTTGCAGGGCTAGAGAAAAAAGTGTTTAAGCAAAGTTGTTCACGATACAAGTGAAATTTATTTATAAGTATTATCAATATACCTTACCTATGCCAATTGTAGAGAAATCGACAGGCAACAAAATTACTATTCGTGTTACGCCCCCTAGCGGCCGGCCTATAAACTTGCAAATAATTTCCAGCAATTTCTCTTGGCAACTTTTCCTATAAATATTTTTTTCCGAAAGCTGTACTGTGAACGGTTTCCGAGATATAGCCGCTTACCTCGCTTAGTTGGCCACCCTGTACATTAACACCAATAAATAAATAAATTGAAATTTTTCCGGAGCAAATTCGAAGATTTCGAGGGTTGAAGTGGCGCTACGCTTTCCAGGGAACAGACGTCATGTTTCCTTTCGATATATTCTAGCTTCTCTCATTTTAGTTATAATAGTATTTTGATAATTACTGAATCTTGTTGCAAATAGGGTTTGATGGAACTTACGTTCGCATGGTCATCCATTTTTGCTACTTGCTATGCATCAACTCCCATTTTAGGCAACTGGGTTATTGATGCTGATCTGTTCGAATAGTTAGTATACTTAACTTTCCTATTTGATTTTGTTGTCCATCTGGAAATGTCGTTCCTAACAATTGGTGATTTTTTTTATCCTAATACCATTTATTTGACACTCATGATTCCGTATATCAAAAAATACCTTTTAAAGCTAGGACCCGCTTAGAAACAATTTTTTCTCAATCTAATCTCACTGGGCAAATATCAAATATTTTGAAAAAACTAACCGATATACGTCTAGCTCTCGGTCGAGCTCCACTTTGTTTTAGACGAAGAAGGTATACTCTACAAGACTCAATCCATCTTCCTTCAAAAAGATACAGTTTCAAGCTTATCCACCACGCCAAGCAAGCTCATTAGAAATGGTATGAAAGACCTTATACGCGATTTCTTGGAAACTACTACACAAAAAAATCTATTGAATTCAATTCATCTATTGTTTCTTGTTCCAGATATGGAAAATATTTTATTAAAAAGAAAAGAAAAATTATTTTATTTCGTTGCAAGCTTGTGTAATTATGTTTCTTAAATTCATTATTGCCCACAATAAGCACAATTTCTACTCTTTCTTGGTAATAAGATGCATCTTTGAGCAATAAAGTTTTAAGAATCATATTTAGGTTTATTTTGACATCTGATTGTTTCATAAGTAACTTGATATCTTTTACTTTTACCTTCAGAAATAAAGTTGTTTTCCATATTTTCACAAGAAGAAATAGATGACAATACCCAACTTCTTTCTAATATTTTTTTTTGTACCATGTAAATTAATGTCACTTTACTATTAGCATTTTTGCACATTTTCTTATTGCTTGACCACACTGTATGTTATATTTGTGATTTTTTCGGGGATTAGGACTTTTTAAGGTAAACAAAACGTTTTATGAAGATCAGTTTTTAAAATAACCGATAAAAGTTTTCAATATGGCGCCAGTATTTTCACACCGCTGTATACCTATATACGGTGTTGAAAAAAGGTCGGTACCCCGGAATAATTCCGGTGCATCGCATTGCAGCGGAAAATGTCTGGGGAAAAAGTTGTTTGGTTTTGAAGGAGGAATAGTTTGAAATTTAAACCACCCCTCAACCACCGGGCGCGGGCGCGGGCGCGGGTAAGTTAAGATTTTCAAATGGAACCCCATGTGTTGGTTGGGTTGTTTAAATTGCAAACTATTCCTCCATCAAAACTAAACAACTTTTTCTCCCAGACATTTTCCGCTGCAATGCGATGCACCGGGGGTACCGACCTTTTTTCAACACCGTATATAGGTATACAGCGGTGTGAAAATACTGGCGCCATATTGAAAACTTTTATCGGTTATTTTAAAAACTGATCTTCATAAAACGTTTTGTTTACCTTAAAAACTCCTAATCCCCGAAAAAATCACAAATATAACATACAGTGTGGTCAAGCAATAAGAAAATGTGCAAAAATGCTAATAGTAAAGTGACATTAATTTACATGGTACAAAAAAAAATATTAGAAAGAAGTTGGGTATTGTCATCTATTTCTTCTTGCGAAAATATGGAAAACAACTTTATTTCTGAAGGTAAAAGAAAAAGATATCAAGTTACTTATGAAACAATCAGATGTCAAAATAAACCTAAATATGATTCTTAAAACTTTATTGCTCAAAGATGCATCTTATTACCAAGAGAGAGTAGAAATTGTGCTTATTGTGGGCAATAATGAATTTAAGAAACATAATTACACAAGCTTGCAACGAAATAAAAGAATTTTTCTTTTCTTTTTAATAAAATATTTTCCATATCTGGAACAAGAAACAATAGATGAATTGAATTCAATAGATTTTTTTGTGTAGTAGTTTCCAAGAAATCGCGTATAAGGTCTTTCATACCGTTTCTAATGAGCTTGCTTGGCGTGGTGGATAAGCTGTAAACTGTATCTTTTTGAAGGAAGATGGATTGAGTCTTGTAGAGTATACCTTCTTCGTCTAAAATAAAGTGGAGCTCGACCGAGAGCTAGACGTATATCGGTTAGTTTTTTCAAAATATTTGATATTTGCCCGGGGGTACCGACCTTTTTTCAACACCGTGTATAATCTTGGTATGTGATTAATATTGAATATTGTGACACATCATAATTATCGGTAGATTGATGGCACTGCTTACGGACGCAGAAATTTAAAAAATAATTAAACTAAAGATAGGTTCCTATCTTAACCCTGTGGTTATTAAATAAAAAGTCGCTTTGATTAAAGTTAACAAACAAGCGTTTTGAGTTTAGTCTTGGTCTGGAAAACAATTTGTTCAAAAATAGATGTTTTATCAATTCATGCGCCTTGGCACCTTTTTATTTAATGATTTTAATGTAACAATTATTAATTGCAGGTATTACTTCCACTAGTGGTCATATTCAATCACAGTTGCGCCAAGTTTTCGTCGAAATAATTTCAAACAAGCGATGCCTGCTGTCGTTCAGGGGTGCAATACCAAATTCAAATATGTGCAGCGATGGAACCGATAATTTGATAGGACCAGTCGGGGCTTGCGATGGTGACTCAGGAGGGCCTTTAGTGGTTGGAAACGAATTAGTTGGTTTTATTTCATTTGGCTATACACCGTGTGAGGCGGGATTTCCAACCGTATATACTAGTGTTAGTTATTATAGGGAGTGGATTACGATGCATTCTGGGATTTAAATATATTTGTTATGTTTTTATAAATAGTTTTTTACTGCGACTTTCTTGATTAAATACAGGGTGTTATGGAAATGACATATTATATTTAAACCGGCAAATCCCGAGATGAAAGTAACCTGAAGAAAAATAACCATAAATGGCTCTTTGAATTATTAAGCGAAATATACACTTTATATGAAATCTCAAAATTTACGTGGCCGCTCCTGAGGCCATTCGCAATATTTTATTGAGGCAGTCTCCAGGTACAAAAGAGGTTAGCGCATTATATGCGATGTTGTCATATTGCAACACATAATTCTAAACGCACGTGTTCAGTTTTTGACAACAAGACGTCTTTGACGCGTGCTATCACTTCTTTTTCAAACTTTTTAGACAAAGAACACTACAATTTTAAGGTACATACTCTCTTACCTTCGATCTTATATTAAAATAATCCGTTTTATAATTAAATTCCATAAAAAAATTAAACACAAAAAGTATGTTTATCAACAGAACCAACAGTAGATAATATCACAAATTTGAAATCACATCACAACCTTTATTATTATGAATTATTATTATTATTATTATTTTACAACAAAAAAAAATTGGGCAATACAACTAACAAAACGTTTAAAATTCGTATACGTCAAGCACGTGGCACCCTCGACGTCGTGGAACCAACGTCGTTCCACTCCCGAGTCTCGACACATACTGAAGTATGGAGCGGCGCGCGGCCGGTATTCAAGCTACGGCGAGACACGCGGTGTGATCTGACAACACTGTTAGTATACTCTAGTGACCCACATTGTTGCTAAGTGAATTCAGATGGAACGGGGCGACAGTATGTGGGTAAAAAGGGGTTTTACCTTAGTATTTAGATATTCTATTTAAAAAAAAAGTATGTAAACTTTCTCTAGGACACCCAAGGAGTCACCCATTTAAATATAATAAGTCATTTCCATAACACCCTGTATATGGGGTGGAGACGTTCTTCTTATTCTTCTGCCTTTAATCACCCGAAGCGTTGCCAGATCACTTTAGATAGTTGCGATTTTAGATATTTTTTTTTTGAAAACCACGGTGTGACATTTCTTTGCATTAAAACTAAGATATGAAATTAATTGAGATTATTGATAGTGCATGCAATATTTTCAGAAATGACTGTATAACCATATTTTTTCAATGTAAACGTTATTTACCGTTATTTATAAAATTTTCAAGAAGCATCGAAATAATATAGTAATGTAGTAACATATTTCAATGTAAAATTTAAAATTTAAAAAAATTTTATCCAATAGTTTTCTTGTAGTTTGTTACACCTATTTACCCTAATGGAGGTCACTGATAAATGCTCTTAAACTGATAAGATTACTATTTCGTTTTTTCGTAAAAACTAGCTATATAATGTCAGAATCTGAGAATGCATATAAATCAACTTTTTTAGAAGTGACTATAGGAACTGCCAATAGTCTATTACCCAAAAATGCAATAAAAAAGGTTTTATATAACTTACCGAGACTCTACGAAGCAAGTATATTAAGGAAGCAATTCTACAAGCAGTGATAAATGAATCTTAAATTTTAAGTCGTTTTTGAGATTTAATTGATTTATGAGCATTTATTATATTATACCAGAAAGATATAATTTTTAAGATACCCTGTATAAAAATGTCTGAGGGCATCACTCAAAGCTCAACTTTGGCGAGAAACCGCTTGAGTACTCGTATTGAAATACTGGACATCGCTCGATTATTAAAAAACTGCTCGAGTTATAAATTCAAGCGAAAATCGCTTGTCACTTATTACCTTCCACTCGGTAACCGAGCTTCGCTTGACGCGGACCGAAATGTGCTGCTGTGATCGCTCGAGGTAACAAACTGCTCGTATATTCGAACGGTTTTTCGCTCGATAGGAAATACTACTCTAGTTATAAATTAAAGATTTTTTTTAAATAAAAATCAACTTTTCATCCTTAATAAAAACTTTAAACCAAGCTTTTAAAACTTACACAAACAACCCCTTGTGTTTTATCAACACATTCTTCTTAGTCATAAAAATTTCAAAAATATCAAGTACTCGATTATTAAAATTATCGGTTTTTCCCAACACTAAAAAAGACCCATAAATTTTCTCGCATTTTTAAAGATATAGATGCATTAGTTACAAATTAAGGTCAAATTACCTTTAAAATGTATTTTTATAAAAAATACTTGTAATCAATTATATCTCAGATACTCAGATGGTTGGAGCTGGATATAGAATAATATTAACAAGAGTTACTTGAATGTTTACAAAGAATCGATAATAAATGTTAAAATATGCAAGGCATTCTATTTAAAATAACAATTAGTGTTGGGAAAAACCGATGATTTTAATAATCGAGTACTTGATACTCGAGCGATTTTAATAATCGAGTGAATCGCTCGAGTGAATCGTTTGAAATTCCAATTCACCAAGCGATGACATCACCGACTGCTCGACCGGCTGCCTAGGGGTTTACATGTGATTAGGTAGAGTATTTAGTAGGCACGTAACTACGGGTGGGCACAGGTTTAGCTAAAAAATTGTAGTAGCCACCAAAAAAAATCCAGAAATTTATTTATTTGTGAATAATGAATTTTTACCACGTGTACCACCCAAATATGTATTTATTGTTCGGGTTTATTCTTGTGCTGTTTTAAAACAAATTATATTACAAAGAGTTATTTTTCTTCACATCTTTCTCAATCTACGAGCATAAAATAAGTAGATATTTAAAATGGCTTGTTAAATTATTCCACTTTAAATTATCAGGTGCCCACTGTGTGCCCTTCAAAAATGTAGAATTAGTTACGCGACTGGCAGAGTAAGAAAATAGGTTATATTTTTTTTAAATTCATGTTTATAGTTACCTAAAAGTTGCTGTTTAAATTTAAGAATGTTTACTTTTGGTTACTAAAAAATTTGCCGATACCTATGTTTTGTTAACTATTTTGCTCGTTTTCTTATTTTCCATTAACATTTTCTATAATGTATGTTATTTTTAAGAAGTCTTCTTGAGTTTAATAATAAAAAGTTCCTGTTTAGATTTTAAAATGTTTACTATAAGATTATCAACGAATTTTTCTATATATTTTGTTAACCATTTTGTTCGTTTTGTTATTTTTATTTACAATTTCTATTATTATGTTATTTTTGAGAAGTTTTCTCGAGTTTATAGTAAATAAAAATTTAAAAACTATATCCTTTAATCTTTTAATATTTACAATCGGAGACCTAAACTACGCCGCTGGCTAGTCAGTTAAAACAAAACTTTACAAAACCCATGTCTCGATAACTCCGCTAAGGGATTTGGCATAGTTTTTTTATATGCACCTTCTCGTTTATGTGCCTTTAAGAAAGACGTATATCGTGTACCTGCTCAGTGTCAAACTCGAATGTCGCCAATCGGATGGCGCGGTGCGTAGACCGAAGGTCGTTTATCAAGTGACAGGCGAAATTTTTCGGTTTTTCGCCTAAATTTATAACTAGAGTATTTCCTATCGAGCGAAAACTATTCGAATATACGAGCAGTTTTATAACTCGATCACACTACAGCGGTACAATTCCGTCGGCGTCAAGCGAAGCTCGGGTATCGAGTGAAAAATAATAAGTGACGAGCGACACTTCTCGCCTGAATAGATAACTCGAGCGGTTTTTTAATAATCGAGCGATGTCGGTTATTTCAATAATCGAGGGATCAAGCGGTTTTTCGCACGAGCGATCACAACACTAATAACAATGTTAATCCTATCTTCCGGTATAACCGCAAGTGATATATGCATCAGAAGTGATTTTTCAATACGTCTCTCGCAGTGAACGGCCTTGTATGTATAAGTATACATAAGCATATTCTTGAAAATTCAAAGGAACTGCACAATATTTATTTTCAAACAATATATTTAAAAAGTCTACCCCCGTATCCCGGAACTGGCGGTGACAACTGCATTTGTCATTTTGCCGGATCAGCAACCTTAAATTTAAAATAAAAATTTTTCAAGTAAAAAAGCGAAGGAGTTTTGTAAACAAGAATATTTACGGTTAATATTACCTATTTAGAGTGTACAGAGTGAGTCAAAATTAGAAGAGCTACACAGTGGGTTCAATTAAATGAAAGTTGCCTGTTTTATAGACTATTTACATTAATCAATATAGAGTTAAAATTAACTTAGATTTCTTGCAGACAAATAGATTCAAATATCTTGTTCTCATTTTTATATTCAACTCAATTTTAAAATAAATGCTCTTTTCCTTGACTTCTATCCCCCTTTTGAAATTGAAATTGAAATATAATTTCAATATATAAATGTAATGATTCGATAAAAGATAAGAATAACATATTATATTCTTTTCAGAAACTATTTAACTTTTTTAAGGCAATTCATCATTTCGCTTGCTTTAGAAGAAATTATATATTTTATTTACAACCATGCATGTAATAATGACATTTCATCTATCTTTGAAAGGTGGAAAGTCGACTTTTTTTACTTTTACTTTCCACCCGGGTGGAAAGTGCTCACTTTTCGATATCTCAAAATAATATACGAACACACTTTTTAAAAATGCTAATGGCTTTGCGCGTTTAGATATGTCTACTTTTTCCCTAATTGATAGACTGGTCCTCAGCATTGAATATTGTGACCAAATCGTTGATATCTTCTTTGTCTTTGCATTTCACTGAAATAAGCTAGTAGCGCCGACTCAGAACCAGAATTTTTTCCCGTACACTATTAGTTGAAACAGTTATACGCCTTGTCATATCTCGGGCGGCTTTTAGTTGGCAGAAGATCTTATTCTACTATTTTTGCTGCTTCTCGAATTTCTGGTGAAGTAGCAGCAAAATCAAATTCCTCATCCTAATATCATTTTTCTGTTGTTAAAATAATATATTGTTTAGTGACATGGAAACCATATTCAAAAAATGATATTTGCCATCTTGATATGTATTATTACCTACGTTATTTTACCACCTGTGGTTATTTGAAATTTTTGTCTAATTTTTCAATGGAAAAGTCAAAATGACATTTATCTTTTATTAATAATTTTAATTCAAAATAATAAGTGGATGTTAGATGTGGTTGTAAATAAAATAGTATACAAACCTCGGTGAAAAGTTTCATTACTGTCTCGAGATTTAGTTAGCCTCGCCGCTACGCGCCTCGGTTAACTACCGAATGTCTCGACAGGAATGAAACACTTTCCACCTCGGTACGTAATATACTAATTTATAGTCATAAAACAGAAACTCGAAAATTCCGCATCAGAAGTTAAAAAAAACTTTAAAATTCCAATCTTAACATAAAGAATGACCCTGCATTTATTGCTTCTGCCTACAGCGTCTGTTACACAATTTGGTGATCTCAAAAATTCTTTTAGCCGTAAGGAAGTTGACGCTATCGGTTGGAAGTTACGCTCAGTGATCCGATAAAAAGAATAATTTACTTGTCAGGACCAGTTATATAAGGATACAAGACCCGCTTCCAAAAATATTTTTTAACCGATACTGATTTTTTGCTTTCCCGTATTTAGGAAATTCTTGCACACTTTTATATTCGTTATCATTTGGTGAGATCTGTCAGACGAAATAAATTTCATGAAATCAGAAGTGACGTACTGCATTAAATTTTTCATATTTGGTAGATATTTTTAGGGTTGTTTTCCTTCTATATCAATAGTTTCCCCTTCAAAGATACATTTTAAAAACTTTCTTATTCACCAAAGTGGTTTAAATGGTTTTATAATTATTAATATTTAATTTTTCTATAAGTATAGTATCTACAAACATACAAATATGATTGACTTATACTTACAGTTGTCAATTAGTTATATTCCCGTAATATGTAAAATTATAACTGTTTGAAGGTTAAAATCATTTAGTGAATGCGACTGTTATACAGGGTGGCCCATCGAAAACAGTCAAGCAAGGTTTACGGCTGTGTACGTGAAAATTAAAAAAAAACCTCGGACCCGTAAACTTGAGTTTTCAGGGGTACACGTTTCACTATTAATATCATCAATGTAGCCTCAACCCCCCTAGCGGGGGCGGCTACTGCCTTTGTTTTTCAAATGGGAATGGATATGTTGTGATACATCTTTTTAAAGGGCATTAAATTCTCTTTAAAATGGCGCTTTGTTTTGTAAATTTGAGCTACGCGACGAGAAATTGAGTTTTAAAAAATGTAATTTTATTGAGTAATACTTACATGTTATCTTATTAAATGTTGAAAATGTCCGCCATTCACCTCCATACATACCTAGTACAACAACTGTTCAAAGTGTTCTCGGACATTGTGAAGAACATCTGGTGTAATTTGTTGACATTCATTAGTAATGCGGTTCCGTAAATCTTCTAAGGATTCGGGTTGGGTGGCATAAATTTTAGATGTCCCCACAAAAAGAAATCAAGGGGAGATAAATCGGGCGATCTCGCGGGCCATTAAATAGAACCCCTCCTCCCAATCCATCTACCAATTTCTAGGCGGCGCGTAGCTCAAATTTACAAAACAAAGCGCCATTTTAAAGATAATTTAATGTCCTTTAAAAATATGTATCACAACATACCCATTTCCATTTGAAAAAACAAGGGCAGTAGCCGCCCCCGCTAGGGGGGTTGAGGTTACAGGGATGAAATTAATAGTGAAACGTGTCCCCCTGAAAACACAAGTTTACGGGTCCGAGTTTTTTTTTAATTTTCACATACACAGCAGTAAACCTTGCTGGACTGTTTTCGATGGGCCACCCTGTATATTTTGACCACACATTTTATGCTGATTTAGTCAGTGAACATTCTTTTGGAGTACATGAGAGTTTTATAGAGTTTTGTAATTAATTTAGGAAATCTCATCAAAAATCAATTAAATTTAATGGAGATGATCATCATAGGAGTTTTATGATGAGTTAAACGCAGTTATTAAAAATGAGCTTAGATTTTTACAATAAATTTATAATACATCATTAAAATGCAGTCGATTCAAGAATCAGTAGGTATATAGCTTTTATAACATTTAATGCGTGCTTCCGATGCATTCTTTTGGTTCATACAAGATTTTATAATATACCCTTATCCGTAAAACATCATGTTCGGGTAGATTAGGTATGTAGATTATCTTACATTTTGTTACAGAGAATTTATTGAAAAATAATTCATTAATAAATCATAAAAAACTAGAATAAATAAAAAAAAAAGGAAAAACATTATTAAACTAATGGAACAGGTTTCTTTATCTCTTCAAAATTTCACTCCATTGAGAGACGGACTATTATCACCAAGAAAATATAAGGTTTGGGGGAAGAGGGGAGGTTATTTTCCCCTACCGATTCTAACCAACCCATGTTTGGATTAAATTGGGTTGTTTGAATATTCCTTTCCCCTTTTTTCTTTAAACTCCTTTAATTTTATAATAGAAAGAAATATAATATAACTGAATGAAAAAATAAGCAAGTACATATATTTTTATTTTATTTAAAATAATATGAATATGAAAACAAGCAGGAAGCACAAGATTTAGATTGCAAAATCATGGTATCCTTAACATCTTTGTTCGACATATCCACCCTGTCGTTCAATACATTTCATCGTTCTATTGGCAAATTTCCTTAATACTTTCCTTATCATTTCTGGAGAAATTTACCGGCATGATTGTGTAATTATCCTCTTAAAATGATTAACATCATGAAAAGGCCATTGCTGGTAAACTTTTTGCTTTAAGTAAGCCCATAAGAAGCAATCTAGAGGGGTTTTCAGGGGATCTAGCAGACCAAAAAATATTTGAATTATCTGTGCATAACTTTTCCATTGAACAAATTTAATGTTCAATGTATTGTGGAATATTTCATCGTCTTGTTGGAACCAAATACATTGACGTTCTTGTAAAGCTAGTGCGTCCATTAAGTCACTAATTTGATTTTGCAAAAATTGTAAATAACGTTCGGTTTTCATAGATTGGTGAAAAAAATACGGCTACTTTGCGCTTGGCCAAAATTCATATTTTTTGACAAACCTCGTATAGGCCTACAAGAATGTAATATCTGATAGTTGCATTTTAGGTTCTAGACCATGCAGAACTTTTTATGAAGAATAACTTTTTTTCGTAAAATTAATAATAAAAAAGTTTTCGATATGGTTTCAACTTACGGAAACATACTGTATATCTCAATGCCTATATATCATGTGGTGTTTATAGCCTCATTACTATTTTACTACTTTAATATTTACCCGTAGAAATTCTAAGATAGACGTTATATTTTACTTTAGAGGAAATTCATTATAAGCTTTTATGTTTAAAAAAGAAAAAAATGTAATATACTTACAGGGTTGGCCATTTCAAAGCATGATATTTTACTTTTAAACTCAAAAACACGATGCTCAATCGCTTTCTGCATTCTCCTATCTTAAAGAGCTTTAAGAGTACTATGTAATTTATTAATTTGAACAATTTTGTATCTGTAATAATAACAAAGCTGTCAATGATGGATTTTTAATTTGGTGAACCCTCCATAACTTTAAATAATATGGCGTTTGCGCTTGTAAAAAATGCCAGCCAGCTTTTACAATGCTCAATGTCACGTTATTTTACAGGATAACCCAGTAGCTGTAAAAGTGACAATAATTTCGTACGTGTGTATCTTTTCGTAGTATTTATTGGTGTAATATGCAATAACTTGAATGGCATAATAACCGTTTCAGAATTCTAATAACTGTAACAGTTTCCTAAAATGAAGGTGATGAAGGTCCTAGAATTATTTCCATTACTTTCTTATTATAGGATATCTTTTTCTTTTATTGACTCTGTGACAGAAGAGTGAGTCCACTTTGGAATTAAATAGGCGTTTTTAGAAATTTATGAGTTTTTATGCCTTTTCTCTCGTTAAATTATTCGTTTTTAGGTTAAACCGAAAAATACAGCAAAAAATAACCCGAATATGGATTTCATATGGGCCCCTGTTAGTTTTATAATTTAATAAATATTTTAGATAGTTAAAGTCATCCAATGGAGATGATTTAAATTTAAATATTTTGATCACTTGAACAAACCCTGTTATCGAGTATGGCACAAACCAGTGGCGTATATAGGAATTTGTTACGGGGGAGACATAAAAAATATAGTGGCGCTTTCGCCTTTTCGTTTTTTGGTCAATATTTTTTTAGTTTTATCCGAAAATACCCGTTTTAGGGGATCAATTACCTAAAGTTTTTAAATGTCTGATTCAAAAACTAATTCAGGAAACGAAATTTGTGCAAATTGACAAAATATCGTCCCTTGCTTGCTTCTGACTTAATAACTAACTGAATAAAAAATATACTGAGCGTTTAAACAACAACGAACAAAACGATCATCTACTAACAACAAACATCTAGTAAAATCAAGATTTAAAAATACCAATATTGAAAATTATTATTTCCAGACCACCCGATGATCCTTATACAATAACGCCGTATTTTTGTCTACACAGTAGCACTTTAAAATACTATTTCAGATTGAATGGTACTACCAAGAAAAGGAAGCCCTCTCCATTGATAGGATGCAACCACCTGTAGACCGGTTTCGAACTTATTTGTTCTCGTCAGTACAGGGTAGGTGTACATACCAATCATCAGAGAGGACTTTAACTTAACTTTCTGATGATTGGTATGTACACCTACCCTGTACTGGCGAGAACAAATAAGTTCGAAACCGGTCTATAGGTGGTTGCATCCTATCAATGGAGAGGGCTTCCTTTTCTTGGTAGTACCATTCAATCTGAAATAGTATTTTAAAGTGCTAGTGTGTAAACAAAAATACGCCCTTATTGTATAAGGATCATCGGGTGGTCTGGAAATAATAATTTTCCATATTGGTATTTGATATTAATACCACCTGACAAGCATAGACTTTTTATTTCTTAGATGGATCAAGATTTATATTTTTCCTAGCGAATTCATCTTTGAATAAATTGGCTAAAACATTACATTTCTATATACGCCTCTGGCACAAAATGATGCGTTACCAGGTTATTCGGGTTTGTTCGAAACCGTCTTTGGGGTGCCAATTTCCCGAGAGAAATTGATAAATAAAATTTGGTGTTCGATTTGTTTCAACCGTATCCCCTCAATATATCAAATAAATTGGATGCCACTCACTAACATAAAAAAAAATGTATTTATAATATTTTTCGCGGTTTTACCGAAACAAATGTAACAAAATAAATTTTATCGAAATAAAATCTTTTGTAATTTCTTTTAAATATTTTCACTCGCCACACTATTTTCAAAACGACTTTATTCCTTCTATAAAACGGTGCTTTTTCGTCTCCATAACATAGCTTTCCTTGAGAGTATTAAAAGCTCAATCCGCCCTTGGCAAGACTACAGTGAGAACAGATTTAGCTATAAAATCTTTGCTAGGGTTATTCTAGCTGGGATAGAATATTTTCTACCTGTAACAGCAAAATTGATTTCTTGTAACAGTAGGAACCATTTTCGTGGAATATCAGTTTTCCTGCGATATCAGTTTTACTTGTTAGAAAAAACCTTGCTCTTTTAGAAATATTTTATTTATTAGCGACAATGAAATAACTCTTTAAAAATATCATTCCCTGTCATCACCCTTTATACAGGGTGTCCGATAATTAATGGTACATGGAAAAAACACATTATTTTCGTTTTTCTCCAATTACTTTGACAATTATGGTTTTTTTAGGACGAGAAATTGATTATTTTGTGAAATTTTAATGTACAATATAGGGGGGGGGGGGGGGGGAGGCTGTCTGTGGCATTTCTCGTACTTTTATTAGTTCATAACTTTTTTGTGCCTCAGTGTAATTAAGTTTTTAACGAAAATGAAACGTTTCTCATATTTAGTACGTAAAAAGGTATACTAAGTTCAGGTCGCCCAGAGTTTCGGAAATATTTGAGAGAAACAAAAATGATTTTAACTTTAACACCCTGTATCTCAGTTAATATCAACTTTCGCATATAGGTAAGTATAATTAAATCCTAATATTTTTATGTAAGGAGTCTGTAGTTTTCCATATACCATTAATTAGCGTACATCCTGTATATGCTGGGGCAGGAATGCACTTTACTTAAAATAAACTTTATAAAAATTGATTTACCAATTTTTTTTTACTGGGAAAATAAAATAATTTGATTGAATAGCGACCTTGCCCATTGGCAGCTCGACTTGTAACCAATAGAATGCAAAATGTGCATCACGTGATCGTTGACAGGTCTTGAGGTGACGTTTAGTCTAGTCTTTTTAGGATTATAAATTCGTTGTTTACCTTCCTCCTGTCGAGAATACAGAGTTGATTTTGTACTAATCTAATAACTGCTGTGTTTTATTTTGAAATGTAGAGTAAGAATATGCCGAACGTCGGCAAACTGCAACTGCGAGCGCAGCGCACGGGAATTCAACTGACCTTTAGAACTATAATTAGTATAATGATTTATATTGGTTGTATTACTACTTAATTTAAACTTCGTTCATATAATTTTCGTTTTTGGTGCTTAATTTATAATAAATTTATTTTAAAAGATTTAAATCTGGGAGTAAATATGTCTTGGCATAACCACGTCGTGGCAATCGCCAAGGTAGCTTCACAGAAACTTGGTGTACTTTACAAAGCCCAGATTCGACCATCACTAGAGTACTGCTCTCATGTCTGGAGCTCTGCAACCAAACATACTCTTCGGCTACTGGATTCCATCGAAAGGAGAGCCATTTATCTGATCGGAGACCACGAGCTGACAAAGAGCCTCGACAGCCTGGAACATCAAAGACACGTTGGTGATTTGAATCTCGTTTACAGATATTTCCATGGAAAATGCTCGGCTGACCTTGCCCTTTTAATTCCGCCCATAACGGTGAATAGCAGAAATATACGACGAACCACTGCCGCCCATCCATATGTGGTTATAGTACTATTCGAACTTTATTATTTAATAATTTCTTACATCTGGAGGACGTCATCCTTATGGAACGAATCGAGGTCGTGTTTCCCAACGAGTATAACCCCCAACGTTTCAAAACCACCGTGAATCACATGCCCCACTCCCAGAGTACCTTAAAGGATATTTCTGTAGTGCTTATGTTTGATCATAAAAAAAAAACAAAAAAAAATGTAAATATATAAATAACCTTAAACAGGAAAACAATATATTGTGCTAAATTTTTTGTCTTGTAGAACACATTTTGAATAAAACACTTTAAAATAACATGACTTGGCCTTTTCTGGGTTGGGCGTTGTCCCTGCAAAGTATCTTTTCAATCGCTGGTAAGTGGCTTTTTTTATGATCAAACACAAGCACTATAGGAAAAATCCTTTAGGGCACTCCGGGAGTGGTGCGTGTGCGCAAAAACGAGTTAACGTTGGTTTTGAATCGTTGGAGGTTATATTCGTTGGGAAAAACGACCTCGGGAGCGTCGTTCCATAAGGATGAAGTCCTCCAGATGAAAGAATTCTTAAATTATGAACTTCGAGGAGTACTAAGCTTAACCGCATATGGATGGGAGGCAGTGGTTCGTCTTGTATTCTGATATTCGCCGCTCTGGGCGGAATTAAGAGGGCAAGGTCAGCCGAGCACTTTCGATGAAAATATCGGTAACAGAGAGTCGAAAAAACCCAACCTGTCTTCGATGTTCTAGGCTGTCGAGGTTCTTCGTTAGCTCGTGGTCTCCAATCAGATGAATGGCCCTCCTTTCGATGGAGTCCAGTAGCCGAAGAGTATGTTTGGGTGCAGAGCTCCAGACATGAGAGTAGTACTCTAGTGATGTATAGTGTCAAAAGTTGTTGAGGTGTGTACAAATTTCTGGTTCGGAAGAGTACACTAAGTTTCTGAGAAGCTATCTTGGCGATTGCCACAACGTTATTATGCCAAGACATATTTCCTCCCAGATTGACGCCCAGCAAATTAATAGATGAAGCCAGTGGGATTGCGTGTCCGTCCATGACTATATCCGCTTCTGTAATGTTAACCTTTTTAGAGAAAATTGCTGCCTGGGTTCTTTTAGCGTTAATTCGACTTGGTTACTGTTACCCCAAGCCAAAACTTCTTCTAGTTCTTTGTTGAGGCGTGATACTTCATGCTGTCTGCGAAGATGCGCGTCGACAGCCGATGTTTGTGCATTCAAAGAGAAAGATGAGATAAGTGTGCTATCATCAGCAAAACTAAATATAGGATTTTTCGTTTTCACTAGAAGGTCGTTAATGTAGAGTAAGAAGAGAGTGGGAGACAATATGGACCCTTGAGGAACACCGGCATTGATGGTGAAGGTGTCTGAGAGAAATCCGTCAATCGCCACTTGCAGAGAGCGGTCCTTAAGCATAAGAACTTTGATTTGCTGTAACTGCATGATAATATTTATAAAGCGACTTTACTACCACGGCAATGATATACCCAGCAAAATCAATTTTACTGCAGCAGCTATTTTTTTTTTATTGTCGCCTATGTAGGTATTTTCTTGATATCGTAGTCAAATTTTTATGACGGCAGTAAAAACATTCTCTCAGTGCAATGTCCACACTTTTATGAGATTTCAGTAGCAGTTCAAAAAGTTTCCAGTTTAGAGTTGTATGTATTTTCGCTAATCGGCATCGAATAGGTACTCACTAATAATAATTGCCAGTCGCATTAAACCGTGCGATATCAGTTTTACGCCATGGGACTAATTTAATTAAAGGATGAACACAATGATAGCGCCGCGATCGCTGCAGCTAATGAACAAAAGCGATATACGATATCCAAAAAGGTGCTTATAATTGATGATCTATTCCCGACTCTGTATTATTATTCTTATCTCTCTGGTTTCCACTCAATAAAGCAATTGTGGGGACTATTAACACTCGGGCTGCGAATGACATCCGGCTATTAGCCACTCTCTCCCCTTATTAGACTCGTTTCGTATCTTCGCTTTCTGTGATTTTGGTTTAAAACTATATAGTTTTGTGAATAATTTTATCTTTATAAAAATATTTCTATAATTTTTATTCATTATTGTTTCTAAAATAGCAGCTTATACAGGGTGTCCGGGAACATGTGGGAAATCTCCCGGATATGAAGAAAACACGTGAAAAGAATACTATAGGTTCATATAAACTTCTTTCATATCGGCCTCCTCTTCGGAGATATGGGCTCCCAAAGAGCACCAATGGAATCAAGTTTTTTACAAATAATTATTGAACCACCAGGTATATTTAAATTATTTTTTAATATGATGTATACCAGGTAAGACCAGTCAAATTACTACCCAAGAAACTGTTGTGAATTACTCACAGCTGCAGGGACGGACTAGCTGTAACACTCATGAGCCCATTTTTTTAACGCCCTGTATGATGAGAACTTTGGACAATGTTTTTTACATACCTTTAACTATTGGCTAAAAATTAAGTACTCTTCATTCATGTCGCTAATCCTAACCGTTTTCGAAAAAACGGCATTTCATATACATCATGTGCTTCGGGTATTTCAATAAAAGATACATCTTTGTTCCGATCCAATGTTCAACCTTCAAGATTCCGCTTTTTCATATTTAGCCCATGAGCAGTTAGGGGACTCAGTGTAAATAAAATGACGTTTTCTCGAAAACGGTTAGGATTAGCGTCATGAATGAAGAGTACTTAATTTTTAGCCAATAGTTAAAGGTATGTAAAAAACATTGTCCAAAGTTCTCATCATACAGGGCGTAAAAAAAATGGGCCCATGAGTGTTACAGCTAGTCCGTCCCTGCAGCTGTGATTCACAACAGTTTCTTGGGTAGTAGTTTGACGGGTCTTACCTGGTATACATCGTATTAAAAAATAATTGAAATATACCAGGTGGTTCAATAATTATGTGTAAAAAACTTGATTCCATTGGTGCTCTTTGGGAGCCCATATCTCCGAAGAGGAGGCCGATACGAAAGAAGTTTATATTAACCTATAGTATTCTTTTCACGTGTTTTCTTCATATTCGGGAGATTTCCCACATGTTCCCGGACACCCTGTATATTGTGTATGCTCGAAATCTGTCGTTTATGTTGATAGATTCGCACTTTATGGTCCGGCAGCCCGTTACAGGATTTCAGACTGATCACGACCTAAAGTTTTTTCAGTTTTTTGGTGATTTAATAAGTACTTGAGAAGGAAATTAAGAAGAACGGACATTGGCAACGTTGCGAAATCATTGAGAATCATCTTTACATATGTAAAAAAAGTGGTCGTAATAGTTATCGCGCCTCCTCCGTTCTTTTTATTTTTTGACTCAGAGTGACGTTTTTGAGGAGATAAACTGACATTTTCCGTGCGGTGAATAGTTTTGGTTTGAGAAAAATCGAAATTTGTTGACAGTGGAGAATTCAACTTATCACGCCTAGTCCGTTTTACTTCTCGGATATTATTTTTCGTTATTAGTGACCGGAAAAAAATGAGAACGGACATTTTCATCGACGCGCAATCACAGTGTTGAATCTTAGATATGTCATTTTTTTAACGCTGTTCGAGTCATCGCGCCTCGTCCGTTTTCAAGCAGAAATCGTGTATTGTGGCTCGGAAAATGGGGGAAAAATAGTAACTGACATTTTTACACACGCATTTTTTAGCAAAACCGTTTTCAACACAGCACGTGTATCAATAATAATGCAATATGGAGACATAGCTGATGTTGAGTTGTTATAGACAACCGCCCCATGAGTCCGATCATGAATTATACAGATACGAGATCAGACTCCGCTGCCCTTCCTGTAGCGGCACAACACGGAAAATATCCGTTCGACTCGATTTACTATTTTTTAGAGTGTTATCAACAATTTAAAAAAAAATTGACCCGGGCGCTGTAACTTTTTGATACCCCTTTTCTTGACATCTTTTATTTAAACTATGGAATTTTTATAAAACTCAAAAAGTCCGTTGTCGATGAATTCACGTTTTTTTTATATTTCTAAAATGATTTCTTCAAGAACGGACAAGGTGTAGTAACAAAAAGACGATCTGCTTTCTAAGAGTCAGTATCCACAACGGCGCTCCGACCCTCGCTCATCGCCTTGGATCATAGCACACAACAGCCCTCGCTTGAGCTTCGCACACTAGTCCCTCGACATCAAGATATAAACATGGACTGTGCGTTGTTATCTTCCTCCGATGTTAGACTCTAATATAACAAAGTGGTATTACTTTAGGGTATATTACATAAATTATGTTGAGCATTTGACGTAAAATTGGGAAATCAATTAATATACAGGACGTCACATGAAAAAAAATCTTCAAACAGGGTCGGATTTATCACTAGGAGCTAGACTAAGGCCTCGTATTTAAAGGGGCTTCGAAAAGAACCAAAAAATAACAAAGTTTAAAATAAAAAATACGATTTTAAATTGACAAATTACTCACAGTCCATATCTCGATGTCGCGAGACAAACTGATCGACAGGCAAGGCAATGAGCGAAGGTCGGAGCGCCGTTGTGGACACTAATGTGCGATGCTATGGTACCAGGCTAGGAGCGAGGGCGAGGGTCGGCGCTCCGTTGAGGACATACAATTACGGACTGAAATCACTCTGACGGGTAAGCGCAGCGTTGCCGAACTTTCTCGCTCGAGTAAAACTTTCTTATTTTTTATTAATCTAGCGATTAGTCATTGACTAGATGAAGGCGTGATAACAGGATATTTTGGTAACGGGCTGCCGTACTATTAGTTTTGCCACGTTTCTGTTCGATGGATTTTTGTCGAACTTGTCATCGAACTTGTTGTCCAACAAAATAACCGCAGTATGTGGGCTCCATTTTATATTATTTCCCTGTATCCCAGCGCAATCAAATAGCGAATATCACCAAAATACTTTTTCCTTCATAGATTTGAAAAACATCCAAACAATGATATTCAAACTTGGTATACTAGTTCTTACTGTTGTCATTCTTGTCAATTGTCAATTTACGACGTTTCAAATTGATAATCTTCAAATGAATACTTCTATTACTATATTTATACTTAATTAAATATTGAGATGCGATTCTTTTCCATACTTAGGTACAATAAACCGAGCAATAAACAGTAAAAGTTTTAGTCCATCTCTATACGACTCAATATTATAGATCGAGTCATTTTTTCCTGTATACAAATATGTTTAACCTAGCTTGATGGAATGACTTTAGGAAAAGTAAAATTTGCTATTTCGATATTTCAGAAATAGACTGTTAACCAAGATCAGGCGCGGAACTACTATGCAGCAAGACCATGCAACGCAGGGAGGCCCAGGCGTCCAGGGGGGCCTCGGCCCCAAGTGGCCTCCCGTTACGGAATGCGAGGCCCTTCGCCACTTCAAGAAGTGTATTTTTCTTACGCAACACTAATTTATTATGATTTTATACTATCATCCAGAAAAGGAGTTCCTACACATCTATCGATCGCCTTCGATTTTAAGAACCTTTACAATTTTTTTTGTAATAAAAAAGCATAGGTACCTATTCGTTTTGCAGTTAGTTAGATAAGTTTTTGTCTTGTTTGTGTTGAATAAGTAAGTGTCGCGCAAGCCAAGTGATGAGCTCCTCTGAAAGTGTGGCCCCAGGCCCAGACCCACCGGGCCTAGCAGGAAAATAGGTACTGGATAATGTTTATAGTAACAAGGAATTAACAACTACAACATTTTAAAGTTTTTATGACACCGTAGGTATTTTTAATTGAATGCAAACTTCCTATTCCTGAACAAATAATTTAAGGAAATTGAATTTAAAATATAAAATATCCCTAGCGCAACGAAATAGGTGCTCCGGAGCGACAGCAAACTGGTCTAAATACAGCACTTGTTATTTATAAATAATGTTTTTTATACTTATTTGGCGGTATGGAGGTGCTAAGTTTTCAAAGAATTATTTCTTACTGAGAATTATTAACATCAAAAGAATAACTTACTAGTAATATTCTAATCTACAAACAAAATTAATTGAAAAGTTGGTCAATTGTTCAATTTAGGGAAAATACATTTACAGAAATGCATTGAACAATTTTTCAAATAATTTTTTTGTAGATTATTATTATTAGTAAGCTGAAATAGATTCCTGTTATTAAAATATCATTTATGTTTCATTTTATACAATAATTGTTTCCATGGCTAACTGATGACTAAACATTGTGATATTCAGTTATTAACTGCTTAGAAACATTTGGTCAGAAAATGAGTTATAAATGGTTAATCGAGTGAAATATCAAAAAATCTCTTAACATATTTTTTGGTCAGAATATAAGTAGATTTAACACAAGGGTGGATCCAGAACTTCGGTTTGGGGGTCAAACTTCGTTTTGGGGGTCATACAAGGAAAAGTTACGAAAAGTAATACCCTGTCGTGTTAGTCAAACCAGTATTTATGGTATTTTTCGTGTTAAATTGATGCTTGGGGGGCTTGTGAGTCTAAATCATTTGAGGAAAGAAAAAAGTTCTTTTGCGACTTGTTTAAAGTAACTTCTAATTTTAACCTGCCCTGTATGATATTCTAATTATTTGATCTTATTATGTATTTTTAAATTAATTTTACGAGAACTTATACTTTTGTAAATATTTCCTGGAAATTTGGTTTAAAAGTAATTTTAAACAAAAAAGTTATTCAGAAAAGAATAGTTTTGTCACTGTTTAAATCATTTTATAGGGGGCCCAATAAATAATTTTGCGGGGGGGCCCAAATTTTGAAGTTCCGCCACTGACCAAGTTTCAACCTTCTATATTAATATATACATAGAAAATAAAACTATATAAATACCTCATATTATCATATCTTCAGCCTGGTGGTAGCCACAAATACAGCTTTGAGGTTAGTCGTTCGTCCCTAAATTAAATTCTTTCTCACTAAAACCACTTTTATAAGCAACTTCACACCACCCAGTTAATTTTTCAGTTTATCTCATGTCCGCTCATGTTCTTTCCACTTTTCTTATTAAAAACACGTACGTAAACCCTTTAGATTAGATCCCGCTAATTCTTAAATAACAATTAATGATTTTATAACAAACCAGAAATAAGACGAGACATCTGCCCTAACTCACGCCAAATTTTAATACAGGTAGGTGTCACTGACGTTCCCGAAGCCACTTTTGTTTACATTGGAAAATCATGGCACTCTATATAAAATGTCTGCGATTGCTGTTTAGCGATTTTTCGCTAGCATTGAAACAACAACAATATAATTGATAATTTTGTGTGTATTGTTTAATTATTTATTATTATATTAATCGGAACATAAAGTTGCGTAGTGGATTAATTTTTAATTTATTTATACTTATATTGAGCTACATTTATTAATATTTATAGTCATAATCATAATATTATAAATAGTTGTGTCTGTTTATAGCCTAACTCCTACGAAATTTTAGTTTTTCTGCTGAAAGGAAATAATAATAATAAAAATAATGATAATAATATCTTTATTTTTACATTACGTATTTACAACTAATTTAATAACTTACAATAACTATTGATTATGTAATGTAAAAAATGGCGAAGTTCAGTAATGGGCTTTCCATGAATGCCAGCCCACTCTGCTCATTTATAGGAAAATTTTTTAAGGCACTCTGGGAGTGGTGCGTGTACGCATAAAGCGATTCACGTTGATTTTGAATCATTGGAGGTTATACTCGTTGGGAAACACGACCTCGGGAAGGTCGTTGCATAAGGATGACGTCCTCCAGATGAAGGAATTCTTAAATAATAAAGTTCGAGAAGAACTAAGCTTAACCACATATGGATGGGCGGCAGTGGTTCGTCGTGTATTTCTGCTATTGACGGCTCTGGGCGGAAGTAAAAGGACAAGGTCAGCCGAGCATTTTCCATGAAGATATCTGTAAAAGAGAGTCAAATCCCCAACCTGTCTTCGATGTTCTAGGCTGTCGGGGCTCTTCGTCAGCTCGTGGTCTCTGACCAGACGAATGGCCCTCCTTTCGATGGACTCCAGTAGCCGAAGAGTATGTTTGGGTGCAGAGCTTCAGACATAAGATGATGGTCGAATCTGGGCTTTGTATAGTATCAAAAGTTGTTGAGGGATTGTGGTCTACTCAACCGTAGTATTTTAAGATATGAGATTTTTTATTATGGCGCAAAATGCTGATGGATTTCAATACAACATAGTTTTATTTAAAGAGGTAATTACATAACTATGAACTATAATAACGTTTGCAGGTCCAATTTGCTAGTACAAAAGCAGGAAAAAACTACTATAATAGCTATTCTAGTGTCTAGATATATATATTTTTTGTTTGTTGAAATAGTACTTAAAAATATGACGGCTAAGATTTTTAGGATGCATGGTCTTTAAACTGTTTGGAAGATAATTGAACATATTTGCTATATTGTACGTAAAACTTCCTTGAAAAAGCGTTGCAGAGGCGGCGTAATTAGGTTTCTTGAGCGGATGATAATATTATGCACCTGAGAACGGAATACAATCTTTTCATAGAGATAAGTGGGAGTTTTATATGTGACAATCTTATTATAAAAACGAACCGAGTGGGCATTTCTCCTGGCCTCAATACTCAACCATTCCGCTTCATTTAGCTAATAAGTAATTCTGCCATACCTGCGAATCCCGTAGATGAGCCGCAGGCCACAGTTCTGAACTTTCTGGATTCTGTTTTTCTGCATTTGTGTCAAACAGTTACCATAAACAATATCTGCGTGGCCGAATACATACAGAGAGCACAAGAGAGTCGCACAGCATTCTAATTTTCACATTTTTACTTTTTCAAGTAGTATATTTATTATTAGGTATTATTATTTTGAGTCGGCATATTCTCAGGGGGTATTTTTTGACTTCCAGACCTGTGCGACACTATCCTTATTCAAACAGTTCAAGACAAAAACTACTTTATTTGCAGAACTGATATACTAAACCATTTTTTTTAAAAACAATATAAGTACTAATTTATTTTCCTTATGATATTATTAAATAATAATAAATAGAGTGATGAGGTAACTTATCTGCCTGTGGGTCATATCTACAGCGTGTCCCATTTTCGACATTTTCTGGAGGTATTAGAGTTATTATCAAAGATAGAATGTTGCGGTTTTCACTTTAGCGAAACGAAACGAAAGATTTCAGTATCAAATTTTGAAAATTTATTCTTTATAGATACCTCTCGTATTTCCATTTCATGTTAACTTATCTAAAAGATAAATACTGATTTTGCTAGAGATTTTTACTTGGAGTTCAGTGACGAAATCACTTTTCCTATAAAAAGTTTTGTTTTTGAAAAATCAACAAAAATAAAAAATTTAAAATGGGACACCCTATATTTTATTTTTTTAATTAATTAAGCATACTTTACTATAGCTTCACAAAAATGTATAGTTGTTTATATTTATTTTCAAAATTTAATATCTGGAATAGCTGTCAAAATTTTGAATTTATTTCTATTAAATTGACCATGGCCTACTGTTATAAGCAACGTAAATTATTAAAAATATCCCATTTTTACCTTCATTTTGAATATAAATATACACATTACACAACTATGCATTTTTGTAAAGCCCAAAGTAGGCTCAATTAATTAAAAAATATATATATAAAGGGTGGCCCATATAAAAATTTTGAATCTTGTTGAAATCTCCAAAAATAAACTTTTTAGAAAAAAAACTGGCTACGCCACTGAACTTAACGTAAACATCTCTAACGAGATCAGTTATTATCTTTTTGACAAGTTAATGAGTAACGGAATTACGGGGGGGTGTGTAAAAAGAAAGGATTTTCAAAATCACCCTGTGAAAAACACGAGAGCAATGCCAAACTTAACCGGAATCTTTCGTTTCGTTAAAAAGTGGGACATTAAAGTGAAAATCGCAACATTTTGTTTTTGATAATAACACCCCCAGAAAGTGTCGAAATCGGGACAGCCTGTACAATTATAGCGTAAATATAATTTCCAGTTTATAAACCAGTTAAACTCGTTAAGAAAATACTAGATAAAATATAAAAATGTCAACAGTTATTTACATCGGTCTAAAAACTTTAAATAAGTAAGTTTAAATAAGTAAGTACAAAGTATAAAAAACTGAAAATCTCCAGATCGTTACCTTCTTTATAGGGCACGCGTTTTACGACGTATGCCGGATCGTACGAAGTGTCATTATCTCCAAGACCATCTGTGCCCCAAGTTTCCTTGTAAAGTGCGACGTCGGCAAAAAAGGAAACTCTCAATATTCTAATGAGGGCGATTATGTGGCCTGGTAATACTGGTTTCCAAGTGGATGAGACTGTTAAGATTTAACAGAGGTGGACTAGTAGTAGTATAGTAAATGAGTTAGGCTTATGATGACTTTCCTGATAAGATGACATAACCATTTTCCAAATGATCTCGACATGATGCGATTGACATGCTTTGTGCAACGTTGGTCGCCATTCCTAACAGCACAATAAAGGAATGGTATATATACTTCTATAAGAACGGTACAAAATTTATTTATTAAAAATATACACATCGTGTGTGTATTGATTCAATTTAGCAACTAAGTATTTGATTTATTGAGTATTTGATATTATTTATTAGATTTATTGGATTGTTTATGTATTTAGCTATATCATAACATACGATAAAAGGGTTTGTATTCAAGAGCTAGAGAGTCCCTTTGCATTTCATCGCGAAATATGGCATATTCTAAGTTGACATACTTGTTATCTTCTCCTTACTGCGAACAAATCCGATCCTTAACTTGACGCCAGAGTTGCCAACCATCCGAGTAGATATAGAAGTCGGTAGATTTGATGGGTTAAAATCGGTAGGTCAACTTAAGAAATATACATGTATTTCTACTTGATGATCTCTCTGCTTTTGGGAATATAGCAAAAGGTTACTCTTCTTCAATTAGTTTTATTACAGACTCTGAGACTATGACCTATGCATCTTTCCTACTAACTACTTTAATGTATTTTATTGCATCATAAACATAACCAAAATTCGGGACCTCTAATGCTCTGTTGCACCCATTCCTTTGAATTGCGGCAAATTCTCCCATTCACATTTTTGAAAATATTTCATTTCCTTTGATTTTACAACTGTGGTGTCGTTTTCTGAATCCACCATCATCACATCACTACTTGTGCTCAAGTACGGATCCAGGGGGCATCATGGGATCATGACCCCCCCCCCCCTTCCCCCAACAAACAATTTAACACGAAAAATACCGGGTTGACTAACGCAACATTATTACTTTTCGTCATTTTTCCTTCGTCTCTTTCCTTTCCGACAAATCATTTAATAACCGACCGCTGGCAGCATTGTGCTTTTCTATTCATTGATGATAATTAACACATACATTTCATATCATTCCTCTATCACTCATTTTGTTGGTTATCTTTGCTTTTACGTTCAATATCCAAAATGAACAGGTTTGATGTGTGACTATGTACCAAACTAGATAACTAGAACGAATGAAATAGTGGGAACTTGACACAGTTCAAAAAATCGGTAGTTTTATACGTTTGATTAGATAGGTAGATTTTTTTTCGAAAATGGTAGGTCCATCGATAAATCGGTAAAATTTGTTCGGATTTCCATGATGCGACTTTGAAGGATGTTGCCTCAGAGTCAATCCATGGGGATCAATATCAGCTATACGACTCTCTGCAAGATACTACTTATATTAATTCAAAGCCTCACTCAAATCATCCGTATCAGACTCTTAGATTACAAAACACACTACATATTATATAATTATAGGTAGTTTGTTTTGGGGTTTCGGTCACTTTGAAATGAAATTCCAATATTTGGATAAAGTCTCGGTTTATTATACTTACCCATCGCCACAACTATTTGTAAAAAACGCGTATAAATAAAGTAAAAAGAAGCAATATTTTTGACGGTGTTAGTGACAAAATTGTTATTTCATGTAAATATTAGTTTGTATAGAATGAAATGAAAAACTATATAAATGAACATATCTTGTACAATTCTCACTCACTTATACTAAATTTGGTAACATTTTGTCTTGTTGTTGAGTGGACATGAACTAACTTAGTTAGTTATACATGTCCGCTAAAAAAATGTCCACTCAACAACAAGACAAAATATTACCAAATTTAGTAAGTGAGTGAGAATTGTACAAGTTATGTTCATTTATATATTTTTTAATTTCATTCTATACAAATTAATATTAACATAAAATAAGAACGTTCGGGTCAAAAATATTGCTTCTTTCTACTTTATTTATACGCCTTTTGTCTTTATTATAAATAGTTCTGACGATGGTTTAGTATAATAAACCGAAACGTCAATCAAATATTTGAATTTCATTTCAAAGTGACCGAAACCCAAAAACAAACTACCTATAAGTAGAAAAAACGGTCAAGGAAACAAAACTATATAATATAATTAAAATAAAGTACTTTAAGCGACATGTCGTTCATCCTCTATCAATGCCAGCTCCGTTAAAACTGCCATAATCTCTCAACTGTTGAACGACCTATAATATTGTACTGTGAATGGGACCGCTATTACCTTCAGCCAAAATATATACTGTTACCTTGACGATGGCGCCGCCATGTGAAAACCAATAAAGTAGAAGCTTGGAGTTTTGTTAGAAGATGATTTGATTTTTTCTTGATTTAATATATAATTTTGAGTCTACAGTTGCTTAATAATGGCGCGATATTTTAAAAATCGATATGTTTATTATCTTTCGAATATTTCTTCTTTCTGTAGCATATTTAGTTCCTCCACCACAACAACAGCTCATAGTGCTACTTTTTCCGTAATGTCACCAATTATTGATAAACCCTATAAATATTTCGAAAATGCAATCCACCCCTGCGTAGAATTAAATTTCCGTATACATAGATACCTCCTTTCAATTTCCTTTTTTGTTTAGTTAAACAAGAAATAAGTAAATTTGCATAATTCTGCTTTAGGAAACTTTTTCAAAAGTTTACTGTATTTTTAATAAAGTTAGTTGCCAGATGCAGAACAAGAAATCTGATTTATTCCCGTTTCTCCTCAACTTTTAAGTAACAATTATTTTTGAATTACAGTAGAAAATGTAAGGCATATGAAAAATATCGATTTTTTAGAACTTCATGCATTACTTTCCTTATCTATTAAACTCATTATAACTTTTAGAAACTATTCTAAAAAATTTAAATAAAAAGTTTGTTCGGGTTTGTTCGTTGTTCTTTTCTATCCAATAAAACTGCGAGTAAATGGCACTCATGTAAGAAATATATGTCTTAGTAACAGAAACATACCATCGAGATAGGGGGGAGGATAAACTATATTCCAATAAACTGACTAAAATATCAAATATCAAATAGTTTATTTTGGATTGCTGACGATAGGTCGTTAATGTAGAGTAAGAAGAGAGTGGGAGACAATATGGATCCTTGAGGAACACCGGCCTTGATTGTGAGGGTGTCTGAGAGAAATCCGTCAATCGCCACTTGCAGAGAGCGGTCCTTAAGAAAGCTAGACAACCATGCACAGAATCGACTTGGCATACCATAGGATCGCAGTTTACTCAGAAGTCCCTCGTGCCAAATACGATCAAATGCTTTAGAAATATCCAGTGCAACAGCCCGACGATCTTACCAGACCCAAAAAGAACCTCAATCCCGTAACTAATGTCACATTACCTTTCTCAGTAATTATTTTCTTCATTGCCATAGGTGTGGTAATATTTTTCTCTGTATTTTTTTGTGTCAAGGAATTTCGTACAACGCACTATCGATTCAATGTACTGAAGTATTTTTTGGTAGTTGTCGGGTACTCATTATTTCCAGAATTGTATGATACAACAACTAAAACTAGAAATAGGTATAATTTAAATAATGTTTAAGCAATTCCGGCTTAACCGTACCTAAAATAAATATTTTTTGTCCATTTCTGATTCATTTTCTTTCCCATTTTAACGATCGCCAGAACGAAATATTTTCTATTATTGTAAAACACAAAGAGTTTTTCATCCGCTTCTGTTCTCGCCTAGCTGCTTTCCTATTTATTACACATTGTGATTTGGTGATATAAAATCATTTCTAAAGGCTCAAAAGAAGCTATGGCTTTAAATCAAAAACTAATTATATGGGAACAAGGAATGACATTTACTCCGATCCGGATTTAAAGGTTAGAAGCAAATTTTCAATTTAATTTTCAGTTCAGCAAGAAATAATGGAATTTACATAATTCCGCTTTAAAAACCTGAGGTGTTCTTACCAAGTTCGCAAACAAGAAACAACAATATTTTTGCTTGTACTTATAAACTGCTTTTCTCAGATTCATGAAAAGTAAGTAATTTAAATGTTCCTTCATGAATAGGTTATTTCTATCTTTTACTTGGTAACTTTGAAAGAAGTTGGTTTTATTCTTAAGAACAGATCAGTGACATAACATGGAATTTTTGATCAAACAACATATTTTACCCAAGGTGATAACCATGAAAAATTTATTCTAATTTTCAGACCTTTATTTTCTTTACGTAAACATATTTCTAGAACCTTATGTACCTCTTGTACTTCAACTTCTTAGTGTTTGTTTCAAAAGTAAAGTAGAAATCGAAATTGGACTTTTTTCAGATTCTGGAAATTTATAGAATTTTTGCTTAAAAGTGGAGAAAGTGAAAGTAATGTGAACATTGTGAGCAGTAATATACAGGGTCACTCACGATTAGTGGCCTATCAGACTTCTCGAGAAATATATATTTGTGCGGAAGGTAAAGAAGAAGAACTACTTGTTATGTTTCACAGTTTTTATTTCAGTTGCCTGATACGCGTATTTCGACCTTTTCAGGGCATTATCAAAGGAGTACAAGAATTCTACGTGCTATTACAGTGGTATTTATATCTTAATTTATTCTAATTGTAAATATACCTATAATAAAATTAAATTAGGATTACAGAGGTTCATAATGGGCTTTTCCAATTTTAGGGTATAATGGATTATTTTTGTCTTAAATTAGAATGCTATTAATGCTAATTGTAAATATACCTATAATAAAATTAGGATTACAGAGGTTCATTATGGGTTTTAGGGTATAAGGGGGTATTTTTGTCTTAAATTAGAATACTATTAAGGATAAGATTAGCACCTGAAGGTATTTCAGTTTGATTATTAACAACATTACTTTTGGTTTTTATGGCTTTTCAGATTGCAATGGTTTCTAAAAGGTTCAATTTTCTGCTTTTATTTTGTATGTATATAGGTTTTATTTTGTTGGAAATTGAGTGGTTTTCCTTTATACAGTGATCTGCTATTCCTGTTTTGTTTAGTTTTTTTAATATAGATGTTTTATGTTCTTTAAACCTAATGTTAAAATTACGGCCTGTCTGTCCAATATAGATTGCATCGCAGTTATCACATTGTATTTCATAGACTCCACTCTGTGAAAGTTTATTTTTTGTTTCTATTTTTGCATTAAATAGGTGTTTGTTTAGGTTATTTTTGTTGACTTGTATAGGATTAATATTGAGATTTTTAAGTTCTTTGCAAATCTTTTGGCTTGTATAACCGGTATACCTGATTGCGCAGTATTTTTGGTATGTTGAGAAGGGCTGTCCTCGGTAAAGAAGTTTTTGTGTTGTTTGTCTTAGTTTTTTCTTTATTATTTTGTCTATGGTTTTTGTTGTGTATCCGTTGTTTGTGGCTATTGTTTTTATAATATCTAATTCTTTTTTATAGTTGATATCTGATAGAGGGATGTTAATTAATCTATGTACCATACTATTGAATGCAGCTAGTTTTGTTTTTTGAGGGTGTTTTGAGTCTGCAGGTATAACTATATCTGTGGTGGTTGGTTTTCTATAAATTTGATATATTAGTTGATTGTTTTGATTTTTTATTGTGAGGTCTAGGAAATTAATTGAATGATCTGTTTCTTGTTCTATAGTGAATTGAATATTATTGTTTAAGCTATTAAGTAAATTAAGAAATTGGTGTAATTGTCGGCCTGTACCGGTCCAAACACAAAATACGTCATCTACATACCTCCGCCAAAAATGTATGTTTTTGATTAATGGATTTTTTATATTAAATAATTTGTTTTCGAAATAGGCCATGAAAAGTTCGGTTAATAGAGGTGATAAGGGAGAGCCCATTGGCAGTCCTTCTTTCTGTAGGTAGAATTTGTCATTGAACCTAAAGTAGCTTTGGTTTATGCAAAGTTTGGTAAGTGCCATTATTTCATCTATGTTTACTGCGGTGTGGCTATTGGATAGTTTATTATATATGATGTCTTTTAATTCAGTTGTTGGTATAGAAGTAAATAGACTCTTAACGTCGAAAGAAACTAGAGTTGAATTGCTGGGGGTTTTTATATTTTTGGTTTGTTTTATAAATTCAAAGGTATTTTTTATGGCGTATTTCGAAGAACAATTTATGATTTGAGGTAGAAAATTATTGAGAAACTGACATAATTTGTATGTGGGGGCATTTATATATGATACTACTGGTCTTATAGGTATATCTGTTTTGTGTATTTTGGGTTGTCCGTACAGAACCGGAGCAGTCGGATTCATAACTTTTAATTTATAAGTTTCATTATTAGGTAGAACACTATTGACTATTCTAATTTCATTAATTAATTGGTTTTGAAAATTAGTTGTAGGGTCTTTTTTAAGTTCGTCGAAATTATTTTCTTGGATGAATTGATTAACTTTTGTTATGTAGTCTTTTTTGTTTAAAATAGTAACAGTGTTGCCTTTATCTGCTTTGCATATTATCAGTTCACTATTATGACATTTATCTTTAATTGATTTAATTATTTTATTTTCGGGATTTTTATTACTATTTTCATTTTGAGATTTTTTAAAGTCTTTATGAATAATTTGCGAAAAAGAATTTTTATCTTGTTCTGAGATGCCATCTATTTTGCCCAAGGCTAATTCAGTATCTATTGCTAGCATTTCGTAGTCTTCGCATTTATTTTGAAAATTGGGACAGTATTTAAGGCCTTTTTCCAAGAGTTTACATTCATTTTGAGTAAATTCTGTGTTAGAAAGGTTTTTAATCCTAGGATAGAAGTTAGTATTATTTTGTGTTAGTTGTGTAGTGGTTTTTTCTTGGTTTGTGTTTTTTTGCTGTATTAATTTGGTAAGTTTCTTATTTTGGTTTAAATAATGTTGGTGAATTTGTTCGTTAACTATTTCTATGATGTTTTTTGTAATTTCATCAAAAGTAATGTTGTCTAATCGTTTTAAAAGTTCTATATGAATAACCTTCAAGTGCTCACCCAAATTGAATCGTCTGGTGTACCATTTCCGGTTTTCGAGTTGGATCCAGGTGTTGGTGGCTTTCTTTAAGGCTCTCTTTGCTTGGATGGATTTGTGGTTGCATCTAATTTTCATGTATGTTGGTGTTACTTGATTTTTGAGGCATGTTGTGTTGAACCATATGTGTTGACTGGACATTTTGAATTTTCTTAAAGTTTTCTTGTACATGGTAGCCAATTTCGCGTCACTAGCGTTTAATATATAACTTATTTGAGCTGGGCTGCATTCTTGGTGAAACGTAATTTCCATTGTGCGGAAGGTAAAGAAGAAGAACTACTTGTTATGTTTCACAGTTTTTATTTCAGTTGCCTGATACGCGTATTTCGACCTTTTCAGGGCATTATCAAAGGAGTACAAGAATTCTACGTGCTATTACAGTGGTATTTATATCTTAATTTATTCTAATTGTAAATATACCTATAATAAAATTAAATTAGGATTACAGAGGTTCATAATGGGCTTTTCCAATTTTAGGGTATAATGGATTATTTTTGTCTTAAATTAGAATGCTATTAATGCTAATTGTAAATATACCTATAATAAAATTAGGATTACAGAGGTTCATTATGGGTTTTAGGGTATAAGGGGGTATTTTTGTCTTAAATTAGAATACTATTAAGGATAAGATTAGCACCTGAAGGTATTTCAGTTTGATTATTAACAACATTACTTTTGGTTTTTATGGCTTTTCTGATTGCAATGGTTTCTAAAAGGTTCAATTTTCTGCTTTTATTTTGTATGTATATAGGTTTTATTTTGTTGGAAATTGAGTGGTTTTCCTTTATACAGTGATCTGCTATTCCTGTTTTGTTTAGTTTTTTTAATATAGATGTTTTATGTTCTTTAAACCTAATGTTAAAATTACGGCCTGTCTGTCCAATATAGATTGCATCGCAGTTATCACATTGTATTTCATAGACTCCACTCTGTGAAAGTTTATTTTTTGTTTCTATTTTTGCATTAAATAGGTGTTTGTTTAGGTTATTTTTGTTGACTTGTATAGGATTAATATTGAGATTTTTAAGTTCTTTGCAAATCTTTTGGCTTGTATAACCGGTATACCTGATTGCGCAGTATTTTTGGTATGTTGAGAAGGGCTGTCCTCGGTAAAGAAGTTTTTGTGTTGTTTGTCTTAGTTTTTTCTTTATTATTTTGTCTATGGTTTTTGTTGTGTATCCGTTGTTTGTGGCTATTGTTTTTATAATATCTAATTCTTTTTTATAGTTGATATCTGATAGAGGGATGTTAATTAATCTATGTACCATACTATTGAATGCAGCTAGTTTTGTTTTTTGAGGGTGTTTTGAGTCTGCAGGTATAACTATATCTGTGGTGGTTGGTTTTCTATAAATTTGATATATTAGTTGATTGTTTTGATTTTTTATTGTGAGGTCTAGGAAATTAATTGAATGATCTGTTTCTTGTTCTATAGTGAATTGAATATTATTGTTTAAGCTATTAAGTAAATTAAGAAATTGGTGTAATTGTCGGCCTGTACCGCTCCAAACACAAAATACGTCATCTACATACCTCCGCCAAAAATGTATGTTTTTGATTAATGGATTTTTTATATTAAATAATTTGTTTTCGAAATAGGCCATGAAAAGTTCGGTTAATAGAGGTGATAAGGGAGAGCCCATTGGCAGTCCTTCTTTCTGTAGGTAGAATTTGTCATTGAACCTAAAGTAGCTTTGGTTTATGCAAAGTTTGGTAAGTGCCATTATTTCATCTATGTTTACTGCGGTGTGGCTATTGGATAGTTTATTATATATGATGTCTTTTAATTCAGTTGTTGGTATAGAAGTAAATAGACTCTTAACGTCGAAAGAAACTAGAGTTGAATTGCTGGGGGTTTTTATATTTTTGGTTTGTTTTATAAATTCAAAGGTATTTTTTATGGCGTATTTCGAAGAACAATTTATGATTTGAGGTAGAAAATTATTGAGAAACTGACATAATTTGTATGTGGGGGCATTTATATATGATACTACTGGTCTTATAGGTATATCTGTTTTGTGTATTTTGGGTTGTCCGTACAGAACCGGAGCAGTCGGATTCATAACTTTTAATTTATAAGTTTCATTATTAGGTAGAACACTATTGACTATTCTAATTTCATTAATTAATTGGTTTTGAAAATTAGTTGTAGGGTCTTTTTTAAGTTCGTCGAAATTATTTTCTTGGATGAATTGATTAACTTTTGTTATGTAGTCTTTTTTGTTTAAAATAGTAACAGTGTTGCCTTTATCTGCTTTGCATATTATCAGTTCACTATTATGACATTTATCTTTAATTGATTTAATTATTTTATTTTCGGGATTTTTATTACTATTTTCATTTTGAGATTTTTTAAAGTCTTTATGAATAATTTGCGAAAAAGAATTTTTATCTTGTTCTGAGATGCCATCTATTTTGCCCAAGGCTAATTCAGTATCTATTGCTAGCATTTCGTAGTCTTCGCATTTATTTTGAAAATTGGGACAGTATTTAAGGCCTTTTTCCAAGAGTTTACATTCATTTTGAGTAAATTCTGTGTTAGAAAGGTTTTTAATCCTAGGATAGAAGTTAGTATTATTTTGTGTTAGTTGTGTAGTGGTTTTTTCTTGGTTTGTGTTTTTTTGCTGTATTAATTTGGTAAGTTTCTTATTTTGGTTTAAATAATGTTGGTGAATTTGTTCGTTAACTATTTCTATGATGTTTTTTGTAATTTCATCAAAAGTAATGTTGTCTAATCGTTTTAAAAGTTCTATATGAATAACCTTCAAGTGCTCACCCAAATTGAATCGTCTGGTGTACCATTTCCGGTTTTCGAGTTGGATCCAGGTGTTGGTGGCTTTCTTTAAGGCTCTCTTTGCTTGGATGGATTTGTGGTTGCATCTAATTTTCATGTATGTTGGTGTTACTTGATTTTTGAGGCATGTTGTGTTGAACCATATGTGTTGACTGGACATTTTGAATTTTCTTAAAGTTTTCTTGTACATGGTAGCCAATTTCGCGTCACTAGCGTTTAATATATAACTTATTTGAGCTGGGCTGCATTCTTGGTGAAACGTAATTTCCATTGTGCGGAAGGTAAAGAAGAAGAACTACTTGTTATGTTTCACAGTTTTTATTTCAGTTGCCTGATACGCGTATTTCGACCTTTTCAGGGCATTATCAAAGGAGTACAAGAATTCTACGTGCTATTACAGTGGTATTTATATCTTAATTTATTCTAATTGTAAATATACCTATAATAAAATTAAATTAGGATTACAGAGGTTCATAATGGGCTTTTCCAATTTTAGGGTATAATGGATTATTTTTGTCTTAAATTAGAATGCTATTAATGCTAATTGTAAATATACCTATAATAAAATTAGGATTACAGAGGTTCATTATGGGTTTTAGGGTATAAGGGGGTATTTTTGTCTTAAATTAGAATACTATTAAGGATAAGATTAGCACCTGAAGGTATTTCAGTTTGATTATTAACAACATTACTTTTGGTTTTTATGGCTTTTCTGATTGCAATGGTTTCTAAAAGGTTCAATTTTCTGCTTTTATTTTGTATGTATATAGGTTTTATTTTGTTGGAAATTGAGTGGTTTTCCTTTATACAGTGATCTGCTATTCCTGTTTTGTTTAGTTTTTTTAATATAGATGTTTTATGTTCTTTAAACCTAATGTTAAAATTACGGCCTGTCTGTCCAATATAGATTGCATCGCAGTTATCACATTGTATTTCATAGACTCCACTCTGTGAAAGTTTATTTTTTGTTTCTATTTTTGCATTAAATAGGTGTTTGTTTAGGTTATTTTTGTTGACTTGTATAGGATTAATATTGAGATTTTTAAGTTCTTTGCAAATCTTTTGGCTTGTATAACCGGTATACCTGATTGCGCAGTATTTTTGGTATGTTGAGAAGGGCTGTCCTCGGTAAAGAAGTTTTTGTGTTGTTTGTCTTAGTTTTTTCTTTATTATTTTGTCTATGGTTTTTGTTGTGTATCCGTTGTTTGTGGCTATTGTTTTTATAATATCTAATTCTTTTTTATAGTTGATATCTGATAGAGGGATGTTAATTAATCTATGTACCATACTATTGAATGCAGCTAGTTTTGTTTTTTGAGGGTGTTTTGAGTCTGCAGGTATAACTATATCTGTGGTGGTTGGTTTTCTATAAATTTGATATATTAGTTGATTGTTTTGATTTTTTATTGTGAGGTCTAGGAAATTAATTGAATGATCTGTTTCTTGTTCTATAGTGAATTGAATATTATTGTTTAAGCTATTAAGTAAATTAAGAAATTGGTGTAATTGTCGGCCTGTACCGGTCCAAACACAAAATACGTCATCTACATACCTCCGCCAAAAATGTATGTTTTTGATTAATGGATTTTTTATATTAAATAATTTGTTTTCGAAATAGGCCATGAAAAGTTCGGTTAATAGAGGTGATAAGGGAGAGCCCATTGGCAGTCCTTCTTTCTGTAGGTAGAATTTGTCATTGAACCTAAAGTAGCTTTGGTTTATGCAAAGTTTGGTAAGTGCCATTATTTCATCTATGTTTACTGCGGTGTGGCTATTGGATAGTTTATTATATATGATGTCTTTTAATTCAGTTGTTGGTATAGAAGTAAATAGACTCTTAACGTCGAAAGAAACTAGAGTTGAATTGCTGGGGGTTTTTATATTTTTGGTTTGTTTTATAAATTCAAAGGTATTTTTTATGGCGTATTTCGAAGAACAATTTATGATTTGAGGTAGAAAATTATTGAGAAACTGACATAATTTGTATGTGGGGGCATTTATATATGATACTACTGGTCTTATAGGTATATCTGTTTTGTGTATTTTGGGTTGTCCGTACAGAACCGGAGCAGTCGGATTCATAACTTTTAATTTATAAGTTTCATTATTAGGTAGAACACTATTGACTATTCTAATTTCATTAATTAATTGGTTTTGAAAATTAGTTGTAGGGTCTTTTTTAAGTTCGTCGAAATTATTTTCTTGGATGAATTGATTAACTTTTGTTATGTAGTCTTTTTTGTTTAAAATAGTAACAGTGTTGCCTTTATCTGCTTTGCATATTATCAGTTCACTATTATGACATTTATCTTTAATTGATTTAATTATTTTATTTTCGGGATTTTTATTACTATTTTCATTTTGAGATTTTTTAAAGTCTTTATGAATAATTTGCGAAAAAGAATTTTTATCTTGTTCTGAGATGCCATCTATTTTGCCCAAGGCTAATTCAGTATCTATTGCTAGCATTTCGTAGTCTTCGCATTTATTTTGAAAATTGGGACAGTATTTAAGGCCTTTTTCCAAGAGTTTACATTCATTCACTATTTAAGAATACTTTCATCTGGAGGACTTCATCCTTATGGAACGACCTTCCCGAGGTCGTTTTTCCCAACGAATATAACCTCCAACGGTTCAAAACCAACGTGAATCGATTTTTGCGCACACGCAGCACTCCCAGAGTGTCCTAAAAGATTTATAGCGCTTGTGTTTGATCATAAAAAAAATAACAGAAAAAAACGCGGTTTTGTCTTATTTGATCTACATAAACATGATTTGCATCATGCTGTTACAGGTGATGAAGCACTTTCATTCTTTCCCCGGTTCAACTGTATACGTTCCTATTGTCTCCTAATAATACTATTTTTGAGATATTGAGTGTCCATTTTACCACACGTATTTGTTTCTCATTAAAAATAATACTTTCTGCAACGATACATAGAATTTTAATTATTTTTATTTTCGATTTGATTGTATATCACCTTAATTCATTTTATGAAGGAGGCTTTATATACTAATGACTTATAATTATTGGTTAATTGTTCATTTTTGAAAATGAAGGTTTTTGAAGGTTTGTAATCCTACTCGCCATAATTAAAAGAAAACATTATTATATTTGCTTTGCTTGCTATTCAGTATAATTACTTATATTATGATATGCATTATGCAACAACTATTATTATAATATGAAAGAAACACTGACCTATTATTTAAAATATAAATGAGGATACTTTGCACAATGCCGCGTAACATTACACCAAATCCTTTGGTCAGTCGCTAAGGCCGTCAGCTAAAATTTTACCAAATCAACTATTCCACCTCTAACGCGTTCCGATGGTACAATAGCATCCACAGCCGGAGACAAAGCAACCTTACTTGTTGAACTATTTTCTTCACATTCCACTGTAGATTTCAAGGGAAGAGCACCCCAACATTCCTGCAGTTCAATCCGAAATGACCGAGATCAAGAAAACTTCTGGTTCAGACGAAATTCCTGTTATAGTTCTCAAGAGATGCGCCGATGAACTAAAACCAGTATTTTGTAGACTTTTTAACTTATCCTACAAACAAGGAATATTTCCATTGTGCTGGAAGACGGCGCGAGTTCAGCCTATACCAAAGAAAGGTAAGAGAACCCTGCCTAGCAACTATCGACCAGTCGCATTGCTTTCAGTTATATCAAAAGTAATGGAGAAAGCTATTAACTAACATCTTCTAAAGTACCTGGAAGGCTTCAACATTATCAGCGATCATCAATATGGTTTTCGGAAGTCCAGATCAACTGGAGATCTTCTAGCCTATGTCACCCATCTTTGGAACAACACTGGAACAACGCAATCGAACATCATGGGGAATCTTGGGCTGTTGCAATGGATATTTCTAAAGCCTTTGATCGTGTTTGGCATGAGGGACTTCTACGTAAGCTGCGACTTATGGTATGCCCAGTCGATTCAGTGCATGGTTGTCTAGCTTTCTTAAGGACCGCTCTCTGCAAGTGGCGATTGACGGATTTTTCTCAGACACCTTTACCATCAATGCGGGTGTTCCTCAAGGGTCCATATTGTCTCCCACTCGATATTTAGTTTTGCTGACGATAGCACACTTATCTCATCTTTATCTTTGAATGCACAAACGCACATCATCGCAGACAGCATGAAGTATCACGCCTCAACAAAGACCTGGAAGAAATTTTGGCTTGGGATGACAGTAACCAAGTCGAATTTAATGCTAAAAAACACAGGAAGCAGTTTTCTCCAAAAAGGTTAATATTACAGAACCGGATATAATCATGGATGGACACGCAATCCCACTGGCTTCATCTATTAATAACTAGAATATTGCTCCCATGTCTGGAGCTCTGCACCCAAACATACTCTTCGGCTCGAACTTCATTATTTAAGAATTCGTTCATCTGGAGGACTTCATCCTTATGGAACGACCTCCCGAGGTCGTTTTTCCCAACGAATATAACCTCCAACGATTCAAAACCAACGTGAATCGCTTTTTGCGCATACGCAAGACTCCCAGAGTGCCCTAAAGGATTTTTCCTATAGTGCTTATGTTTGATCATAAAAAAAATGTCCTCTTATCACGCCTTCATCTAATCAATGACTAATCGCTAGATTATTAAAAAATAGGAAAGTTTTACTCGAGCGAGAAAGTTAGACCGGTCAGAGTGATTTCAGTCTGTAAGAAAGCAGATCGTCTTTTTGTTAATTCGCCTTGTCCGTTCTTGATGAAATCATATTAAAAATATTAAGAAAACGTGAATTCATCGACAATGGACGTTTTGGGTGTTGCAAAAATTCCATAGTTTTAATAAAAGATGAGGTCGGGGGTATAAAAAAGTTACAGCGCCCGGGTGAATTTTTTTTTTAAATTGTTGATAACACTCTAAAAATACTTAATCGTGTCGAACGTACATTTTCCGTGTTGCGCAGTTGCAGGGAGGGCGGCGGAGTTGGATCTCGTATCTGTATAATTCATGATCGCGGTACAAGGCGCACGCATGGAACGGCTTGCTGTGTGGCTTGGTTATCTATAACAACTCAGCATCAGCTATGCCCCCCCCCCCCCCCCCCCCCTAGTACATTAGAATTGATACTCATTTTTTCTTGACTGAAAACGGTTTTGTTAAAAAATATATGTGTAAAAATGTCAATTCATATTTTTCCCCCATTTTCCGAGCCACAATACACGATTTCTGCTTGAAAACGGACGAGGCGCGATAACTCGAACAGCGTTAAAATAATGAGATAACTAAGATCCAACACTCCGGTTGCGCTTTGATAAAAATGTCCATTCTCATTTTTTTCCGATCACGAATAACGAAAAATAACATTGGACAAGTAAAAGGGACGAGGCGTGATAAGTTGAATTCTCCGCTGTAAACAAATTTCGGTTTTTCTCAAACCAAAACTATTCACTGCACGGAAAATGTCAGTTAATATTTTTATGTCCTCAAAAACATCGCTCTGAGTCAAAAAATAAAGAGAACGGACGAGGCGCGAGAACTATTACTACCACTTTTTTTACATATCTATGTAAAGATGATTCTCAATGATATCGCAACGTTTCCCATGTCCGTTCTTGTTATTTCCTTCTCAAATTGATTTCCAAACCAACTTGCTAATGAATCCTTTAAAAAAGCAAATTAGTTTTAAAATAGCCAATGTCACGAGTATTATAAGACCAGTATAAGATCAATAGGGCATTAAAAGCAAATAGTTTTTTTTATTTTAATTTAAATTCTTTGCATAAAAATAAATGGTCTTTAAGAACTTTTAGTTTATTTAAGGTAATTATAAAACCAATATATTTTTATTGAACGTATTAAAGCACTTTTAAACCATCTTTTTCTTCTCCAAGTGTCTATCCATTCGGGTTTGTTCGTTCGTTCATTCGATGTTGGCTATCAGTATGGCTATTCTTACTTTGTTGATGGCGATTCGGAAGAGTTCTGCTGATGACTTGTCAAACCATGTTCTAAGATTTGCAATTCAAGATATTCTCCTTCGGCCAGGTGCTCTCCTGCTGTTAATTTTGCCTTGTAGGATTTGTTGTAATAGCCCGTATCTATCTGGATTCCTCATTATGTGTCCAAAATACTGAAGTTTTCGGCATTTTACGGTATTTAATAGTTGTGGTTCTTTATTCATCCGTCACATTACTTCTGTGCAGGTAATCCTTTGTGTCCAAGATAGTTTCAGTATTCACCTGTACATCCAGAGTTCGAACTTTTAAATCATAAATAAATCAAAAGTGTCTTTCAATTGTTGTTGGGATTACTATTACTCTTAATCGAGAAGGGTAGAGGGGGGGGGGCATGACCCCCAAATTGATGTGCCATTTGACATCCCTTCGCATTTAAGATTTTAAGATTAACATCTACCCGACCTAGGGGGTTAAACCACGAAGGTTGCAAAACCCAGATTTGACTGACGACCAAAGCCCTAAATTCAATTAAACTTCGTACTCGGGTCATTTTAAAACGTCGAATCCTAAAACTAAGCAAATATTTCCACCATTGGCCATTTTCAAGCTGTATGCCTATCATAAACAATTAATGAAATTATTCATTTCTCCTACTTCGCTAGTATCTCCGCCTTTTTCGTTTATCGCAGCTTCATACCACTCGAGTTTAATGAAATTTTGGGTTACTTTAAATGAAACATAATTCAGCAACAAAATACGTAAACATGAGTTGCCAATCCCTGACAGATACATTTCGCTGAAGTGATGTTATTTGATAAGCAGGATTAAAGCGAACATTCTGATTCTTGAATATTCTGTGGTCTGTCTAGGTATACAGAGCAAAAAAGTTTAATTTTGATAATATATTTGGCCAGCCTCGTGTTAATACGAACTTAAACATTAATTAAAATACTACCGAAATAAAATATTGTTAACATTATAATTTTTCATCGATTTACGCCAGGAAGATTAAAAAAATATATGTGAAGTTGAATAGGTGAATTGGAAAGTTGAACCAAAATGAAAAGTTCACAGCAGACAAGACGAAAAATAACGGCAGAAAATATCTACCTAAAATCGAAATACCCCGGTTCGGATAAGCAAGATTATGCTAGAAAAACTGCCAGGACTCCATTGGGTGCTATACAGGATTCTGCTGATAAAAAACATTATTTATCAGTAGAATATGGTCAACAAGTAAGTATAAAATGGTTACTGTATGAGTAGAGTAGTTGACAAGAAAAAAAATACAAATACACAAAAAATTTCCTTAACCACATCATCGGCGAGTTATTTGTGTTGGAACGATAATTTCAATGCGGATATTTATTTTTGATGCAAGTGGTGAAAAATTCATTCTTAAGGCATGCACATGGACTTACAATTCGTGTAAAGTGCCTTCAACATATTTTTCTATTTGGGTTTCATAATGGCTACATTATGAAATGCAAAAAAATTTAATAACCTGCCACTTTTGACAAAAATTTTTTATAGAAAACTTTATAATACCAACCTTTAACCTTGCAAATAGATCATTCTTACTAGATATTTATCTGAAATACCTATACTCGGAAATATACAACATGCTGACGGTGTCCGTCAACTAATTTCTAGTCACAACTATAAAACAACATAACCTAAAAATAATAGAAATATCTTCCAGTTTATGCTCAATTTCTAAAGTTTTATTCAATAAAGTACTATTTTTATTTTTAATTCAATAGAGTATTATACATATTACTTTATATATACATATTTATAGTTACTGTAGACATTTCCTGGGCATTAATTGTTATTCCTGTCAGATTCTGTGTCGACACAATATTTTATTCCATAGTATTATTTATTATTTTGTTCTGCTCGCACCATAACTCAAAGTTTTGCATATTCTTTTTAAAAGTTTTTCTAGATTATTTTCGGCAATTTCTCGTATTTCTGAGAGAGTACAAGTTTCTTCCTAACTCATTGTTATTAACTTTAACAATATATTTATTTTTAATTATGACGGATGGGAAGAAGCTTTGTTGTGTTCAATATCATGGCATATTTGATATTTGTAACATTTTATTAAATTGTATTGTTGCATGTTGCCAATGCAAAAAGAAAATATTAAATCAAATGGAAAAAGTCTACTATATTTTTTTAAAGTTTCTCAGACTTTAAATACCCAAATAGAAAAAGTATTATAAAATACACAATAAGACAATTAGAGCACTTGTACTTTAGAAAATTCTCCGCTTCGCGGGTCGTTTCTAAGTTAAACGCGTGCTCTAAGATAATGTCTTATTTAACTCGCATCTTTATATATTATAAATATTTATTTATTATCCTCCTACTAAAAACAATGTATTATTTTTTCACTAGTGCGAAAGATCAGTTACTTTTCACACTAGTGCGTTAAAGTGAACCTTTTCGCCCCCAAATTAGTCCAAAAAGCTTAACTTTTCAGCCATGAGTAATAAAAAACATATAAAAAATTACCCTTTAAGTCATACTGTCCTTATCGATTTGCTCATTTATTAAAATACGAAACAAAGTTTATTTCTAATGCAAGGATAAACTATGTAAAGGCGTATACAACATTCTAGCTTACCATCTTAACTCCTATCCAGCTGTTCTAGCGGCTTCTTTATGTTAATATCGCTTAGATTGTTTGTTAGATAGGCTTTTTGTCTTCTTAATAATAATAGTAGTTTGAACAACAAGAGTGGACATGATCGCACGATAACGTAAGTTAAGTGCTCAATTGTTTGAGTGCGACATGGGCATTCCACTCGAGTGGTCCATAACTTACTAACATACAAAAAAATTACAAAAAAATCGATTTCATTGGGTTTTGAACCAAGGACCTTGTTCGTGGAAACCGCGAGCTAATGCGACTAACAGGTTTAACAATTTTCTAATAGTTTATGACCTGGCAATAAAATTAGTTTAACATTATTAATTGACGTTTAAAAAAGAAATAGTTACCTAGGTATGTAACTGTTGTGATTGTTCATTTTCATATCATAACTAGAATGGATATGAAATTAAATCCATTCAAATACGGAAAAATTGTATGGATAAATTATTATTATTAATAATTAGTATTTGATATTAATACCACCTGAAAAACAAATAGACTTTTTATTTTGATTTATTCAAATAATGTCTGTTCAGATTGTGTGGGACTGCTAAGAGATGGCACTACGCGTTGTATTTTCTCGACTATGGTTGATAATACAGCGTGAAGTATTGAGTTTTCTCTGGTGATAGGTATGGACACCTACCCTGTACTGACGAGAACAAAAGAGTTCGAAACCGGTCTGCAGGTGATGACATCCTATCGATGGAGAAGGCTTACTTTTCTTGGTAGTACCATTCAATCTGAATTAGTATTTTAAAGTGCTACTGTGTAGACAAACATATGCTCTTATTGTATAAGGTTATCATCGGGTGGTCTGGGAAATAATAATTTTTCTAAAAATGGGAAAGAACAGCGATACCTCCAGATACGAGTTTAATTCATTCCGTAACCTTGCTCGTATGCCAATTTGCTCGTATCTCAAAGCAATTTTCACCATTGAAATTAATTAAAATGTCATTAATCCGTTCCAGCCCCAAAAATGCTACCCCCAATTGTTTTTGATACGTGTTTTTGAATAAGAAAAATGTATTTATAAATGACAAATATTGTATAAAAACATAATAATTTACACACAACTTAAATGCTCCTGTATGCTTAATTTTAGTCACTACTTTTCTCTTTACTACTCTTAGCTTGTTTCGCCGTATAAAAAAACACTGTCCAAGGAGGTTTGTTTCTTCCTCCCTTTCAGAATGCTGCGGAAATGAGTTAGGCAAGTGTCATTAAATAGCTCCGATGCACGACCAGTTGCAACTTTTTCGGGGTGTTTCTTTTCCACGAACTGTGAAACTCTCTCCCACATTCAAAAGATCTATTTTATCTCACTTGTAGAGATCGCGTCGCAGCTGACCGTTTCTCGTATCTCAACAACAAAATTTCGCTCGCTCGACAGCTCGTATCTCAAATAACTCGTATGTTAGGGCACTCGTATCTTGAGGTACCACTGTATTTGATAGTACCACCTGAAAAGCAAATCGACTTTTTATTTTGATATATCCATTCAGTTAATGGAAATAGCCTACGTATCAATTCTGTAGATTGTGATGGAAACAGAAAATATACTTGTGGAAGTAGATATTACGTAGGTCTATTGACCAAAAGTCCGGATTTGCTATACAAAAATATCCACCTTATTTACGACAATGTGCGAGTTTACAAAGCAGACATAGTTCAACAACAGTCTTCTACGAGTGAAATTTTCTTGAGCTGGACCACCAGCCGAATAGTCCGAACTTAGCTCTATCAAACTTATTTTATTCGGGAATTTTAAAAGACACCTCGATTCATATGAAACAATAGTAGTAATATTAAATGAATGGAAAAAAATGACATAGTCTGTTCTTTTTCGTTACCTGTAAACTAGGTTCCTTTAAACTTAAATACCATTTTGCAGGAAAAAAATGGAACCAGAAGCAAGTCTTTGTCCTTCGATATTCCTCCGATAGAAGCAGAATCGACTAGAATCAGTCCGATACCTCCTCTCAATCAATTCATAACCAAATGTTGGCCTACGGTCCCGGTAATTATTGATTTTTCACTAATACTGCAATATATTTAGACAACATACATGCAAGACATTGAACTTTTTAGTGTTCCACAGCAAAGTGGAAATACCTAACCGATTATTAGCAGAATTATTCAAGAAATTTAAGATTTATAACAGTTTCATGGAAGCTATCGATTTATTGTACGGAGGTCTAACGTGATACCCTCGTATTTCTGCTACGCGTTAACTTATCAAGAACTGATTTTGTTAGAAATTTTGACGTAAAGTTCTGTGACGTAGCCAGTTTTTCGCTAAAAAGTTTCATTTTTGAAATATTAACAAGAACAAAAAATTTACACCCTATACAGGGTGATTCACGACGAGCGAAAATTTATTACTATCACTATGAGTAGGAAGACTATTTACGAGAAGTTGATAGTTTCCGAGTTATAAGCAAATCACCGCCAAAAAATAAGATTTTTTAAATTTTTTTGGATTATTTTCAATGTTGTGTCAAGAGATTTTGTTAGCAAAACTTAAATTCGTATTCACCACCCCAAAAAACATGTGGAATTGAAAAAATTAAAACTACCCCACAACTTTCCTGCTAAAAACACAATTTAACTCGAGTATTACAGGTACTGTAGGACTCTGATGTTTAAAAAAAAAGTAAAGTAAAGTAAAAGACTGAAAGTAATAAACATTATGTGGGTACTATGTAGAGTCACCGCCTTATGCCAAATTGTAAAATCTAAACTAAAGTAGCAAGAAAAAAATATTAAATATTATTTTTGGGCACAATATTCTGGGGCCGTTAAGTACTCCATAGGACCCTTAAAACGATGTATCGCAAGACCCCACTTCCTGTTCAATTTCTCGCCCATCCGCTATTTTGAATTTGAGCACCACAATTTCATGGTTCATGCAAGAAAATGCAGCTCTCTGATTCCTACTACACTATGCGAAGTTGTATTTATTTTTCTAAGATGATAAATGAAATAAAGGATAATAAAAAATAATAACTATTCCATTTTTAAAACGCCGCCATTTTGTTTTCGTTGCGAATACAGAAGAAATACTCTGGCATCGTAAAGTACTCGATAGTAACTTCAAAATGACCCCTCTTCCTGTTTAATTTTCTTTACCAGTTAATACTGTTATTCTTCACCAAAAGTAGCTTAGCTCCTCGTATATGCCACACTTCTCTATATATACAAAACAAAAGATGATAATAAAAAATCACATTTATGATTCCCTACGTGCAAAGAGAACGGCCATGACAAAATTTTGATAAAATTTTGACAAAATCAAAATGGACATGAAACCACAATTATTATTCTATTTTTAAATATTCGAATTTTTATTTAGACTTGTATGTTAGTTTATAAACAACTTTCTAACACTAACAATAATTATTAACTCCCTGTACATTTGAACTAAAAATTTTATGTTGCAATTCATTTTCTCAACAAGTAAATTTTTTTATAAATAATTACATGTGCTAGCAAAGAAGTATACAAAATTGAATTGACTTCCTTATTACTGATCGTGTAACTTGTACATAATTGATATAACGATATAAAATAAATTTTAGGTACCGGTGCGATTAATCAGGTCAGAATCACAGAAAGAATTATTACAAAGAGCTCCTATAAAAGCTAGATCAAGGCCATGTCGATGTTTAGAAACTCAAGGTTATATCAGAGTCTCATCAGAGATCAATCAGGAAGAAATAAGCTCCACAATAAATAACCAGGAGACAAGCGATGATGTTTTTGTAAGTATTGAATTTTTTATAAAATAAAGTTATGTTGCAAACTTTTTATCTTCCATTTTATAGAAAAAATACACTCTACATTATGCGAAGTTGTATTTATTTTTCTAAGATGGTAAATGAAATAAAGGATAATAAAATATAATAACTATTCCATTTTTAAAACGCCGCCATTTTGTTTTCGTTGCGAATACAGAAGAAATACTCTGGCATCGTAAAGTACTCGATAGTAACTTCAAAATGACCCCTCTTCCTGTTTAATTTCTTTACCAGTTAATACTGTTATTCTTCACCAAAAGTAGCTTACCTTCTCGTATATGCCACACTCCTCTATATATACAAAACAAAAGATGGTAATAAAAAATCACATTTATGATTCCCTACGTGCAAAGAGAACGGCCATGACAAAATTTTGATAAAATTTTGACAAAATCAAAATGGACATGAAACCACAATTATTATTATATTTTTAAATATTCGAATTTTTATTTAGACTTGTATGTTAGTTTATAAACAACTTTCTAACACTAACAATTATTAACACCCTGTACATTTGAACTAAAAATTTTATATTGCAATTCATTTTCTCAACAAGTAAATTTTTTTATGAATAATTACATGTGCTAGCAAAATCACACAAGAAAAGTGTTGCATCGAAGTATACAAAATTGAATTGACTTCCTTATTACTGATCGTGTAACTTGATACTTAATTGATACAGCGATATAAAATAAATTTTAGGTACAGGTGCGATACAGGTCAGAATCACAGAAAGAATTATTATTACAAAGAGCTCCTATAAAAGCTACATCAACGTCATGTCGTTGTTTAGAAACTCACGGTTATATCAGAGTCTCATCAGAGATCAATCAGGAAGAAATAAGCTCCACAATAAATAACCAGGAGACAAGCGATGAAGTTTTTGTAAGTATTCAATTTTTTATAAAATAAAGTTATGTTGCAAACTTTTTATCTTCCATTTTATAGAAAAAATACACTCTTACTGAAATGTTTTACTTGGTTAAAAACCTCCTCAGCCATAGTCGAATATCCGAAATATTGTATAGAGTGGTCAAAAAATGTGAAATTTATTTAAGAATAATTAATTTCCCTCTTTTTAAAATTATATTCTCTCTCTAAACATGCTGACGAGAAACAACCACCTATAAGATATAATTATATAATTTTGTAAACCGAACAAAACATAAAAACAATGACTTAGATTACATTAGAAATGAAAAAAATAACTTAACGCAAGGAAAGACCAAACTGTATAAATCAACTGTCAAATTTCTGCGGAGTGATCATCATTTTCGATACATCGTTCTAGTTTAATTTGAATTTTTTTACTGTTCTTCCTATTTATGCCCTCAGCAACTCATAAAGCTTACATTATTATGTTTTGTAGAATTTCAGCAACCCATAAATTATAGTCCAGGGGAGTCAAATCATGTGCTCTCGCAGGCCAATTTGTAAACTGTCTGTCTTTATGCGTACCACACCCTATATATCTGTTCGGAAAATTAGTATTAATTCAAGGAAAAAAAAATGAGTGAATAATATGTCGCCTAATTGAAAAAAAAAAACGAAAAAATTTTTTCAAGAGGAACGTACGTACATTATACCATGATATGAGTGGAGTACGTAGCCCGAAACGTCCGTCCGTTTTGCGCTTACTCAAGGATAGGTAACTCTAACGTTCTCCTACGTAAGACGTTTTCTGATAACCCCTGTATAACCAATTTACCCCTTAAATTTATTTTAGAATTGAATTTAAATTGATTATTAAGTAGATGGCTATTGTTGGAAATTTAATTTTGTCCCTATTTTTGAATTCTATCCAGAGATGAATTCCCCACCCATGAATTATTTAGTAAGCCAATCTAACTCTTGAATCATTAAATTTTGAAGATTTGAGGACTGGTCGACGCTATCTGTAATGTCGCCAATCGTAATGAAAAATTCATCATAATCTTAGACGACCTACTTAATTAGTATTTCGAACGCTAATTTCGATTACGGTTTTTTCGTTTCGGATTTCGATTTGTGTGTCAGGATGCCAGGCAATTAATGCCATTGCCGACTTGACACGCACGTGTCAGTCGGTCTTGTGTGGGCCCACCATCCTTTCCCCGCTAACTGGAAGCTGTCAACAGTCCACCGGAGCAATTGAAGAGATGAGGGCAAATTTGTCATGAGAAAGAATGAATGATTTTAATTTAAAAGTATAGTTAGTTGAACGTAGGACGAGGCCTAACTGATGTTCAGACTATACTTGTGATTGTATTGGCTCGGGCGCGTCCAATGAATATAATAACAATGCACATTATTATATTTTAACACGGAGGGCTTTTATTTATTTAATTTGAATGTCTTTTGTCAATGAGGCTGAATTTAAGGGGTTAGTTTTACGTCAGTCGAGTAACGCGAACCGAAGTACTCGTAAGTTAATTATTTACAATGAAGAATTAACCTATGCTAACATTCTGTTCTTTCAAACCAACCTATCATTCCTCCTATCACTATCATTTTTAAATTTAGTTTTATTTTGTTATTTACAATATAAAATAAACCTAAGCTAGCATTATATTCCCAACTAAAGGAATCTCAACTACCCTAATAATTTCCAAAAGAAAAATTATAAATCGCGGTAGTGACTGCTAATACTAACTTAAGATATTTTAGCACTTACTTCTTATTCCGTACTCAGAATATTTTTTACGTCACAATCGGGTGAATTTGGAAATCGCGGGTGGACCGTTACTGGGGTACGCACCAGTCTGCTTTTTCCAACGAAGATGATAAACGTCAAAACGATGGTGTTTATACTCTGTATTAAAAATGCAGAGTGTCTCTCCCACGTTGCATTAACGAATTTCTTTGGACTTATTTATACTCGCCCCAAAACGAGTGTTTGAAGATATCGCAACATTTTTATACTCGCCGGAACCACGAGTATTTGAAGATATTCCAGTGTTGTTTATACTCGCCGGAAACACGAGTGTTTGAAGATATTCCAGTGTTGTTTATACTCACCGGAAACACGAGTGTTTGAGGATATAACTCACTGAGGGAAAGATCCGCGGTTGACTATTCTCGGAATTTTCGGTGAGGAACACTCTAAAACCTGTAGCCGAAAATACGGACCCCCCTTCTTACGTAAAAATTGAAAAAAAACGCGATTGAGCGCGACTTTGGGAAGCCCCAAAAATCGACTAACTCCGTCTCTCTGCCTCTGGTCCGAAAATCCGTTGCCGTGATTTCTGCTGACATTGCAAATCATATAAAGCCGGTCTGATTTTGCATATCAAAAGATTATGTGTTAACCTTCGATCCTATTTTTTTGTTAAATTATTTAAAAAATAATCCAACGTAAAATCCTCATTAATTTTCTTTAATTGGAAAAAGCCAGTTTTACATTAGAGGAGGACATAATTCTAGAAAGAGCTTCAAAACTGCATTGCGATGTATTTTTAGAAATAAGGCTATTTTATTCTTTGATAAATTTCAGATTTCTTGGCCACTCTGTACAATATTTCGGATATTCAACTATGGCTAAGGAGGTTTTTAATCAAGGAAAAAATTTTAGCAAGAGTAACTTTTTTCGATAAAATGAAGGATAAAATACTTCCTCATTCGTTACACTTTCTACCACTCACGCTGTATAAAAAATGATATTATAATTTTGCTCGATTTTTATGTTTTATATGTATTGCAGCTTCAACCAACTCTACCTAAATCTAGAACACAAGCAAAGCAATCCCCAACACCGTCAAAAATACCTATGATCAAATCCGTTTATAAAAGTCAGCCTCAAAAAGGAGCCTCTGATCTAAACAAAATTTTGAGTACTGGAACATCAACAATTCATAAGGCTAGATCAACAGAAAAACTCAGTCATAGGGAAAATTCAAAAAGTAGTACAAGAAATCAAAGATCTGGTTCAGTTAGTACTCAACTGACAGCAAAATTGATTTCATCTACTGAGAGAAATGCTCAGAATTTAACATCGAAAAATTTTCAAATCTATTCATCCTCAAAAAAACCTACAAAATCTATCCTTTGGTCATCAAGAGGCTCTGAAAACTTTATACCTGCAAAAAAATATCAAGAATATAGTTCTACAAAATCTAGTACTTCAGCAAAGCATGACTTATCGGTAGAATACATTCAAACCATTGTACCTTCACTAGAAAAACAATGCTCTTCCTCTATTGAATCTAGTAAATCAAAAAGATCTCAAAACTCTCCCATTCCAAAACGATACCAAGGCTGTATTTCTACAAATACCACCACTAATTCTGAACGGGACCTAGTCTCACAATATCTTCAAACTTATACATCCTCTCTATGCTCTTCCTCTATTGAATCTAGTAAATCAAAAAGATCTCAAAACTCTCCCATTCCAAAACGATACCAAGGCTGTATTTCTACAAATACCACCACTAATTCTGAACGGGACCTAGTCTCACAATATCTTCAAACTTATACATCCTCAAAAGATTATCAAAGGTGTAATTCTACAAACAGTACTACTACAAGCATGCAGGACCCTCAGGGATTCACAACTTTACCAGTTCAGAAGAGTTTTGTAACGCTTTCCCAAGAAACTTTGGATTCAACACGTTGTTCTGATAATTACTACATGGAATGTATTTTGCCTCTCAACAATGTACAAGTTATTAGAGATTCTTCTATTTTTCCTGAGGACGAAAAAACGTTTGTTGCTGCTCCAAAGTTTTTTCAAGGTAAGCTTACTTTAGCTAACTAGGCATATGATATTGATATCTCTGAAACGATAGAGAACACTAAAAAGTAAAGTTCTACGACATCTTGTTTTAAAAATTTCTTATTTGAGCCCTTGAGTAACAAGGATGTTCCTCTGTTTATATTTTATGAAATTTTCTAAAATTTGACAGCCGACACCATTTCTGCAAATTTAATCCTCTTTCTTACAGATTTAGAACAAGGGAAAAAATCAATATTGAAAACAGTGCAAGTATGTTCCCCGTTAAATATAAATGTTCCTGTTGTTAGGAGAAGTAATAGCTTATCAGAAGGGGAATCTGGAAAAAGGGTTAAAACGACGTTAAGGAGGAAAAATAGCATAAGTAAGGATATACATATTTTGATAATTCTTTGTCCTAAAGTGTGTTGTTGGGAAACCATACATTAGTTTTTCTAATGCATTTATTTTAAAATGTCAAAAGTATAGTTGATGTTTGATTCTTTGATTGACTTTCAATCCACGAATATAAAAACCTGGGGCCTGGACTGTGGTTCAACATCAAATATCATATAATAAATATGAAATTTTCAAAATTAATTGGTTAATATAATTTAGAAAACCCGAGGAAAAATGAAATTCCAGTTATTAAATATTTACATATTTACTATCATTTTATTTCAAGGATTTCATTTTTTTTTATGATCAAACACATGCACTATAGGAAAAATCCTTTATGGCACTCTGAGAGTGGTGCGTGTGCGAACAAAGCGATTCACGTTGGTTTTGAATCGTTGGAGGTTATATTCGTTGGGAAAATTGAACTTGAGAAGGTCGTTCCATAAGAATGAAGTCCTCCAGATGAAAGAATTCTTAAATAATGAAGTTCGAGGAGTATTAAGCTTAACCACATATGGATGGGCGGCAGTGGTTCGTCGTGTATTTCTGTTATTCGCCGCTCTGGGCGGAATTATGAGGGCAAAGTCAGCCGAGCACTTTCCATTAAAATATCTGTAAAAGAGAGTCAATTCCCCCACCTGTCTTCGATGTTCTAGGCTGTCGAGGTTCTTCGTCAGCTGTGGTCTCCGATCAGACGAATGGCACTCCTTTCGATGGAATCCAGTAGCCGAAGGGTATGTTTGGGTGCAGAGCTCCAGATATGAAAGCAGTACTCTAATGATGGTCGAATCAGGCCTTTGTATAGTGTCAAAAGTTGTTGAGGTGTGTACAACTTTTTGGTTCGGAAGAGTACACCAAGTTTCTAAGAAGCTAGTTTGGCGATTGCGACAACGTGGTTATGCATATTTCCTCCCAGCAAATTAGTAGATGAAGCCAGTGGGATTGCGTGTCCTGCCATGACTATATCAGGTTCTGTAATGTTTACTTTTTTAGAGAAAACTGCTGCCTGGGTTTTTTTAGCGTTAAATTCGACTTGGTTACTGTCACCCCAAGCCAAAATTTCTTCCAGGTCTTTGTTAAGGCGTGATACTTCATGCTGTCTGCGAAGATGTGCGTCGACAGCCGATGTTTGTGCATTCAAAGAGAAAGATGAGATAAGTGTGCTATCCATTACAAGGAATAACAAATAACTCGTAAGGGAATAATATTTTAATAAAATTTTGAAATTAATTGAAAATTTGAAATGCCAAATGAATTGGCGGCTATAAGTTCTTTTACCTGCAAGAATCCATAAAAGTTTTTTTTGTCAAGCCAGTACAGCGACGCCTCAAAATAATATTAACTGAAACATGTTAAGGCATGTTGTAAAAATGTATAGATACATCATAATAGTATATATCAAAATTTAGTCTAATATTTTAAACTGGTTTCAAGATTTTTGATAAAAAAAAAACTTTAACACCCTGTATATCGAAAACAAAGCATTTTAGGACATATTATGTGTATATTAACTTTTCGACTTAAAATGAATCCAGGAATCACCCATTATAATTAGTACATATCACACACTGCAAAATCTCACTTTAATCTTAAACGTTCGTTCTAAATTAAATAAAAAATATATTCTCTTTTTGCGTTTTCTTAAGCATAACTTAAAATATGACTAATGCTAAAATTAGTTTAAATCTGTATATATTGCAGTTGGCTATATTTTTACTGTAGATCAGTCCACCGTACTATCCAGCCAGCACCTGCGCATTTTATTTTTTAAAGTTATCGGCGGCTTCTGCTCTATCAAGTTGGTCGGAAAAAAATAACATTTCTTTAATTAATAATGGAACAGAGAATTTTTAATTCGATGGGAATTCAATCAATGGAACATCAACTATAAGTAATTTTAACACTTTTTTTAAATATTTAAATAGTTAAATAATATGTTTTTCTAAAATAAGTTATATATATTTTTTAGGGAAAGTAATAATATGTCCACTGCTTCATAGTCCAGAGTATTTAGAGGTAAGCACAATGTATTCTTGTGGTCAAAAAAATGTCATCTAACACAGTGTAAAATTATTTTACAAACCCGAAGAAACGTATAAAACAGGTTTTACGGGTTTTTCAGCCAATACCGATATTGAAAGTTTAAATAGAAGTTGAAAGGCAATTTAAAAAAATAAATAAATGGCAAAAATGTCTTAAAAGGTCCCATCTCCCTATTTTAATCACCAAAATTTCATGAAGACAGTTTAAATAGTTTACGAACCAACCAAAACAACCAACCTCAACAGGATATCATCTGGACTCTAATAAATAGAATTTTTTATTTTCGTTTACTCCCATAAGGATGAGAACGATAGGAAAGGAAGAGAAAAGCAATCGGGTTTGTAGACTATATTTCTAAAATAACGTTATTTTGCCATGGTCCGACTGCAGGAGTGTCCAGATGTCAGTCCATATTCGGCGGTCATAATTTTGTTCTTTTTATACAGTGTGTCCAAGGATAAGCAAACCTACAGGTGTAAATGACGAAAAGTTTTCGAATTGAAATTTGACCATATTGGATCTAGGCCATAGGCCGGTATTATTTTTATTTCCTGTCTAGGTAAAGTGCCTCTTTTTCACCAAAATATCGAAAAATTCTATTAAGAAAAGTTGTTCAGAACCTACATTAGTTTATATATTTTATACAATATGTAAAATTCCCTAGTCAGAAATTTTTAATTTCCTTATTTCTTCATCGTTTATCATACAGAGTGTTATGGAAATGACTTATTAGATTTAAATGGGTGACTCCTAGGGTGTCCAAGAGAAAGTCTACATACTTTTTTTTTATTAATCGAATATCTAAATGCTCAAATCAAATCAAATCAAACCCTTTTTACCCACATACTGTCGCGCTGTTCCATCTGGATTCAGTTAGCAACAATCTGGGTCACTAGAGTAAACTAACAGTGTTGTCAGATCACGTCGCACGTTTCGCCCTTGCTTGGATACCTACCGCGCGCGACTATCGTTGTTTCAGTATGGTTCGAGACTCGGGGGTGGAATGACGGTGTCGAGGATTCCACGTGCTTGATGTATACGAATTTTAAACGTTTTGTTAGTTGTAGCATTACCCGATTTTTTTTCTGTTGTGAAATAATTCATAATAAGAAATATTGTGATGTGATTTCAAATTTGTGTGATATTACCTATTGTTGGTTCTGATGCAAAACATACTTTTTGTGTTTTATTTTTCATGGAATTTAATTATAAAACGGATTATAAGAATGTACCTAAAAATTGTAGTATTTTTTTTCTAAACAGTTTGAAAAAGAAGTGATAACGCGGGTCAAAGACGTCTTGTTGTCAAAAACAGAATACGAGCGTCTACAATTCTGTGTTGCAATATATGACAACACCGCCTCAATAAACTATTGATTGCGAACGTCCTCAGTAGCGGCCATGTAAATTTTCAGGTTTCATAGAAAGTGTATATTTCGTACAATAATTCAAAGCGCCATTTAAGGTTATTTTTCTTCAATTTATTTTTATCTCAGGATTTGCCGGTTTAAATATTATAATCCATAACACCCTGTATTAGCCTAGGAAATAAAATTTGTTTATCAAATGTTATTTTCGAAATAATTTTTTCTAAAATAATGTATTTAATACCATCAAGTATTTTTTTTGTTTAGAGATTAAAGAAAAATCCTAAAAAATCTATGTCTGATGGATATTAAATTCGGTAAGTACGCTTCGATCATTTTAAACTCTGAGCAACTTTTATAATGAAATTTTCCGATATTTTGCAAAGAAGAGGAACTTAATTAGACGAAGAAAAGAATGATCCGTTCAAGACTACTTAATTTCATCGAAAATCAAAATATGTTGAAATTTATTTTCTAATCAAGCAGGCCTAGATCCCAAATTATCAAAATTCAATTCAAAAATATTTTTGGCATTTACACCTATAGGTCCGCTTATTCTATTTAAAGTTACTTGTGAAAATTATTAGATATTTTAAATAGTGTTTTTTCCCTTATAAAACTGCAAAAACTCGCCCACTATATCCTTAACTACACTACAGGGTTGTCCAAATATCAGAGTCGAAGGCTTATTTTCCAGAAAAGGATGACAACGTGTGTGGGGGGGAAGAGAGAGAGCACATATTAGATTCTCAGGTTTACTTATAGTTTTCTCATATGATAAATAATAAACATGACTATTGTAATTTACATGCAGAGAAACTTCTTGTTCTTTTCATTGATTGGTCGTAAAATAAAATATTTTGTATGTTTTAGGACATAATTTTATACTCTTACCGTCAATCTAATAATTTTCTGCTAAAAAGCGATTGGATAGAAACGTATATGGATCGAAAGTATCGCACAGATACAATAAATTGGCTACTGCAAGTAAAGGCAAGTGAAATAAGAGTACATAATATCATATAAATACATATTTGTAATGCTAGAGCTCGCCAAATACCGGGCTGAAAGTATTACCAGAAGCACGAAAAAATAGCAAATTTTTCTCAAAGACACCTGATAATTTTGAGTGATTATAAAGTTCCTTTTCTTGGTAGTACCATTCAATCTGAAATAGTATTTTAAAGTGCTACTGTGTAGACAAAAATACGCCCTTATTGTATAAGGATCATCGGGTGGTCTGGGAAATAATAATTTTCCATATTGGTATTTGATATTAGTACCACCTGACAAGCATAGACTTTTCATTTCTTAAATAGATTTTTAAAAAACTATGTTTTAAATTCATTTGGGGGTCAATTGACGCGTTAAGTATAAGACTACCTTCAGGTACAGCATGACATAAGTCAGCCTTAACACAAGTTTGACTGTATAATAAAGTTCTCTTTTACTCTCATCTAAAATCTTTAAGGACGTAGTAGTCTAGTCAGTTAAAGCGTCAACTGACCCTCAAATTAATCTGAAGCATAGTTTTTTAAGGTTTACCTTAAACTTAAGGCTACTTTAGCTAAGGTCTAACTTAACCTTAAGGTGACTTTGAAATATCGGTCCTTAGGATCGATACTTGAATATCACCTTAAGGTACAGAATGACATAAGTCATCAACACAAATTTGACAGCATATTATAGTTCTCTTTAACTCTTATCTAAAGGTATAGATCTTTAAGGACGTGTTAATATAAAACATAGTTATTTTAAGGTTTACCTTAACGTTAAGGCTATCTTAGCTAAGGTCTAACAAGATAATATTCAAATATCGGCCCTAAGGGCTAATAGGGCCGATATTTCAAACTCATCTTAAGGTACAGAATGACATAAGTCATCCTTAACTCAAGTTTGACAGTATATTAAGCTCTCTTCTAAAGGAGTAGATCTGTAAGGATGTGATAATCTGCCACTTAACGCGTCAATTGCCCCTAAAATGAATTACATAGTTCTTAAAGTTTGCCTTAACTTTAAGGCTACCTTAGGTAAGATCTAACTTAAGCTAATATTCAAATATCGGCCCTAAGTCTTTTAAAATTTATTTTTAGGAACTTCTTTTACCAAATTTTGATCCGGTCCACTACATGGCAGTAAGGATTTTCGACTACACGGTCATCAGGTTGCGATTGAGAAAACGGTCCTATCAGTTAGTTGCCGTAGTAGCATTTTGGATTTCACTAAAGTATCTGGACAATTCTGTGGTATTAAAGGTCTGTATCTGTCTGTAAGTAGAGACTTTTTCCAAGCACGCTAATCGATGCTTCAATCGCATTATTATTTCCGAAACAAGCAGAGACAGTGGCGGAACCTGATCTGGCGGCCCTCTATTAACCCTACTAAAAATGGGATGATTCGCTAACATGAACAAGAAAATGATAACATTTAATTTTGGAATTAACAATGACATAACCATATAAAAGTAATATAATCTGTAATCAGAAGCCTCCAACGATTCCCAGGTTCCTGCTTTGTTGAGGCACGTGCCTCATGCGCTTGTGCGGTTATCCATCACTAAGCCTAGGGAGAAAAGTGTAAAAGTGTAAAATTTGTGTTGACAAAATTGAGAGTGTGGTTTCTAAGATATTTTCGTTAGTATTTATTATCTAGCCCTATAAGTTTTACATTTGCTGGTTATCCCAACGGGCTCCCTTATACACATATTTATAATTTGTTGTAAAAAAAGATTGTTTCACGAAAAATGGATATAACTTAATGACTGCAGTAAAAGTACCTGGGGCCATCCAATTATTTATGACCGTTTGTTATTATTATGTGGAAAGGACCGGATTGTAATAATTATAATTAAATATAGGCACATCAGGTAGGTTAGGTTGCTTAATTTATATTTAAATATCTTTTTGTGGTAAAAATTGTTAGTTTTTGAAGAATGGTTTCAAGAATTGTCTTTTACCAAACATTCCTTAGAATAGCGTGATAGTAATGGACAATGCGAGCTATCACAGTCGCCAATTACATAAAGCTCCAAGCTCAAATAATACAAAATTGGAGATTCAGAACTACATGGCGGGGAATGATATATATTTTGAAGAAAGTTATAAAAAAAAAGTGATCTTTTAGAAGTTTTAAAGACATTTTGTATAAAAAAAGTATATGTTTGTGACACATTATCAGAAGAAATTGGACATACAGTGCAACGGCTCCCACCCTATTATTGCATTTTTAACCCCATAGAGCATATGTGGCACCAGTTAAAATCACTGGTTAGGTCTGAAAATATTTCTCCGACTTTAAGTTCTAGTGTTGTAGAATTAATACGAAAATGTTTTAATGATATTCCCCCAGGTAGTTGGAAAAATTCAGTCCGTCACGTAATAACTGTAGAAAATTCGTATATTAGTCTGGATCGTATAATTAATCCAATTATAATTAATTTTGATGAGGATAGCGATAGCGAAACAGAACTATCTATAGAATGACATTATAAATGTAAATAAATATGACTAGTAATATTTTTAAAAAAATGTTATTTCATTTTATTACATTAATATAATCATATCATTACTTGTTTTCCTTAGTCCGTCCCTTCATACTTCACTTGTTTATTGCCAAGCTCTTGTCGACACAATGGGACCGACCCAGGAAATCATTAAGTCGTATCCAAATTTCGTGAAACGTACTGTATTTATAGTTTTATTTTAAGGTTAAATGGCTACAATATTATCTATTCTGTAAGAGTGTTCCTAAAATGAAAATATAAAATTGTTCACATCATACACCAAAATGATTCTGCAAGCTTCTTGCTATATTCCTGAATGATGTTAATAGTAGCATAATCAAAAGCTAACATTAGTTATAAAACCAACCGATACCGGAAAGTTTAGTTTTGTGAAGTTTGCATTTGTTTTGTCTAATAAATTGACCATGTGCCTACTGGCACGTTACTAGGTCACGTAAATTACACTGGGAAACAAATTTCTACTTTTTTTTTGTTTCCTGAACAAAACCTATTTTTTTGGATTCAACTGTACCCAAGTAACTAAAAAATACCTATTAAAGATTTTAGTTGGCTCGCAAAAAAAAAATCTCAATTATTTGTTACAAAATTTTAATTCATAGGCATATACAATGGACATACAAAATACAGATAACAATATATTGTTGGTTCAACAAAAGCAACTAAATAGCACATTTTTATCATTGAATCCAAAGTTTAGACACTCATTTTGCGCTTCTTAGCTTGCCTTTTGAAAGCAGCCTCTGGGGCATCTCTCGTAATAGTCCAGCAGTAGTCGGCTAACATCTCACAGTTCCATTTTCCCTGATATCTTCTTTCCATGTTCGAAATATCCTGGTGGAACCTCTCACCGTGTTCGTCACTTACAGCACCACAATTTTCCGGAAAGTAATCCAGATGAGAATCCAGGAAATGAATTTTCAACGACATATTACACCCTAGGTTTTGGTAACACAAAAGAAGTTGGGCAACCAGGTCTTTATAATTTTCTGCTTTTATGTTTCCCAAGAAATTTTTTGCAACCATTTTAAAGGCATCCCAAGCGTCTTTTTCCTTGCCTTCAAGTATGGAATCGAATTGCGCATCTCCGAAAAGTTTCCTAATCTGGGGACCAACAAATATTCCCTCTTTAATTTTAGCGTCACTGATTCTAGGGAACTTTTCTTTTAAATAACTAAAAGCACGGCCTTCTTTGTCCATTGCCTTCACAAAATTTTTCATAAGTCCCAATTTTATATGAAGTGGCGGTAGTAAAATCTTTTCTGGGGCAACTAATGGCGCGCTGGTCACATTTTTCTTTCCTGGCTCAAAAGACTCTCTCGGTGGCCAAATTTTCTTTCTGTAGTGATCCGATCGTGCTCGACTGTCCCATTCGCAGAGGAAGCAGCAGTATTTGGTATAACCTAGCTGCATTCCAAGCAAGATCGCCACAACTTTTAAATCCCCACAAATTTGCCATTTATATCTTTCATATTGTATGGTCTCAAGTAACAATTTCAAATTGCTATATGTTTCTTTCATATGGACTGCATGACCAATTGGGACTGAAGGCAATTTGTTTCCATTATGGAGTAACACAGCTTTAAGACTTACTTTTGAGGAATCAATGAAAAGTCTCCAGTCTTTTGGATCATAGTCCAGATTTAAAGCTGCCATTAATCCCTCAATGTCCCTACAGGCTACCAAATTGTTATCCATGTTAAAAAATGGTGTTAGGTTTTTCTGACGGCTTCGGTACACAGAAACTTTTACTTCATCTTCAAGTAAATACCATTGTTGCAATCGAGAGGCCAATAGTTCTGCTTTTGTCTTGGGCAGTTCCAAATCCCTTATAAGGTCACTTAATTCACTTTGACTTATTTTGTGAGGCTTTTTACTTGGAAGTTCACAGACAAAATCGGAGTCTTGCGAGGTTGATGGGCCGGCGACATTTTCCGGTACACTACCGTTTGAATCCTCTTGATCATCATCAGAATGAAGGGTATATTCCTGAGGTGGATTAGGTATAGGCAACTCGTCACTATGAGGCACCGGGCGTATGGCGGATTGTAAATTTGGATACTGTATCGCAGACCTTTTTTTCTCTGAAAAGCCTTTTTTGATGGGAGGTGTCAAACAAAAGTAACAGTCAGTAACGTGGTCTTTCGGTTCTCGCCAGATCATAGGAACAGCGAAGGGCATCTTACGGTTTTTTCCACTTAGCCAGCCGCGAATGTTGGACGCACATTTGTAGCAGCAGATATGGGGAGCCCAATTTTTATCCTGGTCTCCAACTTTGCAGCCAAAATACAAGTGGTAAGCCTTTTTTATTAAAGGGCTAAGCGTACGTTTTTGTTTCACAAAAGTCATTTCACCACATATATAACAAAAATGATCCGGCTTATTTACACAAACTCGCGACATGTTGCTCAAAACTCTCTAATTTCTCAAATACGAACAGCTCTCGATCAACTGGTGGTTGAAATACAACTAACTAACAATTTAGGATTTATATTATATGTATTTAAACCCCTTATAAAGTACACCTGTTATAATAAATCCAGGTATTTCTCATTTAATGGTGAAATTTTCCCATATATTAAGGGCAGGTAGGTAAATTATCATAATTGGGATGGATCTATAAAACCGGAGCCAACTGAGCCTTTTGCAAGACAGATTGTTAATTAGTATAATAAAATAAGTAAGATTTTGCTATTTTGGTCTCGGAAACATTTTTGCTGTTCCCCAGTGTTATTAAAGAATATCGCATTTTTAGGTTATCTTTGAATATAAATATAAACAATTATATAGTTTTGAAAAGTTTAAAGTATATTTAATTAATTAATGAACTAATATATGGGTGCCCCACTTAATTTTTTTGTGATTTATGTATCTTCATTGTGTCGCGTTCAAAAAATTTCTTACCTTGAAAGGTAAAAAAACATGAATGATTTATAATTTCCGCTTATTTAAGTAGAGATTTTTTAAAAACTTTTAACAGCCGCCATTTTGAAATAGCTTGACAGAATCGCGCTAAAATTTATGAGCATACTGTACGAGATATTAGCTTTCAAAAGATATATCACAAGCTATATGTTTCTATTAAAAAAATGATGGATGCCGTCATATATTTGACAAATGTCTATAAAAAAACGAATAACGTCAAAATGTGACCATATATAAAACTAAATTGACGTGTCCGAGCGTTTTTCCTAAAAGTTACAGGTTAAGGCTATATTAATTTTATTCCGGACTCCTGGGCAACCCTGTTTATGTGAAGACGTTGCAATGGATAGCACATCGAGTAATGAAGGTTTTGTTATTACCCAAGTATTTAGACATTCGATTAAAAAAATAGCATGTAGTGTTTTTCTAGGAGACCCAAGGACTCGCCCATTTAAATATAATAATCCATTTCCATAACACCTTGTATTTAATCAGAACTATTTTTATTTGAATTACTTCGTTTGCCCATTTCAAAGAAGATATTGTATGTCGAAACAATTGTCATGGTATAATAAAAATTTAGTAAAGTTCTACATTTACGTAGTTATATTTTAGGTCCCTAAAATTCATGCTCTATGCAATGGTCAATACTCAAAGGAGGAAATACTACAAATGGAAAGGACAATTTTACAGTCGATAGGATTTGCTTTAAATATGTGTGACCCGCTGGACTTCCTACATTATTATTTGAAATCGTCCAATTTAGAAACACATGAGGTAATACATTGACAGTTTAGATCTACACGGGTCCAATAATAAATTCTCCTGCATTATGTATGTAACATACATATAAACAAGAAAATCTTAAAGCCGTATTAGAGTCGGCAATTTTTGTCTCTTACGCCGGCAATGACAATTATAATTGTACGTATTCATGAGCACTAAACCGTTCTCGATCAGCTGGTCCAATACTGCTGCGAGAATGGAATCCGTACTACAGTCGGCAATTCTAGTCTTCTGGCAATTAAAATTGCACGGATTCATGCGCAGTACACCGTTCTCGATCAGCTGTCTCGCATGGCCAGAAATGGGACACGCGCCATTTTCATTGCCATTGCCGGTGCAAGTCTGGGTAGAGATGGATTATTCTGTTACTTTTAAATGTTTATTAGTTGATCGAAACATCTATGAACAGCTAATGGCTATTTAAACTAACTGGTACGTAAATTAACAGTTTACATTCTTTATTAAGCATATGTACTGTTAATTCGTAGCAGTTTTTTTTGAACTTCCATTTGTAAGTAGCAGTAGCTGCTTTAACTGCTAATCAAAACGAACAGGTTTGCCCATCTCTAATTATGGGGGTATTTTAGGGATTTCGACAGTACTAACTGCTGTTCTGACTGTTGGCAATGGGTCAGCTGATCGAGAACGGTTTACTACGCATGAATTCGTGCTTATTCGGGTTTGTTCGGGTTCGTGCAATTATAATTGCCATTGCACCGGAAATTTTTTTTGCCGACTCTAATACGGCTTTTATTAACATATTAAGTAATATCATTTAGTGACAGTGGCAAATCAGAATTATGCCTTATTAATTTTTTTTCTATTTGCAGTAAAGGTACCGCGTAATAATTTAATACCTTATACTATACAGGGTGATTCGTGGTCTATGATAGGTTAGACGTATAGTATTTGCAGAATTATACCGTTGATCTTCTGACTGCAATAAAACTTCATTATTCCTTCGACCATAAAATAAATAAGGAAATCCCAAATTTTAAAACCTTTTCGAGCAGAGCAGGACCAGGAATACAAATTCAATTTATACCTATGCCTGATGCATATATAAATACAAAGTGATTTTTAATAATTTTAATCTTTAGTGGTCTTCCGGTGAGTAATTTTTAGTTGTGCTGATAGAGGGGCATCTTCAAGTGTCATTTTTAAAAGAAAGCATTTATCTACCGATGCCAAATTAATAATTAAAAATGTGTATCAATCGTTGTTGAATAGAAATTTTAATTCGATGGATGCTTTAGCAGAGACGTCTACTTTGACACAAATACCTTTATCTTCGGTAAGAGACATAGTTCTTAAACCTGTTAATCCTACAAAAAATCGGAGTGATTCTGGCACATTTAGAAGCATTGACGAAAATGACATGGACTTATTAAGAAGAAAGATTTACCAAATGTATGAGGCACAAACTGTACCCACTTTGATTTCCCTCAAAGAGCGGCTGATTAAAGACGAAACAAATATCTCTTGTAGCCTTTCAAGCCTTAGGAAAATATTGCGTAAAATGGGTTTTAAATACCGAAGCATTGATAAAAGACAAACATTAATGGAATCTCGACGTTTACGGGAATGAAGACTTAAATATTTCACAGCTGTTAAACAATTTAGAGAAGAAAATCGTCCAATTATTTACTTTGACGAAACATGGTTCGATACCCATGACACTCCAAGAAAAGGTTGGGATGATTCTTCCAAAAAATGTCAAACCAAGGCACCATCAAATCAAGGCAAAAGAATCACAATATTACATGCGGGTTCAGAGAACGGGTTTGTTTCAAATTGTATGTTGCTTTCAGCTAAAAACAAAACAGATTCTTCTTTAGATTACCATCAAGGTATCGACGCACAACTTTTGAAGATTGGTTTAAACAACTCCTTAAAAATATACTTGAAAATACCGTCATTGTAATGGACAATACTAGTTATCATAGTCGGCAAGCAAAAACCATTCCCAATTCTAATAATACAAAAGCAGAAATTCAAAATTTTATGATTGAAAATGATTTATATTTTGAAAAAACTTACAAAAAACGAGAACTGCTAGAAGTATTAAAAGCTTTTAAAATAAATAAGGAATACGAGTGTGACAAACTTGCAGCAGAAAATGGACATACAGTGTTGCGTCTTCCTCCGTACTATTGGATATTCAATCCTATTGAGCTAATATGGCACCAATTAAAATCCAATATAGAAATAATATTTCTCCTACATTAAATGCATCTGTAGTAGAATTAATTAAAAACGAAGTAAGAAAAATTTCTGCAGACAGCTGGAAAAACTGTGTACAGCATGTACTTAAGATGGAAAATTCTTACAATTGTATTATTACAAATGTTCCACCCTTAATTATAAGTTTAGGCTTAGATGAAGATAGTGATAGTGATACAGAGTTAAATTTTGATTAAATTATCAATAGTTCCTTAGAATTTAATTAATTTTTATTGTACTTGTTATCCTAATAGTTATACTTTTAAATTATATTATTTTCAATTATCATTAATTGTTATCATTATTTTACATTTATTATAGGTACCTAAAACTAAAAATACCTATCTATTTATTTTAAATTATACAAATAAATCATGTGGTGTGGTATACATTTTCAAGCCGGCCCTGATCCCATTTACTGAGCTTTGAAGAGGTTGAGGCGTATACAATAGGGTTCAATCAGGTAGTTTATTTATAGCAGTAAGAGTCAACGGTATAATTCTGCAACAACTATACCTATATTGTTTGTCCAGTGGTATTTGAACGTTTCCGCTTGAAGAGCGAGGGAATAGGCGTGCTCAAACAATAATATATTAAGTGGAAACTACAGTGTGCCTATTCCGCAATTAGATTCTTCCTGAAAATTCATAACTATAGTTTTTCTCAAAATTTCCTCTGACGGGTACTATTATTTAATTATTAGTTCCCCTCTTCTTTACATCCGTTATAAATATTTGCCCCGATTTAATTTGCTTCTCGCATTCCTTCCAGGAATGGCTGGGTATACAATATGAAAAACGAGTAATAACATCGTTTCAAAAATTTGGCCTCTTATACAGGGTGTCCCAGAATATGTGGGCAATCTCCCGGATTCACATGAATTCACTGACGGAAATCATTTCGACCACCTTTTGCAAAATTAATTTCTAATAATTAACTGTTTCACTTTAATTAATGTTTTTTAGCCGATGTACCTACATATTTTTTCATACCCACTGCTTTGTTATTGTTAATTATTGTTAGTATTAATTATCTTGTTTTATGATTAGTAGTAGTTCATTATTAAAAAATAATTTTAAAAATATTCATTTAAGTATTGCTGCATTGAACTGTGTTTACAAAATTATGGAAAATACAGGTCCTTATCTGTATTTCATGAGATGATTAAAAAGACTCGAAACGTCATTAAACGATAATGTGTGGTACGACATTGAATTTTACATTATAAAATCAGGGTCGTATTAGAAAAAATGAAGTTGAAGATGATTGTTTGGAAACGAAATTTTTTGTACGGCATATTCCTCGTGCTTTGATTGCGATATCTTTTAATCGAATTTGTATCTGTTACCATCAACGAGATCTCCATAGAGTCCCTCCTTATCTTCGGCACCCTGTATAAGAGGCCAAATTTTTGAACCGATCCTATTGTTCGTTTTCCATATACGTCTAACCCACCATAGACCGTGAATCACCCCACATATTTTAGATTCTGAAATATGCCTCCAAATTTGTAATGGAATGCGCCACCCTCTTCGAGAACTACCCCTTAGTGGGAGCACCATTCCTAGCTGCTACCGCCCTCTATCTGGCATACACCACACTGATCAATTCCAAACATGTATATGTCAACTTTATTTGGTTCGACAGGAAAAAGGTGCAAAAATATGCCGAAGATGTTTTGGGACTGAATGTTCGTTACGCCGCTATGAAAAAATATGAACCGCTGAATAAATATTTAACACCAGAAAAGCTGGAAGTTGCCAAATATTTTTTGAATATTTGACTTCTTCAAAAAGTTGTAATGGATTCGGAGTGTTTTAGAGCTATATTGTTCAACCCGTTGACTCTACGTCACTTTTAAAATATATATTGGCAATATTATTGAGTGTCCTAATACAGGGTATTATGGAAATAGTCTTATTATATATGATGTTCGGATAACGCAGCAAGATACCTACTTGAAGAGGCGATTAACATGTTAAAATGAAGGTAAAAAGTCGAACATTAACTACTTTTCAGCCTGAGAATTTTTTCTTATTATTTTTAACTTCTTGTCGTTAGTTTTTAAACTATCAAGTTAATATTTGGAATAGGGATTACGCTTAATTATGTTCTAAAAATGTTTATCTACTGTGCCACTAAAAGCAACTTTAACTAAAAGTGAAATTTAATTTTTGGCATATCTTTTTTTACAGTTATTGGAAATGTCATTAAAATGTTAATTTGAAGACAAAAGAACACCTAATAAAAAAGATATCTGATTTTTATTTGAGTCGATAAACCACACCATTTAGGCACAAAACTGGAATTGAAGTTTTTGCAGCAATAAATTCAGTTCTTCAAATGGAACAAAAAAATTATTGAGTTTTTGACATTTTGCTGTATCATTACCTTTATTACCTTTAACATGTAGAATCAGAATCTTCTTGATTATTCTGTATTTACACCGCCAAATTCTCACAAGCAAACAAATTGCAGGAAAAGAATCGTAAAATTAAATGACGCTTTGCCATTTAACCATATTATATCTTTTCGATACACGCCACTGCTAGATTTCAAAACAAGCCCTCATTGACAATGCTCATCAACTAAACAGGTGGTTGTTAATGTAGTGTGATGTATTTGGTCTGATTTTAGGGGTCTTGCACCAATATTTTGTTTTAAAAAAGTATGCAATATTTCTCTAGAACACCAAAGGAGTCACATAATCAAATATAACAAATCATTTCCATAATGCCCTGTATATTCCTTACCAAAAAAATAAGACAACTCCTATCAACATGAGACCGCAGATGCTTTTGTTTGGAAGTTTAAATTTTAAAATCTTTTAGGTGTTTTTTGTTTGGTTTATGAAAGTACCTAAAATAGCACATATTTGAGCAATAAAATGTGTGAACGATTTTACGAGGAATTTTTAAGAAATGGGTATGACACTGACTAATTCTCATTTTGATAGCACATTTTATTAGAAATTTAAATGACTAAAAAAATATCATATTTATTTGAATTTAGTTTCGTTTATAAGATAAATGAAATTCTATCAAACCTGTTAAATATTTCTCTTAAAATCAATAAGTCGAAAAATCTAGTATGCTATTCACAAGTTTTTATTGCTAAAATATGGGCTATTTCAGGTACTTTTTATATCCAAAAAAGCACTAAAATTACTGAATCAGTCCGGAACAAACCCGAACAAACACCGAAAAAATGTTAACACCCTGTTTCCTTCAAGCAAAGATATAGATAAGAACTATTTACAGATTTTTGGTAAGAAATCACCATATGAGGGAAGGCACATGTTTTTTTTAAACACCCTGTATAAGGATTACGTTATTATTCAAATCGAAATATTACAATGCACATCGTATTGAACAAGGCAATTTTCAAAATATTTTTTTGTTATTTGTGTCAAGAAACTTGTATAAACGGACATAAAACGATCGCTTATCTAATCCCCTCCTACATATTTTAAAAATTTAGCCGAAAGCTTAAAATATATATCACCATGTATAGTAGTTCCGATTTAATATACAGTCCGAAAAGAAATTAAAAAATCGGTTCTAAAAAGTTCATACTTATTTTGTCTTAAGGATCCTATCCAGTATATAAACCAAAAATTATTTTTGATTGTTATGTTTTGTGTTTTTTTTCTATTATTGAATTTTATTTTTAAGACGTTTTTATAACTATAACTAATTTAAAAATTAAATAAAACTTACCTATATGAAAATGTATCTTTACACTTATAGTCCTATAAAATCCTTAATACGGAGACTTTGCTGTTTCCAAATTTGATCAGATTTCAAAATCTATTTAAAAATAACAAGAAACCTTAAAAGTACCCAACCAAAATTTCTATTTCTTTCTTTATAAATTTTTCTTACAGCAAATATTTTGAGCTTCAGCCTGAGCTATATAAATTTTAGCTGAGAACGTTCGTACAACCATTAAACAAAATCAATAAAGAAAAAGACGTCAGATTTGATACAAGGTTGTGTTACAGCTTGGTAACAGCAACAATCAAGTTATACAGCAAAAAGTTTACACAACCATTTTGTTGTTGCCGCGAAGTATACAGGGTGCACCAAGTAAAGTGACCCATTTGAAGTATCTCGAGAACTGAATGAGATTTTATTTTGAAAATTTGGCTGTAGCTATAAGAGATGATTTTCTACGTTTGTAAAATATTTTGGATGGTGCGGTGCTCTATATATTATATTTTTTTGAAATCTAGGTTAAAATCTAGAACAGTTTTCTGTATAATATCATATACCTATCTTTATGAGTTTTTGAATTATAAATAATCTTCATATCTTTTTAGCAGTTACAGCTAGAAAGCTGAAATTTTGACAATATTTCACAAGACCATCAAAATTTTATTATTTTGAACAGTATTTAATTAGCTTTATACAGGGTGTCTCCATAACAATATTTCTGAGGGAGATGAATGATTGCAAAAAATTTTTTTTTTTTAAATGGGGATATTTGATATGTTTTTCTAATGGAGGATCGAATTTTCTATCTAATGATATTAAATGTTCCTATGCCTATCTACAATATTTTCGGACTTATAGCGAAATTTAAAAATTATCTTATAAAAATATATATTTCAGAAACAAAATAATAAAAAATTCATTTGACGCTATGTCTGTGTTGTTGTAAAAAAATAGTTAACAAATGAGCAATTTATTAATAAATAAACAAAATTAAAATTACGCATCAACACCAATAAAATAACTAATAACTAAATTGTTGGCTTTTAAACATTCATGAATTGTGGTGATAACATGTTCATTTGTCACCTTTTTCATTTCTTCCCCTTCTAGAGACCCCAAAGCGGTTCTTAGTCGATTTTCTAAATCTTTCCTTGTTGTGACTGGTGTCTTGTATACTATTTCTTTAATCATACCCCATACATAACACCTTAGGGCCATTTCCAGGGACCTCCTCGGCCAATCAACTTTTTCTGAATCATATAGGAACTGTATCAGGATGAATGAAGTTCATTAAATTTTCTGCAAGTTCTAGATATAACTCTACCACCCTCCCCATGAATATAAAATAAACTCTAAGCTCGAATAATGTGAATTAGTTAATTTTTATTACAATAATACAGACATAACGTCAAATGGATTTTCATTATTTTGTTTCTATGAATCCATTACACAGCCTACTACCAAAAAATATACTTTTTAAGATAAGTTTTAACTTTCGCTATAAGTCCGAAAATATTGAAGATAAGTATAGGAATACTTAATATCATTAGATAGAAAATTCGATCCTCTATTAGCAAAACATATCAAATACAGGGTGTCCCATTTTTCCAGATTTTTCAATAATTCATCTCCCTCAGAAATATTGTTATGGAGACGCCCTGTATAAAGCTAATTAAATACTGTTCAAAATAATAAAATTTTGATCGTCTTGTGAAACTATTGTCAAAATTTCAGCTTTCTAGCTGTAACCGCTAAAAGGATATGATTTTCTTTTCAGGTCCCGATACGGCGTTAAAAAATCACAAGATTATTTATAACTCAAAAACTCTTAAATATAGGTATATGATACTATACAGGAAACTGTTCTAGATTTTTACCTAGATTCCAAAAGAAATATAATATATAGGGTAATTCATTTAAAATTCCGAAGTTGCTACCACTTTCGGTATGATCCGGCAACACCACACCATCCAAAATATTTTAGAAACGTAGAAAACCATCTCATATAGCAGCAACCAAATTTTCAAAATAAAATCTCATTCAGTTCTCGAGATACTTCTAATAGGCTACTTTACTTGGTGCACCCTGTATAGCAGTCAAAAGATCAACTGTATTATTTATGTAAACTTTGCTATACTAGATGATTCACAACAGTCGCTTACAGCTCTTGTTAGAAGAAGTTAAAAACAATTTCATTGGCAGCTTTTGAATACTATACTATACTAGGTAATATACGGTTTCCTGTAGGTTAACAGTTCATCTCTGACCGACCAATAACGTAATTTATAAGATAATCGAGTGGAAATATAGACCATCTATTAGGAAGGTAGCTGTGCGAGATTATCCGAAAATAAAGCCGTCTTTTGAACCTTATACACAAACGGCAAATATTTTCTACATACGCTTCATTACCTGCGATCAACACAGCTTGAAATCCCGGACCGAAAACTCGGGCTATATAATTCAACAAGCCATCGAGAAAATTGATTTTCCGAGGTCTAAACGGATTTGGAACTAACGCAACCGACAACATTTGAAGGGGAAAGACATATTTATTGCATTGGTAACATGTCATTTTTAGTGCAGACAACTTAAACCAAACCAAAAGAATGCAAACGGTATGTCTATATATCCGTTAGTAGTTTTCCAATGTATAATTTTGTACATTCATTTCTTAACCAACATAATGTCTTGTTTGGCTCAAAAACCGGAACAAGAAACAAATTATTGTTTTTTAAATAGAGCAACTTGTTCTCACCTTCTGTATCTGGTTCTTCTGTTCTGGTCTTGACCGCTTAATTCCACCTAGAGCGACGAATAGCAAAAATATACGACGAACCACTGCCGTCTATCCATATAGGGTTCAGCTTAGTACTCCTCGAAGTCCATTATTTAAGAATTCCTTCATCTGGAGGACGTCATCCTTATGGAACAACCTTTCTGAGGTCGTGTTTCTCAACGAATATCACCTTCAAGTGTAGTGCTTTTGTTTGATCCTAAAAATTCTTTTTGTATTTTAAATTTCTCTCGAAATTTCGTGAATCCAAATTTTTTATTATTTTGCAATGTTGCCAATCTATTTAAAAAAATTCTTTTTTGGAAGAAAAAACTTGTCATCTTAAATTTTGAAATATAATTGATAAAATCTAAAATTTTATTTTACACTGCACAATAAACAATCAAAAACCTAATGATATATTTTTACGAAATTAATAATATTTACACTGGTAGGAATTATTTTGATCATTCTTTAGGAAGTTTTTCGAACAACCCTCCGTTAGGCGCCAAACAATATCCTAAACGATTATAAAACTCTCTTCTTACATTGGCCAGTTGGTTTGCCAAAATTCTATCGCAAACTGCTGCATCGAGTTTTTCAGTTGTTCCAAATTTTCGAGCCAAACATTTTTATTAGTTATATGTCCATATAATAAAAAGTCGTTTTGGGAAAAATCAGCGGATCTGGATGGCCAGCTTATCATATGGTTTGATACAATACTTGAAAAGCATCGAAAAGATCATGTCTTACTACTATGGAATTGTGGGCTGGACAGCTGCTATCCATCTCAAACCAGACCTGATTTTCACCAGCCTTCAATGCAGGTCCAATTCGATTTTACAAAACATCCAGAAAACTCCCAGATATTAAAGTTTGATTCAGAAAACAATGCTCAATTATGTCGTGTCCAACAATCCCTGAGGATATTGCGTTCGTGTAGCTATAAAACGGTTACATTTTCTTGACTTCAGTACCTAAAGTTTTGAACATTTGGTTCATGGTTTAATGTAAAGCCAGACTCTGTCATTGTTATAGCGTTCCATCATATCAAAACAATTGTTGATCTTCGTTCTTCATGATATTCTCTCAATTCTTTGTGTTTCTCGTATTGTGATGTTTGAAAATGATTTTTTCCAGCGTCCTAGTACTAAGTATACCTATTATTCTTCGACATGAAGCAGTATATTTAAGTCACTACCATTATACTTCTCTTCGGCCCTATATTTTCATTTTTGTATCGGCATTTATTTAGCACGGTAGATTTATATTCAAATTTTTTAATTATTTTTCTTATTGTTGATCTGCCTGGAATGGGTCGGTTAGGAAAATCAAGTGAGAACAAGTTGAATACCACTTGATAACTATTTCTGCCGCAGTACCATTTAATAATTGCAACTTTTCCTCAACCGAATAGTTCATGACAATTAAAATTATTTGAGAAAAAACAGAAAACGCTGTAAACCTGATAATAAAAGTGATTACTGGTATTTCCATTTTAACCCGAATTAAAATTAAACAGATCGTACGCCAGATTTAAGCTTATTTGACGACAGAATTTACTTAATATCTTAAAAACGGTATTTGGAAAAAAGTTCAAATTTGGTGGACTTTTTACTGTCATTATCACTCTTTAAGAAGTCTTAATAAAAGTTTTCTTTAAAATCAATACGGGAGCAAATATTTGACCACCTAGAAATTTACATAAGAAGTTCCATGTGTTCTGTTTGGACGCATCACCTGGTATGTCTTCTTAAGTTGGCAGCATATGAAAAATTTTCTTATTATTAATTTTACGGACAAAAAATCTACTTCCTGACAAATAATATTAGAACATTCGTTTTTAAGGCAGCTTATACGGGATATTTAAACTAAACCAACTACTCCTCTGGCATTATGCCATGCTGGGCATTTAACTATATAGGAATTCAATTGTCCATTCATTCGCCAGGTTTTCTTTGAGCCGGACATAAAAAAACGTCACCAAGGAACTCGAACCGGTTCACATAGCTATATCAGTAAACAAAGAGAAAGACATAATCCTTCCCATTAATTTTTCCGAGTAGTATTACATAACTTTATGCCTAGCTTTTCAAAAACTCTAAACAAATGTTCAGCAACTAGAAATTGTCATTACTACAAAGCAGCAAGAAGCTTCATTCATATAAAATAACTGTAGATGAAATATAATCAGATGGAAACTGGAAGAGAAAAAAGCGACAAGGATCCTTTTGTAATTTATAGTAGCGGAAAGTGTATCTATCCGCCGAAAAAGTATTCTTTTCAATGACAAAAGCAAATACGTTCTTTTGTTATTCAACTTCCGCCATCAAATAATAGTTGAATAGCTGAAAGTTTTGTGATTAGGATCATAATATATATATATTTGAACTTTAATCAGGTGCATGCTAACTAGGTGGCCATTTGGGTGAATTTGACCCCATTCCTCTAAGATTTCAATTCTTTGCCGTTTTGACATCACAATATGATTTTCCTATGCTAAAAACAAGTTAAGATACAGAAATAATTATTTGTTTTATGATCAAACACACAAGCACTATAGGAAAAATCCACCTGGGAGTGGTGCGTGTGCGCAAAAGGCTATTCACGTTCGTTTTGAATCGTTAGAAGTTATATTCGTTGGGAAAAACGACCTCGGGAAGGTCGTTCCATAAGGATGAAGTCCTCCAGATGAAAGAATTCTTAAATAATGAAGTTCGATGAGTACTAAGCTTAACCACATATAGATGGGCGGCAGTGGTTCGTCGTGTACTTCTGCTATTCGCCGCTATGGGCGGAATTAAGAGGGCAAGGTCAGCCGAGCACTTTCCATGAAAATATCTGTAAAAGAGACTACGAAATCCCCAACCTGTCTTCGATGTTCTAGGCTGTCGAGGTTCTTTGTCAGCTCGTGGTCTCCGATCAGACGAATGGCCCTCCTTTCGATGGAATCCAGTAGCCGAAGAGTATGTTTGGGTGCAAAGCTCCAGACATGAGAGCAGTAATCTTAAAAGAAATTAGGTAATTTTTTGCGGAGCTACAAAAAATGTATTTCTGTTCTTAACTTGTTTGCAGCTAATTTCCGAAGAAACGATGACATTTAACGACTTTTACAGAGAATACCATTTTATGTAAAAGGCAAAACATTGAGGTCTTAGAGGAATGGGGTCAAATATACCCAAATATCCCCTGGTTAAAGTTAACATTGGCCAATAGGCTCAAATAGATGATTTTACCAACAGTAATTTACGTCCCAAAATTGGATCCGCTAGTTAAAGTAGTTCCGGAGCCACAGAACGAAAACTAGTTTATGAAGGCCATTTTCAAAGGACTCTAGATCCATGAGGACTCGTTTCCGATTAATATAAACTTTTTTTTTTTGTTTCATGTATTCTGCCCTAGAAGTTTGTAACATGATCATATTAACACCCTGTAGGTATAGTTTCTGCACCAAGAATGAATAGTGATCGATAAATCGACTAGTCACATTAGTCAGGGTTTACCTTCAAATTTTTTATCGTCAAAGTCCAAACGGGACTGTAATTATAGTAATGATCGCTGTTTAATTGATTATTAATCATACAAACTAATACACTATGTTGTCAAAACAATTGTCATGATACAATAAGAACTTAGAAGATTTCTACCGATTCGAGTATAATGAGTTACAATTTTCTATAATATGACTTACATTTCTTTAATGGTCACACAATATACTATAGTATGATGGTATTTCTTACATTTACTTTAGTTAAATTCACTATTTCTCGTTTGCTTCAAGGCGTTTAAAGTTTTAATTCTTCTATTAAAAAACTAATTTATAACTAGTTCCCATGCTTTTTGTGGCAATTTTTTACTTGTTATTTTTCCTACGCTTGAATTAAATAATCGTTTTCTACACCTTGTTAGAACAAATTTAAATTTTTCGTCGAGAACAAACCCAACGGTTTGTGAGGAGTTTCCAATTCCATATATTTTTATTACAAAGTCCCAAAATAATTAACTTTGCGATCAAACAGACATGTTTAGTACATAATAAGATAAACTCCTGGACAAAATTAACGCAACATCATAAATTTCCCATATTTTTCATACTATTTTCTTTCTGAATTTATGATCCGATTTGAATGTTTTTTTTTGCATTGTAGGTTGGTTCCTTGACAATGTCATAGTTTTCGCTGTTTATGATAAAAATTTAATTTTCGATTTATTCTGGGTTTACTAAATATGCTATGTTTTTTTCCGAAAATTCGTATCACCCTGTGGAGTATATTAGCAACCGAAGCATATTGCACGTTAAACGGTAGGTCCATCTTTCCCTAACATTTTCTTTTTTGGCTTATTTCATATAACCGTTTTATAGAGTAACATGTTTTTATAGACTTTAATATTCAATACATTCATTGTTAAATGTTTTCAAGTAGGTTTCAAGATTAAAATCCTCGTCGGGCAATTGGTCATACGAAACGAACGTTTAATAAGCAGTTTCCGAATAGTTTTTTTCAGTATGGCGAATTTTATTTGACCTTTGTAACTTTAAAATACAACATCTGCTGACACATCGCTTGCAATGTCAGAAAATGTCCATAGTCTACTTGAAAACATTTAACAATGAATATTAAAGTCTATAAAAACATGTTACTCTATAAAACGGCGTATCTTCTTTAATAACAGAGATAATGAAGTAAACCAAAAAAGAAAATGTTGGGGAAAGATGGACCTACCGTTTAATGTCAACTGCAATATGCGTCGGTTGCTAATATACTCCACAGGGTGATGCGAATTTTCGGAAAAAAACATAGCATTTTTAGTACACCCAGTATAAATCGAAAACTAAATTTTATCATAAACAGCGAAACCTATGACATTGTCAAGGAACCAACCTACATTGCAAAAAAAATCATTCAAATCGGATCATAAATTCAGAAAAAAAATAGCATCAAAAAGATGGCAAAATTATGATGTTGCGTTAATTTTGTCCAGGAGTTTATAATATTGGAGTAAATTTTGTTCCCAACAAATCCCGTGAAGGGACTATGTAATATCCATGGATATTTGTTTTGGTAAATCAATCGAACCAGTAACGTTTTTCCATTTTATAGAAAATCTCGTTATTATGTGTTGGATACTTGCATGATTTAGTGTTTTCTCCATTGCGTTACAAAGGTTACGAATAAATATGTCAATGTCAATATGTTATGAATAACGTAAGAAATAGGGAATAGGATGGCTATTAATATTCGCACACTAGTTGAAATTCCTTTCGCAAATTACCAATTATTTATATGTGATATACAGGGTGTCCCATAACTTATAGGCCATAGAGCCACTGGAGATACTAAATATCAATCTCATAGATAAGTCATACAAGTTTTTCGAAATATTTCCCATTCTAAAAATATGGGTTATTGAAAGTGAAAGTTTATTTTCGAAACACAAGCCTTAATTTGAAATCGGTTCAATGTATCGGATTGAAAGTTGACGGGTGGGTAGTTGGATTAATAAATCTATGATTTTTTTTCTTATCTGGATTTTTAATCCAAGGTTTTTAAACAGGCGCAATTGCTAAACTAAAAAGGCATACTTGTTCGATCTTAAGATGAGGATCCCAAACGATCCCAATTTAGCAATCGGAGCCATCTAAGTTGCATCAATTCAATTAAAAAATATGCCGCTTTTTAGTAAGTTAGGAAAAGACGAGAGTCATCAGCTGATCAATATTTCTTTTCGTGAAGTTTTAGCCGTTAATAATAAAGTTTTTAGTTAATTTATTGATATTTAGATTGTCTGATATGTCGAATGGGGTATCAACAAGTTTCAGGAAGATCTGCGACAAAAATTTGAAAATTGTTCATATTTGAAATTGTTATTATTATTCTTATAATATTATATTTTTTAACTCAATTTTTTCATATCGTTTTCCAATCTTTAACTTTACGAATCCAGTTTTAGATTAGAAAAAAATTAAGTATATTTGGCTAAACGTTCGCATAAAATAGTGCCTGGTGGCAACCTGTGATTAAACGCTGCTCTTAAATCTCTAACCGTTTTTGAGATATTTCAATTTTAGTTTGATTTTTTTATGCTTTATGATGTTTAAATGGAAATATCTGGAAAATGATTAGAGGTATTAAGATCGAGCCCAGTATACCTTTTTTGTTTGGAAATTGTCTTTCTTTGAGAATCTTGTATTCAAAATATTTAAAAACAGGTAAGAAAAATTAATGATTTATTAAACCCAGTGTATATTACTAGCGCCTTCGAATGTAAAACTTTAAAATTTCTTGAAATTCTCAATTCTTACACATAAAAATATCATACCAACAACTTATTTTCGAAAATAATCTTTCACTTTCAACACCTTGTATTTCTAGAACAAGGAACATTTCGAAAAAACAAAATTACTTAATCGGTCTACTTTGATGTTTAGTAACTCCATTAGTTATGGGACACTCTATGAATGTAGATCAATTATTAAGCTAAGCTTGTTCTCCTACAATTTAAAAAAAAATACTTAAAAGAGACCTTTGTAGACATAGGCTGAAAAAAATATTTTTTAGTTTTAAATAACTAACGACGCCAATAATATAGGAAAACACTTTTTAACTTTTGTATCATTATTCAAGTGATATCCTGCCTTTTTCGACTATGTCTCATTAAAATTTAATCAAATTGTTTAATGGTTGGAATAGTATAGAGGTAAAAATATAATTATGCTTTATTGATTAACCATTTATTAATAAAAGAGACAATAACTTTATGAGTAATCATAAAATAAATGGATTCAAGTAATTTTATTTATCAATATATCAAATAAAACTTAACATACACCATTTATCCAAAGTAAACTTTTTAGGTATATGTATTGAGGACAAATAAGTTCGAATAAATTCATTTAAAATTTAACCTTTAATTTTTTAAACTTATTTTCATTTACAAGTGACTCAAAAAATGTTAATAATAATAATAAATTTAATTATTCTTGACCCAAAAACAGTAAATATGGTTCACTGGTATCGGGGCATACTTTTTAAATATTAGGTACATAGTTGTGATTGCAAATAAGCCTTTAGGTTATGGCAAGTCCCTTCAGTGTCTTTACATCAATAATTTGTATTGGAATCGAGTTATATGTTCGTATGCTCCTGAATAAGGGCCAATACTGAGCTTTTAGTGTCCGAGAGTATTCATTTCTGAAATTTGTGGCATTTCGTACACTATAGTTATGATGGGTTTTTACTTGTTTTATTGTTAAATTAGATTTAAGTTTTTTATTGGTTATGGAATATATAAGTTTAATTTGTTCAAACATTGTTAGTTTTTTTATGTTCCATAATTTTGTGCACTGATAAACCTATTCTGTAGCGGCGTAATAGTCCATTTGGAATATAGTTTCTATAATAGTTTTATTTTGTGTCCTTTACATTTTATTTAATAATTTCGAATTTCCCCAGCATGGAATTAAGTACCTAATATGTGGCAAGATTAGACAGTTATTTTTTATTTAACAGTTCTGTACACTTTCTTATAGCACCCACTACTGGAACTATTTTTTTGACAACATTGTCGACGTGTGAATTTCAGCTTTAATTGTTTTCAGCACTAGCTCTAAGTATTTATATTCGGAGACCCCTTTTGTATAAATTAAAATAAGATTAAAAATTGCAAATCTAAGAACGAAAATCGACGGCCCTGAGCGTTTTTTTCGAAAAATAAAGTTTGAATTTTAAATGAATTTATTCGAATCTATTTGTCCTCAGTGTGTAATAATATTTTACTAAAAATAAAAGATATGCTCGAATTCTAACAAATTTTTACTCGCTCTGTATAAGCAACGTTTAAATATGGAAAAGTTAAACTCGGCTTCAATATACAACTTTTTGACATTTCTTAAAAATATAACAAAAAGATGCGGGGTTCCCATCTTTAAAAAAATGTTGTCCATGATAAGTATTTTTTGGTTCAACCTGTATATGCGTATTTTAATTCATAAAATAAGCAAGAAAAAATAATAATTCACGTGTCCGAGTGATTTTTAGAAAATCTACGAAAGTGACAATACAGAATGTATGCCATGTTAGATGTTTACACTATACAGAGTGTCCCAGAATACGTGGGCAATCTCCCGGGTTCAGATATAACACTTAAAAATTACAGGAGAAGTTCATATAAATTTACAAACGTACAGGGTGTAAAAAAGCTATTTTGTGTTACGTCTAGTCCGTCCTTGTCAAACTAAAGGGCGAATTTTAAGGAGACTCATCTAGTAAACATTATACTAAAAAATTATTAAATTACATCTAGTACTAATTATTTAAAAATCAACGATTCTGGGACACCCTGTATATGACAATAGCAGAAAGATAAGGATTTATGTCAATCATAACTAGTTAGCCTGTATCACCCCTATTATTACGCAGTATCTGTAAGCCAGAAATATGCCACTTTTATAAAAGCTGCTCTTTTCATACAATACCAAACCGTAATAACAATTTAAACGCTTTTTATCTTAACTTCAAAATACTATTCACGGTAACGCCACAATGTTCATTCGCGCTTATCAGCGCAGGTATCCCTCTTTAACATACAATATTAAAATTTAATGAAAATTCCTGGCGACTCATATTTCTGTTCTGATAGCCCATTTTGTTCGGCAACAAAAGGCAACTAAGGTATAAAATACATATTTATATGCTTATGTTGGCGCCATTTTTCGTTATCAAAAGCTTTTCACACAAAAGGCATTGAGAATCTCTCAACTCGACGAAATATGTTTGTTCAACGTTTCTGCATGCACGTTAACATTTTTATTTGGAGTATAAATTTTATTACAGAAACAGAATAGTTTTGAAAGTTTTGGATTTTTCTGTAAAATAAATACAATCCAATAATTTAACGGGTCTTAATTTTTCAGACAAGTTCCAATTAGGACAATAAACCTTAATTAACTCTGGATTTAGTCATACATTATCGGGCTCACAAGGAACTGACCTAATGCAGGTGAATTACTTTACCTTCTACTTAAGAGTAGATATTTATCAGTGGACCGCGTGGTCCGATTTGAGATTTCGCAGCGGAACAGCACAAGTCATTGTTATTGAACAATCAGACAACATCGCCATTCCAAGACACGACGGGCGCGCAGGCCGGCTGTTTCAACGGAGTAGGCGACGTTTTCCATATTCGTCTGCCTTTGATCACCCGAAGCGTTGCCAAATCACTTTAGTTAGTTCCCATTACAGATATTTTTTCTGACAATCTCGGTGTGACATTTTTTTCGCTTAAAACTAAACTATGAAATTAATTGAGATTATTGATAATTCAATTGATGATTCAATTTAAACATCAACAGTCATGTAGTACCATATTTCGAGATAAATTTAAAATTTTACCAAATTTTATCCAATAGTTTTGTTATAGTTTGTCACACCTTTTCACCTTAATAGAGGTCACTGATAAGGGCTCTTAAGTGGGTTAATAAAAAGTAGCCCAGTTTCTGCAAAAGAATGGTGTCTTGCCAATCACATAAAACGAATTCCCTAGAAGAGGTGACTATCAGCTCTACTTGTATTCATTCATACTTCTATATGGGCCTATATTTGCGTCAAGTACGACACACCTCGAAGGAGATAACAAAAGTTTCAACAGGAAACAACTATATATGTTCCTGCAACCCTCTCGGAGATAACACACGTATCCTGCTATAACAAAACCTACCGACAAAGATATTCTTTTGTGCCAGAAAACTGTGGTTAGTTAGGACTATCAATTTTCCCGCATACATTGTCGAACAATGCTCCATTTAGTTTTTTAAATTAAAAACGTGTGTAAAGGGCCTTTTTGTATCCAACGTACAGAAAGGGTGACGTGTCGCGTTTAGCATGCGGAACGATGAGTTTTAATATTTTTTGTTTAGAATTTGTTTCATGCGTATTTTTTTTTGCTCAATATTAAAATTAAAAAGTTGCAAATATTTATGGAGGTAATTCCAAGTCTGCCTATCTTTTACAATCGCTTAGCTCATAATATGCTGTTAAAATATTAATGAGACAATGAGTAGTATTTGTCTTACTGAATAGTACGTAGCGAACCTACTGTAGAAAAAATTGAATTACGAATTGAATTTTCGGAATCTTAAGATCTTAACAAACAACCAAAAATTATGAAATAGAAGTTTCAACTAATTTTCTTCTTTGAAGATATTAACCAGATCGGATGGAATCGGATATCCTATGGGATAAAGAAAAACTTGTTATTGTTATTGAAAACCCAATCCTACCTTAATTCATTACTTCTTATATATGGGGGGTTGATCTATCACCAATTATCTAGACCCCATGCTTGCTGCGAGAGGTTCTTTATGAGTTAACTTTACTAGCTTTTAGTCGAGCACTACACAGGTCTTCGGGGTAGTTCTTGTAGAAGCCGCTGGAGTGGACGTTCAATGATGAAGTCTCCGACATGTGCTCCCGCATTTCCCAGCAAGCTTTTTTTTTATGGTCAAACACAAGCACTATAGGAAAAATCCTTTAGGGCACTCTGGGAGTGGTGCGTGTGCGCAAAATGCGATTCACGTTAATTTTGAATCGTTGGAGGTTATATTCGTTGGGAAAAACGACCTCGGGAAGGTCGAGCAGCAGTGGTTCGTCGTGTATTTCTGCTATTCGTCGCTCTGGGCGGAATTAAGAGGGCAAGATCAGCCGAGCACCTTCCATGAAAATATCTATGAAAGAGAGTCAAATCCCCAACCTGTCGTCGATGTTCCAGGCAGTCGAGGTTCTTCGTCAGCCCGTGGTCACCGATCAGACGAATAGCCCTCCTTTCGATGGAATCCAGTAGCCGAAGAGTATGTTTGGGTGCAGAGCTCCAGACATGAGGGCAGTACTCTAGTGATGGTCGAATCTGGGCTTTGTATGGTGTCAAAAGTTGCTGAGGTGTGTACAACTTTCTGGTTCGGAAGAGTACCCCAAGCTTCTGAGAAGCTATCTTGGCGATTGCCACAACGTGGTTATGCCAAGATATATTTCCTCCCAGATTGACGCTCAGCAAATTAATAGATGAAGCCAGAGGGATTGCGTGTCCGGCCATGACTACATCCGATTCTGTAATGTTAACCTTTTTAGAGAAAACTGCTGCCTGGGTTTTTTAGCGTTAAATTCGACTTGGTTACTGTCACCCCAAGCCAAAATTTCGTCCTGGTCTTTGTTGAGGCGTGATACTTCATGCTGTCTGCGACAATGTGCGTCGGCAGCCGATGTTTGCGCATTCAAAGAGATAAGTGTGCTAAACTAAATATCGGATTTTTAGTTTTCACTAGAAGGTCGTTAATGTAGAGTAAGAAGAGAGTGGGAGACAATATGGACCCTTGAGGAACACCGGCATTGATGGTGAAGGTGTCTGAGAGAAATCCATCAATCGCCCGGCTACGGGGGATTCACACGGAACCGACGCGATTATTAATTAATACAGGGTCAATTGGTGACAATATTAACATACAAAGTTGGCATTTAGAATACTTTGTATTTTCTAGCATTTTTAAATTCTAGGAATGATCAAAGTAATTGCCATACAAATATATCGTGTTCAAAATAACTGACATCTGAAAAATTACGTTTCCGAAATTTAAGAGACTACAGTTTATCCGCGCATTCTACGGCATATACCGGGTGATAGGTTCTTAAGTTGAACGTAGGAAACCCCATATAATTTTTGAGCTGGCCGGTAAACCCACGTGCCGAGTTTGAATACATTTTGGTGAGCCCCTCAATTAAACTAATTTAACAAAGGTGGGTTTTAGATATAGAAAAGTTTTTTTGCAATAATTAATTGATTTGATTTTTAGAGTTCAAGAATGATATAAAATTAATTGATGACCTGCCATTTTAGCTACCCTGTATGGCTGTATGGCTTTCGCCTTTAATATATACTATATATTTTTTGTATTTTAAATATCAAAATAACTTACTTATGTACGTTTTCCACATTAAATACGGGTTACCCAGTATAATTAATGTTAACATTTGTCCTAAAGTGCACTGGTATGAATGTATGAATATTAGCAATCCAATTTAAATTACATAATACCTACACCATAACATGCAAGATAGTTATTTCGGGATGCAGTAAATTAATAATTAATTTCGGAAAATATGCATGCCATACAGCCAAAGAAATAATGAACGTCATAATGGGCTTGCTTAGCAGGAACGCATATGAAATTTTATAGATATTTTATGTTTTTAATAAAACTAAAAGCATTCTCAATCATAAAATATGTTTTTAAAACAAATTTTTTTTTCATGGTGTAGTCCCAGTACCCAAAATAGAAATTGAACATCGTTATAATTAATGAGAGGATAATATTTAAATTGCATTTTAATGCAATTTCCGCATTTATCCATAATTTTGCAATTTAGAGGCGTATTCGATTGGCAGGCTTAGTTCGATCCGGATTGATCTAAAGCAGTTCCAGTATTACCATGTTGTAAAATTATAGTTTTTTAGTTAAAAAATAAATAATAATATTTTTTGATGGAGTGAGTCTTTGATATAAAATCAGACTGGCCGCTTATAATTTTGCAGTGTCGGCAGTATTTGGTTCCTTATCTCTCTTGCCGCAACGAGCATGGCGTTACCGGTAGATTAAATGGGTCAGGATGACGCAATGTAACGTTAAAACAGACGGATAAAGAAATTCTGCAGGAGGCAGTAATTTTAGTCGGCTTTGGATTCTCAATTACGCGGTATACCGACGATTAGGGGATTCCCAGAGTCGTACTCAATCGCGATTTAGTTTTTTTTTATTAATTTTTACGTAAGAAGGGGGTCCGTATTTTCGGCTACAGGTTTTAGAGTGTTTATCACCGAAAATTCCGAGAAAAGTCAAACCGCGGATCTTTCCCTCAGTAAATTTTATTTTCAAACACTCGTATGTTTCAGTGCGAGTATAAATAACGCTGACTCATCTTCAAACTAACACTCGTGTATTTGGTGCGAGTATAAATAACACCTAAAATTGATCTTCGAACACTGGTTTTGGTACGAGGATAAATAAATCTTAAGTGCGAGGAAAATTATTCTATAAAGACTTTGTGCCAAAAGCCTAGAATAATTTTCGAAATAAAAAAATTACCCGATCGTGACATTAAACGTAAGTGCTAAAATATCTTAAGTTAGTATTAGCATTCACTGCCGTGAGTTATAATTTTCTTTTGGAAATTATTAGGGTAGTTGAGATCCCTTAGTTGGGAACAAAATGCTAGCTTAGGTTTATTTTATATCGTAAATAATGAAAATAAATCTAAATTTAAACAGAGTACATGATAGATGAATGATAGGTTGGTTGAAACAATTGAATGATAGTTCAGGTTAATTCTGATTGTATATAAATTGTACATAATTAACTACGAGTACTTCGGGTCGTGTTACTCGACATACGCAAGGACAGCCCCTTACCCTCAAAGCCAAGGACATGAAATTAAACAAATAATGCCCTCCGTGTTCTAATATTACAACTTGCATTGTGTTATATTACATTGGACGCGATCGAGCCAATACAGTCAAAATTATAGTCTGAACATAAGTTAGGCCTCGTCCTACGTTCAACTAACTATACTTTTAAATTAAAATCATTCATTCTTTCTTGAGACAAAATTCTTGCCCTCATTTCTTCATACGCTCTGGTGGACTGCTGACAGCTTCCAGTTGGCGGGGAAAGGATGGTGGGCCCACCCAAGAATGACTGACACGTGCGTGTCAAGTAGGAAATGGCATTAATGCCTGGTATCCCTGACACTAAACAATCGTAATCGTAAGTTCGAAAATACTTTAAGTAGGGATGTCTTCAGTTGCGATGACTTTTTCATTAATTATCAAGACTGGCGACATTGCTGATAGTGTCGACCAGCAATCATACATCTTCAAAATTTAAAATGATTCAAAAAGTTAGATTCGCTTTAATAACTAATTCCTGGGTGGGGAATTCATCTTTGGATGGGAACCAAAAAATGGGGACAAAATTAAAATTCATAAAATAGCCATCTGCTTAACAATCTGATTAAATTAAATTTAAATAAAACTTAAGGGGTAAATTGGTTATACAGGGCGGAGACGGACATTTGGGCGAGGCCACATGGACGCGGCCATCTGAGCGCGGCCGTTTGGGCGCGAGGACACTTGGGCGCGAGGGTACATGGGCGCGGGGACACGTGAGCGCGAGAACACTTGTGCACGTTTGTTAAAAAACAATTTTTAATAAAAAAATATTCTAGGCAATTTTTATAGAAAAGAATATTGGCAAAACTCTATATTATGACCTGACCCTAAAGGTGCATTAATTTTTAATTACGCTTATCCTTTTGTATTAAGCCTGATGTTATTCCATGAATGGCCTGACCCTAACTATAATTACATGAAAAATTAGGTTTTAGTATGGTTCTTCCCTATTTTAATTCCTCTTAATTGCGGTTATCCTTTTGCATTGAACCTCCATTCCATTATTCTACTTTATTATACAGTGAGTCCCAGAAGAAATGTCTAAATTCATTTAAAATTCAGCGGTAAGTTTTTTCAAAAAACGCTCGTACCCGTCGATTTTGATTTTTTAATTATTTTTTTTTGTGGTAATTTCATGTATACAGGGTAGCTCAAAAATAAGTTACGACCATCAACTTCATTTTTTCAAATGAAAACATATATTTTTTATTTCATTTTTGAATTTTGCATTGAATTCTAAGCATGTTTCATGTACCATGTCCTATACATAAACTCAACAGTTATTGAAAAAATTAGGATTGAACATATCATTTAGGGAATCCAACGATCTATCAAATCTTCTGGCAATATGGCATTTTGGGCTCCATAATAAGTAAGAGTGTACTGTCTCACTGGCACCGTTTATTTCCATAGAAACTGCACGTTTCCAACCATTTCCGGAGTTATGACACGCACTTCTCTTCGGATCCTTTCTTTCAACTCCTGCATATTGTTTGGCCTGTTAACAAATACTTTTGATTTGAGGTAACCCCACAAAAAAAAAAGTCCAGCGGAGTTAGGTCTGGCGACCTAGCAGGCCATTCGATAGGTCCTCTCCTTCCAATCCACCGATTGGGAAAGGTTTCATTCAAAAATGTGTGCACAGTGGCCGCATAGTGCGGAGGAGCACCATCTTGTTGGAATATCAGTTCTTCGTCAGGGGAGTCTGGATCCAATGGATTCGGAAATAAAGCCACTAATGCTGGAATTAATTCTAGTTGGAGAAATTCGAGATATACTTGTCCAGTTAAAGACTGTTCAAAGAAAAATGGACCAATTACTCTTTCGCGTACGATTCCACACCAAATATTTATTTTCTTAGGGTACTGGCTGTGAACCTCTATCATCCAATGCGGATTTTCTGTTGCCCAATATCGACAATTTTGTCTGTTCACATTACCATTCAAATAGAACGTAGCTTCATCCGAAAAAATAATATTTTTTACTAAATTATTATCTAGATTGCACATATTTTGCATGCGTCCGCAAAACTCACTTCGCCTATTGAAATCATCTTCAAATAACTGCACTGGAATAACTTTGTATGGGTGATATTTGTGCTTTTGAACTACTCGGTGAACAACAGATTTCGGCATGTCATTGTGTAAATCGGCCCCAATGTGCGACAGGGGAGTACATGGATTTTCTTCCAAGGAAAGCAAAACGTCAAGTTGTTCAATTTCATCTCGAGTAGGATGACCAGATTTAGGCAAATCTCTAACATGACCGAATTCTCTAAACTTAGCCTCTATTCTACTCACCATCTTTTGACATATGGGAGGACGATCAGGATGGATTTCATTAAATAATTGGGCTGTTTCTATTTGAGTACGTGTTTTATCACCAAACCCAACCATGCATAGAATTTAAATTTTTTCCCGTTCCGTTAACTTCACCATTATTGTGAAAACGGCAACTTTGAAACTACGCTTGACAATAATTATACTTATTTGAAATAAAATTGTCATACAGTTTCTATGGAAATAAACGGTGACAGTACACTCCTACTTATTATGGAGCCCAAAATGCCATATTGCCAGAAGATTTGATAGATCGTTGGATTCCCTAAATGATATGTTCAATCCTAATTTTTTCAATAACTGTTGAGTTTATGTATAGGACATGATACATGAAACATGCTTAGAATTCAATGCAAAATTCAAAAATGAAATAAAAAATATATGTTTTCATTTGAAAAAATGAAGTTGATGGTCGTAACTTATTTTTGAGCTACCCTGTATACATGAAATTACCACAAAAAAAAAATAATTAAAAAATCAAAATCGACGGGTACGAGGGTTTTTTGAAAAAACTTACCGCTGAATTTTAAATGAATTTAGACATTTCTTCTCACTCTCACTGTATATAGCATCAAAATTATTTTTGGAAGTTAGTTTACGCTTACCTGTTTAACAGTTAGTAGTATCGTCTATAGTGGTCAGTTTATTTTTTTACGAATTGAAAATGGAAGTAGTTTCGTTACGAGGCAAATCTATGTACAGTAGTAATGGTTATTGCTATGTATTTGACAGGCTTAGTGCGTGTGGGACTAAAAAAAATTTGGCGATGTGAATTTAAAAATCAAGGTTGCAAATCTCGCATTCATACCTTAGATGGCGTTATTGTGAATCAGTTACATAACTATTCACATGACAGTAATGCAGTGAATTTAGAAAAGAGGGTGGTTTGTACTGCTATGAAAACTCGTGCTACTGAAACAATGGAACCAACATCGCAGGTCATTAATTTGTGTCTTAATGAAGCAAACTTGTCGCAAGCAACACAAGCAAACCTACCAGCACCGAACGCTTTGAAAAAAATGATCGGCTACAAAAGGTGTAGCGGGGGAGGGTTTTCACTTGTTTTCCCAGGGCACTATCACTATTTTACGTTTTATTGCTTTTTTTTGATGACCAAGATTAAATATTTTGCTTAGCCGCTGATTGCTGATTGCTTGCTTAATTTGCATACCAATTAATTTAGTATACAGGGTGTTATGGAAATGACGTATTATATTTAAATCGGCAATTCCTGAGATGAAAACAAATTGAAGAAAAATATCCAAAAATGGCGCTTTAATTTAATATGCCCTGTACATGACCTTATGTCAAACCAAAAATAAGCACATTGTGCCTCTGTCAGGAAGGTAAACAAAGCAACATATGTCAACAGTGTTGTCACATCTTCAGGGTAAACTCTTTAGAAAGTCAATAACCGTTTGACAGATTGCAAGTTGTTTATTTTTCAGGGTACATTATTATAAACTTTTACGTTCATTTCGCTGGGAAACAATCTCTGATTTATAAACTTGAACTGACTGAGTTTATAAATGCCACTTACCCTTTAGAAAAAAAATGCAATTTTATTTACCTTTTCGGACTTATTTAAAACCAACTTAATTTATAAAAAACACCAAGTACTCACAATACAAAATCACATAGTTTTCGCGTCACAACACATCTAAGTACCGTTCAATCTGAATTAATATTTTAAAGTGCTACTGTGTAGACAAAAGTACGCCCTTATTGTCTACATAACACGTTGGTTCCGTCGTTCAGTATGAAAATGGCGGTTTAATTTTGGAAGAACATGGGAATGACGTATTATTAACCTCATCTGCAAAACGATTGCATATTAGTGCTGGGCGATGTTCATCGATGTTTTTGAAACATCGATGTTCTGGTACCGATGTTCGATGTTTTCGACATCGATGTTAGAGGTCAAACATCGATGTCGACATCGATGTTTACCTTTCGATGTTCAATGTTATAACAAAACAAGAAAACTAGGTTGTAATCTTAAACTCAATTTTCCCAGCACAAGAAAATAAGAGCGAAAACTTTTGATTTCATTTGCTAAAAGCCTTATTAGAGTCGACAATAAAAATTTCCGGTGCAATGGCAATTATAATTGCACGAATTCATGCGCAGTAAACCGTTTTCCATCAACTGGCGCCTTGCTAACAGTCGTTTTGACTGGCAGTTAAAGCAGCTACTGCTACTTACAAATGGCAGTAGCCATTAGCTGTTCATAGGTGCTTCGTCCAATTAATAAACATTTAAAAGTAACAGAATAATCCATCTCTACCCAGACTTGCACCGGCAATGGCAATGAAAGTGGCGCGTGCCCCATTTCTGGCAATGCGAGACAGCTGAGAACGGTGTACTGCGCATGAATCCGTGCAATTTTAATTGACAGAAGGCTAGAATTGCCGACTGTAATACGGATTCCATTCTCGCGGCGCACTTGCGAGAACGAAATTTTTTTTTCCAAAGCCGGCGAAACTATGGCCCCAAAAACGAAATAGCTTGCAAGGAATCATCATTAATCTAGTTTTACAAAAAAAAAATAGTTTACAAGTTGTTAGTGACTGGAATTCATGCAGTTTTAAAATATTATGTTTTAATTATTGCTTTATTTTTTTGTTTATATTATTTTTTAAAATTTTTGTTATTTTGTTTTTTGACGTTTCAAAATTTTTCAATTCTTTCTAATAACAAGTTTATTTTTATTTTTTATAATCTAATTTATTCCTAATCGCAAATATACTTTTTTAAATGTCTATGTTTTACAACCGATGTTTCTACGCCATCGATGGTCAACATCGATGTTCCGTTTCGATGTCCCAGCCCAGCACTATTGCATATTTGTCTAGACGAGTCCATATTTATTTTAAAGGGGTAGTAGCTAGCTTAGACTGAAGGGCTATCAACATAATTATGTCATCATTCTTCTTCAGTAAAGGATTAATAAATTAGCGTTTTTATTATTTCTGAATTTCTATTGCGAAATAATTTGTATCCTATAGTGCTGTTGTTTTATGTGTACGGTAGGTTATTGTAAAGTGTAATTATGCGTTAGTATTTATTGCTTTTGTGTAATCTAATAATAAGTGTATCTCTTCAAAAAAATAATTGGAAACTCGTGCGTGTTTGTGTGTTTCTTTAAGTGATTTAGTGCAAATGTTCCGAGAGATTGGAAATAAGAGGCCGAATGGGGTTTAGTGGATATAAGCTTATTATGCAGTTCCACATTTTCATCAGGGTACGTGATGAGCATGAAGCTTTTCCCATAGAAAAAAAAACAAAAATCTGAAGATGTCTGTGCCCTGGATTATTTGCTAGTGTACTGGCACCTGGATTCACTTCTATTTGGATACTAGGTAAACTAAATATTATTTTTATAAGAATCTATAGTTATTTTCTACACAGTTGGCAACATTGGACTTGAACATCTGTTGATTACACAGCTTGGCAATGTAATATGATCGTATATGAATGTGCTGAGGAGTAACCGGGTGGGTTTATGGGTGAATTACCCCACTTTTTAAACGTTCGATTTAAAAAAAAAAAAAATATGTAGCGCTTCTCTAGGACATCCCAGGAGTCACCCATTTAAATATAATACGTCATTTCCATAACACCCTGTATATTTAGAAAATAAAATGTAACAACAATATTAAGATGTATTTCATTTTGGCTCGCGCCTAAGTGTCCCGCGCCCAAGTGTCCTCGCGCCCAAACGGCCGCGCTCAGATGGCCGCGTCCATGTGGCCGCGCCCAAATGTCCTAGACCCTATACAGGGGTTATCGAAAAACGTCTTACGTGAAACGCGCAGATAAGGAGAACGTTTAGAGTTACCTATCATTTATTAAGCGCAAAACGGACGGACGTTTCGGGATACGTACTCCACTTATATCATGGTATAATGTAAGTACGTTCCGCTTGAAAAAAAAAATCCTTCGTCTTTTTTTTTCACAATTCGGCGACAACCATTATTGATTTTACCATTGCACTTATTAAAACACTTTTGTTAAAATATAACAGCTTTTTAACATTCGATACGATAGGCAGCATACAAGATTCCCAACGAACTGGGTTAGCCATCACCATAAACAAGATTTTCTCCAAAACTTTTTCTTTTTTATTGTAAGATAACCCAGGAAACGTATGGCTGGGATTTGTTGGTTTAGGTGCAAGCCCAATATCCGTGGCAGCCGTCAATAAATATGGCCTCGTGTGTAAGAAAATAGGATTCAATATACCCGTCGTTGTAAATATTCCGTTGTATCCAAAGCAAAGAAGAGGAAATTAGTTTTCGAAGTGTAACAAATGAAAATACTTCTTAGATGTTATGTTTTTGTTTATATCAAGGACTGATTGTAAATATAATTTTTATTATAGCTGTAATATTTTTACTTTCTCAACATTGCTGACATCACGCACTTTAAAAATCTAACTTTAAAACCCTCATGCCCATTCGCACCATTTTCGATTTAATACAGGATTAGTTAATCGCAAAGATCTTACAAACTCCAGATATAATTGTTTACATGTGTAGTCGACATAAGGATTGTAAACGTGCACTCCCCACCTTGCTGTTATGCTTGCAGCATAGCCAGATTGTCCTATTTATCGCTAAGGTATCTGCAAAATCCCAATTAAAAATTTGTTAATTTGACAATTGCAACTGGTTTAAGGTTAATCCGCAATTGCTTTTAAAATAAATTTATTTCCCAATAATTTTAATATAAATTGTGAATAGGCCTTGAGAGATTTAAAAAAAAAATATTATTATTATACATAAAAGTTTGAAATAAACCGATTGCACTCTGACAACATCAAGTTAAAAGATACTACGCTCGACGGCAAACGATCAAACTTTATCAATCGATCGGATTATAGTAAAGAATACACTGTTGCTACTCGCTGCTAACCGCTTTTAAGGGAGTGTTTATATACTTGGTTGTTTTCATTTTTTTTTTGTGAGTATTGGTGAAAAATCGTCTTTATTATAAACAATGATGGTGCATTCATGTATAGTTTGTAAAAGAGTGGATCATTTAAACAAGGATTTATCTTTTCTTCGGTAAGTATGGTTATGTTTTAATATGATTGTATTGATATGATTTCTGACTAACCATTGACGTTTAAAAGGTTATGGACCGGTCCGTGGTGCTAGTCCGGGCAAAAAGCAGTCGAGTTGGTTTATTTCTTAATATAAATCTTGCATTTACAAGATGGTTGAGTCTTGTGCGGCCATAAAATACTTCACTAGAAGATGCAATGGTGTTAAATTAAAATTTCACAGGTTAGTAAATATATTTAGAAATTTGATTTTGAGTTTTCATCACCCATTCCGTTTCTCCCTCCTTGCTAATTGGCCACACCCAATTCATGTGAGCAGGTAATAAACTAAAGATAGATGACCAGAGTGCAATTGGATTATTTCACGATTTATTTGATACCTTTAAGTATAATAATATTATTTTAAAGAATCATCCTTTTCACAGTTTATAGTAAAATTATTAGAAATAAACTTATTTTAAGAGCAATTGCGGATTAACATTAAACCAGTTTTAATTGTCAAATTTTCAAATTTTTAATTGGGATTTTGCAAGATGTCTTAGTGATAAATATGACAATCTGGCTAGAAATATACAGTTTTATATCTGGAGAGTATCATCCAGTAATGAATACACCAAAAATATTGATGCTAAGCATAAATAGTTAAATCCATCCTTGGATACACTGTATATAAAAACTGGATCAATATTTCTATCTTTTTTATAAATATCCAATATTCGAAACTACACTTTTTGAATAGATAATATAGTTAAACGTAAAGAATCTCAAAGTAAATTATACGCCCTTGTTGGGCTTTTTGCCCAGACTAGCTCCGCTCCGAAACGATGAAGACCGCTCCATAACCTTTTAAACGTTATTGGATTTAACCTTGTAAGATCTTTGATTTAACCAGACTTCAACATTGTTGCCATTAGCGAGACCAACATGTTTTGTCACTCTTCCACCCATTACTGATTTTCAATAACATTTCAAACAATCACAAACTCACTTTCCAACACATTTATGAATGGAGTGTTGGCCCTGTGGTTAATCGGAACTTAAATTTTAATCTTCAATTATTATTTATTTATTTGCATCAACACCAGTAGCGTAACTATATAAACGAGGGCCCCAGAAAATTTCTCAGAGGGGGGCCCTTACCAGGGAAATATGTTACATTATTTCTCCCCCCCCCCTCCAAGGGGCGCAAGGCCATGGAGGGGGTGGGGGGGGGGGGGATTTTTGGGGCGATAGCCTCTTGTGGCTATACCACTGGTAAAGATAATTGGTTTTATGACATACTCGTCTATACGAAATATTAGTGTAATATCTCAAACTATTTTCGAGATTGTTGATAATAAGCAAAAAAATACCTAATTCCATTTGCAACAATGCTACATTTAATTTTAATAAATAGTCCCAGAATCTTCGAGCTGTTTCATTAAACAATTAATGTCACTTACCGCCTGCTGAACTCTAAGTTAATTACTAACCATTTTGCTAGGCCTAGCAACTAGTAATAAATACTGTTGTTGAAACAGCGAGGGCAAATATGCAAGAACGGCCGATCGTGCAAAAATTCTATATCTATAAATATTTGACAAGAAATGAGTAAGATTACCAAGAAATTCTGGGTGATCTCTTATTATTAATTAAAATAATTACTAATTACTAACTTATTATCACTTAATTTATTTACCATAGTGTAATCCTTGTGTTTACAAATGGCAAATTTTATCTATTAAACTTATTATCATATTATTAAAAATTATTTTAAGGTCTCGGTACACAAGATAATGTTGTATTTAAAAAAAAATTATTTAGGAATTTTTGATACAGATAATAGGTAAGACAAGCATTTAAGAACTAATTTATGACTTACTTGAGAGAGATAATTTTTTAAAATTAAATACACAGTGTTCGCTAATTAATGATACATGGAAAAACCACAGACTCCTTACGTAAAAATATTAGGATTTAATTATACTTAGCTATGTCCGAAAGTTGATATTAACTGAGATACAGGGTGTTAAAATTGAAACTTCATTTTTGTTTTTGTCTAATAACTTTGCTAGAAACCAACGACTTCACAAATTTTGGCAATTATGGTTTTTTAGGACGAGAAATTGCCGCAGACAGCGCCCCCTATATTGTACATTAAAATTTCACAAAAACAATCAATTTCTCGTCCCAATATAACCATAATTGCCAAATTTTGTGACAAACCGTTGGTTTCTCGTAAAGCTATTAGAGAAAAATTAAAATTAAGTTTTAACTGTGGTTTTCCATGTACCATTAATTAGAGGTTAGTCTGAGCGATATTTACAAAGTATAACTTTTTTGCGTAAAAAGTAAAAATGATGGGAAAACTGATATTTTTAATAAAAACATAATTATACTAAGGCCCAAAAAAGTTACAATTCCCTGAACAACCTGGTTTTACACTTTTTTTAGTAGTTGGTACGAACCCAAGTCATCGGTAAAATTTAATATTGGTAAAAACGTCCCCTTAATTGGTGACTACAAATCGGTTAGCTCATGAATGCGCTAATAAAAATATTTCATGACATAACCGATAAACCTTATCAAACATTATAAATTCGATATCGATTTACATAATTGTAGTAGTCGGGGTTACGGTTTCTTTTTGTTTACATCAAATCGCATAAAATGGAGAAACATAGAGTTGTTCCCGATGTTATTCCAGTTTTGCCAGAACAAGTACTAGAGGTAGGGCTTTATTTATACAGTGAGGTCAAGTAGGCCGGAATGAATTCATTTAAATTTTACCTTTCATTTTTCGAAAAAAACGCTCGGACCCGTCAATTTTCTGTTTTTAAACTAAGTTCATTTGTACAGGGTGACACAAGAAAATGATTTTATTTGACACTTCAATTTTTTAAATTAGGGGTTTCAATTTCAAATAATAATCAACAATTTAACTGTACAAGGACAGCACGAATTTGTTGAACAACGAGGTTACTTTTTAGTATTTTTGCTACTTTTGTCCCTATTTTCTGATGTGTGGATGTTATTTTATGACCAAGTCTATTGAACTATCAATTTGAATACTTCCTCCAAGCTCTTAAAGAATAGCACAGCCTTTGCGGTTTAACCCCCTGGGAGGGGAAAATGTTACTCTACATCGTAAATGTAAGCGTGGGGGGGGGGGGGTTAAGTGGCACATCATTTTAAAGGTTGTTTAATTCCCATCCTAATAATACCATAATTTGGTATCTTTTAAGTAGTTGTTTCCCACAAATCGCGTCCTAAAAAGAGAGTGTAAACTGTAATTAGAACTTACCTGTAGTGCTGACATTTATTTTTTTGGGTTATTATTTATAAAAAACATTATTGTATTATATTGACTCCTCTTTTAGTAGAATGATTAGTCGTCCTAGGTAGTCACTTCGGGTGACACCCTTTTCAATTCTTTACTAGGGGCAAAGTCACCTACTAAAAATTGTATTTGTTTGTAAAATGATTTATATTAAAATTTTAGCTCTCTTATCCAAGTGGAGTGACAGTTCAGCTCGGAAACGAATTAACACCTACTCAAGTAAAAGATGTCCCAAAAGTAACGTGGAAAGCTGATCCTAGTGCTTATTACACTCTTATATTCACAGGTAAATATCATCACATTTAGCAGGTTTTTGTAATAAACATAAGACTGTGCTTATTGGCACGTTTCCTCAAAAACTAACCTTTAAGGACATTCAATCAAAGCTTTAATAGGACAATCTTATGAGACAAGCAGAATTCTAAATATTAGTAGTTATTTAGTTTCTTTTATAATTTTATTTTCACATAATACTTAGTAGCTTCTTTAGGGTAAAAACTCGTAGTTCCTACACAAATACGACATTTATGTAACTTCTTAATAATTGTTTAAATAATTATTGAATAATTGGTTAATGTTTCGAGGACAGTACTTCTCATTAGTAGCGCAATAAGCTGAAGACTCACACGCTAGACTGTTGAGAGAAAATCAGGTATCTAATTATTTATTTTTATATATTTTATATTTTGAGCATGATTTTGCTTGGAGAATAGTTGAATGCACAATAATTTTTATTTTAAAATCATTGTGCATGAAATTATATAGATACTGGGTAAAAACTATGTGTATCGGACCGTATCGAGCAGTAAAATACCGGTACAAAATATCGAATATCGGTAAAAAAACACCGGTACACAAAATATCGTATCGTACCGCAGATTCATGATCCTTATTGTATATGAGAAGTAATTAAATGGTTTGCCGTTATTATAACAGTCGAGCTGCGAAATGATTACTTGGTCAGCAAGAGTCTACAATTGGTCAGTAGAAATAAACATGTCTACAAGTCTAGAAGTTTAGTTCAGGGGTCCCAGGGCACTGTCAATTTATGTAATTTTCTTGTGTTTTCTTCTGCCGAATACAGAAGGAAATCGGCTACAAGAGGTGTAGCGGGGGCGCGATTTTACTTGTTTTCCCAGGGCACTGACACGATTCAGAAATGTTTGCTGTCCATAAGTTGCTGACCAACTTATGGACAGCCATTTTGTCTGACCGATTAAATTTTTCTGTTCGCAAAAATAAGAATATTTTGCTAACCAGTTAAATGATACCCATTGTATATTATATCTTCAGGTTGTTGTTATACAGGGTGCTTTGGAAATGACGTATTATATTTAAATGGGTGACTCCTTGGGTGCCCTAGAGAAGCGCTATATATTTTTTTTTAAATCGAACGTTTTAAAAGTGGGGTAATAAACACTCTTACTTACAGGTCAGTCTGCGCTACTGTACAACATTTCACCCAGAGCCAATCCCAATGTTGCCAAACTTAATGTAAAACTGAAATTCCATATAAAATTATAAAAATAAATTATTTTCTACCTACGTGTATTTATCCTTATACCTAAAGAGCGAGGAAATCCAGGTACAAACACAATCATTTTTTTTTCTTTTTCATGGGAACACTCCTGGAAACACTTTATGTACACACAGTAATAGTGAAACAGAACCGATAGTTAGCTTTTGAAAATGCAATAATACAGATTATTAGATTTTATTACACGCGACGAAATTTGACGTCCAGAAGAAACGCGTCAATAGAAACAATATTCAAAGATTATTTATGGACGGGCAAGATATAAGCGTAAACCGAAAAAACAGAGCGCATTGCTGAGAGTGTGTTGGTGATCGACGACACTCAACGTATCCGGCCGCTGGTTGGTCTTTAACTAACAGACGCAAGCGTTCGGCGCTATATGAAACTACTTCGCTCAGCCGATGTAAGGCGTCAAGAGGTCATTGGCATTTGACCTAGTGACATACAAGGCTATTACTATTCCATATGTTTTTTCGGGTTGTTTAAAACATAGTCCGTCGTAATTGTTCTTCAATTATTTGTACAAAAAGTATTACAGAATGGAAAAATATTTATAAATTATTTTATTTTGTCTAAAGAGTTAAGGTGTACGTGACAACACCGGCAAGAATTCCTTGATTGCTTACATGTATCGCAGTGCCACACAGGTGTTTTTCTGGTTGGACGTCAGGTCACTTTTACCGCTGAATGAATTGAGAGCGCCATTTATGGCTATTTTTCTTCAATTTGTCTTTATCTCACTAATTGCCGGCTAAAATATAATACGTCATTTCCACACCCTGCATGTTTATAAAAAATTAAGAATCTCTCTAGGGCACTAGGAGTGTTTCCTTTCCTTATTAAGCATTTCAAAAGTAATTCAACTTAGTAAAAATTCAAATATTTACGTGTTTATACGTTGATATATTATTATTAGGGTCCTAATATTTTGAATACTGGCTACAAGATTTTAACTTACATGTCCAACATGGAGATGAATTTTTATAACGAAAATAAGAAAGATTATTTATTTTGTCTAGAACGATAAAATCTATTAAAAAGTCTCAATTTTTCTGAAAATCAACTATTTTTTAAGCTACTAGTTACTATTCTTTGTCGCTCAAGAAGTTCTTTGGGTGATCCATTCAATTGTTATCTCTAAATATCAAGAGTTTATTACGAAAATATGTTAATGTAGTATTTTGAACAAAATAATAATAAACTAAAGATAAAAATTGCTATAAATTACTTTATTTTTGTGTTATCTCTAGATGTTAAATAATGTATATTAATTAAATGAGTGGAAATGATTAATATTTGCAAACTCATTCGACAATTGCCGTTGCATAAATAAATTGCAATTATTTATTCCTTTAATTGTCATTAAATTTAGTAAAATATTTACGATATCATTTTAAAAGATAATAAAGCCGATAATAACGAAATAATGTATGCTTATAGCAAATCCATAAAATTAAAGCGAGGCAGTGGACACGATTTTCCGGTTACGGCGCGCCGCGACTCAAATATTAGAACTGACAACGCTATTAAACACGTTATTTATTATTTTAGATCCAGATAACCGTCATCGCCATGAGCCTTACTCAGAATGGCATCACTGGCTAGTAGGTAATATTCCTGGAAACGACCTATCCAAGGGAGAGACTCTATCGGCATTTATTGGATCTGGCCCACCGGAAGGCACTGGAATTCACAGATACATCTTTGTGGTATACAAACAGCCCGGAAAACTTACGTTTAATGAACCACGTCTCAAAAGGTACATATTATGGTTATTATATATTATATCATGAAGTATCAAGCCTCAACAAAGACCTGGAAGAAATTTTGGCGTGGGGTGACAAGTCGAATTTAACGCTAAAAAAAACAGGCAGCAGTTTTCTCTAAAAAAGGAGGGCAATTCGTCTGATCGGAGACCACGAGCTGACGAAGAACCTCAACAGCCTAGAACATCGAAGACAGGTTGGGGCTTTTACTCTCTTTTACAGATATTTTCATGGAGAGGGCTCGGCTGACCTTTCCCTCTTAATTCCGCCCAGAGCGGCGAATAGCAGAAATACACGACGAACCACTGCCACCCATCCATATGTGGTTAAGCTTAGTACTCGTCGAACTTCATTATTTATGAATTATTTCATCTGGAGGACTTCATCCTTATGGAACGACCTTCCCGAGGTCGTTTTTCCCAACGAATATAACCTCCAACGATTCAAAACCAACATGAATCGCTGTATTCGCATGCGCACCACTCCCAGAGTACCCTAAAGGATTTTTCCTATAGTGCTTGTTTTTGCTCATAAAAAAAAAGTATCTACATAGATTTCACATCTAAGCACATAGAAGCAAATTATTTCACAACAGAGATAGTGATCGAATTAAATTATATAAATGTCAATAAGCGGAAGGAAATAATCAGATCGTGCCAAATCTATTAATATGAATAACTTTCCTTCCTTCAAGGGAGGGTGGAATGAACATAATTCAAAATATCAAAGTAGGCATATGATTTTAAAATTCTGTATCTATTATTTCTTAATAACATTTTTTCATATCTCCTAGGAAAAGTTCTATATTAGTGTGAGAAATTAGTATATTATTAATCAAGGTTCTGAGTACGCTATTCTTGCCCGACCTTCGGTTTTAAATCATGAGGCACGAAGCCCCAAGGTATTTAAGACGTGAGAGCGATAATAGCCTATAATATAGTATAATTATAATTAGATAAGTGCCGTTAGATATAAATTTCGAAAAATCTGGGAATCCAGCTCCAGTGAACGGATATTTTTATAACATTTTTTTAATCTGTTTTTAGTACTAAATACTAAATCTATATGTTATAACTTCCATTTTTTTTTATGTCTAACAGCACTCTGCTATAGATATTTTATAGTAAATAAAATACACTTTGCCAATAAATTATTATAGAATATTCAAAATTTCACATCCTAATTAATAAGCAATTATTTCGTTAATAATGATTTATTTTTAACTGATAGGAAATAGATTCTAGAGTTTAGCGTTGAGTAGTTTATGTCCTGATATGTCTGATTGTACAGGGTAGTGAATAAAAATTGAATTGAATTTATTTCTTAAACTAAACCAATTAGAGATATATCTGGATTAGAAAACGGCCGAAAACAATCGCCATGCCACTCGAGGTAACAAAACAAATTAGCATTTCTCCTAAACACGTTATATACTAAATTAAAAATAAAAAACATTTCAACCAATACTCTGCCCTAAACTAAAGAATCTATTTTCTATTTAAAAATAGAATTATTAAAATAGGTTAATAATTATTAACGAAATAATGTATACAGGGTGTCCGCCAATTAATGGGACATGGAAAAACCACAGACTCCTTACGTATACATATTAGGATTTAATTATATTTACCTATATCCGAAAGTTGATATTAACTGAGATACAGGATGTTAAAGTTAAAACTTCATTTTTGTTTCTCTCTAATAACTTTGAAGGAAACCAGCCTTTTTTACATAATATGGCAATTATGGTTTGTTTTAGGATGAGAAACTGATTTTTTTGTGACATTTTAATGTACAATGTAGGGAGCGCTGTCTGCGGCATTTTTGGCACGTTTATTAGGTCATAATTTTTTTGTGCCTCAGTGTGTTTAAGGTTTTAATGGAAATAATACTTTTCTCATATTTATTACGCAAAAAAGGTATACTAAGTTTAGTTCGCCCAGAGTTGTCGTTTCGGAGATATTTACATTTAAATTGTTTAGTGCATCCTGTCCAATTATTATTAATTTGCAAACAATATTTTTTTTTAAAGTAACCTATGAGAAAACAAATAAAATTTGCATTTGCTATGGAACAGAAAATGTTTCATTTTTGAGTTTATCGTAAGTTTGTGTTTTCATTGCTGTTGGTTTCTTTTGACACGATATTTTCTAGGGTCAACGTTATTTTAATTAATATTAGGTAAAGAACAATCCAATTGTTGTATTTATTATTCCCAATTACCATTACTAGAACATTAATTATCATGTAAAAGTGAATTGGTAAAAAGTAACAAAATATTATTTGCTTGCTGAGCTAACGCGCTAACACTTTAAATGCAAATATCTCCGAAACGGTATCTCTCGGCGACCTGAACTTAGTATACCTTTTTTTAATAAATAAATATATAAGTATTATTTTTATTAAAGACTTAAATTTACTGGGGCACAAAGAAGTTATGACCTAATAAATGAGCAAAAAATGCCATCTACATTGTACGGTAAAATTTCACAAGAAATCAGTTTCTAATCCAAAAAAATATATATTTGCCAAATTTTGTAAAAAACCGTTGGTTTCTGTCAAAGTTATTAGAGAAAAACAAAAATGAAGTTTAATCTTTAACAGCCTGTATCTCAGTTAATATCAACTTTCGGATATAGGTAAGTATAATTAAATCCTAATATTTTTACGTAAGGAGTCTGTGGTCTGTCCCATTAATTAGCGGACATCCTGTAATATAGGCACGTATAGGGAGTTACACACTCTCCTTGTATGAAATCTGAATGACATCCACCTAAGTGAGCAATTTTTGATAAGGCTTCCTAACAATGCACTCTTTTTTAGGTCTGTTGACAATCGTGGAAACTTTTTCGTAACCAAATTTGCAGAAAAATACAAGTTAGGCCAACCAGTTGCGGGCAACTTTTACTTGTCACAATTTGACGACTACGTACCATCTTTATATAAAGAATTAGGAGCGTAAAGTTTTGATATTCAGTTGTATTTTTGTATAAATAAATATTTTGTACAGTATTTGTTTATTTGTAAAGAAGCACACATATGACGGTGTTCTTAGCCACCCTAAGATTTAAGACACTATTATGTGGTACCCCTGATACGTAAAGATTTCGACTTTCTCAACCTCGAAAATCACCCAGTGTCAACAAAGTTCATAATTGTAATAGTATACAAGGGCGGATCCAGAACTTCGGTCTAGAGGGGGGTGTCAAACTTCCGGGGGGGGGGGGCAATCCGCTCTGTTTTTTTCGCTTTACGCGTGTATCTTGCCCGTCCATAAATAATCTTTGAATATTGTTTTTATTGACGCGTTTCTTCTGGACGTCAAATTTCGTCGCGTGTAATAAAATCTAATAATCTGTATTATTGTATTTTCAAAAGCTAACTATCGGTCCTGTTTCACTATTACTGTGTGTACATAAAGTGTTTCCAGGCGTGTTCCTCGCTCTTTAGGTATAAAGATAAATATAAGTAGGTAGAAAATAATTTATTTTTATAATTTTATATGGAATTTCAGTATTACATTAAGTTTGGCAACATTGCCATTGGGTCTGGGTGAAATGTTGTACAGTAGCGCGGACTGACCTGTGAGTAAGAGTGTTTGTTACCCAACTTTTAAAACGGTCGATTTAAAAAAAAATATGTAGCGCTTCTATAGGACACCCGAGGAGTAACCCATTTAAATATAATACGTCATTTCCATAACACCCTGTATATGGTATTTTTCGTGTTAAATTGTTTGTTTGGGTGGTCATGACCCCAATGACCTCCTGGATTTGCGCTTGATATTACATAACGAGTGTTAAAAGTGGTAGTCCGCCGAGTTTGAGAAAATCACTTTCGCACAAGTAATGTAGATGATGTTTGATACTTTGGTGGCCATTCGAAACAACATAAATGTCGTTGCCTTGAGTACAAAGATAATATTTATTGCTAACTACACATTTTTTTCCTACGACCACAAATACAATACCCAATTATTTCAACTTACCTACTTATTTGGTTGGAAATGAAAATAATAGCTATTCGTCTATTTGCTTATGATAGTTACTGTGTTGTACTGTCTATAAAACTATTGTAACTAAAACTATAATTTCTTATTTTTAAATTAGATTAATACCTAACGAATACAAAATTAAACTAATCTTAATCTTGAATAAATACATCGTTCCAAGAAACTAATAAAACTCATAATCTAACCTCAATATTTATAAAGGTGGCGTTAGAAATCAGTAATTGGTTAATCATGAAAGTTTTACATGGAATTTACTTAAATTAATAAATTAAACATAATTCCTGTTTAGTTACCCTGTATATCCTTGATAATTGTAAAAATCGAAAATAAATCGGTACTTATCCAATTTCTACTATACGCAGTAATTATATTTAATTTGTTGCCTAACTCTCCGCTCTAATGTTTTATATTTGCCATAAAAAACCAAAACTTCAAATATATATGAAATATACAGGATGTCCGCTAATTAATGGTACAGGGTGTCCATTTTTGGGCAGTTTTACGGGGTATCTCCGTTATTAGTAAAGATAGAAGGATGCGGTTTTCGCAGCACTACTACTTTTTTGTCAAACAGAAGATGCCGTAATCAGAATTTTTCCAAGCCGCCTTATTTTTGATATACGGGATGTTCTTGAGAATTGTGCATTTTGGACACCCCCATATCTCGGTTACCCCGTAACGTATCAAAAAGAAATAAAATGCTCTTTTTGTAGTTTTTTACGTAGAATCCAGTGACTTACTCAGATTTTTTCAACATTCAATAGTTTTCAAGGAAAATAAACAAATTTGCTTTTTTAAATGGGTCATCCTATATATTTTTTAATAATATAATTTAGTGTGTAACAAGTATTTCAAGTATAACAAGTTTTTCAAAAATATACAATTTTTTTTTAGTAGGTCATGACGGATATAAAAAAAAATACTAGTGTGATTAAATATTGATAATTTATTGTACTCTCTCATAAATATTGCTCAAATTATTCTCCATTATGCCTTAGACATGTTTCACACATGGTTCTTATTCGCCTTAATGAATTAAAAATAATAAACTGCCGCGTTTGTAACTCCCTAAAAGTTCTGTCAATGGCAATTCTTAAATCTGCAATTGTTTGGTACTGAATGGAATAAATTTTATTTTGAAGGTATCCCCATAAGAAGAAGTCCAAAATCGACAAGTCAGGTGACCTTGGTGTCCATCTTACAGGTCCATTAGTTCCAATCCAGCAACATGGGAAGTTATTATCTAGGTAGGCCCTTACAATTTGAGCATTGTGAGCGGGCGCTCCAGCCTGTTGAAGATGCAAGTTATTGAGACCAACTAAGAAAATTTATAAATTTCCTAGAATTACTACATAAGGGCTTATATTATTTACCTATTCAAAATACTTCTAATGCCCCATCTGCATTTTCGTTACACTGGATATAACAAACGAGCATGTCGTAATTCTCAAAGATTACATCCTCTGCCATAATTAGGACAAACTGATTTTTCACTATTAATTAGAAACTTTAAAACAACTTAGAGAACCTGAATGCTCTGACAGAATAAGAAGATTTTATTATTATGACACATAGGACTGTGTTCTTTTGTTTGTTTTTAATATCCGTCATAGCCTACTAAAAAAATGGTATATTTTTGAAAAACGTATATTTCGGGACTAATACTAAGACTAAAAATAAAGTGTTATACATTTTTGAGAAGCTTGTTACAAACTAAATTATATTATTACAAAATATTGTGATGACCCGTTTAAAAAAAGCAAATTTGTTTATTTTCCTTGAAAACTATTGAATGTAGAAAAAATCTGAGTACGTCACTGGATTCTACGTAAAACACTACATAACGAACATTTTATTTCTTTTTGATACGTTACGGGGTAACCGAGATATGGGGGGGGGGGGGGGGGGGGTTCCCAAAATGCACAATTCTCAAAAACATCCCGTATATCAAAAACGAGGCGGCCTGGAAAATTTCTGATTACTGCATCTTCTGCTTGACAAAAGAGTAGCACAGTGCTGCGAAAACCGCATCCTTCTATTTTTACTAATAACGGAGATACCCCGTAAAACTACCCAAAAATGGACACCCTGTACATGGAAAAACTACCGACTCCTTACGTAAATATAAAATAAAAATATTCCAAAGATAATATTAACTGAGATACAGGGTGTTAAAGGTAAAACTTCATTTTTTTTTCTCAAATAACTTTGTTTTACAAAATTTGGCAATTATGGGTTTTTTTAGGACGAAAAATTGATTTTTTTGTGAAAATTTTTCCACATTTATTAGGTCATAAGTTTTTTGTGCCTTTTTTCTTAAAGTAACCTATGAGGAAACAAATGAAACTTAGAGATTCAGTTGCTATGAATCCTCCATGTTATTATTTGTTTGTCGATTATTATTATTATAAGATAGCTGTAAGAGAAAATGTTTCATTTTTGAGTTTATCGAAAGTTAAGTAACAATGCCGAGACACAATTTTTTTTTCAAACTCAGAAATGCGGTATATGTTGTGTGTATACGCGCACTAAAATTTTAATGGATGAGGTGCCCAAAGACGATAATCGGAACTCGATCCAACAACCTGATTTTAAGATTAGGGGAAACAGGTACCTTTCGTCCTAAACGGAATTCCAAAGGGCACCCAAAGACTCCGGAACAAGAAGAAAAAACTCTGGTCAGCGCCCTATGGAATCCCGTTTAGGAAGGAAGGTAGCTGTTTCGCCTAATCGGCCGTAAATATTTTTGAGGATCTTAAAATAAGGGTTGTCTTTGATTTGGATAGAATTCCGAATATCGGGCACTTCGTCCATTAAAATTTTCCTGCGCGTATACACACAACATATCCCGCATTTATGCATTTGAAAACAAATTGTGTCTCAGTATTGTTACTTAACTTACGATAAACTCAAAAATGAAAAATTTTCTCACAAAGCTATCTTACAATAATTAGCAAACAAATAACAACATAGAGGTTTCATAGCAATTGCATCTCTAAATTTCATTAGGTTACTTTAAGAAAAAAAATTTGTTCGCAAATTAATAGTAATTTGGCAGGGTGCACTAAACAATTTAAAGGCAAATATCTCCGAAACGGTAACTCTGGGCGACCTGAACTTAGTATACCTTTTTTACGTAATAAATATGATAAAAGTATTATTTTCATTAAAAACTTAAATATACTGAGGCACAAGAAAGTTATGACCTAATTAGAGTGCGAAAAATGCCGCACACAGCGTCCCATATATTGTACATTATGTTTTTGTTACTTTTCACCTTACTCTGGTAAATCTGCACCATGTAGAAGTCGTTTTAAAAATCAAACAAGTAAATTGCAAAAAGACGAGTGGAAGATTGCAGCAAAATAGGGCGTTGCCGGAAAGTCATGCATAGAGAAACAATAAAATTATCATGCCACAAAATGCATGGGCGTTATAAATACTATAGAAGTATACAGGGTGTCTCCTAATAACCTGTTAATATTTAAGGTGGTTATTCTGGGGTCCTTTTTCAGAAAAATCTTCATATGAACATAGGTCCTAAACGTCTTAACTTTTAAAATACAGGGTATTAAAGATTTTCGATAAATTTCCTATTTTACTAATATCTGTGGTATTTGGTACACACGTTCTATTCATCAAGAGACATTTTATGATATATCAGATGTTCTTTATTCCGACAAGTGGCGTTCATGCGGAACAAACCCTAGGTATTTTTGAAGAAAATAATGGTACGCCACTTCTCTTTTTTAAATAAAAATTATTTTTCAAGTTCTCATTTCTTACTGAGCAAATGTATTCTTTTGATTTTTTGCCATTTGGCGTACAGTTTTCGTATAAAAAAATTAAATTCATTCAGTTGCACAATTAGGTATTAACAAAGATTAAAAACGATCTGGTAGGTAAGAAGCAGACTTGGTTTTGTATTAGTATATTAAGATACAAGTTTCATAAGACATTATCTTAGAGCACGCGTATAATTTAGAAAACGACCCGCGAAGCGGGGAGTTTTCTAAAGTACAACATGAAAAAAATAAAGTGGCAGGTTATTCCTTTTTTTTGCATTTCATAATGTAGCCATTATGAAACCCAAATAGGAAAACATAGTTTTGACAGTTGTCTATCTAGTCTAGATCATGTATTTAAATCATTAAACTTTATTATTAAGAAAACATGAAAATCTTAAACACACACTGTATCTCAAAACTTAAGCCTTTTATTTTATTTTTATGTAGCTGCGCTCGCTCCAGCACTCTGGATACATAGCAACAAGTGCAACTCTTTTGCGCTTTAGTGATTTATGTTTTTATTAAAAATATCAATTCTCTCATCACATTTACCCAAAAATGGTGTGTGTACCTTGTCAATGTCGCTACGAGCAATTGTTTTCGACATTTTTGCATTTATAGTGCCCAGTTTCGCGTTTAAAAATGTTATAACAATTATTGTCAAGAACAGATCTTTTCTTAATAGTTTATTTATGTAATTATGTAAGAATAAAATTTTTTGTTAACATAAATATTTTCATTAATGGTCTTTTAATTTCTTTGTAGTCTGGACTTTTTAGAATATTTTAAATATTAATTAATTACTAATACCTACTTTAAAAAATATAGTTTAAGTTAGAACCCCTATTGTAATCTGAATTATTTGTAGCTAAATTATATTACCTAAAATGTAATAATTATTAATATCTAACATAATAATGTATTTCAATATTTTAAAAAGCGTACTGGACACTATAAATGCAAAAATCTCGAAAGAAGTTGCTCGGGGCGACATTCACAAGGTACACATACCATTTTTGGGTAAAAGTGATGAGAAAATTGATATTTTTAATAGAAACATAAATACAGTAAAGCGCAAGAAAGTTGTACTTAGTTCTATGTACCCGGAGTGCCGTAGCGAGCGCCCTTTACAATCTACATAAAAATAAAATACAGTGAAACCTCCCTTAGGCGGACACCTACCGGACCGTCAAAATGTGTTCGCCTAACAGAGGTGTCCGCCCACGGGATATTTGTTATTAGGTAACATGTAAATGCAAAATTATTACTATGTATATGTATGTTTAAATAAACATAACATAACAAAAATACACTAGTTTTAGTTAGGATGTAGTACTAAAAAATCTAATAACGTAGTTTGACGTGTTTGCGTTTTATACTTGCAATCTAGAAAATGTAATTCCAAGTCTGATAACAATTCCATTGCTGTAAAGTCACCTCTATTCTTTGCATACTCGTATATCTCCTTTACCATACTAATGGCTTGTTGATAATTGGTGACATTTGTTTGATTACTGCATTCAACTTCTTCATCAAAGTCGTCAGATAGTGATGTGATTTCAGTTTGGACTACATAATCGGTAGGAATGGGGTCACTATCATCTTCTAATAGTACATTGCTATCAATGTTAATGAACTCGCCCAAATCATTGTTATCAAATTACAAACTTCCACAACATCAATATTCTCTTTCAGACTCAAAACGCGACATTTTTGTGCCATTGTTTACGATTTTAACCTTACAACTCAGAAATAAACGGCGGACTGCTATCGGGGAATCACACATACTTTCATTCGGCGAAGTCCTTTCGCTCTGCCGCACATACGGGATTGGTTGCCGGTCTGTCTTCAGAGAGTTTTCGCACCCTACTTATTCGTCTCCCAAATACTTTAAAAAATTTCTTGTCCGTTTAAAGGAGGGTTTTCGCACTCTTGTATAGTATGAAAGAGTCCGCCCAAGAGAGGTTGATTTTTATGGAATTTCATATACCTGGTTCCGGACTATGAAAAAATGTCCCCTTAATAGAGATGTCCGCTTATCTGAGGTTTCACTGTAATTAACAAATTCAAATTTCTCGCCCCTAAAAGCTTCCAATCACATAATTGTATGCGTTAATAAGAAAGTAAGTTTATCAGAAAATAAAATTTTGACTTGTATAATACACAACTCGGTTATTATCAACTTTTGAGCAAGCAATGTTTGGACAATTCGCAATATTTTTACCCAAAGAATCTGCAGTTTTACTGTGTACTATTAGTTTTGGGATATCCTGTATATAGCACAATCTGGTTGAAATGCGAGGGAGCACGATCGCGAAGTTCCTTTTTTAAATACAACTACCACAAACAACCAGGTATATATGATTGCCTCGTTTCGAAAATAATCAAGATCCGGGGCTGTGCCCTTTAGAGTACCTTCTATATCTGATAACAAGGGTTTCCTATATAAAATCGTAGACCTGTGATGGCATATAGCGAGCGATTGTCAGTAATAAAATAAATATCATGGCGTCGTACGTCATTAAAAAAATATGCATGGTCATGGGTTTGCGTGTTCGTAGACAAATTTAAGTGAAAAAATTAATTACTGTCTCCTGACGTATATGCTCTATTACACCTATCGCGAGATGCTATTTTAATATGCGGCTTCTACGTTCGAGCTAATTATAAAATATTTTATGAAATGAAAAATATTTTTATATTTAGAATAGTTTGATACTTGAATATGATTCAAAAATAAATGAAGGATAAGTGGATAATGTTGAATTGGCAGCCGAATTGACCCTTACCGATAGTTTAAATGTCGAAATGCGGCGAGGATAAAGTCGTGTGTAATACATATACAGGCTGTCAATTTCAAAGCTTCCCACCCTTAATATCTCGTTTCGAGTAAATAAAATAAAAATCGGAAAACGAAAAGACACGTACAATTTTATTGGGAAGAGGGACGCTCCTAAAGCATACTTAAAGCTTTCGTAGTTTAACCCCCTGAGAGGGGTAGGTGTTACCCTTAAATGAAAAATAAGGGGGAGGTTCCAATGATCGCTAAACTTCCTGCAACGAAGGTTGACTCATGATTCATTGTTTGTGTCTCTAGTTTCTATAAGGAAATACGAGATCCAGATCCTTGAAATCAAATCGTTTTGAGGATATGCTACCGTCTAAATATCCTTCAGCAACTGTGGTAATGTTCCATCCGCCATGTCGCTTCAGCATAGTCATACTTACTCCAGCTTCTGCTAAAAGAGTTGCCGACGTTCGACGTAAACAGCATTGTCTGACATCCACTTCAAAAATTGGTCATAATCTTTGTCGTATCATCTTTTAGTAGAATGATAAGGGTTCCGTAGGTAATCACTTCAGGTGACACCCTTGCCACTTGATACCTGCTCCCATTTAAGATTTTAAGGGTTATATCTTCCCCAGTCAATGGTTATTTTTTAATAGCATCCCCATTCACAAAAAAATTGACGTATCTCTCAGATTTGCAATATTATCTACTGGTTGGTACTATAAAAATTTTATATTAAAAAGGCCATTCAGCATATTTAAAAAAAATAGAGTCAACAGAATCGAAAACTTAATTTAGATACGTTAACCAAATTTAAGCCAAACTGCAACAGCAGTTTTTGAGTTATCTTATATGGTTAGACTGGCGGAGGGATTGATAAATTATCTTCAAAATTGTTCAATTATAGGAATACCCACAATACTACAGTAGATTATATGATCTACCGTTTTCTCAAACGTTTCCCTATGTCCTGCAGATTTAAGTCTCCATTGTACACTTGTACAGTTTCATTCGCTGCAAGAGATGACAGCCGTATGCCCTGTTAGTCAGTGCAGGTTCTTGCCCGGCCCAGGCGTTACCCTAATAGAGGTAGTTAACGGTAAAAAAAAGAAAAGTTACCTTAATAGAACAAAAAAAGTTCGTCAACAGTAACAGAAAATAAATAGTAGAATTAATAGTGATAAGAATGAATGAGCAAAAAAAAATTAAAAAATATTAATTATAAGAATAGCATTCAGGGTGCAGGGTGCCCGCCCTGTGAGCCCGTACGGTAATACGGCACTGTATGTCTGTGGTGCTCCTAAAAAGATTTCTACTTATCAGAACCAGTTATCTGATACGTTTAGGACCTGACCTCCTACTTATGAAAATTGCTGGGCTGTATAATTCTCCAGCGGATTTCATGGTTAGTCCTGATTCACCATTTTATTCCATCTCGTACGTGGGAATTCTGAGTGCCGATTCTGGACATATTTATGTATTTTCCTATACCATGCACCGATATTTTCCAGGGAGAACTAGATATTTTCCTCCGTTCTTATTCCATGTATTCCAGCTTCGATACATTCCTTGAACCATCTGTTTATCCATTGGGTTGGGTTCATGCGAGGTCATGCCTAGGTTGTGGTAAATTCTAGAGAAACGATATGGTAAGATGTGGATTCAGATAACTAAGTTTTGACGATTTTTTAGTTATAGGTAATTTGAAAAATAAATAACGGATTATAGTTACATATTTTGTAATATTTGGATATTGTGAATAGTAAAACAATTGATGAAACCTGAACCATTTGGTTGGTTAGTTGGTTGGTTAAAGGCGGGGGTCGGTTTAAAGGCCCGAACTTCTATGACTGCAGCTTACGGATTATTGTGTACAGGGTGTATATTTTTGAATAGTTTTACGGGGTATCTCCGTTATTAATAAAGATAGAAGGACGCGGTTTTCGCAGCACTGTGCTACTTTTTTGTCAAACAGAAGATACCGTAATCAACGTATCAAAAAGAAATAAAATGTTCTTTTTGTAGTTTTTTGCGTAGAATCCAGTGACGTACTCAGATTTTTCTGCAGTCAATAGTTTTCAAGGAAAATATACAAATTTGCTTTTTTAAATGGGTCACCACATATATTTTTTAATAATATAATAAGGTTTGTAAGAAGCTTTTCAAAAATATATAACACTTTATTTTTAGTCATAGTATTAGGCCCGAAATATACGTTTTTCATAAACATACCATTTTTTTTTAGTAGGCCATGACGGGTATTTAAAACAAACAGAAGAACATAATAATAAAATCTTCTAATTCTGTCAGAGCATTCAGGTTCTCTAAGTTGTTTTAAAATTTCTAATTAATAGTGAAAAATCAGTGTTTCCTAATTATGGCAGAGCATGTAAACTTTGAGAAGTACGACATGCTCGTTGGTTATATCCAGTGTAACGAAAATGCAGATGGAGCATTAGAAGTGTATTTGAATAGGTAAATATAAGCCCTTATGTAGTAATTCTATGAAATTTATAAATTTTCTTAAATTACTTGTAGATATCCCGAAAGACGACAACCGGATAAACGAATTTTGTCAAGAATAAAATTAAATTTAATTGAACACGGTTCATTTTCTAAACCTCGCCCTAAAAACTACCACAAGGATAATAGCGAGACTGATGAAATAAATGTGTTAGCTTCAATTGAAATAAATTCAAGTAGTTCTTGCAGAAAAGTAGAAGGTTCGGTCGGAATAATTAAATCAAGAGTGCAAACAATCCTAAAAAACGCAATTTTAAGCCATATAAATTCTGAGTGATGGACGTGTTTTGGACTTCCATTGTCTTTATTTCATTTAAATCACAACGTTTCAACTGGTAAGTATCTCCAGTCGTCTTCAGGTGAATACTGAGACTGGAGAACAATTTGAGCAATATTGATGAGGGAGTTCAATAAATTTTCAATTTTTGTGTCTAATATTTAATCACACCAGTATTTTTTTTTAATATCCGTCATGGTCTACTAAAAAAAAATGGTATATTCTTGAAAAACGTATATTTCGGGCCTAATACTAAGACTAAAAATAAAGTGTTATATATTTTTGAGAAGCTTGTTACAAACTAAATTATATTATTAACCCATTTAAAAAAGCAAATTTGTTTATTTTCTTTGAAAACTCTATGTAGAAAAAATCTGAGTACGTCACTGGATTCTACGTAAAAAACTACAAAAAGTACATTTATTTCTTTTTGATACGTTACCGGGTAACCGAGATATGGGGGGTGTCCCAAAATGCACAATTCTGATAAACATCCCGTATATCACAAACAAGGCGCCTAGAAAAATTCTGAGTACGGCATCTTCTGTTTGACAAAAAAGTAGCACAGTGCTGCGAAAACCGCATCCTTCTATCTTTACTAATAACGGAGATACCCCGTAAAACTACCCAAAAATGGACACCCTGTACCCCGATCTTGTTAAAAGATGTTTGTTTCTTCTATGAGGTCCACCTGAGCCATTAAAGAAATATATTTCAAAATACAACATATCATAATCCAGGCTAAACTGAATTATAATAAAGATATGTGTTCTTCCTTTTAATCCAATGCTACCTTGCTTGCTTTCTTTAGCTTTGAGGTAGGTAGAGGGATATTAGTTGAAGAAAGGATTTATAAGTGAATATTTTATCTAATTTGCTCAATAATTTCTCTGTTTGACAGTATTGCCTAATGGGACAAACAACCTTGGGTTCATATGATCTCTTATGGTTATAGCTCGGGTTCGGAATATTCTCTTCAACAGCTAGTGTCTATATATAAATATTTACAATTCGCAGTAAATTTTATTTCCAAGTTATTTTATAACTTTATTGTTTGTAAACTACATCAAGTGCTAATGACCCAAAACATAAATCACTCAATTCTTGGCATAGAGCTCCAATACTGAAAACGTTAAACATTCGTTAATAATGGTGTAATTTTCTGTGTCATAAACCGTTAAATGGAGAAACGTGCATTATTTATTCTGGGAATGAATAGAGAATATGTTTAGCGGCTTAACTAGACAAACACTGTATCGTAGGAACATTTTAAAATCCATAGTATAAAGTTGTTGCAGAATTATACCGTTGACTCTTACTGCCATAAATAAACTACCTGATTAAACCCTATTGTATACGCCTCAACCTCTTCAAAGCTCAATAAATGGGATCAGGACCGGCTTGAAAATGTATACCACACCACATGATTTATTTTTATAATTTAAAATAAATAGACAGGTATAGGTAGGCTACAAGGGATATTTGTTTCGTCTTTAATCAGCCGCTCTTTGAAGGAAATCAAAGTGGGTACAGTTTGTGCCTCATATACATTTTCGTCCATGCTTCTAAATGTGCCAGAATCACTCCGATTTTTTCTAGGATTAACAGGTTTAAGTACTATGTCTCTTACCGAAGATAAAGGAGTTTTTGTCAAAGTAGGCGTCTCTGCTAAAGCATCCATCGAATTAAAATTTCTACTCAACAACGATTGATACACATTTTTAATTATTAGTTTGGCATCGGTAGATAAATGCTTTCTTTTAAAAATGACACTTGAAGATGCCCCCCAATCAGCACAATTCCAAGGACGCCACATTCTACCACTAATAAGCCTAACAAAAAATTACTCGCCGGAAAACCACTAAAGATTAAAATTATAAAAAATCACTTTATATTTATATATGCATCGGGCATAGGTATAAATTGAATTGGTATACCTGGTCCGGCTCTGCTCGAAAAGGTTTTAAATTTTGGGATTTCCTTATTTATTTTATGGTCGAAGGGATATATTGTAGTCAAAAGATCAACGGTATAATTCTGCAAATACTATAATTATTTATTGCAATTTTCAGTGATTTAAACAGGTATAAGAAATATGGTTATATCAGTTTTTAATTAAAATATGGCAAATTTCCGATAGATCCAAAATTTTCATTTCTTACACCGGCTAAAGCTAAAGATTGAAAGGATAGCAACATTGAATGATATGCGATCAATTAGCTTGTTATAGATAGATAAGAACGTCCTTATTTTTAACTCGGCGAAGGGCAGCATTGTCATTTGCTTATCCGAGCATATACCATACAATTTACAAATTTTATAATCTCATATAGCTACATAAGAAAATAGGTACTAATAACTGTAATATAATATTAATTCTAAGTAAACTGCGATCCTATGGTAGATCCAGTCGATTCTGTGCATGGTTGTCTAGCTTTCTTAAGGACCGCCCTCTGTAAGTGGCGATTGACGGATTTCTCTCAGATACATTCACCATCAATGCCGGTGTTCCACAAGGGTCCATATTGTCTCCCCCTCTCTTCTTACTCTACATTAACGACCTTCTAGTGAAAACTAAAAATCCTATATTTAGTTTTGCTGACGATAGCACACTTATCTCATCTTTCTCTTTGAATGCGTAAACATCGGCTGCCGACGCACATCTTCGCAGACAGCATGAAGTATCAAACCTCAACAAGGACCTGGAAGATATTTTGGCTTGGGGTGACAGTAACCAAGTCGAATTTAACGCTAAAAAACCCAGGCAGTAGTTTTCTCTAAAAAGGTTAACAATACAGAACCGGATATAGTCATGGGCGGACACGCAATCCCACTGGCTTTATCTATTAATTTGCTGGGCGTCAATCTGTGAGAAAATATGTCTTGGCACACCTCAACAACTTTTGTTACTATACAAAGCACAGATTCGACCATCACTAGAGTACTGCTCTCATGTCTGGAGTTCTGCACCCAAACATACTCTTCGGCTATTAAATTTCATCGAAAGGAGGTCTGATCGGAGACCACGAGCTGACGAAGAATCTCGACAGCCTAGAACATCGAAGACAGGTTGGGGATTTGACTCTCTTTTACAGACATTTTCATGGAAGGTGCTCGGCAGACCTTGCCCTCTTAATTCCGCCCAGAGCGACGAACCACTGCCGCCCATCCATATATGGTTAAGCTTAGTACTCCTCGAACTTCATTATTTAAGAATTCCTTCATCTGGAGGACTTGATCCTTGGGGAACGACCTTCACGAGGTCGTTTTTCCCAACGAATATAACCTCCAACGATTCAAAACCAACGTGAATCGCTTTTTGCGCATACGCACCACTCCCAGAGTGCCCTAAAGGATTTTTCCTATAGTGCTTGTGTTTGATCATAAAAAAAAATGATTTATGAATTAAGTAACGAATCTTAAATTCTAGATTTTTTGGGGAACGTTAATGCTAATATTTATAATTGTTAAATCTTTTTTTGAACGATTTACAACTGATCCGGGAACTTATTTACAGTTTCAAATTATCATATACTAAACAAACCTATACGGTTCAATGTCATTTAACGCTGTGGGCTACATTTATGCTTCGATATTGGCGATTTTGACCAGACCACGTGACAGACACTTCCTCTGGCTAATATAATGTTTAACAAAGGCTGTAAAATAATTTCGCATCATTTTCTTTAGGTTGCCACGTCTACGGTCGTTAAACAACCTTTGATGGTACAAAAACGATAGCCCATTTTATGGCTGAGTGGTCATTCCAGGTTTACTTATTTCAATGGAGTTATATAATTTGGGAATCACAGAAGAAAAGCGGCGCTCATAAAGGGCCGTTCGGTGTGGGGATGCGCATGATGTATCGATGTTTTAAAAACATTGATTATTTTATATCGATGTTCGATGTTATATCGATGTTTATTTATTCGATATTATTAGGGAACATCGATATTTTTTGCGATGTTTTTTCGATGTATTCTTCTATTTTTAAAAACGATTTCATTAACTTCACAGGGTCTGGTTGGCTCAAATTTGGTACACTACTTAAGTAAGTTCGGTGACAATACAATATTATGACAAAATTTAACCCTCCCCCCCCCCCAAAAAAAAAACCACCCCACCCCCTCACCTAACTTGGGGTAGAAAATTGTGTAAGTATCTTCATGTCTACCAATTTCGTTCAATTACGGAACATCGATTGTGCATATTCGTGGTAGTATTTGATGTCAACATCGATATTTTCAAGATTTTGCGCATCCCTAGATCGGTGACGCGATATGTTAAGTTGGGGGATTGTGGCGAATCTCACGGTTGTGAGTTACCGACGTAGAAAATTGTGTGTGGAGGGTGGGGGAGGGTGGAAGGGGAGTACTGGAGGAGTACCCCAGAAGCGGGACTTTACCTAGACTTGGGAACCGTAAAGTGAAGCCCCCCCCATTAATAGCTAATGGGAAACGTAAAATTAAATAAAGTCCAGTACCCCCCAAGAAAACAAAGCTATCTACAGCACTGTTGTGAATGACATTATGAGATTTTTTTTTTTAACTTTTTTGAGAAAACAATCTTTATTTCAAAACAATAATGTACATTCACCTGAATACTATACTCTAATCGGTGCCTGATAGCACTGGCCTCGAGCATCAATAAGTAATAAATTCACAATGCTGGACGTATCCTAATTAAATCCCAATATACAATTTCACTCGTTTAACAAATTGACATAATTTTCTAAGATCTCTAATGTCCTCTGGTATTTTATTATAAGGCTTAGCCGCTCTTACTATTGGGTTACTCAATCCTACATTTACCATGGTAGTTACACAATATATATTATTTGGAGATATAGTTTCGTGACCGTGTATGTTATTGGACAATAAGATGTTTATATTACATCTTTGGTTATAATTTTAAAATGTATACACTAATTTTACCTGTTCTAATTCTAGAAGCATCTCCAATTTTGGTATTTTCAACTCTCTATATAAAGTTTCTGAACTTGTCAACCAATCATAATTAAAGAAAATTTGTAATACTTTATTTTCGAGTATGGCATTAGATATCTAAAGTGTGACAGGAAGAAGGCATTGAACACATTCAATTTAGTTTTATTGGTAAGATAGTTTCGACATCTGTATATTATAGGTATCGTAGGTAGTATTTTGTTTGAGATATGCCTAATGTGTTGGGACCAGTTAAGATCATTGTCAATCACCAAACCCAGATACTTTAGATTTTGAACTTCTTCTAAAATTAAGTCTTTTATTTTAATATTTAAATGGTCTAGTTGCTTATTTTTTTGTTTAAATATCAATATTTCGTTTTGCCTACATTTATTTTTAGTTTATTATAATATAGCCAACTAAGATATAAGTTTAGATCATCATTTACCACATTATTCAATGCCTTCTCCTCCTCACCGGTATACACTAATACTGTATCATCCGCAAATTTAAAATGTCTAGCTTTGACATTTGCATACCTTAAATTCAGAACATAAAGTGAATACAGCAGAGGTTCCAGTACTGAACCCTGCGGCACTCAATACTCACTGCTAAGCACTTCACAATTCACCCCATTAAGCGTAACATACTGTCTTCTATCCACCAAATAAGTTTTCATAATATTATGTATAGTCCCCCTAAAACCCATCTCATACAGTTTTTTCAACAATATATCTATACTGACAACATATCTATGCTGACAACATCAAATGCTTTCCTTAGGTCTACAAATACTGCTACCACTATATATTTATTATCAATTGCCCGAGTCTACCGATCAATCGAGATATATTTATGAACAAACGATGACATTCTATTTTTTATCATCTTTTCGACTATTTTATATTATATTATATTATAACCGATATTGGTCTATAGTTATTCATGCAACCCCTGTCCCCTGCTTTGAATATTGGAGTTATTTTATTTATTTTTAGCTCACTTGGAAAGACCCCATCTATTAAAACGTTATTTACTAGGTTTGTAAGAATTGTTATCAGAAGAAATAGTTTATGAACAATTTATAGATATATCCTGTGTTATAATACATTGTATCAATTTGAAAACTTCCCGCCTGAATATTTGCAGCCTTCGTAACCATTGGCGTAACTAGAATGATTTTGTAGGGGGGGGGGGGCTGGGCCCTAGTCTAGTAGGATTTTAATGGCAAGTGTCACTATGACATATCTATGGCTTCGAACTTCGGAAACACTGGGGTGGGCACCAGAGCAATCTGGGGTGGGCACGGCCCACCTGGCCCCACCCCTAGTTACGCCTATGTTCGTAACTTGAAACATTAGTTAGTTGCTTTAGTGTAAACTTTAGATTTTGTATTTAATGATTATTGTAATTTAACAAAAATATCTTTTCGTTTACGACGAAAAACACAAATTGTCAAGCAGTAAATTTTGCACTTTTTAAATCTGAGGTACCATTTTTAAATTATCTGTTATGACGAGCTGAACTCCCCACGCTTCCTCCTTGGAGACGGTATAAAATGTTATTAATGAGCACTTTTACCCTCCATCTGTAATCAGCCTCCCGGTTGTGTCAGCTCGACAGAACAAACCCGAACAAGCCCTTGGAATAGTATTTGTTTAATACGATGAGTATTAATAAAAATTTCAATTAAAATTATTAAGTGGTCGAGACACATTTCCTGCAATCGACCATAAAAGTATTTTCACATAAAGCGTATCTATTGAATAGTGATGTGAAATATGATACATTTGTTTCTAAGCCTCAAGTTGGGAAAACAGAATCCACTAAAAGCGCCAAACACGATCGTTTATTTTGTACTGTTGCCGTAAGGAATTTAGGCTTAAGCCCAGCTTAAGACGTTGACGGATTTATCATGTCTGCTTTCTACTTCCCGTCAATTGCTACTAGCAGAGATTTATTACTTTTGAGAAATCATCGGGAGATGGGAGACCAGTAGCAGTAAAAATAAAAAATTACTTACATTATATCTTATTTAAGTAGGTAATCATGAGTTCTTTCTGCATTTTTTTTTATTATTCGCAAAATTTTCTTATTTAATTTTACCAAAACTTTTTATTTAACTCATGACACAATTATTGTGTACAACAGTAATAGTATAGCTATGTTGCAGAATTTAATTAGTATAATTAATCTACAGGGTGTCAGCTAAGTAATGGGACATGGAAAAATCCACAGACTCCTTACATAAAAATATTAGGATTTAATTATACTTACCTATATCCGAAAGTTGATATTAACTGAGATACAGGGTGTTAAAGTTAAAACTTCCTTTTTGTTTTTCTCTAATAACTTTGACAGAAACCAACGGGTTTTTACAAAATTCATCAATTATGGTTTTTTTAGGATGAGGAACTGATTTTTTGTACAATGCCTGCGGCATTTTTTGCATATTTATTAGGTCATAACTTTTTTGTGCCTCAGTGTATTTAAGTTTTTAAAGAAAATAATAGTTTCCTCATATTTATTACGTAAAAAAGGTACAATTTCAGGTCGCCCAGAGTTACCGTTTCGGAAATATATGCATTTATATTGTTTACTGCCTATTAGTAATTTGCAAACAAAAATTTTTTAAAAAGTAACCTATAAGAAAACAAATGAAATTTACAGATGCAGTTGCTATGAAACCTCTATGTTGTTATTTGCTCGTTGATTATTGTAAAATAGCTGTGTAAAAAAATGTTTCATTTTTGAGTTTATCCTAAGTTAAGTAACAATGCCGAAACACAATAATCTACAAACAAATAACAACATGGAGGTTTCATAGCAATTGTATCTCTAAATTTCATTTGTTTTCTCATAGGTTACTTTAAAAAAAAAAATTTGTTTGCCAATTAATAATAGGCACTAAACAATATAAATACATATATCTCCGAAACGGTAACTCTGGGCGACCTAAAATTAGTGTACCTTTTTTACGTAATAAATATGAGAAAAGTATCATTTTCATTAAAAACTTAAATACACGGAGGCATAAAAAAGTTATGACCTAATAAATGTGCAAAAAATGCCGCAGGCAACGCCCCCTAGATTGTACATTAAAATTTCACCAAAAAATCAGTTCCTCATCCTAAAAAAACCATAATTGCCGAATTTTGTAAAAAACCGTTATTTCCTGTCAAAGTTATTAGAGAAAGACAAAAAGGAAGTTTTAACTTAAACACCCTGTATCTCAGTTAATATCAACTTTCGGATATAGGTAAGTATAATTAAATCCTAATATTTTTACGTAAGGAGTCTGACGTTTTTCCATGTCCCATTATTTAGCGGACACCCTGTATATTCCTGCGTAAAGAGGGGCATTGATATCGGTGTGACTAACACGCGGTGGCGTATTACTTTTCGTAACTTTCCTTGTATGACCCCCACCCAAAACGAAGTTTGACCATTCCCCCCCTCCCCCCAAACCGACGTTCTGGAGCCGCCCTTGCCTGTGCGCGAAATATCTTAATTTCGAAATCAACAAAGTAAACGGAAAATAGTCAAAAATTTTCGCATACACCTAATGGTGGCACAAAATTTAAGGAAAATGAAAATGTATCATTTCCAATTAAAAATAAAAACGCCTCAGTTCAATATTAAGACACGGAATCACAAACAAAAATATTCAGTAAACTACTTATCTATATGAATGAGTTATTGTAAAATTTACTAAAATCTTTTGTAGAATTTACTAAAATCTTTTGTATAATTTACTAAAATTTTCTGTAAAATTCACTAAAATGTTCTGTAAAATTTATTAAAATCTTTGTAAATTAACTAAAATGTTTTGTAAAATTCATTAAAATTTTGTAAAATTTACCGAAATCTTTTGTAAAACTAACTAAAACCTTTTATAAAATTTACTAAAATCTTCTGTAATAATTCTGACACAAGCGGTCTCCCAAACGGTCATCCATCCAAGTGATCAATGATATGTTCCCTGTATAAGTTCTCCACCCATTATTTGTCTTTTATTTTTGTAAACAATTTTTACGACACTTCATTTAAACTTGGTAATTTTTCTCATACATTCTAAAATATTTAACTACCGAAGTTATAAATAAATTATTTTCATCCACATTCGTTGTAAAGTTTCAAATACCTATACATATTTTAGTATTTAATTGATTAGGTACACTAAATTTATTAGAAATACTAAGTCTAACTATAGTACTTTTTTATAAATCATGTGTATTTACAATATTAATATTTTGGTGCGAACTTTTAATGAAAAATTGTAATTAATAAGTACTATAGTTTATAGGAAATATCACCAGGCGCGGAACTCCTATGCAGCAAGACCATGCAACGCAGGGAGGCCCAGGCGTCCAGGGGGCCCTCGGCCCAAAGTGGCCTCCCGTTACGGAATGCGAGGCCTTTCGCCACTTCAAAAAGTGTCTTTTTCTTACGCAAAACTAATTTATTATGATTTTATACTATCATCAAGCAAAGGAGTTCCTACACATCTGTCGATCGCCTTAGATTTTAAGAACCTTTACAATTTTTTTTGTAATAAAAAAGAATAGCTACCTATTCGTTTTGCAAATAAGTTAAGTTCTTGTCTTGTTTGTGTTGAATAAGTTAGTGTCGCGCAAGCCAAGTACTGAGCTCCTCTGAAAGAGGCCCAGACCCACCGGGCCTAGCAGGAAAATAGGTCCTGGATAATGTTTATAGTAACAAGGAATTAACAACTACAACGTTTTAAAGTTTTTATGACACCGTAGGTATTTTTAATTGAATGCAAACTTCCTATTCCTAAACAAATAATTCAAGGAAATTGAATTTAAAATATGAAATATCCCTAGCGCAACCAAATAGGTGCTCCGGAGCGACAGCAAACTGGTCTAAATACAGCACTTGTTATTTATAAATAATATTTTTTATACTTATTTGGCGGAATGGCGGTGCTAAGTTTTCAAAGAATTATTTCTTACTGAGAATTATTAACATCAGAAGAATAACTTACTAGTAATATACTAATCTACAAACAAAATTAATTGAAAAGTTGGTCAATGGTTCAATTTAGGGAAAAACATTTACAGAAATGCATTGAACAATTTTTGAAATATTTTTTTTTTGTAGATTATTATTAATAGTAAGCTGAAATATATTCCTGTTATTCAAATATAATTTCTGGTTCATTTTATACAATAATTGTTTTCATGGCTAACTGATGACTAAACATTGTGATATTCAGTTTTAAGAGCTTAGAAACATGAGGCTTGTGAGTTTGTGAGTCTAACTTATTTGATGAAAGAAGAAACTTTTTTTTGCGACTTGTTTAAAGTTTCTAATTTTAACCTGCCCTGTATGATATTCTAATTATTCGATCTTATGTATTTTTAAATTAATTTTACGAGAACTTTTGTAAATATTTCCTGGAAATTTGGTTTAAAAGTGATTTTAAACAATAAAGTTATTCAGAAAAGAATAGTGTGGTCACTTTTTAAATCATTTTATAGGGGGCCCAATAAATAATATTGCGGGGGGGGGCCCAAATTTTGAAGTTCCGCCACTGAATATCACAATAAAATATTTAGTAAAATAATTTTCCTATAGTGTTTGATCTGTGCACTTACATTCGTAAAATAAATATATTTTAGTGTTTACCTGATTGTACTAAATTGATTAGAAATACTAACTGTAATTGATATAAATTATGTGTACTATATTATTTTGGTACGGGATATTCATAAAAAATGTAATTAATTCTTTATAGGAAATCGTACAATAAAATCTTTACTATAATAATTCTACCATACTGTTTTTCCGTGTAAATGCTGTGGGCATAAATAGGACAATGTCGTTCCGGTAGTAAACTAGCTAAAACAGTCAAAAACTGTTAAAAATTGAAGATACACCATTTCTTCTTACGACGCTAGAAAAACAACGTATGGGCGATCACCTACTTTCTACGTCCCTGTAAGTAATTTATTTAACTTAATATATTCCAATCCATTATGGTTTTGAAACCCCGTTAACGTTAAAACTCCCACTTGTTGATTACCTTCATCGCTTTATCGTTTCTAGATTTTTTCTTTTCCCTTACGATTAAAAACAGAAAGCAGTTTTGCGAACCCGGAAAGTAACTAAAGAAAACATTGTAATGTCGCTGAACTTAGATGTGAGAATCGAAAACATCATCCATAGCAGGAAATAAACAAAGTAACAAAGTTAGACCTATAAAAACACAGGAAATTCAATTTTGCAATTTTACCGCCAAACATCCCGAAACAGTCCTCGCGTTCTTCGCCTCGTAACCTCGGCCCTGCGCCCTGCTTCGCCCGCCTTCTTCTGCTACCCACACGCCGCGCTTTGGCCGCCTCCTGCTGCAGCAGGGTTACAGACTGTGCTTAGTTGCCTTCGCATTTACACGCGCTAGCTAGGCAACCATATTCACCGTGGTCTGCGCGACCGAGGCCTCACGTGGCAACGTTGCCTGAAGCCTGCTGGTTTTGTTTTTTCTTGGATTCTTTTCCTTGCATAGTAGGCTCATCTATCAGGAGGCCGGTTTTCGTTTGTTTCAGTTGACATCGTGAGATTTATAAATGGTGGCGGTTATGTTGTGGGACAAAGAGGTTGTTATTAGTGTTTTATACGAGTAACAAAAAGGAACCGAGTTAATTTCAGTGATAAACAGTTTAACTTGGAGTTTAGAAAGGAGAAACAGTGTTAGTTTCATTAAATATACTCTTATTTCACGGAGGATCAGTTTTGTTATTAGCCCAGGTAAGTTTCTTTACAATTACAATTATATACAAAATACTGAAACGAGTCTAATTGCTTTTATCTGTTATCTATTAAACCATCTCCGTATTTAATAAACTAAAACTTTAAATCTCTTTATCATCAAGTATTTCTTTGTATTTTAATAAATGTATCTCGACCAGAAAACTAGCTGCCTAACCTAACCTTGCCGGTTCACTAACTCTGCAACATCTAGCAAACATTACGAGGGTACCATAATAAGTGCATTCCTACAGTAAAATAAAGGGTTTCTCAAAAGAACAACGTTGTGCCAAGAAAGTTAAAATGGCATAAAGTGAAACAGATGGGTAGGGTTTAGAGTATTGGGTTAGTAACAACCACTGGATATACTTGAGGGTTATATAGTGGGAATATTTGTTATAATTTTTCAGTGTCTCCCATGTAAGAAATGAAGAATCTATTTTAGGGTTGTTAATGTCGCAGAAAAATTTAATTTAATAGTTATTGTTTTGATTGGCTGAATGTGTAAAAAACACAAAACACAACATACCTGACTTAAATATTATAAATTTGATGTTTAAAAGTTGGAAATTCGAGTGGATTGTTTTTTTGTTGCTTTTTGCTGATGATCTAAATAAAAATATTCTAAAAATGAAACGTGAACGTAGTAAATATAACGAAATACGTAGTAAGAGCATATGTAGCAAATTACATTTACTACGGTAGTAAATTACGTAGTAAATGTTACATTACCTACTTTAACAACCCCGGTCTAAAGGAAGGGTAATGATTCAATCGACAAACTTTAAAAGTGGAGATAAAATTGACTCGAGTTTAAAAAAATTATTTCGTTTGTTCTTTTTTGAATATTTACATTTGAATTTGCTGGAAAATGTTCATAAACATAGGTAGGTTTTTTATTTCAACAATATTATGGAGCGGTAGTTTTTTACAAAACGCCAAATTTAAAAAAACTGCAGTGACGTTCATTACTTATGTAGGTAGGGGAGAGAGTGGAGGATTGGGCCACAAAAGGTGATGTAGTTTAAGCCAAAGACAGTATTTATGACATGTTTGAAACCCTGAACCACTCCAAGTTTTTTGCATTTTTATAAAATTAGAGAAATGGCTCATACCTCCCCAGGGGTCGGGCGAAATATCGGGTAGATTGGGCCTAGTAATAAAATAGATTAGTTCATATTCTTATCTTTGATTAAACATGTTTTATACCTAAATCTTGTTTGTTATTTAGTTTTTTTTCGATTCTGCCCACATAATGGATTTTTGACTTTTGAAGTTTGAAGACTACCAAAACAAATTCCAAAATATCGTCATCACAAAGGTCTACAATATTATCTTCTTCTTCAAGTTCTAGATCAGAATGAAATGATCCCATGGAAGAGATTTCAATACTGGTCTCCGAGTCACTACTAGGGGACTGTTGATGTTTCTTGGTCTTATTTTCCAAAGGCACCAATTTTCTTTTTAGACCTCGTCTATTTTTTAAATTATATATTTACTACCACAAGCGAGAGGTGGAGGGGAGGATTGGGCCCCTGGTCCATTGCACCTCACGTGTTCACGCCCAATCCTCCCCATGTGTAGGATTTTAGGTTAAGTCTAAATATCTTTTATATAGAGTTGAATATTTTTAATAAAAAATGGTTAAAAGTAATCTCTATAGATTGCTCTTCAAGATTAATACAAAATCTAACCAAAATATTAACGTATTCGCCACTTATCTGTCTTTATTTATCTGCATTTTAAAAAACAAACCAAACAAAATACCAGTAAAAAGACCTTTGCTACGCTAAAAAATCCAACGTAGTGAAATCGGTGGAATTTCGCTTTAATTATACAGAAAGACGGATTGCCCGCCCTCTATAACTTTATTTATATTAATTTAAAATTCAAAATAACCGCGGAATTTGAACTGTCCCAACGCTCCCCACGGCCCAATCCTCCACTCTCTCCCCTACCTGTTATTTTTGCTCTTGGCCAATAATTTTTTAATGATCAAAAGGGAGTTATCACTAGACTAATCTGTAAAGCTTTCTGTAGGATTAATATACTTCTTGAGGACAAGATACTTCGTTCTCATAAAAAACAATAATATCAACGATAAAGGCCAATTTATAAACTTGACGTTCGCTTCACGGTCGCCGTTGCCTTCTGCCGTTCGTATAGTATACAAAATTCGACCATTTAAATACTTGACGTTTGCGACAATACCATAACCTGTTTGTCTCAGCTTTTCTATATTAAATTCTAGATTATATTAAGTTTAGTGTTTATGTTATCTGAATCATCACACTTATCAACAGTACACTTTAAAATTATTAATAAAATCGTATAAAGTAAAATAATATTTACTAAATATCACGTGACAGGCAAACACGATTTTGATTGGCTCTGTAAACTTGCTACGAACGTTGCTGCGAACGGCGACCGGAAAAAGATAAAATTGGTTGGCCGTCAAACGGCACCGTCAACGTCAAATATATGGTCTTATGCATCAAATGCATGGTCTTATGCATTTCAATGTTTTTAATTTGTAACGGCAAACGGAACGTCAAGTTTATAAATTAGCCTTAATATGCTTAGCAAAGATTCACTAATAAAGTGCAAAGTGCAGTTTATCTAACAACTCGTCGGTTTATAAAACTAATTTAAAGGAAATCAGTGAATAAAGGAGGGCAAATGACAATTTAACACCGATATCTATCCGGTAAAGGAAAGGAGGTAATAGCATATAATTTTTGTGAATCCCTCCTACATCCTTTATTCATTAGGTGCTTACGTTAAATTTGTGTTAGATACCTAAGTACCTCCTTTACAAATTGTGATTCCTTTAGTTTTGATATATTATTTAAGTACTCCGAAGTCGGTGCTACGCACATATATATGACCATTATATTGCTAATACCATCTGCAATTATGTCCCCGCTATGGGCATCGAAGGGGTAATAGTGAGTTTGCTCAGTCCGGAAATTTCCTCGTGAAAGTAACATTCGACAGGACCGGATTTCAACTTTTTTAATGTAAATTTCACTGGTTAGTTAGGAAAAATATTGCAATTTCGATTGGTTCGAATTAAGACGGCGTTTCATGCATACGATTTCTGACGATATGATGATCCGACGATGCCCTGATTGCTGTAAACTTTTGGTGCCAAATTCCGTCTGACACGATGAGCTTTATTTTAACTTTCATCCGACGTCGTATGTTTCTTAACCTCACTTTTTGTTTATTATTATAAAAGATAAGGTGAATAAATCCGACCTAATTCATAAACACAAAATAAATTTTTAAAAACAAGGCTTTGTTAATTACCTAGTAGATGTTGAATAGTTTATTGGAACTTTAAATTCTACCAGCACAAGGTAGCAAGCTATGGTAAAATAAAACTAAAATTAAAATCAAATTCCGTCTGACACGATGAGCTTTATTTTAACTTTCATCCGACGTCGTATGTTTCTTAACCTCACTTTTTGTTTATTATTATAAAAGATAAGGTGAATAAATCCGACCTAATTCATAAACACAAACTAAATTTTTAAAAACAAGGCTTTGTTAATTACCTAGTAGATGTTGAATAGTTTATTGGAACTTTAAATTCTACCAGCACAAAGTACCAAGCTATGGTAAAATAAAACTAAAATTTATATGTACATACCTGAAATATTTTATACCTCGTATTGATCCACGACTTTTGCAAAAAAGCACCATGCACTTCTGTTCTTTCATCTTCAAACAGGGAATCACCACAAATTAAAAACTCCTTCACAAAAATTGTTGTTAGGTAATGAAAGTTTATAAGCACTAAGTAATATACCGACAACAATGTGGATGAACCACCTTTTATCCTGTAATTTGAAAAAGCATCCAGAACCAAAGATGGCGACGAATAACAACAAACAAATAATGTCGGGCCCGCTCTGACGCGATCGATAAAATTTCCACCCTACTTCTTTAATTCGATAGTACCACGCCATCTCCCATAACGGGGACACTTTTTGTACTTTGGAACGTTCGTATTGGCAATATAATGGTTAAATATCGGTACATCGGTATTTTATCGGCAAATTTTGCGGTGCCGATTCTGATGTTATATCGGTATCGGCAAGTAAAATATCGGTATCGGCAAAAAGAATCTTACTTATCGGCCTCGTAATTAAAAAGTCTATTTTCTAAGAAATGTAAGTTATATATTTATATATTATATCGGTATCGCCACCACATTCCTAAAAGATCTGTAATTATTCAAAATATATTGATATAAGTAAAAATTGTCAATAATGGCAACGTTGTAAATCATCTTTTTATTTATTTATTTATTTACAAACTCTACGGCAGAACCAATTACAGAGTAGGATAGTTGACACACAGTATATCAAAACTCAAAATATTTCGTTTAACATATTCTTCAGCTTGGCGTTACTAATATTAAATAAATCACATTGATTCTGAACTACATTATACAGCATGCACATTTGTATAATTGGTGAATTCCTATAGTAATTCGTACGGGTGTTATCAACATACAATGTTATAGGATGTCTAGTTCTATAAGACGGCACATAAAAATTTAAATTAGATATTAGGCTTGTATCATTCACCAAGTTATTCACTAGTTTATGCAAAAAAAGGACAGATGCTATTTTCCTACGATCCTCTAAGGTCTTAAGATTGTATGTTTTCATAACATCCGTTTTGGGTATATGCATTTGATAGACTCCAGTTGCCTTATATTGAATATATCTTAAAAACCTATTTTGTACCTTTTCTATACTATATTTATGGTTTTCATAGTATGGACTCCATACAACTGAGCCATACTCTAAAACACTTCTGACATACGCAACATATAGAACTCTTATACATTTAATATTTGTGAATAATCTGCAATTTCTTACTATAAATCCATACATTCTAGAGGCTTTTTTCGTTATTTCGGATACATGTGTTTTAAAGGTTAGCGCAGAATCGAAAATGACTCCCAGGTCCCGCATCTCCGTAACTCGGGCCAATGCCGTGCCATTAATTAAGTATTCATAATTTATTATGATTTTCTTCCTGCTATAGCTAAGAACATAACACTTACTTATGTTGAAATATAATTGATTTTTAATTGTCCACTGATATAGTTTATTTAAATCCTCCTGGAGCCTTCGACAATCATTGACATCTTTAATCCTAATATAAAGCTTCAAGTCATCTGCAAACATTAATATATTGGATTGATTGACTACTTTCACTAGACTATTAATATATAAAAGAAACAACAATGGTCCAAGGTTAGAGCCCTGCGGAATTCCGGAAGTAGCCGCAAAATAATCAGAATTATATCCTCTAACAACCACTCGTTGATTTCTATTTTGCAAGTATGACTTGAAGAGTTTAACCATATTTTCATGAAATCCAAATTCGGACCGCAGTTTTTCTATGAGGATGGAGTGTGATACCTTATCAAACGCCTTCGCGAAATCAGTATATATTACATCTACCTGACATTTAGTGTCCAGGCTTTCAGCTATGTATTGCATAATATTACATAGGTTAGTAGTAGTAGACTTTTTATTTAAGAATCCATGTTGCCAATCCGTGATTTTGTTTATGACAAAGCTGTACACATACTTATATAAAACAGATTCATATATTTTAGCCGGGCATGACAGTATAGCAACTGGTCTATAATTTTGTATGTCGGATTTATCCCCTTTTTTGTATATAGGACATATTTTGACTTCCTTCCACACTTGCGGAAAGGTATTTGTCCGTAATGAAATATTAAACAGTGTTCTAAGAGGGTCAGCAATGAAACCTATTAAACCTTTAAAAATGTATGCCGGTATGTTATCAGGTCCGACAGCTTTGTTAATTTTTAGGCTCCGAATACCATCACACACATCCTCATAACTAACCTGCTCGATCCCAAAAACCTCAGATATCTCCGATATCTCCGGTCGAAGATCCCCAGGATTTTCCTTGACATAAACCGAACTAAAAAATGATGCAAATGCATTTGATATAGCCCTGCCTTCAGTGTACTCAACATCATCGATATGCATCTTGTTTGGAAATCCAGTGTCAGTCTTACTACCCTTGATATATTGCCAAAATGACCTTGAGTCCTCATTAATATCTACCTGAATTTTATTGAGATACTGTGCATGTGCAGCTTTTATGTCTCTTTTTATTTTGGTTCTAAGTTCTGCAAACTGATTTCTTATTTCCAGATCACCAGTCTTCTTACTTTTGATTCTTAATTTATCTTTAATTTTTATGTCCTTAATAATATTTTTATCAAAGTAAACAGGGTATTTCCGGCTGGGTATGCATTTTGGCACACATATCTCAAAAATAGTATTAATCTTATCATAGAAGTATTTCACAGCTAAGTCAGTGTCATTAAAGGATTCAAGATCACTCCAATCAGCACTCTGAAACAACTGATACATAGCCTCAAAGTCGGCTTTTCTAAAGTTGAATTTAGAGACGTTGTTACCGTTTTCCAAACATTTTTGCTTGGGACTTTTGAGTATCATTTCGATGCTAAGAGGGGGATGATGTTGATCAACATCGACAAAGCTGCATGTACTTTCATGCACATTACAGTTTAGGTTAGTTAAAACAATGTCCAATATATGGTTATTGATATTTAAAACACGATTCAATTGCTGACAATTAAAAAATTCAATAAAGTTAGACAGCATCTCTGTTTGACGATCCTTATACTTTTTTGTGTAGTAATCACTCAAATGTGTAATATTAAAATCCCCAACTATGATAAATTTATGTTCATAAAGAAATTCCAAGCTTTCCAGATAAGAAAAAAAATCATCCCGTTTAGAAGAAATACAGCTAGGTGTAATATAAACAACGAATACATATATGTAACTTATATCATTAATATATATCTTAACTCCTATTAGATCTATCTCGGGTATATTAAAATTCAGTTTCAATAGTGTACTTTTGTAAGTCCAATTTACAAACTTGACGTTACGATTGACGGTGCAGTTTGAGGGTGTCTGTCACCTTCTTTTCTAGTGATTTATTAAATTTTGTCAATTTACTTCTAATCGTGCTTGTTTTGGTTGCCTTTTTAACTCTGATTCTTCAGACATTTTATTGGTGCCGACAAAACAGTACCCTTTATCCGGTTTATCCTATGAATTATGTTACCGTTACCGTTAGAGGTCCGGAAACACGTCGTGGAACGTCCAATTTTTGTCTTCCGATTTCCAGCACTATTGCCACTATTAACACCGACACAAGAATGCCTTGATCGATATTGTGCCTTTAATCACTTCAGACATTCTTTGAGCTAGAGAGGCATGGTGGTCAAAGTTCAAAAAAATTAGTTATCTTTTTTGACTGTAAAATTGTACTTACGGGAAAGTGCAACTTTACATAAGTACATAACATACGTTTTGATGAAGGATGAACAACAAAAATAAAATAAATCTAGCTAGGAAAGTAAATACTATGCAAAAAGGTAGCATTTCGCTTGGCATTTTGTCTAAAAGGATAACGACTCGTCCGAGACTCTTTCTATTTGTATTGTAACTAAGTAATTTCGGAAAACATAAACACTGATTGATTACCCAGTTAATTTAAATTTAAGCGCCTTTAACGCGGTCTTTGTTTTTAACAGCGCGTCGATTGGTCTAATCATGTGTTAATTGACTTAACAAATGAAGGATAAACTTGCCAATTAAAATAACGGCTATAATATCAGAAGGTTCAATAAGCTGTTGAGTAGTAAGAAAAGTAATAATTTTTTCTACGACCGTAAAGTACAACTTAACACACCGGTGCGTGAAGTACATCGTATTCCTTATGGGTTTCACTCATACTTCCAGAAGGAGCCCATTATCATTCAAAATGAATAGGTGGCCATGCTTTTTTTGTTTTTGTTCAATTTTTGCGTAACAGGGGGCCCACAGCTCAAAGTGGCCTCCCGTTACGCAATGCGAGGCCCCTCGCCACTTCAAAAAGTGTATTTTTCTTACGCAACACTAATTTATTATGATTTTTTAATATTATCATCAAGAAAATGAGTTGCTACGCATCTGTCGATCGCCTTAGATTTTAAGAACCATTACATTTTTTTTTTGTAATAAAAAAGCATAGCATATAGTAACAAGAAATTAACAACTACAGCGTTGTAAAGTTTTTATGTCACCGTAGGTATTTTTTATTGAATGCAAACTTCCTATTCCTAAACAAATAATTTAAGGAAATTGAATTTAAAATATAAAATATCCCTATCCCAACCAAATAGGTGTTCTTTGATACGCTCCTTTGACTCGCCCGATAACTTTGTGCTTTGGCGGTATGGCGGTGCTAAGTTTTCAAAGAATTATTTCTTACTGAGAGTTTGGTTATGGATTGAAAACTTGTATTTTTCATCATGGAGAGTCTTTACTGTTAGAGAGTAATATAGGTAGGAATATATTTGTTATAAATTAGGGGATCTAAAAATTTGAGCAAGACAAGTGGTGAACAACGACTTAGTGGTCTTTCAGTTTTAGCCGTGAAAGCTGAAGAGGCAATAAAATTGGAATTGGAAATTGGAATTGCTGAAGTAAAAGCGCGACGTAAATCATTTATGTTTAATTTACTATATTACACTTTTTTTTTCAATATTAATTTACTTTTATGTACACGACAGGCCAAAAAAAGTAACCACAATATTCTATTCTGAATAACGTTATCGTTTGAAATTATTTTTCAACCAAATTTGCAGGAACTCTTTACAAAGGTTTTCGTAAAATGAATTTAAAGGAAAAGGTACATAATAAGCTCGAATTATTAGAATATCATACAGGGCAGGTTAAAATAAGAAGTTGCTTTAAACAAGTCGCAACAATAAGTTAATTCATTTTTCAAATAATTGGGATTTTTATGTTAAAGCCTCTTATATTCTCAACAAAAATCACGAGATTCAGTTGAGAGATTTTTTTTATTTCCATTAAATATCAAAAAATCTCTTAACATATTTGTTTTTCTCGTTGGTTTTGAATCGTTGGAGGTTATATTCGTTGGGAAAAACGACCTCGGGAAGGTCGTTCGATAAGGATGAAGTCCTCCAGATGAAAGTATTCTTAAATAGTGAAGTTCGAGGAGTACTAAGCTTAACCACATATGGATGGGCGGCAGTGGTTCGTCGTGTATTTCTGATATTCGTCGCTTTGGGCGGAATTACGAGGGCAAGATCAGCCGAGCACTTTCCATGAAAATATCTGTAAGAGAGAGTCAAATCCCCAACCTGTCTTCGATGTTCTAGGCTGTCGAGGTTCTTAGTCAGCTAGTGGTCTCCAATCAGACGAAGAATATACGAAGATTTAACATGTAAGTCTAAATTATTTGAGGACTTGTTTAAACTAACTTCTTATTTTAACCTGCCCTGTATGATATTCTAATTATTCGATCTTATTATGTATTTTTAAATTAATTTTACGAGAACTTATACTTTTGTAAATATTTCCTGGAAATTTCGTTCAAAAGTGATTTTAAACAATAAAGTTATTCAGAAAAGAATAGTGTAGTCACTTTTTATGGGTTTTGGAATAATATTATTATAATAATCTATATCTATAATTTACCCATTTACGTTATTCCAGCTGAACTAAATAAATCATTTTATAGGGCCTAATAATTTTGAAATTCCGTCACTGTTGTGATCGTTCGAGCGAAAAACCGCTTGAATACGTACTCAATTATTGAAGCAACCGACATCGCTCGATTATTAAAAAAACTGCTCGAGTGTTAAATTCAAGCGAAAATCGTCGCTTGTTACTTATTACCTATCACTCGATACCCGAGCTTCGCTTGACGCCGACCGAAATGTGCTGCTTGGTAGTGTGATCGCTCGAGGTCAAAAACTGCTCGTATTTTTGAGCAGTTTTTCGCTCGATAAGAAATACTAGGTACTCTAGCTATAAATTCAAGCGAAAAATCGAAAATCGTTGCCTTTCACTTGATACCCGATTCAATGCGACATGGGTTTTCCTTGATTTGCCTGGCTAGCCCGCGGCGATTACAAATTTTTAAACAATTAAAGGATATAATTTAAAAAAAAATCAGATTCAACAATAAAAACTCTAGACTAAACTTCCACAGGTGTTTTACCAACATAAAAATTTCAAGTGATTAATCGCTCGAGCGATTCACTCGATTATTAAAATTGGTCGAGTATCAAGTACTCGATTATTAAATCGCTCGAGTATCAAGTACTCGATTATTAAATTCGCTCGAGTATCAAGTACTCGATTATTAAAATCGCTCGAGTATCAAGTACTCGATTATTATAATCGCTCTAGTATCAAGTACTCGATTATTAAAATCGCTCGAGTATCAAGTACTCGATTATTAAAATCACTTGAGTATCAAGTACTCGATTATTAAAATCGCTCGAGTATCAAGTACTCGATTATTAAAATCGCTCGAGTATCAAGTCCTCGAGTATTAAAATCGCTCGAGTATCAAGTACTCGATTATTAAAATCGCTCGAGTATCAAGTACTCGATTATTAAAATCGCTCGAGTATCAATTACTCGATTATTAAAATCATCGGTCCTTCCCAACACTACTCTTAATAATATCAGTGAAATAAAGAATCTAATGAGCAGTTTTATAAAACTCGAGGCTAAATAAAGTTCATTATACCTATAAAAGCAAATAAGTTTGAAGGTTAGCATTACTAACCTTCGAATGTGAATAATAGTGATATAATAGGTGTATCGCAGACAATCGTAAAATAATATAAAATTTAAAACAATTATAAATTAAATTATTTAAGTAAGTACCTACATTGTGTCCAATTTTCGACACTTTTATAGGGTATCTCCGTAATTGTTAGTGCTATCAAAAAAGTAATGTAGGAATTATGTGCTCTTTTTAGGTCAAACTTGAAATGGTAAAATCAAAATATGAAAATTTTCGCTCGCTTAAGAGATACTGGGAAAAATCCAAAAATTGACAATTTCAAAATTACCCTATTTATGTTAGTTAAAAGAGATACAGAAATATGTTTTATACAGAAGTTTCTTTATATTGATTGTTGATTGCCGTTTTCAGAATAAGTATACGGGGTCAGGTTAAAAAGGTTAACAAACCCGACCTAACCTCATTTTTTAAATGTGTGTGTAATTTAATCTAAAAAGATATTATTTTAAATTCTCCTTTCAAATATACACACCATGGATGATATTGGTTTCCTAGGCGATTTATTTAAACTTTATTACTTTGAAACGAAATAAAAGATTCAGATTAAGGTAAAAAAATAATGGGAATCATCGCAAATGTTCGGAATATGTCCCTAAATGGTTACCGTCTTTCTGGATAGCGAGCAAAATATACACTTTGCGCCCTTTCTTAGTTTTTCCACTTTCATTATAAACTGATATTATATCAAGTTTTCAAAATGTTGATAGGTCATTTTCGCAAATGAATATGTAAAAATGAAATCGATGTTAAATGTTAATAGTCAACATAGTTGTTTCTATGATATGAGCTTTTGTTTCATGGTCTACTGTGGTTTAAAGTAATAAAGTTTATTAAATCCAATATTTTCCATGGTGTGTTATATATTTAAAAGGAGAATTTAAAATAATATCTTTTTAGATTAAAATATACAGGGTGTTCCATTTTAAAAAATTAGGTTAGGTCCGATAACTTTTTTACCTGACCCCGTATACTTAATCTGAAAACGGCAGATTATTCAACAATCAATATAAAGAAACTTCTGTATAAAATATGTTTCTATATCTCTTTTAACTAAGAAAATATAGGGTAATTTTGAAATTGTAAACTTTCTGATTTTCCCCGTACCTCTTAAGCGAGCGAAAATTTTCTAATTTTGATTTTACCATTCTAAGTTTGACCCAAAAAGAGCACATGACACCTACATTACTTTTTTGATAGCACTAACGGAGATACCCTATAAAATGGGACACCCTGTACTGTCCTAATTTTGTGTTTTTAAAACCCAATGCTTATATATTCATTAACATTTAAATGAAACAAAAACACATCATAGGCAATTAAGGTTAATTTTAATTTGAATCAAATTGTAATGTTACTAAAACCCTTCCCTCACTAGCAACATTCTGTTACATGTTATGTAATATTTCCTGTAATGATTGTCATCAAACGATCGTTAATTAACTGTAAAACAATATTATATTTCTTTACGTTTTCTTCAGCATTGACTCATATTAAAATATCTAATGTTAAAATTATTTCAAATTTGATTTCTGATTTTACAAAGTTGAAGTTTTGATGAAAAGTTGGCCTGATTTGAACTGTATTAAACTCGGTATTAAACTTATACAGGGTGTTATGGAAATGACGTATTATATTTAAATGGGTGACTCCTCGGGTGTCCTAGAGAAGCGCTACATTTTTTTTTAAATCGACCGTTTTAAAAGTGGGGCAACAAACACTCTTACTCACAGGTCAGTCCGCGCTACTGTACAACATTTCACCCAGACCCAATGACAATGTTGCCAAACTTAATGTAAAACTAAAATTCCATATAAAATTATAAAAATAAATTATTTTCTACCTACTTGTATTTATTTTTATACCTAAAGAGAGAGGAAATCCACAAACACAATCTTTTTTTTCTTTTTCATGGGACCACTGCTGGTAACACTTTATGTACACAAGTAAAAGTAATAGTGAAACAGAACATATAGTTAGCTTTTGAAAATACAATAATACAGATTATTAGATTTTATTACACGCGCAAACCGAACAAACAGAGCGGATTGCTGAGTGTGTTGGTGGTCGACGAGACACAACGTATCCGGCCGCTGGTTGGTCTTCAACTAACAGACGCAAGCGTGCGGCGCTATATGAAACTACTTCGCGCAGCCGATGTAAGGCGTCAAGAGGTCATTGGCAGTTGACCTAGTGACGTACGTGGCTGTTACTATTCCATATGTTTTTTCGGGTTGTTTAAAACATAGTCCGTCGTAAATGTTCTTCAATTAGTTGTCCAAGAAGGTATTACCGAATGGAAAAGTATATAAATTATAGGTGTACATATGACAACACCGGCCATAATTCCTTGATTGCTTACATGTATCGCAGTGCCACACAGGTGTTTTTCTGGTTTGACATCAGGTAATCAGGTCACTTTTACCGCTGAATGAATTGAAAGCACCATTTATGGGTATTTTTCTTCAATTTGTCTTTATCTCAGGAATTGCCGGTTTAAATATAATACGTCATTTCCATAACACCATGTATTACCCAGCAATGATTCATCCAATCGCCGCGGCGGTAGCTGATTCTTTCCTATTGTTCGCAAAAGCATGAACGTGATTAACATTATGAGGGCCGTAGATATAAAAACTTCTTTATTGTACTGAAGTCAAAAATTAAATTTTAAAATGGTTGTTGATGCATTATACGTAAATATGATTTTCACAATACGTTCGTAAAAAACAAGCTCATAAAGAACAAACCCGAGGTCTTTACCGATGAGATATTGATGCTCCCGGTTCCCAGCATTGGTTAATTTAAGTTATTCAAACAATCCACTGTTTTATAACTAAATATACAATATTTAACACTACTTCCAGAAAAGGAAATAAATTTGTAACTCTAAAGTTCGTAGAGACTGATTTTGAGAAATAAATTTTAAATTAAAAAATATCTGTAAACCACACGAATCACAAAATATTGGTCATTCTTTTACAAACCACACACTTTTTTTAACCTTGACATTTTAGAATCGTACGAAATTCTTTTACAACTTATATACCTAAAATTAGTTGACACGTATTTCAGGATTTTACTGAAAGAAAAATTTCTCAAAGATATCTAAAAATACATTTTTGATAATTTGCTGTATTTTCTCCAATCTTCTCATGTTTGAAATTTAATATCGTCAGTTGTACTGATCGGATCAATGTCTGTTTTCGAAGTATATTAAAAAAAATTGTCATTGTGAATAAATGAAAAAGAATAACAATTTAATTGTTTAAATAATTTAACATGCTGTTAACCCATCTTAAACTCAATTTTAAAAAATGCCATTTTGTTCATTATCCTCTTATCTACAAAACCCATTTTACGATAAAGTGGCACCTCTTTTAGTTCGGAAGTTATTAAATATGATTAATTGCAGCGTGCTACGGCACGGGTCGAGGCGTGTCAGCACTTAAAGAGAGCTAGCTACAGTTTGAATCATTAATATTTCTATTCTGTTCGAAAGATCGAAAGCGTGCCATGCTCATCGCATTATTATGTTTTTTTTATAATTATAAAGTTATATGTAATTTTTTTACACATGTATGTAATGTTTTTTCATCTCATCAACTTTTATTATGTACATTTACTATTTATATTAAGTAAGCACATATTAAACATACAGGGCGGCCAATTAGTGCGACAAAGCTCAATATCTCTTTCGACCATACAGGGTGCTCCAAAAGGGCGATGTGATAAAACTTTCATATTTTTTAAATGGGACACTATGTATATTTTTACATATTTGAATTCACCGTAAAATTCTGTACATAACACCGTAATTATTTGTACACATTTTTGCAACGTTGCCAAATAGATTGGAAAATTCCTAAAATTTGTGCAAAAACATGGTTCAATGAAATGTGTAATATTTCTTAACTTATAATAATTTGAAATAAAATATTTTTATGTCGGAAAGAGGAATGTTGACAGAAGTCCCCTATGATAACACATATCAATATTATTATACAGGGTATTTTCTATGGATATGCCAACATTACGAACTTGAAACCTGAATTTCGTAAGTTTTTTAAATGAAACACCCTGTATATGATTACTTTATCTTGTAGATATTTTAATCCTCTCTAATTTTTATTAAGGTCTTTCTATGCCTATCTCTACCAATCGTGGTGGTATTTCAATTTTTATTTTAAACTCGAGCAAAAAAAAGTGGATATATTTTATCATTGTCCTTTTTCTAGTCACCTATGACAAAATAAAAACAAAATGTTGTAATTTAAAAAAAAATTATTTATTCATACGGGAGTATGCGACACAAAAATATTTTAGCGATTCAAGCTTGTGGACAATTTCTAAAGTAAATTATTACCTAATTATTTGTTCATATAGTAACCCCCAATACCTTGAACACATAATTCAATACGTTTTTTAAAAGAATGAGTCATGTCTCTACACATTTTCAACTGTTTTCAAAGTATTATTCGGCAAATGTCTAGAAACATTCTTTTGGAAAACGTATGGAATATGTGTTAAAGTTAATGGGGGTCACTATGAACAAATAATTAGGCAATACTTTGAAAACAGTTCCAAATGTGTAGAAACATGACTCATTCTTTTGAAAAACGTATTGAATTATGTGTTCAAGTTAGTGGGGGTCACTATATGAACAAATAATTAGGTAATAATTTACTTTAGAAATTGTCCACAAGCTTGAATCGCTAAAAATATTTTTGTGTCGTATCCTCCCGTATGAATAAATATTTTTTTTTTAAATTACAACATTTTGTTTATATTTTGTCATAGGTGACTAGAAAAAGGACAATGGTAAAATGCATCCACTTTTTTTTGCTCGAGTTTAAATAAAAATTGAAATACCACCACGATTGGTAGAGATAGGCATAGAAAAATCTTAATAAAAATTAGAGAGGATTAAAATATCTACAAGATAAAGTAATCATATACAGGGTGTTTCATTTAAAAAACTTACGAAACTCAGGTTTCAAGTTCGTAATGTTGGCATATCCATAGAAAATACCCTGTATAAAAATATTGATATGTGTTATCATAGGTGACTTCTGTCAACATTCCTCTTTCCGACATAAAAATATTTTATTTCAAATTATTATAAGTTAAGAAATATTACACATTTCATTGAACCATGTTTTTGCACAAATTTTAGGAATTTTCCAATCTATTTGGCAACGTTGCAAAAATGTGTACAAATAATTATTAATAATTTTACGGTGAATTCAAATATGTAAACATATACATAGTGTCCCATTTAAAAAATATGAAATTTTTATCACATCGCCTTTTTGGAGCACCCTGTATAGTCGAAAATAATTTTAGAATCTGCACCTCTTAACGCTTAATAACTTTCGTGAAAAATGTTTTCCGCTATCCCTAGCGGTAAAAGATATATTGAGCTTTGTCGCACTAATTGGCCACCCTGTATGTAATAAATGAACACACCCAATATACAAATGTATTTTATGCTGATTGTATACATAATACATACCTAGTTAGTCTTAGGATACTTTCATGAAATAAGGAGTTATATGTTTTAATTTTTTCATGTTCACGAAATTTTCTTGGTTGATAAAGGTATCGTCGCCCATAACGACAAATGCAAGACTGTCAAATATCATTAAAGCCGTGTTAGAGTCGGGAATTTCTCCTCTTGCGGCAATACATTTTGCATTGCGAGAATGGAATCCGTATTAGAGTCAGCAATTCTGCTCTTGCGGCAATAAAAGTTGAAAGGAGGCTGGAGCAATACGTCTTGCCTTGCGAGAAATGGATTCTGGGTTGTGATGGAACTGTTATTTGTTAGTAGAAGTAGCTGCTTCAACTGCGAATCAAAATGGTCAGATTTGCCCATCTCTAACTCTGGGGATATTTTAGGGATTTCGACACTACCAACTGCTGTTCTACCTTTTGGCAATGCGCCAGCTGATCGCGAACAGTGCGCATGCATGAGAGAATTGCCGCTGCAAGAGAAGAATTGTCGACTGTAAAGTCAACTTTACTTAGAAATTTCTTGACTATAGACAATGCAATTTTGGATAATGAAAACCTGCATCATCAAAATAACTGGCCGGATTACTGGCAGTGCCGGACTGCTACAGGGTCGGATTAGCGATATTCTACTGTATTTCACTTTTAGTTTATCATGATTCCTTTCGGCATTAGGAACTTTTCAGCTATAGATAATTGCCATAATAATCCGCCAATAATAAATAATTGCTTGTCTCATTGACCCTCATTTATATTTTTTTCGATTTAAACAACAATAATAAATTATTGGTTTATTACCTTTGTTCGCCATCTCAATTAATCCGTCTCGAGGACAGTGTTATTGGCGTTTAAGCGATCTTGTTGCAAAGCCAGTTTTTCGAAAAATAGCCTCGGGTTATACCGCCATTATTTGATAGAATAAGCAATCTTAATGATTATAACATAATTAACTAATTATTGATAGTACTACATGGCACCCATTATTAAATATTGCCGTGTTTTGGCGTTACCGAGTAATGAAAGCGTAGTGGAAATGTAGTTAAACGTGACATTTTCTTTCTAAGGCATAATATTATTGTTGATTTTTTTTTTAACTAGATCAGTGGTTCTCAACCTTTAAGAGATTGCGGACCCCTAAAGCAAAACTTGAACTCTTCAGAGATCATATCACGTCAATCAAAGTAATGTAGGTGTCATGTGCTCTATTTAGGTAAATCTTAAAATGGTAAAATCAAAATTGGAAAATTTTCCCTCGCTTAAGAGATACGGGGGAAAATCAAATTGACAATTTCAAAATTACCCTATATTTTCTTAGTTAAAAGAGATACAGAAAGATATTTTATACAGAAGTTTATTTATATTGATTGTTGAATAATTTGCAGTTTTGAGAATAAGTATACGGGGTCAGGCAAAAAAGTTATCGGACCTAACCTCATTTTTTTAAATGGAACACCTTGTATATTTTAATCTAGAAAGATACTATTTTAAATTCTTCTTTCAAATGTATAACACACCATGGATGATGATAATTGGTTTCCAAGGCGATTTATTAAACTTTATTACTTTAAACCACAGTAGACCATGAAACAAAAGCTAATATCCTAGAAACAACTATGTTAACTATTAACATTTAACGCGAATTTCATTTTTACATATTTATTTGCGAAAATATCCTATCAACATTTTGAAAATTTTGATATGATATCAGTTTATATTGAAACTGAAAAAAACGAAGAAATGGCGCAAAATGTATATTTTGTTCGATATCCGGAAAGACGGTAACTATTTAAGGACATATTCCGAACATTTGCGATGATTCCCGTTATTTTTTACCTTAATCTGAATCTTTTATTTCGTTTCAAAGTAATAAAGATTAAATAAATCGCCTAGGAAACGAATATCATCCATGGTGTGTTATACATTTGAAAGGAGAATTTAAAATAGTATCTCTTTATATTAAAATATACAGGGTGTTCCATTTTAGAAATTGAGGTTAGGTCCGATAACTTTTTTACCTGACCCCGTATACTTATTCTGAAAACGGCAGATTATTCAACCATCAATATAAAGAAACTCTGTATAAAACATTTTTCTGTATCTCTTTTAACTAAGACAATATAGGGTAATTTGAATATGTCAATTTTTTGATTTTCCCCCGTTCTCTTAAGCGAGCGAAAATTTTCAAATTTTGATTTTGACTCAAAAAGAGCATATGACACCTACATTACCTTTTTGATAGCATTAACAATTACGGAGATATAAAAGTATCGAAAATGAGACACCCTTTACCTACCGTTTAAAAAGTGGGTTGAATTTTAAAACGTAAGAGAATCATTTTCTTATGAGATTTTTTGATTTAATGTAATAATTTTAATTATAGAATGCGTCTGGCTACCCAACAAATTTTATGTAAACTATGCACTGAATATATAAATACAAAATATCGTTCGAAAATAATTTAGACGACGCAACTTAACATAACGAAAAATAAATATAGCAGACTAGTTCTATTAATACGGGAGTTCGCTGTGTTAAGACTATCATCAATTAATATTTACCTGTCAGCGACTTTCAGAAAAAGCAAACTTTAAGAAACTATTTTTTTTTAACGGTTTTTCGAAGCGCGGTGTAACAAAAATAGTTTGGGCCTATATTTCATTATTTTGATTGACAGAATCGGGTTTCGTGAAAATTTACTTAATTAAATTTTGCTATTTTTAGTTCTAGTTAAAGAATATATAGATTTACTAAATACAAAGACATGTAAAGTCGATAATTTTTCCATTGGGGTTATTTTAACATTTAACATTTTATTTTAACATTTTTCATATATAGGGTGTTGAAAAAATATCGGTACCCCGGAATAACTCCGCTGCACCGCATTGCAGCGGAAAAAAGTTCTTTGGTTTTGAAGGAGGAATACTTTGCAATTTTAACCACCTCCCACCCCCTCAACCCCCGGGCGCGGGTGGGGTAAGTTAAGGTTTTCAAAGGGAACCCCATATTTTTTATTGGCGTATCGTGTTCTCCGACCAAAAATATACATCTTTTGTCCGAAAAATTTTTTTATTCAGGCCCATCCTTCACCAATAACCACCATGAGAAAGACAAAATCAGAACCGTGCGAAAATCAAGTTTTATCCCGGAAATACTGGTGGAAAAAGTTGTTTGTATTCTACGGGCATTTTTTAGTACAAGACAGAGAAAAAGAGTATTTCCGGAATAAAACTTGATTTTCGCACGGTTCTGATTTTGCCTTTCTCATGGTGATTATTGGTGAAGGATAGCCCCGAATAAAACAAATTTTTCGGACAAAAGATGTTTATTTTTGGTCGGAGAATATACTAATTACACTTTTTACTAAAAGTTTTTATATTTTTTATTGATTTTATATTATCTGGAAGTAAATTTAATGATTTTGGTGCTACCTAATCCATAAACTTGTTATTGGCAGTTGTTAAATTTTTTGGTAATTTAAATTTGTTATTAGATTTAGTCCTTGTTTCGTGATCTACATAGTTTAGCTTTATCTTACACCAATTACATATAAGTACAGCTAATATATAAAGTTCTGATATTCACAGTATCCTCCGAAAAAAATAAATTTGTTGGAAATCTTTTATTTTTTTAAATATAATTTTAAGAATAAATTTTTGTGTTATATTTAACTTAATAAGTACTGTGACATAGGCACCGCCCAAACAATAATTATTCCGTCTCGTGTTAGCAACTCCACAAACCATCACCAATGTTTTTTTCATTTAGGAAGTCCCTTAACATATTAAATTTGTGTTTGTGTCTACGTATATTATTAGAAACATAGTCAATATGTGAACTCCACTTCATAAACTGGCCAACAAGTACACGAAGATATTTTGTGTGGGTTACTTCAGCAACTCTATCATTACCGATAGTAATATCTGTAAAATTGGGCTAACTACAATTCAAATTCCCTCATACTTCAGTCTGGCCAGTCCTATTCTACCCTATAACCTTGAAGTAACAGCAGTTTCATTGACAGCATACCCTGTAGGCGATATGCAACCGGACATACAACTAATTTTAAATATACGGTCCCAAGGTCACCGGCAAATTTGTTCCTGCTCGAATTGGACGTACTAGCATGGCACGTTAACGTTTATCGTGGGTATATACCGTGGAGATTAATGATAACTGTAAGAACAACTATCAGTTTTGTATTTTACAAATTTTAAATAACATTGGTTATTTGACATATTATACAAGAATAATTGAAATTTTGTTCTTTTTTATTTAATTTCAAAACATCCTGTGAAATAATCAAGTAGCAATATTATTTTAAAATACCAGTTTTCATTAAGAGTGAGATCTATTCTGTACGTTTTTTGGTTCATTTCAATACATGCAGTTATTCTCACACAAATGCAAAATGATCTTGTTTATCAATAACTAAAATTTTTGCATTATAATTTCCTTATTGTTGCTGGGATGAGAATACAATTAACAAAAGATTTTTCAGGGCGCAGAAATTATTGTTGTATTCAAGTTTTAACTAAAAATTAATTTAAAAACAAATATAACTACCATTTTTTACTGCTATATTATTTTAAAACAAACATTTAACCGTAAATATGCCTCAATACTTTGTTTTGCCTCATCTAGCCCTAATTATTATCGATACATGCATCGATTGTAAGTGACAAATCGTGTTCTTACAGGAGAAGGCATAACAGGTTCAGGTATATTACTTTACCATGATATTACAGGCAAAATTCCAAAATAATCAGATACAAATGGGATGAAAGAGGCATTTAAAAAAAAGATTAAGCTAAAAACCGAAATTTTAGGTTTGAATGGCCAAAATGTCACTTTCAATGTTATTTGATGCATGTATCGATATACGTACGGAGGTTCATACAATCACGGACCTCTTCCTTGTGAAAGAAAATACTGAACTCATATTGCATTAGAAATTATGGAAAAATTTAAATTATTCCTAACCAAGATTATTTTGCATTTTTTGTTTGAAAATAAATGCATGTACAGAATAGATTACTCTAAATGAAAACTGGTATTTTCAAATAATTTTGCTACTTGATTATTTCATAGTGTGTTTAGAAATTAGATAAAAAAAACAATATTTGAATATCCTTGTGTAATATGTCAAATACCCAATGTTACTTAAAATTTCTAAAATACACGGTAAAACTAAGTTGTTCGTACAGTTCTCTGATAAAATTACTAATATCGGACTAAAATTTAAAAAAAATTTAGCCCAAAACTTTATAAAAATTTTGTAATGACCGTTTTGCACGTGCGATTGTTACAATTTTTATCGAAAGAGAAAAGGGGTAAATGACCCTCAAAAATATTCGATTGCGGGTTGCCTAAACCACTTTTTTGCCGACCCTATAATGCTGACCTACTACCACTAGTGTTTTGATCGCTCGAGCGAAAAACCGCTTGATCACTCGATTATTGAAATAACCGACATCACTCGATTATTAAAAAAACCGCTCGAGTTATCTATTCAGGCGAAAACCGTCGCCCGTATCTTATTATCTTTCACTCGATACCCGAGCTTCGCTTGACGCCGATGGGAATATACCGCTGTAGTGTGATCGAGTTAAAAAACTGCTCGTATATTCGAACAGTTTTTCGCTCGATAGGAAATAATCTAATTAAAAATCACGCGAAAAACCGAAAAATATCGCCGATTACCTGATAGACGACCTCCGGTCTAAGCACCGCGCGATCCGATTGGCGACGTTCGAGATTGACGCTGAGCAAGTACACGACATACGTCTTTCTTCAAGGCACATAAGCGAGAAGGTGCATATAAAAAAGTATGCTGAATCCCTTAGCGGAGTCATCGCGACATGATTTGGTAAAGTTTTGTTTTAACTGTAATATTGTAAATATTAAAAAATTAAAGGATATCATTTTAACATTTTTAATTACTATAAAGAAGAGAAAACTTCTCAAAAATAACATAATAATAGAAATTGTTAATGAAAAATAACAAAACGAACAAAATATATAGAAAAGTTCGTTGGTAATCTTATAGTAAACATTTTTAAATCTAAACAGGAACTTTTTATTATTAAACTCAAGAAGACTTCTCAAAAATAACATACATTATAGAAAATGTTAATGGAAAATAAGAAAACGAGCAAAATAGTTAACAAAACATAGGTATCGACAAATTTTTTGGTAATTAAAAGTAAGCATACTTAAATTTAAATAGGAACTTTTAGGTAACTATGAATACATGAGTACATGAATTTAAAAAAATAATAACCAATTGTGTGCACACAGTGGGCACCTGATAATTTAAAGTGGAAGAATTTGACAAGCTATTTTAAATATCTACTTATTTTATGCTCGTAGATTGAGAAAGATGTGAAGAAAAATAACTCTTGGTAATACTTTTTGTTCGTGTTAAAAACGCACAATAATAAACCCGAACAATAAATACATATTTGTGTGATTTTTTGCAGTTTTTTGTTTGGTATCGAGACACGTGGTAAAAATTCATTATTCACAAATAAATAAATTTCTGGAATTTTTTTGGTGACCCTATATCTTTTAAGCTAAACCTGTGCCCACCCGTAGTTACGTGCCTGCTAAATACCCGACCTGATCACATGTAAAGGGCTAGACAGCCCGTTAAGCAGTCGGTGACATCATCGCTTGGTAAATTGGAATTTCAGGCGATTTACTCGAGCGATTAACTCGATTATTAAAATCGCTCGAGTATCAAGTACTCGATTATTAAAATCATCAGTTTTTCCCAACACTAACTACCACTACTATACGAACTCTTGACACGAGTACTTATCAAATGTTCATCTCAGTGTCTTATAAGTTCAAAAGTATCATGCCCGATATTGGGTTTCGTTAATAACTTCTTTATTATGAAAGTCAAGTGTCCTGAACCAAATTGCTCTTTTAGCGTGAGGGGCGGTTAATTTTCAATCACTTCAATGAAAACATACCGACTTTACTCGAATTTGTGAATCTTTCCTAAAATAAACTTTCTTTATTGATTTTAAACAGTTGTGATTCTTCTATGCATTGTCAAGGTCACAAACGTTTATAACTGAATCAATCAGTTTAAAGGAGGAATAAAATTGGTTCATAAGGGTTTCCAGAATTCAAGACCCTCAAACAATCTTCAGCGGGATTCTGACTTATTTTAATTCAGAACCTTTAAAAATAAATTCAAAGTCAGGTTGACGACATAAAAAGCTGGTAACGAGCATCTAAGAGACCTTGTTAATAAACAGGGATGTCACATCTTTTTTTTTTTAATTCTTATAATTAACTTTTTATTAAAAGTGTAAAAAAATAACAAGGCAGTAATTAAATTTATAACAATTTTTTTAGTTAAGAAATATTATTTATAGTAATTTTTCATCTCCATTTCTGTACGAAGTATACAGGGTGTTATGGAAATGGCTTATTATATTTAAATGAATGACTCTTTGGGTGTCCTAGAGAACTGAATGAAAAAATGTTTAAAGTATAGTATTCTTCCTTCACTGGCGTCTTCTGAGATTTGATCTACACGGAACGAAAAACTTAGTTAAGTTTATTACAAAAATAGTAAAACTAACCATAATTTATGGGTCTATGGGAAATAACTTTTATTAAGAACTGCCATAACATTAGATCAAAATTTGAACAAATTAAGCGGACATCTTTATTAAGCGGATATTTTTTCATAGTCCGGAACTCGGTATATGAAATTCCATGAAAATCAACCTATCTTGGGCTGACTCCCCTTTGGTCGGCCGCGGACAGGCTGTTTTCATACAAAGAGTTCGAAAACCCTTCTTTAAACGGACAAAAAAATTTTTATAGTATTTTGGAGACGAATAAGTACGGTGCAAAAACTCTTTGAAGACAACATCGGCACAAATCGCGTATGTGTGGCAGAGCGAAAGGACTTCGCCGAATGAAAGTATATGTGATTCCCCGACAGCAGTCTGCCGTTAATTTGTGAGTTGTAAGGTTAAAATCGAAAACAATGGCACAAAAATGTCGCGTTTTCAGTCTGAAAGAGAATGTTAATGTTGTGGAAGTGTATAATTTGATAACAATGATTTGGACGAGTTCATTAACATTGATAGCAATGTGCTATTAGAAGATGATAGTGACCCCATTCCTACCGATTATGTAGTACAAACTGAAACCACATCACTATCTGACGACTCTGATGAAGAAGTTGAATGCAAATCAAACAAATGTCGACAATTTATCAACAAGCCATTAGTATGTTAAAGGAATTATAAGAGTATGCAAAGAATAGAGGTGACTCTACAGCAATGGAATTGTTATCAGACTTGGAATTAAATTTTCTAGATTGCAAGTATAAAATGCAAACACATCAAACTACGTTATTAGATTTTTTTAGTACTACATCCTAACTAAAACTAGTATATTTTTGTTATCTTATGTTTATTTGTACATACATATACATAGTAATAATTTTGCATTTACATATTACCTAATAACAAATTTCCCAAGGGCGGACACCTCTATTAGGCGGACACATTTAGACGGTCCCGTAGGTGTCCGCCTAAGAGAGGTTTCACTGTATTTGGTAAACCAGTTATATTTTTGTAAAATTTACTAAAATCTTTTGTAAAATTACTAAAATCTTTTATAAAAATTGTGACACATGGTATTCCCAAGCGGTGCAAATGTATTTAAGAGGATGCCGGAGTCAGTCGAATTGAATCTTCCCTTTCAGTTAGAAAAATACGTCGAGCGTCCGCCCGTAATCGGTATGCCGACAGAAACAACGATAATCGGAAGAAAGAAACTGCACGTGATCGGGGTCTATACTTCAATTTTCTACGCTGAAAAACGGAGTATTCGCTTCCTATGAAAACGGTACATTTAAAAAAAAAGTTTTTTTAACGAAAGATGTCTAAATTTTGTTAACAACTCGAGGAAAGTCCATTCTTTTTTTCTATATGGAGCAGTAAAAAAAATTAAATCTAAAAATCTTCCGAATCAAAAAAATATAGACTTTCCGCGAGTTCTAGTTCTATTCCAAAGTTTTTTTCCTTCGACATTTTTTTCCTAAAATAGGAATAAACGCTTGGGAAGATAACTCGTTTACAGGTACTTCCGAATCCTGTTAATACTATATTTTATAGGAAATTTTTCAATAAAATCTTTACTACAATTATTTTATTATAGTCTTTTTTCGTCTACGACAATTCATTATGTACATCTCTCACAGTGTCTTCCCCTTCCCCGTGGTTTTTCGGGTTTGACATAAGGTAGATTATCTTGCCTCAAAGCTCCAGTTAAGGTAATTTTCCTTCAATTTGTTTTCATCTCAGGATTTGTGTGTTTAAATATAACAAGTCATTTCCATAGCACCCTATATATACGCATTAAATTTTCGAATTTAGAGATCCCTATTCAGGTTTAAATTTACCATTATTTCATCTCCACCATTATGACATCGTTATAAAAGTTATTAAATATTAATTAATCAATGCTCTGTCAAGTATGCCACAAACGGAATATACATTTCATTGTCTAATAAAGCTGCAAGTTAAAGTCTAATGAAAACTCTCCTGGTGAGTCTTAACTTCTTTTAATCTCGGGAAGTAATAAGTTTTGATACTGGTGTCATATTTTACTGAATTCCCAAGTTTCAAGATTTAGAAGGAAATTGTTTGTTAAATTCGTTTATTAAATTTTAACTTTGTGGACTTGTCGAGGGGATCTGGAAATTATATTCATTTAAAAAATATATTTTTCCTTATGTTTAACCAAAATCGGAATACTTAATTCAATTTAATTATTTTTTTTAGTTTTTGTAATAATAATAAACAATTATACAACAACAACAGCAACAAAACTTTACGATAGTGATCGGGATGACGTGGTAAGATTGCGTATATGCGTTGTTTAACATGGGAAAGGCGCACAATTTTAGTGTGCGCCGCGCCGTTGTCTGTTCCTGCTAGTCTAGTCTAGTTAGAAATTCGAGCGTGTATGTTTTAATATTTTAATATTATATATTTATTAAGTTAATATGAATAGTTTGACGGTGGACTATTTAAAAAATAACTTTAGCTCTTTGAGTTTGGAGCAAAAAATTGAAGTGAAGAATGCGGGAAGACCTGAACCCGAAATTAATTTAACGCATACCACAAAGGGAAAATCTAGACTCTTTATTAGAAAGTTTAAAAATTAAATATATGAAAAAAAATTTATAGAGGGTATTCCAAACTTTAATGAGGCTGTTATTGATCAATTTTCTACAATTTAGAACCGAAGAACGGACTTCACGTTTAAGCACTATACGCACTAAGAAAACCTTTCTTATTTTCCAAAAGTTGTATTTCCTTGTGTAAAATTAAAAAATAAATAAAAATATGTTTTACCTAACGCATTTTCTTATTACTTCTTTTCTTTCTACATTTAAAACGCCTAGAAAGTAATTGTTTGGTCGTTACACAAAAATAAAATTTAAAAAATAATTTCACCATACTTGTGAACCCCCTCTATCATAGGTCCCGAGCCGCCACGTCTCTTCAACATCTTTCTATTCAAGGCATATATTTTTGCCAAGTTAGCGGTGTTGTGATTTATCTCTACAACCACGCTGTTGTCATAAGCTTCAGCCTCTGGACAGGTCTGTCTACGGTCCGCCAGAAAAATAAACCAACAGAAAAAATATTAGGGTGCGGAAAGAAAAACTACAGCAAACAAAAAAGAAAATTATGAATTGATCAAGGTTAGGAGACATGTTACACTAGATCATGAGTCAGGTGAAGATGAAAATGATTCGATTTGTTTCATTTGTACGGAAACTTTTTCCAAGTCCAAGTCTGGCGAAAAATGGATAAATTGCACCCTGTCATGGATGATTCATGAAGAATCTGTAGACGCCCATTTGTTCTTTGTATGCCGGAACTGAGACTCAGATGATGATGCTTAAATCTGTAACAAACAATAACCCAAAGATGTAACAACTAACCCCGCTGCGGGGTTGGTTGTTTCCAATGAAAATCTGTACGTAGTACTTTATTCTACTTTATTATCGTCTAACTTCTAACTCATAGGGAATAATTCGGGCAAATTCAATATGGGAATAAATAATCATATCGTATATCATCAAAGGAACGTAAACTGGTCGTAATATTGCGAATAAGGAGGCAATGCGGGAACAGACGAATGAATATTCGTGTCTGATAAATAACTATTTACTACGGCGGCAACGTATACCTCGGATCTTGATGAAAAAATCAATCTCCAATATCCCGGGATTAAGCGCTCAAATCTCTGGATAAATTATATAAAAATGTTCTTTAAAAATTAACTTGTTTTTTAAATAATTAAATTAAAACTAACAATTTTATTGTAAATTATATTTTTATTAACTTGGCAACATGTTCTCATAACCCCTAATATAAATACAATTAACAAAATAATGTCATTTTTTAGCACTGATTTTCAGAGATCACTAACGTCGTCGAACCAATTTTCCCGGTCTTTAAATATTACATTATAAACCTATGGACTAAAAAGACACTTTAGTCACGTGGTTTATATACTATTTCATTCTCTTTAAGATAGAGAAAATTGTGTCTTAAAATAATTTTAAAAACATTATATTTCATTTAACAACATATTTACTTTTGAGGGATTAAAGTTTTTTTCAATCCCTTTCGGATTAGATTTTTTTTGACTGATTCTGAGGGTTTGAGTATAGAAACAGAACGCTGTTTCTCCTTGAAATAAGTTACGATCAAGTTTAGGGGCAAAACACTGGATGCACAAATTTTTTTTATGTCCTTGTTTTATAAATCATTAATTTTAAAATTTTCGTACGGCAGCAAAAAATATATTTTTATAAGATAATTTTTATAGTCCGAAAATATTGAAGATAGATATAGGAACACTTAATACCATTAGATAGAAAATTCGATCCTCTATTAGCAAAACATATCAAATGCAGGGTGTGTCCCATTTAAAAAAAAAATATTTTTGTATATTTAAATTTTTTTTAATGTATATCAGGTAAGACCCTGTTGTCCAAAGTTCTTATCATACAGGGCGTTAAAAAAAGGGACCATGAGTATCACAGGTAGTCTGTCCCTGCAGGTGTGGGTAAAGCTGCAAACACACTATTATCACGTCACGTGAGATCACATGCTATCACGCAATGTCACGGCATACACGAAATATCTGCAAGGCGGTTTATGCATGCTTATGAATAGGTTTAGAAGTACACTATAGTCACCTCATGCAGCTCACGGCAAGTCATACTTGACAGCACAATTTTATTTCTGGAAATTTACATATTCGGCACGCGTGATAACACTGTGTCAGAGTTTAACGCTAGAAGGCTACAAGTTTCACTTGCGATATTGACAAACACAAAATATGTAATGAAAATGATCTGCAGTGTGTAGTCTGTTTCTAAACTGTGACAGCATGTGCTATTTTGCCGATATGACAACACGTGAATTCACGTGACGTGATAATAGTGTGTTTGCGGCTTAATTCACAACATTTTCTTGGATAGTAATTTGAGGGGTCTTACCTGGTATATATCATATTAAAAAAATAGAAATATACGTGGTGGTTCAATAATTATGTGTAAAAAACTTGATTCCATTGGAGCTCTTTGTGAGCCCATATCTCCGAAGAGGAGGGCCTATACGAAAAACGTTTATATGAACTTGTAGTACTATTTTTACTTGTTTTCTTCATATCCGGGAGATTTCCCATATGTTCCCCAACACCTCATTAAGAAACACTCTGTATAATCCATTTGAATACAAAATAATATTTCCCACAATCAAAAAATAACAAACAAAAAAAGAACCCAGCGAATCTACCGAATACTTCCTGTATTTTAACTTACGTAGATACGTGTACATCTGAACAGACAAATTTGCTTGGAATAATTGCGACCTTCAACCCGAAATTATTTCTACTTTAATACAAATACATATTTCAGCATAGTTGTTTTCCGAATGGTATTGTATTTTTGTGACCTCGACATTGGTCTTGGTCTTCGCGATCCAATGTCGACATATCATGTTTTATGTTGTTGATACCATTTCGAGCAAACTACCGTGATGGTTAATGAACGGGTTATGGTTTAATATATTATGAGTATTTTTTTTAACCTTGTTTATCGATTTTTTAAACCAGCGTTCCTCAAACTTTTTTCACCACGGACCCCTTTTGATTTTAGAATTTTGTAGTGGTGCCCCAGCCGCTAGTTCCATTAGTACATCAAATCAAAGCATTAATAAGCAATAAGCTGAATAATGCGTTTTGTGTCGCGCGATAAAAATCGCAGCTTTATCTGAAGATATTGTTCTAAATGTGCGTTTTTATGTTAGACGAGCGGCTGAGCGACATCATTGCATAAAAGCGCAGGTTTCGAACAATATGTTTAGAAAACGCCGCGATTTTTATCGCGCGACACAAAACGCGAGCATAAAAGGGGCCTTGGTGAGATGGATGGTACTGCATTCTACTGATACACAGCTACTTTATGTTGAGCTTGATTGGAAGAAAGCTACAGCGTTATACAGGGTGTTATGAAAATGACGTATTATATTTAAACCGGCAAATCCTGAGATGAAAATAAATTGCAGAAAAATACCCATAAATGGCGCATTCAATTAATGACCGGATTATATCACCTTATGTCAAATCAGACAAACACATGTGGGGCACTGGCGTAATATCTAAACAATCAACACTGAGGTCTGCAGGGTCAAAAGACGTCAGTGCATTTCGGCCGGTGTTGTCATATCTACACGGCAAACTCTTTAGAAAAAAAAATTATAATTTTAACAGTTTTTAATTTGTGAACAAATATGATTCCAGAAAACCGACGGCGAAAGATGTTTTGCAAAACATCATACACAAATTTCAAATTCGTTACAAGCACAGGAAAGTAAATGGGTCAGACGTCATTGACCTTTTAAATAATAATTATCGTTCAAACTCTTTAAAAAAAATACAATTTTATTTAAGACACATGCTTTCTTACCTTTACTTATTCAAATACAATTATTAGTTTCATAATAAACCACACAGAATCTAAGTTTTAGGAAAAAACCTCTCACATAACCTCAAAATACCAGCTATTCACATGGAAGGAATACACGCGAACGCTGTTTTAATTTTGGTGCTTTTTCCTCGCGTAGATTTATTTATTTAACTAATTTAAAACACACACTTTGTATATACACTTATACACTTGTATATTATTTGACATTGTTTAGTAGGTAGATAAATAATTTATTTTTATAATTTTATATGGAATTTCAGTTTTGCATTAAGTTTGGCAACATTGCACGTAACACCTGTTTCCTGATATGCCACCACAGGGCGACATGACGAACAAACCCGAACAAATGCCGGATAAGGTGTGGGTTTATGGGGCTGGACCCCACTTTTAAAATGGTCGATTTGAAAACAAAATATGTAGCGTTTAGGACACCCAATGAGTCACCCATTTAAATATAATACGTCATTTCCATAACACCCTGTATATCTAGTCCAGCATTAAGTCGATTACGATATTTTTTGTTTTTGTGACATTTTATTTCCACTTAGTGGTTCGCGGACCCCAGTTTGAGAAACGCTGCTTTAAAGGATTATGTATAATCAGCGAATAGTACACGAAACAAGGCTTGCACTGGAAGTTTAGAAGCATACGACCAAAATTTATTCTTCTGTCATTAATTATTTGACGCATTGTCTCTACCTCACGTACACAACACCACGTGTTGTAGAAAATAAGAGCCGATGTTCAACAAAGCAGAAATTGTTGTGGTCGATTACATAGAAATCTGAAAACATTACGCTTTCTTGACATAAATCCTGGGCATATTTATCAATGAATTTTTAAGGTATTTTTATTGAAAAACAGAATAATTTTAAATATTTGTAACTACAATGTTTACTAGTTGTTAACTGAAAGGGCATTTAACCGGAAGGGCATCGTCCTGATGCAGAATTACCTTTCCGAGCGGATATAAATGGCATCATTCAAGAAGAAAGAGCCAGACCATCCAACTCTGAGGAATGGGGTACCTCAGGGCTCGATCTTGGAGTCCTTACTGTGTCTTATGTCTACCAGCGATTTGTCAGCCCCTGACTTAGGGGGTAAGTTGATTCTATTCGATCATGATACTGCGGCTACTGTTGCTAATTCTGCCGCCGATGCATTGGGTCTCAAAATGGAAATGATTGGTTGACAGTAAATAAGCGTGAATGCTTACAAAATCGAAACCATTGTTTTCTCTCTCTGATGTGAATGCACTATGCTCCGACCACTCTTTTAAAGTTAGAAACCTAGATAGAGCTGAATGCTTTTAAATCTGTTATAAAGTATCTTATGTCGCATCGATTCGACTTTATCCAGGAATTTTTGGACCATTCAGTTACTTTTGATATCTCCTTGCAGTAACTACTTCTAATCTGTTTTAGATTGTTTAATTTTAGAATCATTTCCACTAGGTTTTAACCGGTTTTTTAAGTACCTATTTGAACAAGTCGTGAATTCTGACTAGTTTATAACAGACTAGTTATAGTTTTTATTAATGTAATATTATTTTAAATTAAAGAATTTGAATTTTCTTGCATTCTCTCTGCACTTTCTTTCACTGCACTGAACTTTTGTTCACCTACATGGATATTCTCTTTATATTAGCGATATGTGCAGCAAGCCTTCGTAGTTTGTTTATTATACAGTGTTTGTTTAAAATTAGGGGACTTGTTTTTACTTCGGACACGTCAATTATTACTCTTAGTTGCGCATTTTTTAAGTTAAAATGATGTGGGTGTCCCAGGTGGTAGGTATCACGACGGATCAACATTGTATCAATTTCGAATTCTATTATAAGAACTTAAAACTTTTTGTATAACCAACCATACCTCTGGAAATAGAGGTTTCCGAAATATTTAGTTGAAAGTATGTACATTATTTTATTTATTATTAATAATAATTAACCCTATATATGCCTAAGTTTCACCTGAAAAAATGAGTATCTAACTAAAAATAATCTAGTAGTTCATATAATCATTTTTCCGGGGGACTGACCACTCACCAAAAAAAAGTTAATGTATTGCGGAAATCCTATGATTGCGGATGATTGCGATAAGATTTCAAATAAATCGGAATTTTATTGGTATTTTATTCGACTTAAAAAAAAGGATGAAGGTCCCAATTCAATTCATTTTTAACTGTTGTTGTATACGGGGTGCTATACATTCGTGGGGATCTTGAAAACGTTGAGACATACGCCGTTGGTAAATGGAATTTTGGGCTTAATAATTTGGTGGAAGTAAATTTTAAGTATTCCGATATACAGAAATATCCGAAAGAAAACGAAAAATTCAGTTTTGATTTAAAATTTTTTTCGCCTAAATTTTTGACACTTTTTCATAGCTAATTTTTATTTTCTCCAACATACCGTTATTAGTTTCAAAATTAGACGTTTCGTTCTTTAGTTACCATCGTCAAGTACATTTTTTTTAATACGGAAGCTTTAGAAATTTAAAACACTACAAATATTAATCAATCAAGTTCTCACGTTTTCTGAGCTATAATCTTTCAGGTTGAACGAGTCAATATTAGCAAAATAATTTATCTCATTAAGATAGTCAAGGAATTGTATTAATTCTTTACATTGTATGAGTACACATAGTTTTAGTTTTCTTATTGTATTGTATTGAACAATGATCATTATTGAAGAAGTACTCATTTTTCCTATTTCAAATAGAATAATGCTTATTCAAGATAAATAATTAATTATTTATTATTGGTAGCTTCAAAAATCATGATTAAAAGTATTGAGGAGTCCACATATCGGCGTATGGGTATGTATAGGTCTAATCGGCTAGTTAAATAGATTAATCTATGGTGAACTGGCTTCGATTTAATATGATGAGACCGAATCTATTGAGATTTTAGTGGATTAGGAATCAAGCGCCAATTCAGCAACGAACCTTCAACAGAGTTTTATTCTTCGCAAAAACTCAATCGAAAATTATACTGATAGACCCGAATAGGTTGCCGCGCAAACAAATACTAAAAGCGTAGGCGCGGCAGTCGCGTTTACTCCCACCACACACGAATTTCAGCAATTACGGGTAGGATTGCGGGATTGCGAGAATAATTTGCGGATTGCGAGAAGGATTGTGGAATTGCGAGAAGAATTCCGAGATTTCCGTGTGATTACGAATGATTTCGGTTGAGATGTACAAGTATTGCGGCGAGTTCTAACTCGGAATTATGTAAATTTCAACTTGTGTACTTGTGTGGCCTTATGTAATACGTATTTATCCATTAAAGAAACAAACATTCCTCCTCACAGACCTTACAAACTAGCGTGTGTATTGGCCACCTCACAGAAGCTCAGAGATACAACTCGAAATTCCGAGATACAACTCTGAACTTGAGTGTATAATTTACGTATTCGTAAACTTGCGAAGGCATCACTAGAACTAACTCTTAATTTTATTATTGATACCTGTTCAGTTTATTTAATTTGTAATGTAAACAATCTGGGTAAATACTTTAATAAGGTGTCTGCCATCATTGTTTGGATAACCGACTCATCATATTTTTATGTTTAATTAACATTATTAATTGCAAAATATACCACTATTTATTTACTCTATATGATATAACCATGGGAACGCATATATGGATACAGTAAAAACATTTTTGCCCTCTTTGAAACCAAGTGAGCATCAAATATGCTTTAGTGATCCAAAGTTGTTAATGCCACACAGTGGCTGTGTTCTAAGTGGTAAATGTTGTCGTTTCAATTTGTCGTTGAATGAACATTGTTCAGGAATTATTTTGCCAAATCTGAATAATATTGTTTCAACATAACAAATTTTTGTTAATTTACACAATCTCGTCGTTAATTTGACATTAATTCAGCAGCAATGTTTATTTTGCGGTATCTGTAGCATAATTAATTTTTTTGTATAATAGTTATTTATTATATTAGTGTTATTTATTTTATTTTGTGAGAAAGGAAATTGGATCAGTCGCTACGCTCGTTATCCAATTTCCCTTCTGACAAAATAATAGCACGTTTAACACGCGCATTATACAATATTTTATCTACAAACACTATTAAACCAGACATTAAAATGAACAAAAAAATTAAGGGGATTCCGTAGCTACCCGCATTTACAGTATACATTTTTAGCTATTCCGCCTGCCGCCGCGGTCTAGGGAAGTAGCATTTTTACACACTACAACGAGCGCTAAAAAATCTAATAGATTGTGTAGATTAAACTTATTACTGAAACATTTCCGGGGGCGTGCCTGCCCGGTTTCCAATTTTCCTTTCCCCCGAATTTTTTTCTATACGAACCGTTTTAATGGATTTAATCAGAGTGGTCACGAGGAAACCGATCGTCAGTCTTCATTGAAATCTTTGTACGGGATAAAACTGATACTTTATCGGTTAGACCGTAAGTAGCGTGAAAAGAATCGTTACAATGTCACTTGATTTGTTGGCAATAAAGGGCCCAAATGCGTGGATATCTTAGATGTTCGATCAGCTTTAGATCGGGCCATCGATATCGTTAGCGACTGGCAATTGGGCGATCCTGATGTCATCGTGGCCAAACGACGTGGCAAGAATTTCGTAATTAAGGATGACATTTTTGTAACAAAATTGTAAATTTTTAAAATTTTTTTGGATTTGGACATTTTTTAAAGATTAATAACTTTAATTTTTTTATTCGAATTCAATAATTTGTTCGTATCCGGGAAAATGTGGGAAATCTCTCGGATATGAAGAAAACAAATGAAAAGAGTTCATATAAGCTTTTTTCGTTTATGCCCCCTCTTCGGAGATGTGGACTCGCAAAGAGCTCCGATGGGTTTTTTACACATAATTATTGAACCATCAGGTATATTTAAATTTTTTTTTAATATGATGTATACCAGGTAAGACCCTTCTAATTAATATACAAGAAAGTTTTGTGAATTACTCACAGCTGCAGGGATGGACTAGCTGTGACACGCATGGCCCCTTTTTTATCGCCCTGTATAATAAGAACTTTGGACAACGATTTTTACATACCTTAACTATTGACTGAAAATTAAGTACTCTTCATTCATGTCGCTAATCCTAACCGTTTTCTCGAGAAAACGTTTTATTTCCCCTAACTTCTAACCTCTCACGGGTTAAATATGAAAACGCGAAATTTTGAGGTTCAACATTTGATAGGAACAAAGATGTATCCCTTACCGAGATACGCCAAATACATGATGTAATTAAAATGTCGTTTTTTCGAAAACGATTAGGATTAGCGACATGAATGAAGACTATTTAATTTTTAGTCAATAGTTAAAGGTATGTAAAAAACATTATCCAAAGTTTTTATCATACAGGGCGTTACAAAAAGGGACCATGAGTCCGTCCCTACAGCTGTGAATAATTCATACTTTCTTGGATAGTAACTTGAAGGGTATTACATTGGCATAGTTTTAGTTTAGCATATTAAAAAAATAATTACATATACTTGGTGGTTCAATAATTATGCGTAAAAAACTTGATTGCATTAGAGATCTTTGGGAGCTCATATTTCCGAAGAGGAGGCTTATACGAAAAAAATTTATTTGAACTTGGACTACCCTTTTCACTTGTATTTTTCATATCCAAGAGAAACTATTAGTTACATTTTCCCGGACCCCTGTATAATAATATGGAGGCAATAGCTTATACAGTATGGATGTAATATCACCAAGTTGGTCAGTGTCATAAACGACGTTTTCATCATTGCTTTAACTTGAGACGGCTTTTCGCTTTTGAGGGTTTTTTTCTATTTTCCTGTATTATGAGATACGTTTCTATTCGTTTGGGCGGTCTCTCGGGCGGAATTTACCTTCATCCCAAGGAATTGTAAGTAAATTATTTTCCGTTTTATTACGTCTAGCAACCAGTGGCGGCTCGTGACCTATGATAAAGGAGGTTCACTAGTAGCGTTAAATTATTAAAAAATAGTTTTGGTGTAACGACCAAACACTTTTTTGTTAGGCGTTTTAAACGTAGAAAAAAATAGTTAAATTAATCCAAAACACAAACAAATGCAAAAGCAGCGATAAACCGGTAACAACACACGGTAATTTTTACACTAGCAGGGAAAAATTAACAAACAGCGTTGCCACTGTGATTTCCTTCGAACATTGCAATTTCATGTTCTTGCGATAATATTATACTTTTCGGTTTCAAACGCAGGCGGTAGACTCAGTACAGACTTGGCATCATTGATTACTGTTTAAATCTTTATATGATTCTGACAGAATAAAAACAATTCTGTCTATTTATTTTTTTATATACTATACAGGGTGTTATGGAAATGACGTATTATATTTAATTGGGGGACTCCTTGGGTGTCATAGAGAAGCGCTACATATTTTTTTTTTTAAATCGACCGTTTTAAAAGTGGGCTAATAAACACTCTTGCAGGTCAGTCCGCGCTACTGTACAACATTTCACCCAGAGCCAGTCAAAAATTATTTTCTACTTACTTGTATTTATCCTTATACCTAAAGAGCGAGGAAATCCAGGCACAAACACAATCAGTTTTTTTTCTTTTGCATGGGAACACTCCTGGAAACACTTTATGTACACACAGTAATAGTGAAACAGAACCGATATTTAGCCTTTGAAAATACAGTAATACAGATTATACTACAAAATATTATATTTTATTACACGCGAGAAATTTGACGCGTCAATAAAAACAATATTCAAAGATTATTTATGGACGGACAAGATACATGCGTAAACCGAAAAAACAGAGCGGATTGCTGAGAGTGTGTTGGTGATGGACGAGACACAACGTATCCGGGCGCTGGTTGGTCTTCAACTAACAGACGCAAGCGTGCGGCCCTATATGAAACTACTTCGCTCAGCCGATGTAAGGCGTCAAGAAGTCATTGGCATTTGACCTAGTGACGTACGTGGCTATTACTATTCCATGATTTTTTCGGATTGTTTAAAACATATTCCGTCGTATATGTTCTTCAATTAATTGTACGAAAGGGTATTACAGAATGAAAAAGTGTTTAAATTATTTTATTTTGTCTATAGAGTTTAAGGTGTACATATGACAATACCGGCCATCATTCCTTGATTGCTTACATGTATGGCAGTGCCACACAGGTATTTTTCTGGTTTGACGTCAGGTCACTTTTACCGCTGAATGAATTGAAAGCGCCATTTATGGCTATTTTTCTTCAATTTGTCTTTATCTCAGGAATTGCCGGTTTAAATATAATACGTCATTTCCATAACATCCTGTATATTAAATTAAACAATACAAAAACTTTAATTTAAAGTTTTTTGCTCAATAAGCCAAACGATAATGAAAAAATGTTATTACCTCCCTGATTAAATTAATGGAGGGCCAATTTCTCCCTGACAAAGATATATCAATCAATAAAAAGGACCATTACTGAAACAAGATTGGGTCCACTCCAAATTACTTTTTATACGACGAGAACACCCACTCGTAATGAAAAACTGGCCGAGGGCAAGTGAAACTTTTCATTCAAGATAAATTGCTTTAAAAGTTTGGTTTTTGTTTATGGTGCCTTACACCAGTTTTCTAATAAACAGATTCTTGGTCGAGTGTAAGTTAGAAGTGTTTATTTTTCTACAAAACGTAAATAAGGGGTTTTCGCATTGAATGCGAAATTGTATTATAAGAATAGAGGGAACGAAACCGAAATGTATATAATTGGAAACCTCTCAGTAGAGAAATTTAAGGTTCAAAACAAACTACAATGATCGCTATGCTCCAATTATAAGAGATGCACTGAAATAGTGAATCACTTCAATATTGTCAAAGTTAAAGTTTTTTCGGAAGTTTTCGCGTCGATCATTAAAAGATAGTCATTGTTATATAGCTGTGTTGAAAGTTATATGGTAAAATTTCAGTTTTGTTTTCTTGGCCGTTATTTCAAATTATAGGTAGTTTGTTCTGGGGATTCGGTCACTTTGAAATGAATTTCCAGTATTTGGTTAACGTTTCGGTTTATTATACTAACCATCGTCAGAACTATTTGTTATAAAGAAAAAAAGGCGTATAAATAAAATAGAATGGAGCAATATTTTGAGTGTGTTAGTGACAAATTTCTTATTTTATGTTAGTATTAGTTATGTATAATAGAAAGAAATAAATAAATATACATATAAATGAACATACCTAAAAGGTATATTAACATTATTTACATTTTAGGTATTTGGTTTGTTTACATTTTTACAATGGTGGTTACAGAAAGGGTTTGGAAAATCCTACATTAAAATTATTTGGTGCTATTAATGTTTATTTTTATGTTGGTAAAGATTTGCATTTAGTTTGATGTAATTATATTATTGTAAATATTACTAAGGTCATCTGTATCAGTTCTAAAATTAATCATATTAATCGTATTAATCATATCAAAAAAGAAACAATCATACGATTAATTTTAGAACTGATACAGATGATCTTAGTCATATTTACAATAATATAATTACATCAAACTAAATGCAAATCTTTACCATCATAAAAATAAACCTTAATAGCACCAAATAATTTTAATATATGATTTCCCAAACCCATTCTGTAATCACCATTGTAAAAATATAAACAAATCAAATACTGCATATACATACCTTTTATTATATTGTATTTAAATAATAACCTACCATACTGCTAAATAGTTAGTTCATGTCCACTCAACAACAATGCAAAAATACAAAATGTTACCAAATTTAGTGTAAGTGAGAGAGAATTGTACAAGGTATGTTCATTTATTTCAAAAATATAGCTTGTTTCTATTTTATTTTTAAGCCTTTTTTTCTTTATAACAAATAGTTCTGATGATGGTTTAGTATAATAAACCGAAACGTTAACCAAATACTGGAATTTCATTTCAAAGTGACCGAAACCCAAAAACAAACTATAAATAATAGTTATATGCTAAGTATTTAAATTTCCGATATTTCGGCCGAAATTCTTGGCATCCGACATTGTCTTTTTTAACAAGCCCTCGACTATCATCTTAGCGGCTAATATGGGGTTCAGAAACTAGTACACGGGAAAAAGACTAGAAAAATTATTACTGTAAAGATTTTACATCTTTTATTACTTAATAATCCATACCAGAATAATCAATTTAGTTTTTCTACAATGAATGTAAGGGAAAATAATTTATTTATAACTCCAGTAGTTAAATATTTTAAAATATATGTTACGTTACTGACTATAATTGCACAAAAATGTTTTTTTACAAGAATAAAATGCTTAAATCAGAAGCGACGGATTCCTGGAGAAGATGATAGGCGGAGAAATCTCATAGCAAATATATCGAAGACGTCAAGCGACACAAGGCGAGATTACCATTTGTATGGGTGGCCGCTTGGGATGAACGCGTGGAATCTTCAAAATTTTTACCAAAGATTCTAGTAACTTTTACAACGAAAACTTTTCATACACAAGGTTTACTAAACATTTTTGTAATTATTTCAAAAAATATTAAGTTTGCTATAATTTAATGGTATTTCTCAATAAAAGTTATTCCAGTCACATATAGAGCCATAAATTAAGGTTAGTTTTATTATTTGTATAGTAAATTTTCTTTCCGTGTAACTACAGTTTGTAAATTCCATTCTGCACCCCCACGTGATAACCTCTCTGTAACGTATCATTAATATACTATCTTTTCCTGCCATCCTGAAGGGTGGGTCTCGTCTCTACAGCTACAATCAATCTTTCTATCCGTTTACATACATTCTTCATGTAGCTAAAACTCACGTCCGCAGCTATTCTGTCTTCTAGTGAGGCGTCAGAAAAACAAGGAAAGCCCATAATGCGTATAAAAAAAACGGACGACAAAACAGTTGCTCAATATAAGGTTGCCAGAGCGCGAGCGGTCGCGGATTCGAATGTAAGGTATGTTGGGATAACTGGGGCAAGTGTGTATAGTTGCAGAATTATACCGTTGACTCTTACTGCCATAAATAAACTACCTGATTAAACCCTATTGTATACGCCTGAACCTCTTCAAAGCTCAATAATTGGGATTAGGGCCGGCTTGAAAATGTATACCACACCACATGATTTATTTAAAATAAATAGATAGGTATTTTTAGTTTTAGGTACCTATAATAAATGTAAAATAATAATAACAATTAATGATAATTGAAAATACTATAATTTAAAAGTATAACTATTAGGATAATTAGTATATACAATAAAAATTAATTAAATTCTAAGAAACTATTGATAATTTATTCAAAATTTAACTCTGTATCACTATCACTATCTTCATGTAAGCCTAAACTTATAATTAAGGGTTGGACATTTGTAATCATACAATTGTAAGAATTGTCCACCTTAAGTACATGCTGTACACAGTTTTTCCAGCTGTCTCCGATTTTTTCTAGGATTAACAGGTTTAAGTACTATGTCTCTTAACGAAGATAAAGGAGTTTTTGTCAAAGTAGACGTCCATCGAATTAAAATTTCTACTCAACAACGATTGATACACATTTTTAATTTTTAGTTTGGCATCGGTAGATAAATGCTTTCTTTTAAAAATTACACTTGAAGATGCCCCCCTATCAGCACAATTCCAAGGACGCCACATTCTACCACTAATAAGCCTAACTAAAAATTACTCGCCGGAAAACCACTAAAGATTAAAATTATTAAAAATCACTTTGTATTTATATATGCATCAGGCATAGGTATAAATTGAATTTGTATACCTGGTCCGGCTCTGCTCGAAAAGGTTTTAAAATTTGGGATTTCCTTATTTATTTTATGGTCGAATGGACAATGAGGTTTTATTGCAGTCAAAAGATCTACGGTATAATTCTGCAAATACTATACTAAACTTGAGGTAATTGTGTAATAAAGAACCATTTTTTAAAGTGTTGTCATCTATGAACTAAGGAAGAATTTTACTTGCAACTGTTAGATATTTTCATTTTAGACGCAAATAGTCTTTCTCAACTGGTGATCATAAGGTGAACATCATAATTTTACACACTTACCATAGGTATAAATACATACAATTTTATGTGAAATCGGACTTCCTTACACTGTTCCCCCGTTTTGTACCTAGGACTTTCTGGCATTCCAACCTTATAGTTTCAAGAACCTTAACAAGAATAAAATTTACCCATGCATCTCACCCAAAAAATTAATGTTATCGAATCAGATCTATGTGAACACTGTGCTGTTTTATGCGATCTGGATCACAGATTTTTCGAATACACCCAATACTCCAACGATATATATATCGGCGTCAATTAGTGAAATCCGTCATTCCCAGAAATGCCGTCATTTCACGTATTGCCGGCAAATAATGAAACTATACGTTTGGTACACCGTTTGCCTAAGAGTATCAGACATTCCCTGTAATGACGGAATTCTTTCAGTCAAGTGCTGTACTTAACTAAATGATTGAAGTTATCCTGCCAGTGTTAGTTAAACGATGTAATTGTTGTTAACATCTGTGTACTGTTTTTTTTTTAAAATGAAATGTTGAAGCATCCAGAATTGTTTCATAAGAAGTTAGATGACTATTACTCCAATTAAAGTAAGAAGAAACCTTGGAATATTACGGAATTGACGGAGGTAAGAAAATTTTTTCAATCTTAAGGAAATTTCTGATAATAATCAGTTATTTACAAAGCTTTTAATGTAAAATACCTTATTTTCATGCACTACTGGCAACACTGTCCTAATTACAATGATTGAATAAAACCGGCAAACAGGGTGATGAATCCTTTAGTTAAGTACAGCGTTTGACTGAAAGAATTCCGTCATTACAGGGAATGCCTGATACTCTTAGGCAAACGGTGTACCAAACGTAGAGTTACACTATTGACGCCGACATATACAATGCTTTAATAAAAGATTGCCATTTATTGAATTGAATGATGTCAATATACAGAAGACCATAATGTGCTTCCTACATCAAAATAACATCAAATTATGAGTCTTAAAGTACCTTAGATATCCTTATTTCCCTTTGTTATGTGTTTTCCCCGGGCCCTCCTGTTTGTCTATAGAATGCTCTGATCGGCCCAGAGCGAGAAGAGTGAGACCTTGTGTTCCTGTTAGGGAATAAAATACTAAACTGTCTATATTGAACTACCTTAATCTATATACTTGATATAACGAGTCAATAAACCAATTTTAGCGACTGGCCGATTGGCAGACCTGCCAAAGCCAAAAAAAAATAAAAATAAATAAAAAAATATAGGTAATACCCATACGGGTTTGGTACCAAAATATAATATAATAACATAAACATTTTGTTCAAAAATATGTGATATGTGTGATCTTTTAAAATTCTGCTACACACTTACCCCACCTTACCTCAGAAATTAGGATTTTTGTTATTTATTCGAATTTAAAATTAAACAAAAATTATATCTAATTCTGTGTCGTAGCCACAGGGAGGCGCAAAAAAATTATTAATTAATTTTTGTAAAGAATTTTTATTTCAATTTCAATTCGATCAAATAATAAAATTCCAACTTTGCAACGTATTTAGGCTCGGAAGCACCAAAATTAAAGGGCCTAGTATACTTATCTAAATTTTTTATATCCATTTTGTTAATTAAAAGACATCAAATAATATCCTCATAAAAAGAAGCCATTAATTAAGTAAATAAAAGTTCGTTAGAGCCAAATAACTTTTAAGAAGAAAATAAGCTCTTTGACGGCTCGAAATAAAATAAGATTTTTGGTTAAATTAGGCTTTGTAGATAAATCATAAAAAAAATCTAGAATAATTTATTGCGAGTACGAAATTAAACCTGAACCAGATGGATACGCAATATTGACACCCACGGAACAGTAAAAACGAATTTAGCTTTATAAATCCACAAAGTTTGCTTTCTTCTAGTGGATTGCCATTCCGAAAAAGAATTGGAAGGTTTCTTATTTTCAAAAAATATATAAAGGATTATTCGTTAGATTACCACCGAGATACGGCTGCTGGATTGTTTAAAAGGTGGTTTGAACATACGCTGATACGAAAACTGCACAAATAGTGAGTTTTAGATAATGCATAACAGATTAAGTGAAAAGCTTCCAACAAGTTCCAGCAGTCGAACTAAAGGAGTTTCTTCTGGCTCATAATTTATATCGTAAGAACACATACGTTTGCTTTACTTCGCAGGTGGTAATATCACATAAATATATATGGAAAAATAATTCCCTAACCTGGAGATACTTTATAGAATAAGGATAAGCAAATAAAGCTAAGAAGCTATTCTCCGGGCTATGGGCTCCGTCGAGCGCTGAATTATAAGCAATACTTGTCGTATTTATCGATAGTTACATATCAATATACTAAATTAGATTGAATGGTACTACCAAGGACCAAACATTTTCTAGTGGTAGGATGTCACCACCTGCAGACTGGTTTCGAACTCTTGTGTTCTCAGCAGTACAGTATGTATACATACTAGCGATGGGTCGTTATTCCAATATCGTTATTTAATAACGTTATTTTATTATAACGTACCGGAACGTAATCAACTTGGCGTTTAAGGCGTTATTAAATGAGAATTACCTTCTTTGGTAATTGTTCATATACCCATTTCGTTACGACGTTAATTATGAACACAAAAGCAGTGTAGCAAATTGAAAATAGCTTTTCGCTGATTTATTGATAATTAATTTTAATTATTTAGCTAATAAACAGGTAATAAAACGGAAATCCGACAACATTGCCTATATAATGAATTGTTTCTAGTACTGCTGTCAGAAACCAAAATTTATGAAAAAATGCCCTAGGGAACCAGGAGCCTGATACACCCTCTTATTACAGTTCTTAAAAAATTTATAGTTTGCTCATCTCATTTTTGCTCAGTGTTGCCAAGTTACATCGATGTTTTCTGCAACAATTTGACGTTTGCTTATCATCGAGTTTTCAATTTGGGGTTATTATTAAATTTCAATTTTAACTTTTCGATACATTACATTTCTCCGTCTTGTTCATCTTCGGAGAGAGATGCAATATCTGTTCCTGATTTTTGTGTGAAATATTGTTGAATAAAGGAAATGTTAAGTACAAACGTGTACTTTTACTATCTTCTTTGTTTATAGTTTTTCATAAATCCGCCGACTTTCAATCCGATATATTGAACCTGGCTTATTTTGGAATATAAACTCTCACATTCAACACCCGAGAATGAGAAACATTTCGAAAAAACTTATATGAATTCGGTGTAGTTTGATGTTTAGTATCTTCTATTGCTTCTGTTGGCCTATAAATTATGGGACACCCTGTATAAAAAATGTCGGTAATCAATATGAAATGTCCGTTGCAAGCTATACAGGGTGTTCCTTAATGACGTGCTAATATTTCAAAGTGTGATTCCTTAGGTCATTTTATAAAGAAAAGTTCATATGCACATAATATGTCCGCAACGGCATGGAAAAATGTCAGTGGCGTACCATCTTTTTTGTGAAAAATATCACAGGACATGTTTGCAGGGACGCCACTGGTGAAACAATTGAATAACTTTTCTAACTAAAATTTGTGGTTCTATATCCTATTAACACATACCAAAATTGAAAATAATATCTAAAGTACTTTCGGAGATATTAAAAAATAACCATATAAAAAATAAAAATTCAACACCCTGAAGCAAAAATGTAAGCCGTTGCGGACATATGTTCATATGAACTTTTCTTTATAAAATGACCTAAGGAATCACACCGTGAGGTATCAGCACGTCATTAAGGAACACTCTGTATTAATGGTTTATCACATTTTTTACTTATTTCAAGAAATAAAATTTCAAAAACGAATATCGCGAAAAATAGTGACGAACTCTCACGAAAATACGTTGTTCTAATGTTCGCAGTACCAATATTCGCTTTCGACATCACTACTGATGGTACTTCTTTTTTCAAAGCTCGTATTCTTTTACGTTATTCTTGTGTTAACAATTTACAACATAAAATTTTAATGCCCTATAAAATAAATCATAATTTTATCAAAAATTAGTTTTCACCAAACTTTATGTAAGTAATGAAAATTTTATCATATTTTTTTCATAATTAGCTCATATAGATAAGTTTTAAAAAGGATATTTCCATGATGTTGACCCGATATGTTATTTATGACACGACATTGTCCGCTTACCGGCGGTTGTTATAAAATTTTTAGGAAACATCCCTTTTAAGCCGTCCTGCCCTTTTCAAGTTTTTTTTTCGGTATAATTTACCAATTTTTCGTATACGGACCTTCTGATTAATTTACAGAATTTACCGCGTGCAATCCATTTCCTCCTGAATTTTTTTTTATTAAGGACGTTTTTGCTGCCTAGACCGTAATTTGTATTGGGTCGATTTCTGTTCCCTTAATAGCTTTTTTATGAGGATCTTTGTTAGAGATATAAATGGAGAAATTTACTTTCACTTGGGTAGTAACTTAAGTCGATATAAAATGAAAAAATCGTGATTTTTCTCTTATGGCGCGGCAACAGGGTTCGGACTGACCTGGTGAACCTAGAAAAGTCATGCAATTTAAAACTGCTCATAAAAAACCTGGAAAAGTAATGAAATTTTGTAATTGTAACCATCCTGGAAATGTGATTAGCAACCTGGAATACTTTAATGTATTTTTTGTCATTACCAAATTGAATTCCAAATACGTTGCGAACATTTGCTCTCTTTTTGTTTAGTTCTTAATTTTTGATAAACCATTATACACGGCTGGCAAAAAGAAATACCCCCAATATTTACATAACCATGTATAGTTTCGAAAAACCCTAGGACCGGTCAATTTTATTTTCAACTTTTACAAATTTTGAGAATTTTTTGTATTCTACAGGATTGTTCAAAATGGCGGGGCACACGTCATTTAGTTTTTTAAATGGAATACACCAAATTTTATTCGATTCTTGAGTTCTACCTGAAATTCTGAATAATTTTCATGTAAGTTACCCTAGTTCGATCTTCAGCTGTTTTCGAAAGCTAAACACGATGGCGAAGATATTAATGAATAGGGAAGAACATAAGGAAAATTATTACATTTATTGTAGTAACCGGGTAACGAACCACAGTATTTTACTTACGTAGTTACTGTGATTTTAATTTAAGTGACAATTATTTATTTCCATGAGCATTGCCATCTTTGTTGTATTGTGATATCCCGAATACAGCAAGATTGAAATCGAGTATGTTGCATGAAAATTAATCAGAGTTTCAAGTAGAATTCAAAAAGGTAACAAAATTTGGGGCATTCCATTAAAAAAAACTAAAGTTGACGCGTGTCCCGACTGTTTTTGAGCAATCCTGTATAATACCAAAAAATCTCAAAATTTTCCAAAGTGAAAAATAAAATCGACTGGTCCGAGTTTCGAAAAAAGACGTGGTTATGGAAATATTGGGGGTGTTCCATTCTACACATAGATTCAAAAGTTTTGCATCACTCTGATTTTGGCATGTCAAAATAATTTCAGGAATGATTTATTTTTCTAAATGTTTATTATGTTTTTCAGTTAAAACGATACCATTTTTGTAGCAAAAAAAAATATTATCAAGACTTTTTTTAAGGTAACATTTTCAGTGTTGTATTTTGTTGGCGCTGGTCAGTTAAATTTTTCGGTTCAGTGTGTACAAATGAACCCGAACAAACCCGAGTAATATCTGAAATTGATCGTGCAAGAATAGTAGCTTTAGTTGAAGAAGGTCATTCCCAAAGATTTGTTGCTGAAAGAATAGAGGTTTTCAAAGGATGTTTCTCGCATATGGACCTAGAGACCAATTCTGTGCGAGACAGACCAGGAAGTGGTAGAAGACATGTTAGCAACGAACAGCAGAACCGCTATATTACGATAACAATTCGGAGATATCGTACTATGCCAGTCCCACAACTTCAGAGAGATGTTACGAATACAATTGGAGTTCTCGTATCAGTCTCTGTACTAAGAAAACGAATTCTTGACTTCGGTTTAAGATGTCGGCGACCAGTAAGAGTTCCCCAACTACAATATGACCACCGAGTCGTCGACTGCAGTGGGCTGAAACGCACGTTCGCTTATATACCCGAAGAATATTGGAATTCTGTCCTATTTTCCGACGAGACTAGGATTTGTCTGATAAACGATAGTCGCGGATTCGTGTTTGGAGAGAAGCAACAAGAGCCGCACACTTGCCCATGCTGGGGTTTTTTGCCTCTATTCGTGGGAGGAAGCGCCATGTTTTGGTAAGGTATTATGTCTAACGGGCGTAATGAGTTAGTTCACGTTCAAGGCACAATGACTGGCGACAGGTAAAGATTGTTTCATGAAAAATGTATATAGCTTAATGACTGCAGTAAAAGTACCTAGGCCATCCCATTATTTATGACCGTTTGTTATTATTATGTGGAAAGGACCGGATTGTAATAATTATAATTAAATATAGGCACATCAGGTAGGTTAGGTTGCTTAATTTATATTTAAATATCTTTTTGTGGTAAAATTTGTTAGTTTCTGAGGAATGGTTCAAGAATTGTCTTTTACCAAACATTCCTCAGAATAGCGTGATAGTAATGGATAATGCGAGCTATCACAGTCGCCAATTACATAAAGCTCCAAGCTCAAATAATACAAAATTGGAGATTCAGAACTACATGGCGGCGAATGATATATATTTTGAAGAAAGTTATAAAAAAAGTGATCTTTTCGAAGTTTTAAAGACATTTTGTAAAAAAAGAGTATATGTTTGTGACACATTGGCAGAATAAATTGGACATACAGTGCTACGGCTCCCACCCTATTATTGCATTTTTAACCCCATAGAGCATATGTGGCATCAGTTAAAATCACTGGTTAGGTCTGAAAATATTTCTCCGACTTTAAGTTCTAGTGTTGTAGAATTAATACGAAAATTTAAAAAATTACTTGTTTTCCTTAGTCCGTCCCTTCATACTTCACTTGTTTATTGCCGAGCTCTTGTCGACACAATGGGACCGACCTAGGAAATCATTAAGTCGTATCCAATTTTCGTGAAACGTACTCTACATTAGGAATATTCTACATCCTTATGGAGAACGTGGAGAGGGACTGTTGATAACAATTTTGTGTTTATGGACGACAATGCCCGGCCCCATCGTACTAGAGCTGTGCCAACAAAAATAATAGGAACAAAAGTATTTTCAATAAATTGCTGATTTGAATTGAAGATTTCTTAGTCCGAGTCCGGTCGGTCAATTCGGTCTTGTCCAAATATCTCAGAACTCACTAATGCGCAACTTTGGTCTCATTTGATTATTTCTGTAAGTCTTATGGTTAACGGGATCCCTGTACCATGCACTCTTATCGGGGACACCCTGTATAGGTCATTCCATGAAGATAAATTCATATAAATATATGTCCGCAATGGTTTAAATTCTTGCTACCCCGCGTGGCTCATGGTTGAGAATAAAGGATTTTCTAAATTTTTTAAATATCGTAGATTTTTTCTGAAATTTAGCAATGGCTGCTTTCTCAATACTTGTATTTCAGAATATAAGGAATTGAGCAAAATAGATTGATTGATCTTCTCTGCTTGGAGTAAAATAAGGGCAGAGGAAGAGGCGTGGAATTATTCAAATATGAGATTTTTAACTCATTCCCATCCTTATCTTTGCTTTCTGATTACATAAAAATTGTCAATCCATTCTGAAAGCTACTCTTTGTCAAACCAATACGAACCTTCGGTGACAACGCCCGACGTAATGAATTTTTTGAAAGGTAAACTGACTAAAACATTTTAAATTTTAAAATATATTCGTTCTTGTGATACCTTTGACCTAATTTCTTCCTAAAATAACTTTTAATCTGAACGAAAATTAATCCACTAGAACTTCAGTAAGTTTAAAAAGTATCTCAGTCGCTAATTAAATCTTTCTGCCCAATGTAAATTAAAATAAATTGGTTTTTGAAATTAGATTTACAGTTTCGATTTTACGAAAAGTTACGTTATCGAGTACCGCGCGACAACAAACCGAGACCAGGCTTGATACGTATATTTTTAAAGCCGTATTAGAGGCGGCAATTTTTTTCTTTTGCGCCTGTACTGGCAATTATAATTGCACGTATTCATGCGCAGTACACCGTTCTCGATCAGTTTTGCAGCTCGCAGCAGAAATGAGATAATGGAATGAATCAAAAATCGAAATGTTTAGAATAAGTCAAAGATTACAAGAAACAGTATGTAAATAAAATTATCCACCTCAATTTTCCTACAGGGTATTTTGAAATTACGATAAAAAACAACGAGAAGTAGTTAAATGGTTTGCCGTTATTAACAGTCTAGCTGCGAAATGACTATACTTGGTCAGCAAGATTTTACAATTGGTCAGTAGAAGAAAACATGTCTAGAAGCGGTTTACTTCAGAGGTCCCAGGGCACTGTCAATTTATGTAACTTTCTTGTGTTTTCTTTTGCCGAATATAGAAGGAAATCGGCTACAAAAGGTGTAGCGGGGGCGGGTTTTCACTTGTTTTCCCAGGGCACTGTCACGATTCATAAATTTTTGCTGTCCATAAGTTGCTGACCAACTAGCCATTTTGGCTTACCGATTACATTTTTCTGTTCGTAAAAATAAGAATATTTTGCTAACCAGTTAAATGATACCCAAAAACAACAGTTTGATTTACTCCCATACAGGGTGTTATGGAAATGACGTATTATATTTAAACCGGCAATTCCTGAGATGAAAACAAATTGAAGACAAATATCCAAAAATGGTTATGGACAATCGGGCTAATATTTAAAAATACAGCGTTGCCATTTTCGATGTTTTATAAGCGACTATCATAAAGTGCCGAATTTCCTTCTATAATATTACTTTCTTGTATAATTATAGTACTTATCGGAAATGGCAACCGTGCTGGCTCTACTAGCTGAGAATTCTCGGAAAGAAAGTTCGACTGGTCCGAAGGTGGACCAGACCATTCATTTCAAAGGGTAGTTCCTGTCAATTGTTAACATAATTGTTTCATTTTATCTTTAGTAAAGGGTTAATGGCCCATAGAAATTAGCGTTTTTATTATTTCTATTGTGAAATGATTAAATGCTCTTGTTCTATGTGTGTTATTGTAAAGTGTAATTATGCGTTAGTGTTGGGGTTTAGTGATAAGCTTATTATGCACTCCCACACTATCATCAGCACACGTGATGAGCATAAAGTTTTTCCCATAGAAAAAAGAACTGAAAGTGTCTGTTTTGTTTGGCAACATTGTACCTGAACATCTGTTGATTACCCAGCTGGGCAATGTAATATGTTCATATATGAATGTGCCGAGGAGTTGTGTGTGGGTTTAGGTGAATTACCCCACTTTTTAAACGTTCGATTAAAAAAAAAATATGTAGCGCTTCTCTAGGACACCCCAGGAGTCACCCATTTAAATATAATACGTCATTTCCATAACACCCTGTATAATATCGAAAATGTTACTTTATAAAATAATTAAGGAAAGACGCAATAAATGGATCTACAAACTGATGACAAAATCATGAAAATCCCATTAAAAAATAAAAAAGTTATAAAATATCAAATTTTACCAAAATTTCAGGGTGGCAGAAATTTTCTGCCGGCGAGTGTATTATACCAGAAAGGTATAATTTGTAAAATACCATGCATACAAATGTTCATGTTCATCTTCTAAAATTTTCTGAAATTTTAAAATCTTTAAGTTCATTAGTAACAAAATATTAGCATTCGCATTCCTTTTGCATGTTTTTTATAAAAATATTATTTAATGAATTCTCTTCGAAACGGCTGGAAATGGGTGTAGGAAATTATTAACAAAAGTTACTTGGATTTTTACTTAGAATCGGAAAATGCCAAAATATACATGGCTTTCTATAACCGGAAGGGATAAATACGTCAAAATATCTTCATTGAAAGGATCGGCATCTTTTACAGCGAGTACCAATATTTTAAACAAATATCTCTCTTAGTTCCCGAGATCTTTTAATAGGCCACCCACCGTGAATGAATGTGTATAGTCATTGCCCAGATATACTTCTACTCATGTATGAAAAACAATATCGATACGAGCAGACATGCAAACCTAATAGATTATTTAAAAGGAAATATGTGGGATACGAAGGTAGAAAATCAAATATATTAAATATTTTATTATTAGGTTAGTTGGTCATGTTGCTATTAAAACAGTGATAAATTTGATTAATGGAAAAAACTTGTTTTATATTATTATGCAGAATGCCTGTCGTTTCACCGCAATAAAGCTTACCACACTCAAATCAGGTGGTCGCACTAGGTGTATAAAGCTTTTTCATGAAATTTAGAGTGTGGCCTACAATTCGATGCCGATATAATAGTTTATTGATGGTTAACGTACAAGAGAAGGTATTTGCACAGATATTAGTTATTTATCTACCAAGGGCACTACAGCTCGACAAGCGAGTCTATAGCTACGCGGTATCGGTAAGAGGAAAGCAATATCTTTTAAAACATGGCTGAGTCATGGGCGTGCTATTATTACCTTACCCTAGTTTTCATGGCATGAATATATTTGTATCAGCAGTACAATATACTAGGCCTTTCCAATATTTTTCGCTTATTTTGGCATTTTCGCGAATAAAATCCATTTGATTTCAACATGCACTTCAAAGTTTCACGGGAAAACGTAGAGTTTATGTTACTTCTCAGCTGTTGTAGCAACTTTTTTAAGGTTGGAACCACTTGTAGTTCCAAATAAAACTTTTGTATTGTTTCCTAACAATGCCAAAGTCGAAGCCTTCGATTTTTTCGACAGCAGAGAGACGGGCCTTTTTTTGACAGGAGATGACAACAATAGATCCGGGTTATTTTCTTTCCTTTCAGTATCTTCTTTGTGAATGCTGTTTACTGCACCCACGCTTACTCCCGTATACATTGCGACCCTTTCTAGCTTTCGCTTAAGTGGCAATTTAAATGTATTAATTTGTGATTCCTCTTCACACACCCTGTACACATTGGCAATCACTTCACGGGTTTGACTATGATGGGTTTTACCAGGGTATATTCATTCATTATCACAGTTTTACAACAAACCCTATCACTACGCAACTGGATGAAGCATATTGGACATCGCCGAACAAGCATGCTGGCACAATAGGCGTGTCACCAGACACGTGTCGTCATCCTCTGTCTGGAATATAACCTATCAAATTAGCTCTAGCCACCGGAAACCCATGGTTACTGTTGATATTGCACCATGTTGCCCTATTTTCAGATTAGAAGTACTTTAATAAAAAAATATTTTTTTTTTCATTTAAATATTAAAACAAATAGTATGAAAAGAAAGTTTTAAGAACATTGAAACTATAATAGAATAGTAGTTTCTTATATACTTATGACAATTTACTTTAAATGGGTAAATTAAATTTTAGGGTTTACTTGGTAACATGTTATTAAATTAAAATTTAATATATGTGACAACATTGTTAACCCAAGAAATTTTCTTGCCCGCATTCCTTTTGTAGCTACAGATAAAGTTGTCGACCTGTAAGTAGATGATTATGCCCAGAGGGCGACAGTCTTACGAAGGGTTCGTAAGTCGCTCGAGGATTAGTATCCGTGGCGCATACAAACTTTTATGTCATACCAGTTCGTTTTAAATAATAAATATATTTTTAAAATTTAATTTGATTTACCAATTTTTTATTTTTACCTGCGACATTACCTTGACATTATTATAGCCTGCGTTTTTGTTGCTAGGGAGATAAGTTTTCAAATGTTTAATGTGTCAAAGTCAAAAATTAAAAATGGAACAAGGTTTTAAAATTCAAATTGTTTACGTCGAACGTCGGCAACTCTTTTAGCCGAAGCTGGAGCAAGTATGACTACGCTGAAGCGCCACGGTGGATGGAAGAGTACCACAGTTGCTGAAGGATATTTAGAGGATAGCATATCCTAAAAAAAATGTGGTTTCAAGAATGTTGGCAGGCGTATTATCTGGATCTCGCATTTCCTTACAGAAACTAGAGATCCAGACAATAAATCACGAGTCAACCTTTGCTGCACGAAATTTAGCTATCAGCGGAACCTTCCAGAATTGCCAGTTCTATGTAAATACAACCAAATAATATATACACTTAAATTTATATTGTGTTATTTTGTTAATAAAGAATAAGTTAATCGAAAACTGTTTTTTGCGTCTTAATGCCAGCGCGGTCCATAATGTGTACTTTATGCCCGCACGGGCATAAAGTAATCCATTATTTAGATGGTATCTAAGGTATAAAACACAATAATGCACTGGTATGACATAAAATAACCAAAGGGCAAAAAAATTGCACGAAAAATGTTAAAAAAATTTGCATTTTTTCTATTAATGAAATTTATCACTGTTTTACTTAACTAACCTATAATAATATATTTGATTTTCTACCCATATTCCACATATTTCCTTTTAAATATCCTTAATTCCATTAGTTACACAGTAAGGTCAAATTACCAGAAACCAAGTTCATTCATAACTGTAATAGCTAATAGCAATGTAACATGTTAAAAACGTCAACAGCTCATTATATTCTTTATTTGAAACGAGGTTTTTAATGGTTTAAAAAGCAGCATTTTATTCCGAAAATTTGGTTAACTTTTGACATTTATATAATATATAAATATGAAAAAGCTTTTATTTCAATATAGAAGTTTTAGAAAGTTATTTCTCTGTGGGAAAACTTTTTCGTTCTTCCTTTCGGTTTTTATAATTCGTTTACGAATAGAAAATCAAGCAAGAAATGGAAAACGTGAGTAAAAACAAAATAAATTAATAAATGTTTTATTATGTTAGGTTTTTATTCTACTGCCGCCTGAAAATGAAGCTATGAAACAAAAAATAATATATCTTAAGGCTCTGATGGTTCAGTTTAACTGATCAATTTTACTGATTGAGCCATACTGAAGGAATAATGAACGTAAAAACACGTTTTCAGTAAAACGGATCAGTAAAAATGAAAGTTAGGTCTACTTTGCATATCAAATTGTTTTAAAGTTTTTTGATAATAACCCAAAAAAACTTTAACACCCTGTATATCGAAAACAAAGCATTTTGGGACATACAAAATGCAATTAATACTATATTTTATAGGAAATTTTCCAATAAAATTTTTACTATAATAATTTTACTATACAGGGTGTTATGGAAATGATTGGATGGGTGACTCCTTGGGTGTCTTAGAGAAACGCTACATATATTTTTTTTCAAATCGACCGCTTTAAAAGTGGGGTCCAGCCCCACAAACCCACACCTCATCCGGCGTTTGTTCGGGTTTGTTCGTCATGTCACCCTATGGTGGCATATCAGGAAACAGGTGTTAAGTGCAATGTTGCCAAACTTCATGCAAAACTGAAATTCCATACAAAATTATAAAAATAAATTATTTATTACCTACTTGTACTTATCTTTATACCTCCAGGCACAAGTTTTTTAAAAATACACTGAGATCAGATCATTAGATTTTATTACACGCGACGCGACGAAATTTGACTTATTCGCCGGCGACATTCCATTTTTCTGTCAAGTCAAACGTCCAAAACAAACTACTCGTTTTAACTGAGCAACTAAGGTTCGTTTATAAAACAATGTCAGATAATATACAAAGTTTGGACGCGTAGCCCGAAAATCATTACAACTATTATACACGTACCTTCTGAAAACAAAACGGATAGCCGAATGGTTATTAACAGAAGCCACCGCACCCTAACGCAGTTCTTCTATTACTAACACTTGCAAGTCGCACGCTTGTACCCATAGACCTACGTCGGCCCGGCGCCGAGTGGATTGTGTGAAAGAGATGGAGAGATGGCCGCGTGAGAAAGAAAATAAAATCTTCGTCGGTCTTGTCATATGGAGTAGAGCTGAGCTAATTTAATTTTTAAGCTTCTCAAAAGAAAAAGTACAGTCGCAGCATTATCAGCTACCACTATCATTTTATTCAATTTGGTCGACATTCCATTAACGCCCTATCAATTAAATGCCTTGCAAGAGATCTCACGGTATATAGAAGTAATAGAGAAGAATCTCGTGAAATATCAAACTGTCAAATATTGCCCATCTCTATTCCGAGTTTTGAAGGTATCTATTTTGTTCGTTCGTAGGTAAAATGTCATTTTTAAATTGAAGGATTGTGTGTATTTAAAATGTGTGTGTTTTAAATTAGTTAAATAAATAAATCTACGCGAGAAAAAAGGACCAAAATTAAAACAGCGAACGCGTGTATTCTTTCCATGTGAATAGCTGCTATTTTTGAGGTTATGTGAGAGGTTTTTTCCTAAAACTTATGAAACTAATAAATGTATTTAAATAAGTAAAGGTAAGAAAGCGTGTGTCTTAAATAAAATTGCATTTTTTTAAAAGAGTTTGAACGATAATTATTATTTAAAAGGTCAATGACTTTTGCCCTATTTACTTTCCTGTGCTTGTAACGAATTTGAAATTTTTGTGTGATATTACTATTTGTTTTGCAAAACATCTTTCGCCGTCGGTTTTCTGGAATCATATTTGTTCATAAAAGAATTAAAAATTGTTAAAATTATAAATTTTTTTCTAAAGAGTTTGCTGTGTAAATATGACAACACCTGCCGAAATGCGCTGACGTCTTTTGACCCTGCAGACCTCAGTGTTGATTGTTTACATATTACGCCAGTGCCCCACATGTGTTTTTAATTGAAAGCGCCATTTATGGGTATTTTTCTTCAATTTATTTTCATCTCATGATTTGCCGGTTTAAATATAATACGTCATTTCCATAACACCCTGTATATTGAAAAGAATTGTTAAAAGAATTGATCCATTTGCCGTTTTTGCATTCAGAGCAAAGAAAATTAATTTTACTTAAAATATTCACTCTTGGGATAAGAACATATCCGTTCTTGGGATTGATTCATCGTTCTTTAGGCCTTCATTCTCTTAAAGCTGCATTAAATGCATTATTTTCAAAACCTTCTGTTTCGTGCCCGTCTATCAAATTCTCAATCGCTTGCGCTGGAAGTAGATAATATGTACCTTGGGACTTCGTCGTCTCCATCCGTCCTACCCGACAGTCGATACACGCTGGCCGTCGCTTCATTAATTTTAGTGATATGGATGGCATTTATTCCTCATTGTTTTTATTGTCGGCTCTGTGATGTCCATGCATTCTAGCTTTTTGAGTGCGAAAGCGTGTAAATACACTATGAATGTACAAGAATTGTTAATTTCGTTGCGATAGAACCATTTATGGCCAAAATTTGAAGGTAATTGACGTTTGATAATTAAGTGTAACTTATTTTTATGTATTACTAACTTAAATTTACGATCTCTTTTCATTTATTGCAGGTAAACCCGAATAAATTCACAGCAGGAGGTTGGTCAACTAGATGGCTATATTTTTGTTTTTTTAGTATCTTAATTTGAGAATCAAAATGGTGGTGTCTTTTCTCAAGACTAATGGAAATGCGATAAAAGAATGAATTATTTTGAATTTGAAGTAAGGAAATGGTGTCCTTAAATCAAACCATTCATTGGCATATATCAAAAGAATAATTTATTTCGGCAAATGTCAGATTCATTTGATACAAATTATTTCTAAAAGGGCATAATATATCAGCGCCGCCGCGGTATATTAAAAAAAAATAATATAAAACATCAAAGTACCTATAAAGAAATCCAAGTGTAAAAATTGTAATTAAATTACTAGAGCATATCGTGTAACATTATTATATCGTAAGCCCAGTTAAACTAAATGTTCTACAAATCCAAGTCGTGGCCCCATTAGCATAATGGTAATTAGCTCCTCGTAGTTTATTATAAATTATAATTCAACTTCTTGTGTTTTGACCCACGCAGCCTTTTCCAAAGCTGCATTGACATTGTGGGCACAAATAAACCTTGGAGAACTAGGGTAAAATGTGCAAATACTAGTCAACCATTGCATTTAAAAAATATTGAATTTACTAATAATATTTGTTTAAATGCAAGGGAAGTTTGGGTTATACAGGGTATCCCACCGTGAACCGCCGCGATCGATATATGGAAAACTATACACAGGAAATTGAATTACACAATATGCTAATCTAAAAAATTTATTATATATTTATAATCAATCACATCTACAAATCGACTAGTTGATCTGTGTCTTCGACGTATCGGTAAGGGGAAAGCAACATCTTTTCAAACATGGTCTAGCTGGGCGTGCTGTTCATTTTAAATACTGAAATGTGTTGGCAACATATTTGGCATTATGTGAATTGGCAACGTTAAAAACTAAGATGTAAAGTACACCCACAGGGCCAACACTCCATTCATAAATCTGTTGGAAAGTGAGTTTGTGATTGTTTGAAATGTTATTGAAAATCAGTAATGGGTGGAAGAGTGACAAAACATGTTTGTCTCGCTAATGGCAACAATGTTGAAGTCTGGTTAAATCCAATAACGTTTAAAAGGTTATGGAGCGGCCTTCCTCGTTTCGGAGCGGAGCTAGTCTGGGCAAAAAGCCCAACAAGGGCGTATAATTTACTTTGAGATTCTTTACGTTTAACTATATTACCTATTCAAAAAGTGTAGTTTCGAATATTGGATATTTATAAAAAAGATAGAAATATTGATCCAGTTTTTATATACAGTGTATCCAAGGATAGATTTAACTATTTATGCTTAGCATAATGTTTTTGGTGTATTCATTATTGGATGATAATTCTCCAGATATAAAAGTGTATATTTCAAGCCAGATTGTCATATTTATCACTAAGGTATCTTGCAACATTCCAATTAAAAATTTGTAAATTTGACAATTATAACTGGTTTAAGGTTAATCCGCAATTGCTCTTAAAATAAATTTATTTCCTAATAATTTTACTATAAACTGAAAAGGATGAGAAATTCTTTAAAAGAATATTATTATACTTAAAAGTATCAAATAAATCGTTAAATAATCCAACTGCACTCTGGTCATCTATCTTTAGTTTATTACCCGCTCACATGCATTGGGTGTGGCCAATTAGCAAGCAGGGAGAAACGGAAAGTTAGATCAAATAAATAAAAATAAATAAATAAATTATATAAAACCTGTCTTCACGTACTAGTTACACTGCAAACGTTGTTTAAATATAGAAAAATAAAGATGTAAAATATTTTGACGGGACTGTTCCTTTCTTCAGTATTTTATTCCCATGTACATTACCTCCATAATCTTCTTTTGTGAAGTGTTTCTCACAAATAATTGTTGTACCACCTGGACTATAATTATTCCTTCTAAGGGCATGTATCCAAATTTGCCGTAGGCTACGACCTTTTAGTATCCTAACGAGGTGGATAAACATTTAGTACATTCTTAAACAAAGCGAATTTTCATAGAGATGCAAACTCAAAATCAAATTTCAGAATATATTTACTAACCTGTGAAATTTTAATTTAACACCATTGCATCTTCTAGTGAAGCATTTTATGGCCGCACAAGACTCGACCATCTTGTAAATGCAAGATTTATATTAAGAAATAAACCAACTAGACTGCTTTTTGCCGGACTAGCTCCACGGACCGGTCCATAACCTTTTAAACGTCAATGGTTATCAGAAATCATATCAATACAATCATATTAAAACATAACCATACTTACCGAAGAAAAGATAGATCCTTGCTTAAATGATCCACTCTTTTACAAATTATACGTGAATGCACCATCATAAAGACGATTTTTCACCAATACTATATATACTATACAAAAAAATAAAAACAACCAAAATATATAAACACTCCCTTAAAAGCAGTTAGCATTGACCAGCAACACTGTATTGTTTACTATAATTCGATCCATTGATAAAGTTTGACTTTTTGCCGTAGAGCGTAGTAGCTGTAGCGTTGATGTTGCCAGAGTACAGTCGGCTTATTTCAAACTTTTATGTATAATAATATTTTTTTTTCTAAATCTCTCAAGGCCTATGCACAATTTATAGTAAAATTATTGGGAAATAAATTTATTTTAAAAGCAATTGCGGATTAACCTTAAACCAGTTGTAATTGTCAAATTAACAAATTTTTAATTGGGATTTTGCAGATACCTTAGCGATAAATAGGACAATCTGGCTATCTATATAACAGCAAGGTGGGGAGTGCACGTTTACATTCCTTACGTCGACTACAAATGTAAACAATTCTATCTGGAGTTTGTAAGATCTTTGAGTACACCAGTCATCTGAGCCCGTCTTAAGAAACGTTAAAAACTTATTTTGTTAGGTAGAGGCACAAGGTTGTCTTTGCTATTCCTTGCATATTTTTCAATGTGTTTCAGGGTGTCCCAAAATATGTGGGCAATCTCCCGGGTTCAGATAGAACACTTAAAAATAACAGGAGAAGTACCTATAAATATTTCTTCCTACGGCTTCGCTTACGGAGATACGGGCCCATAACGGCCGTCCCTGGAAATCGTTGTTTTTTAGATAATTTTTTATGTACTAGGTGTAATTTAATAATTTTTTAGTATTATGGTTACTAGATGAGTCTCCTTAAAATTCGCCCTTTTAAACACATTTGACTTATTTAGTTTGCCAGGGACGGACTAGACGTAACACAAAAATGTTTTTTTTTTTACTCCTTGTATGATGAAGGAACGACAATTATTTTTGGATACTCTAAACCTTAAGCTGAAAAAAAGGTACCCTTGATCAATGTCGATAAAATGAACTGTGTTCGAAAAAAAATATATTTTTGTTCAATATGATTTATATTCAGTAGACGTAAATTCCATTACTAAGTTAGTAACTAATAAGACAAAGGAGAAAAACCGCAAATTTCAAAACACTACCATAAACTGACACTGGCATAAATATTCTTATTTAAGGAGATAAAGAAACTCACAGTCTGCTCCACTAGTTTTCTTTACCTCCTTATAACTTCACTCCACTTTGAGATGGACTACTTCAAACAAAAAAAAAATTCTTATTTAAATCGGTCCATGTGAAATAAACCATAGCAACAATGAGGGAGTTTTATGAACATAAAACAACAAGCAACGCATTGCTTTCAGTTATATCAAAAGTAATCGAGAAAGCTATTAACCAACATCTTCTAAAGTACCTGGAAGGCTTCAACATTATCAGCGACCATCAATATGGTTTTCGGAAGTCCAGATCAACTGGAGATCTTCTAGCCTATTCACCCATATTTGGAACAACGCAATCGAACATCATGGGGAGTCTCAGGCTGTTGAACTGGATATTTGTAAAGCTTTTGATCGTGTTTGGCATAAGGGGCTTCTAAGTAAACTGCGATCCTATGGTATGCCCAGTCGATTCTGTGCATGGTTGTCTAGCTTTCTTAAGGACCGCTCTCTGCAAGTGGCGATTGACGGATTTCTCTCAGACACCTTCACCATCAATGCCGGTGTTCCTCAAGGGTCCATATTGTCTCCCACTCTCTTCTTACCCTACATTAACGACCTTCTAGTGAAAACTGAAAATCCGATATTTATCTTTGCTGACGATAGCACACTTATCTCATCTTTCTCTTTAAATGCGCAAACATCGGCTTCCGACGCACATCTTCGCAGACAGCATGAAGTATTACGCCTCAACAAGGACCTGGAAGAAATTTTGGCTTGGGTGACAGTAACCAAGTCGAATTTAACGCTAAAAAAAACAGGCAGCAGTTTTCTCTAAAAACATTACAGAACCGGATATAGTCATGGACGGGCACGCAATCCCACTGGCTTCATCTATTAATTTGCTGGGCGTCAATCTGGGAGGAAACATGTCTTGGCATAACCACGTTGTGGCAATCGCCAAGATAGCTTCTCAGAAGCTTGGGGTACTCTTCCGAACCAGAAAGTTGTACACACCTCAACAACTTTTGACACTATACAAAGCCTAGATTCGACCATCACTAGAATACTGCTCTCATGTCTGGATCTCTGCACCCAAACATACTCTTCGGCTACTGGATTCCGTCGAAAGGAGGGCTATTCGTCTGATCGGAGACCACGAGCTGACGAAGAACCTCGACAGCCTAGAACATCAAAGACAGGTTGGGGATTTGACTCTCTTTTACAGATATTTTCATGGAAGGTGCTCGGCTGACCTTGCCCTCTTAATTCCGCCTAGAGCGACTAATAGCAGAAATACACGACGAACGAAAGTTTGAAATATAGTTAATTAAAATTCAGCTTCATCATGAAAAGTTAAGCATGCTTTTATAATATCGTAGATGAAAAGGAACATATTTCTCGTGAAGTTTATGCAAGAAAAATTAGTAAATAAAAAAGCTACGAGGGTGGTTAAAATATGTATCTGTAGATGGCGCGCATGTATGTTTTGAAGGTCGTGGCTTGAATTTATGATAGCTGGGTCCCTTACGTAAAGTTGCGTACAGCAACGAATACTTATAAACAGGAAGAAGACAAACAGCCGTGTTAACACATCGAAGCAAGTATGAACAAACGAACAAACCAGGCATCCATTCCGTCTGGAATCAGCTGACAAACGCACGTGCTTTTCAAGTGTCACTTTTTTCAAAATTTTTATTACTGTCAATATTTTAAAGTGACATTTAACCAACAAAAAACATTCAAACCCTTTTATTTGATTTACTTAAGTAGTGAAAATCAAATATTAGGATTCTGACATGTTTTAAGCTGTAAATATCACTTTAAAATAATCCTTACACACTGTTATATCATTTTTTTAAACTAATAACGTAACTACAAATGAAAAATTAAACTTCAGAAATAAGCTTGTAAGTAATTTTATTAAAAAATAGGAAGTAAATCATAATTTACATAAAATATTTTACCATCTTCAAGTGGGCTCTAGGTCCTAGCAAATATTTCAAGCTTCAAGTCCAAGCATATTTTTGGGTTCCATATGATTAGGAAAAGAAATTATTATTGAAGCTTACTCTCAGTAAAGATGACTAAATGAATGTTTCAATTACAAATTACTCACTTGCACCAAAAATGAAACGACGTTTTTCGTGAATTAGAATATTAAAAATTATTTTAAAAATTAAAGACGCGTCTTCTCCACTTTTCCACCATTTTAAATCATATCAGAGGTTGCTTGATTTCCATGCCCGCCAGACGAAGGAAGTTAGCTTGTTAAACTATTTAACAATTCGTGCTGTTCGCATTCTATGCCTGTCTCTGTCTGCAGCAACCTTCCCTAATTCAGTAAAGTGAGACAAATATGACCAGGATCAAGTCGCCTGCATAAACACTCACTTTTGGGCTTTCCATATTAACTCTACGTAAGTCTGATATTGACGCTTAAATGATAGAGTGAAACAGATAGATAAAAGTAGGTTACATGTGAGCGTATGGAGCAGAGTAGGCTTAGCATCACTTCCAAGGCCTTCTTACGTGTTTCGACCCCCCCCATAAGCAGTCTCACCGGGCTGGCGTACAGTGTGGCATAGTTTTCATCGGGAGCGCATGTTTCACGCGCGTGCTAACGACCATGAGTGAACGTCAAGTGCCGACAGCCGTTGCGCAACGTATTGTCATTCGTTTTTTAGTGTGGGGGCGTTAAAAACACGGAAATTTGTCTACGTTTGCGAAATCAGTTCGGTAGTGAGTGCCTGAGTAGGGCTGCTGTGTTTAAATGGGCCAAAGCATTCAAGGATGGCCGCGAAACCGTCGAGAATGAGCCGCATTATCGTCGACCGCGAACCAGAATCACACCAGACAACATTTGCCGCGTAGATCAACTCATTTTGGAGGACCGTAGGATGAATGTTCGAGACATTTCGGCTGAAATCGGCATCAGTATTGGTACTGTAGAGTCTATCATCCACGAACACCTTCAATATCGCAAAATAACGGCGCGATGGGTTCTTAAACTGTTGAACGTGCCAGAGCATTTGTCTCGATCATATTTGAACCACCCTCGTATCTACTTTTACGATTATCTTTAATTTAGACCGACGCGACACGACGTAAATTATTTAAATTTTCATATAATCTAGTTTTGATGTATATTTAGTAGAAGCAAAATATAAAAAACACTAATTATTGCTAATTTTTTCGCGTTTGTAAAAATAATTTTGTTCTTCGAATGCACAGAAAGAAAAACTATAAAAATAGTAAAACTAACCATACGTGACTGAAATAACTTTTATTAAGAACTGCCATTAAATTATAGCAAAGTTTTTAGTAAAAATAACAAAGATATTTTTGTAAAATTTACTGAAATTTTTTGTAAAATTTAATAAAATATTTTGTAAACTTTACTAAAATATTTTGTAAAAATGTTAACACATTGATATTCCCAAGCGGTCACCGTTCCAAGACTAACCGTGTCCAACGTCGCTTGACTTACCGGATCCAGTACAAAATCCGGCCGAACCAGATATTAAAAAGAAAGCTAGATTCGCCGGATACTAGATCCAGATGCGGTTCCGGCCTCACCACTAACTAGAAATGTTAATTTTATGCGCAGCAACTCTCGGATGGTAGATTTTGGCAAGGATGCTTAGTGCGCTAAGAGATCTTCAAAAAAAGAAGTAAATTTCGTAATTTTTGAACCTATTTATCCGCGCACTACGCGAAATCCTTTCCTAGTGCCTCCTTTGCTATACCGGCTCAGATGTTTCACACATAATTAATTTTCCAACCAGCAACTTTAGCCATAACTCGCAAACGAGCTTAAATGCGGTCTACTGCTATTGCTGGGAAAATTATGAAGTTGGATGACAAATATCACGGTGTTAACTGTTGAAAATCGATACAGTCGTTACAAGTACTATAAACAAGGGGGGGGGGGGGGGGGGGGGGTGCTCGAAAGTTTTCCACCCAGGTTTATTTTTTTGTAGATGAATAAATCGAAATACTGTGGCACGTAACGTTGGTGTCAGGGGAACATATTTTTTTAAAATATGTTCACCTCCCCCCCCCCCACCCCTGACTAGACTCCTACGACGGGGTGACTTTTATCCCTAAAATCTTAAATGAGTCGAGTAACACTTTATTTTAAAAGAAATTGAATTGCCTTTTCAACGGTACACTATTCGTTGTCGCAAGTCTTGGGTTTATTGGCATCAATTTTACATTTTTCTTGAAGTATGCGGGTTGACTAGTGAATCTGTGTCTCCGACGTATCGGTAAGGGAAAATCAATATCGTTTAAAACATGGCCTAGTCATGGGCGTGCTATTGTGATTTTAAATAATGTAATAAAAAATTCTTCAGTAATTGCATCTTATGTTGGAAGGTAGGTAACTATTTTTTACAAGGTTTCAAAAATTCCTCTTTACCTTTTTTTTCAACATGGAAAAATACAGTTTTGGTCGTATTAATATCCCTTTCTAGCTTTCGCTTAAGTGGCAATTTAAATAATTGATTTGCGAGTCCCCTTCACATACCTTATAAGCATTTGTAATCACTTCACCGATCTGACTCTGAAGGCTTTTACCAGGAGTACACTTATTCTCACCATGTTAAAAATTTTAAAGTAACACCCTAAAATACGACACACTGAACACTTATTTATAAAGCACAATTTAACACAATACAATAACTATTGCCCTTTCTATCACTACGCAACTGGGTGGGTAGATCCATCAAACAGGGGACATCGCCAAACAAGCCCGAGAGCCCATCGGGTGGAGGATGTAACCTATCAAATTAGCTATAGCTATCTGTAACCATTGACAACGCACTATGTTGCCATATATCTAGATTAAAAGTACTTTAATCCAAAATAGATATTATTTTGCATTTAAATATCAAAATAAGTAGTATGAAAAGAAAGTTTTAATAATATTGAAACTATAATGGAATATTGGTTTCTTATATACCTATTACAATTTATTTTAAATTCGTAAATGTAATTTTAGGTTTTTCTCGGTAAGATATTAAATGAAAATTTAATATATGTGACAACATTGTTAACTCAAGAGATTTTCTTGCCCGCATTCATTTCGTAGCTACAGAAAAACTTGTCGACCTGTACCTCATTTTAGTCACTAATTTGTTTAACATTTAATCTCTCGAAAAGTATTCAGCCACATTCAATGAGCAAGGTCCAGTTGGAGAGGCAATTCTTTCCTTTAAAATAAGATATTCCATTTAAGGTGGAAGCCACCCTCTAGTAAGTGTATAGCCCCTGTCTATAGCCTTACTAGGGGGTGAAAATATTTAAAAAATATGTTCCCCACTCTGAGCAATAACTCTTACGTATCAAAAATTATCAGGTGTCTTTGAGAACAATTTTGAAACGATTTTGATTTATTCACTTACAATAAAATAAACCGGGTGGAAAGTTTTCGATGGGCCACCATGTATATAATGGAAATGGTTTATTATTCTTGAATAGGTTTCTTCGGGTTTGCCGCCGACAGGGGCCATTTCCAACACTTAATTTAGTAAAATTGGTTAGTTTTGTTGTTACAAATCTTAAATCTAGTGTTTATTTGTTGTAGTTGCTATTATTCTTTTTTTGCATATTAATAGTTTATTCCAGTTATGAAAGATAAAATCTGCTGTTACTGATGTCTGGGGCGAGTTGACTTTTCTTTAGATTCTGGAGTCTCTCTTTGATTACTCTTGTGATACCTAAGACAAGCAGGGAAAAAATCATTTTTTTAACACCCTGTATCTTGAAAACGAAGCATTTGCGGACCCATGTTTATATGAACTTTTCGTCTCAGAATCACCCAAAGAATCGTCTCTTAAAATTACTGCACATACTGACTCAATACCCTGTATAGCTAATTAAGAAGGTGCATAAAAAAAGTAAAAATCCAAACAATGAAAAAATTATTTGAATCAATTGTAAGTATGATAATAGTAATATTATTAGTTATTATATTAAATTGTTAAACCCGTACTGAATCTTTTCACAACAAGCATTGCCAATCAACAACTTTGTGTCATTGCCAAATTTCAATGTTTCTATCGCTGATACAAAACATTTAATTAATACAAATTATTTATATTCCAGTTACATAAGAGCTGACGCCTGCTTATTTATAATAAATTACCTATACAATTAATAGCAACCCTGCTCTAAATCAAAATTAAATAGAATTAAATTTGTCCCGCACAGAGTTCTAATCATTGTTGTAATTTATGGATAAGTGTCTTTGTATTAGAAAATCATTATTTTAATTTCGAGTCTGGAGTTTCTCATTGAAACTTAATTGCATTTTCTTACTCGCAAGAGTTACAAGTCTACGATTTAACAAACGACTGTAATTTTATTAGTATTCTTCTGTTATTGACTAGTAAATCTTTGTATTTGCAATAAAATCATTGTTCTTAGCCTTTAAGGCTTAAATTAACAAACTCAATCTATCGATTGTATTCTGGTTTAATGGCTTCAAGCTACCAAGATCTTTTCTCTTTCGACATCCGGCCAGCATCCACATATATATAACCATTATATTGCCAATACAAACGTTCCAAAATACAAAAAGTGTCCCCGCTATGGGAGATGGCGTGGTACTATTGAGTTTGCGCAGTAGGGTGGAAATTTTATCGATCGCGTCATAGCCGGCCCGACATTATTTGTTTGTTGTTATTCGTCGCCATCTTTTGTTCTGGATGCTTTTTCAAATTACAGAATAAAAAGTGGTTCATCCACATTGTTGTCGATATATTAGTGCTTATAAACTTTCATTATCTAACAACAATTTTTGTGAAGAAGTTTTTAATTTGTGGTGATTCGCTGTTTGATAGGTTAGTGGCTTGTTTTGTTTAAGATGAACGGACACAAGTGCATGGTGCTTTTTTGCAAAAGTCGTGGATCAATACCAGGTATAAAGTATTTCATGTATGTACATATATACGAAAATATTTTGCTTATCACATTATCAAAAGTTAAAAAGTTAGTAAAAAAAGAAGAAAATGTCACTCGTATACAATATAATATATATGTGGTCACTACCTAACCTTAAAATTAATGTATTTTTAATTTGGTGCATTAGTAGCTGATAATAATTCCCAAAATAGTCAATATAGTCATTCATTCTTAATTTTTGGTTTAGAGAAAAGTGTGGTTAAGAAATATACGACGTTGGATGAAAGTTAAAATCAAGGTTATACAAATATTCGGACCGAATTTGGCACCAAAAGTTCACACCAATCAGGGCACCGTCGGATCATCATATCGTCAGAAATCGTATGCATGGAACGCTGTCTGAAATCGAAATTTTGATTGCAATATTTTTCCTAACTAACCAGTGAAATTTACATTAAAAAGTTGGTTATTACCCCTTCAATGCCCATAGCTCGGACATAATTGCAGATGGTATTAGCAATATAATGGTTACATATATGTGCCAGCATCTCGCTTTATTCATACACCTTAAAGTGGGCTTTTATTATTCACGATGGATGAGTCTATTTTTGAGTCTCCCTGCATTTTTTGTTAAATCCAAGCCATCTTGTTTAAGTTTTCCTGTAATTGCCATTTAAAATCCAGCTTAGCTTAAATCAAATGATCTGTGGCGTCAAGTTATTGTTTTTTACAACACCCTGTATATTTTTATGAGAGGTCTTTCTTTCCTGATTTCCTGAAAAATATATATTTTGTCTACATTTGCTAAAACCGTTTTTTTTTATATGAGCGATCAAAACTGTATACCAACTATTTACTTGATCACTATAGGTATCTTTTAAAAACAATAATTTATACGAAGGTGGTTAAATTAGAGAAAATATACAATATTTAAAGCTCTTTTAAAATCCAGTATCGACGTTGCTGATTTGTTTTTGAATCACAATTTAGTAAAAACGCCTAAAATAATTAGTGTAATCGAATACTTGAAATTTCTATAACTAAGATGTTGATAAAACATCACGGGTTGTTTTGGTAAGTTTTAGAAGTTTAGCCTAGAGTTTTATTATGGAAGAACAGTTGATTCTGATTTTTTTTAAAATTATATCCTTTATTTTTTTGTTTTAAATTTACACCGCTGGCTAGCCAGTCAAAACAAAACCCCTTGTTGCGTTGAATTCACTAAGCGATTTTACATACTTTTTTATGCACCTTCTCGTTTATGTGCCTTTAACAAAGACGTATGTCATGTCAGCCTTCTGAGCGCCAAACTCGAACGGTTTCAATCGGCACAAAATCGGGTAGCAGTGAAAAGTAACGATTGAATTTATAACTAGAGTAGTATTTCCTATCGAGCAAAAAGCTGCTCGAATATACGAGCAGTTTTTTACCTCGAGCGATCATACTACCAAGCTCGGGTATCGAGTAAAAGATAATAAGTAACGAGCGACGATTTTCGCTTAAGATGAGGATCCCAAACAATCCCAAATTAGCAATCCGAGCCATCTATGTTGCATCAATTTAATTAAAGAATATGCCGCTTTTTCCACAGGTGAGAAAGAGACGAGAGTCATCAGCTGATCAATATTTCTTTTCGTGAAGTTTTAGCCGTTAATAATAAAGTTTTTTAGTTAATTTATTGATATTTAGATTGTCTGACATGTCGATTAAAGTATCAACAAGTTTCAAGAAGATCTGTGACAAAGATTTAAAAATTGTTCATATTTGAAATTGTTATTATTATTCTTATAACATTATATTTATTAACACAATTTTTTCATTGCGTTTTCCAATCCTTTAACTTTACGAATCGAGTTTTAGATTAGAAAAAATTAAGTTTATTTGGCTAAACGTTCGCATAAAATAGTGCCTGTTTGCCAACCTGTGATTAAACGCAGCTCTTAAATTTATAACTCGAGCAGTTTTTTTTCATAATCGAGCGATGTCGGTTATTTCAATAATCGAGTACTCACGCGGTAGCGATCACAATACTAGTATTTAAAAAATTGAAGTTGACCATTATATCTAAGTTATAAAAATTAACATTAGCAAACTGATAGAAAAGAAAAAAATATACAATTTTTATTTAATGAGCGTGTTTCTAAAGTCAAAACCTTTCGAGTTATTAAAGAAATTAATTTTAGACTGTATAACGATATTTTTTTTCTAATAGAACGGCGCTTTACACATAATATAAACATTTCTGCATTGTGCGAATTGCAGCGCTTAACCACAAAAGCCGTATTGAAACTGCATGGAGAAAATATAGGGTAAAAAATTCGTTGTGTAAATAAAATAATTTGCGGTAGAATTACGGCTGAATCCGACTGAATATTATTTCGGCAGTAAAATCAAAAAGTAATTTAAATTTTACACAATAGCTGATCATAAAAACACTGATTTGATTTAGTGCGAGAGAACATTTTGGTTAAAATAAACAATGAGTTAACGAATAATCATTCCACCTCAGGTAATAATTAAATTTTATAACACTTTTTTTCTTTTACAGGTAAGACCGACCTTCTTCATTCTTCGCAATCTTTGTTTACACCACACACATATGTACGTAGGTAAGATTTACAATAATTAGAGAAACCAACGAATAAGGTGGTATCCTTTGAATTTACTATTAATATATTTTTTAAAGGTTTAGTTACAACAGTGAGGGAGATGCGGATAAAATGGTATTAACAACCCCCTCCTGACACAACCTTCCTTCATACATCTTGCTGAAGCTGTGGTTTCGGTAGAACTGCTGGCAGAAAGCTCTGGCTAGCCGTTAAGGCCGTACAATGCGCAAATTTATAGGATGATTAACAACGTTTCGCTAATGCAGGATTCTGGAAAGGCTATTTGAAATATCTTTCAGGACAAGTTATTTTTTAAAAAAAGTGTTTCTATTTTTAGGGTACATACCCCTTTTTTGAAAAAAGTAATTAAAGAATTTTTTTAAATCGGCCAAAAGTACGTATTTTTAGGCATTTTTCAAGGTTAATATTGTCACTGATATTTTATTTTTTAAACTAGCAATGTACCTTAGAACTTTCATGTCTTAACTTTACAATTCCAAAAATTGAGGTATTACAATTTCGTTCTATGCGAGTAATCTTGCAGCGCGCGAAGCATGTTTTAGATAAATTTTAGTGAAATGTATTAGAAGTTGCCTATGTCCAACATTATTTATTGTCGGTGTAACGTGAAACAAGATATCACGGTACAGGATTATGCTACACTGAGAAAAAATATCTAGGTTAGTAAATAGGGCTAAATTGTATGTGCTTTTTTTGTATTGTCAGTGCCAACCACATAATATCTGTATTAATTTTAGAAGGCGTTACTATTAGTTTTACTTTTAACTTTTAGATCTAGAACCACTTTCGGACGTTCTAAGGAAAACACATTTATTATTTTCCTAAAGACCGGTTCTCGACTGCCAGACGTTACTGCCAGCAGTTCTACCGAAACCACACCTTTAAGATCGCCTGAGCATTAATTTTTTTGCTATATCAGGAAATCATTTACTCCCTTCTTCTTCTTCCAGTGCGCCCTGTCTGTCTTCGGACCTTGGCGATCATCGTAGTTATAACATTTTGAAAGGAGTTACGATCGGCGGCTGCTCTGAAAAGTTGTTCAGGTTGCAGTCTTGTCCACTGCCTTCTGTTTCGCAGCCATGATAGTTTTTTACATCCAATCCAACGTGTTTCCTTGGACAATAAGGTGGAGTAGAAGACTTTGGTCCTCTGATGATATGCCCAAAGTATTCAGTTTTTCTTGTCTTTATTGTGTTTATGAGTTCTCTGTTGGTATGCATCATAAGAAGTACTTCCTCGTTGGAGGTGTGGGTTATCCAGGAGATCTTCAGTATTCGGCGATAGCACCACAGTGCAAATGCTTCCAGCTTATTTGTTGTTGATGTCTTCAGTGTGCATGTTTCATTGCCATAAAGTAATACTGACCAGAAATAACATTTAAGGACTCGTTTCCGAAGGTTCATGAAGAGATTTCTGTTGCATAGTACAGGTTTCCAGGATGTAAATGTTCGTCGAGCGAAAGTATTTCCTCGAGCTTCCAGTTTCGTTGATCCAGCCACCTAAGTATTTGAAATGGCTACCTCTTTCGAGAGGTTTACCATGTAATAGAAGCTGACCAACATTTATCTTGAGGCCCCTAGTTTTGCTTGCCTCGTGCACTGAGTTGAGTAGTGTTTGTAGATCTTCCAGGTTTTCAGTCAATAGGGCAGTGTCATCGGCGTATCTTATGTTGGTAATTATTTCTCCTCCAATCTTTACACCCTCCTTCCTATCCATTATCGATTATTTGAATATATCCTCTGAATAAAAAGTGTTGGTGACGGAACACACCCCTAACGCACACAATGTTCAATTGGTATCTTCCTTGTAAACATCTCATCCACTGTAATGGTAGCTGCCTGATTATAATAGAGATATTTCACTAATCTAAGATCATACTTTATTTTTTTATTTATTTATTTATTTATTTATTTATTTATTTATTTATTTATTTATACACACATTTGACTACATTGTATAGATGTTTTTTTTTTGTTTTTTTTTATTAAAACTAATGTATATGTAAAATTCCAGATGGTCCTAGTTCTATAGGCATGTATGTATGAGCACCTAAGTGATTGAACACTTGTATTGTGCTTGTAATAAAATATGCACTATCCTAACTAAAAATAAAATTTAAACCTAAGAAAATATAACTAAAACTTGTTTATACCTTTCAGCTCGAGGTACTCAAACAATAATCCATGCTTGACTTGGAATTTTGATGAAATTGATGAAATTTTCAAATGATTTAAATAAAAATATCGCATTTCCATTGAAACGAATAATAAATAATTCTGCAATATGTGCTTTTTGTGTAATTTAGCGATAAAATTTATTAATTTTTTTAATTTAGTCAATATTTAGTTACTTAACTATGATTACGTAACCGAAAGAGAAAATCAAAAATGTACTTCAAAATTTAGTTCTTAAAGGTCTCATCGGGAGTGACTACCTACGAATCCCTAATCATTCAATTAAAAGAGGAATTTTGGAATGATATTTCTTGGAAACTACTAGTCAAGAAATATCATCTTATGGTATTATTGCAAATAATTGAATAACCTTATAAATGATATGAAACTTGACCCCCTCCTCCTCTCACAGGGGGTTAAACCGCAAATGCTGCAAATATTGTATAAATGCATCCCGCTTCACAATAAAATTGATGTGTATACATTTAAAAATATTCACACATACATATTCGTACAAACATAAAAATAAATAGAAATACACTAAAAAACCAAAAACTAATAATTAATGTTATTTACTGGATTTACGAGATACCTATTATGGATGGGAAATTTTCAAATAGACGGCCTGTATAAAACAGCTTATACAATCGATGGTGCTCAATTATTCCTATCTGTGCTTTCCAATCTTTTATAAAAATTAAACTATGATCAATACTGTTGTCCTGACTGTGATAAATGGTCGGCGTTTGCGAACTTGGGATACAAATATTGCACAAACAAGAATTGGAAGGCATTTATATAAATAAATATTTAATCTTTAGAGTTGGATTGAAATTTAAGATACAATATAGTATTAGTTGATTATAAATACAGTAAAACCTCTCATGAAGGACACCTCTAATAAGCGGACATTTCTATTAAGCGGACATTTTTTCATAGTCCGGAACTAGGTATATGAAATTCCATGAAAATCAACCTCTCTTGGGCGGACGCGGACAGGCTGTTCTCATTCAAAGATTGCGAAAACCCTCCTTTAAATGGACAAAAAAATTTTAAAAGTATTTCGGAGACGAATAAGTACGGTGCAAAAACTCTCTGAAAACAGACCGGCAACCAATCGCGTATGCGTGGCAGCGCGAAAAGACTTCGCCGATTGAAAGTATGTGTGATTCTCCGACAGCAGTCCGCCGTTTATTTGTGAGTTGTAAGAAATGGTAAACAATGGCACAAAAATGTCGCGTTTTGAGTCTGAAAGAGAATATTGATGTTGTGGAATAATTTGATAACAATGATTTGGGCGACTTCATTAACATTGATAGTTATGTGCTAGATGATAGTGAACCCATTCTCACCGATTATGTAGTCCAAACTGAAACCACATCACTATCTGACGACTCTGATGAAGAAGTTGAATGCAGTAATCGAACAAATTTCACCAATCAACAAGCCATTAGTATGGTAAACGAATTATAAGAGTATGTAAAGAATTGAGGTGACTCTACAGCAATGTAATTGTTATCAGACTTGGAATTACATTTTCTAGATTGCAAGTATAAACCGCAAATACGTCAAACTACCATATTAGATTTTTTTAGTACTACATCCACTGAACGTAGATTTCGCTCCTCTTTCAGAATTTAAACAAAAAGATCCAGGCCCAGATTTAAAAAAATTAAATTGATGATGGTGACCTAAAGACGAAATTAGATTTTTCCAAATATTTTGAAAGCCCCTGTACTTATTTCTGAATTTTTTGTGATTATTGGGTCCATATCTACGCAACTTTTCCCCAATTTAACCGATTTCGTATCTCGCACTGTTTCCGATATCCCAATGGTGAAGGCCGAATTTGTAACACCCTGTATACTTGAGGACAAGAAGCAAAATAAATTCTTACACGGGAAGATTATACACCTCTAGTTAACTTCCTGTTAAAGAACGTATATTTTCCTATAAAAAGACTACTTTGATTATCCCAAAGCAGAAACTTAGGTCCAAGAAGAAGTTGCCAAAAGTCATTAAATCTATGCTGCATATTAAAACTTTTTTTTAAATATTAAAAAAACTTTTTTTCGAGGACACGTTAATAATAGTTTCTGATATAACATTATATACCTTGAAACAAAATCAAAACACTCTTATTGTTTACCTTATTTTCTTTATTTTGAAATGATATAAAAGCCATGTCATTTATATCATTTCAAATCAAAGAAAATAAGGTAAACAATAAGAGTGTTTTGATGGAAATAGAATAGAAATAGAAATTCCTAAAACTTTTTTCTTTGCACAAAACCCGAGACAAGACCTATAGACTAGAATAAAGAATGTATGTAAATTCTAATAAAAAATAATAAATAAAATTTATAAAAGGAATTGAACCGAACATTCGCAAAGACTATTTTCTCTGTTCGCTTTCGAAAGAAAATAAGTTACGGTAATTTTTTCCTTACTCGTGATCGGGAAAAAGCACCTATTTGTCAGTTGTAAAAATCGATAGGGTCGTTCCCATCTAAATGAAGCAGCCGTTTTAACTTTTAAATTTTTAACATTAAAAAGATATAAAATGCAGATTGTATTCTTATTTACAGGGTGTTATGTAATTGTATTATTATATTTAAACCCGCAAATCCTGAGATTTAAACAAATTGCAGAAAAGTAACCATAAGCCCCATGTATGATTATTTTTGAGTTAAGCTACATCAATCACCATGTTATGGTCATACAAAGCCTCGTACACTTCTACAAATTTCTACATAAACCTCATTCGTTAGCGATGTCGTCAATTTTACTCTTTATTTTTCCCATTCAAAGTTCAAACTCTAGAAAAAATTTCATGCTGTAATCTTTACCGCAATAATTCCATAATTTCCATAAAAATAACAGCGTTAAATGTTTTCTTTACAAACGATACAAACGATGATATGGTTACTAATTTCAAATCGAAGGCACATGGAAGCAATTAATTTCACAACAGAAAACACGATTCACTCAATGTCATCAGCGGTCGCGTCGATTTACACCTGCGTTGACGTTCTTTCTAGCTGCACTGTCGCATCTTTGTTTCGATCGATTGAATCCACTAAAGTTACATTTTTATTATTTGATCGAGTATAAAATTAATTAAATATTATCTCTTAAATAATTATTTTTATTTAATATACAACAACGAGTACAAGTATTTTGGAAATTTTAAATTCAGAACTCGCATTATTGCTTCAAATTAAACAAATTGATATTAAATGGTTTGAAAACAAAATAATATGATGATTGTGGGTTTGTTCAGATTAACAAATTTTACAGAATAAGGTGATTCGAATTTTACTAAATATGAATAGAGACAGGGTCGATGGCCTAATAGACTTTTATGAAGAAACAATTAACGGGTCATTTGAAAAATTTGTTAGCTTATATTAGTGGACATGCTCTTCTTGTTATCGAGAACGATAACAGATAGGTATAGGAACATTAAAAAAGCTATTAGGAAATTTATATGGGTTTCTATCTATATTAGTTTATATAATAATAGGCCATCCATCATCAATCACCCTGTATATACGACAATTAATATAATGTTAAAATTTCTAATATTTATTTTTAAAGTTAAAAACGATATATTATCTTCCCGTTAAAAGAATTGACTGTGCTATCATGTGGTCTTTATTTAACACATAACAACACTATTTTTATAAAATAATGCTTCGACAACTATAAATCAGTATTTTTCAAGAATTATTTAGTGTATTAAATTAGATTAGTCAATTTAAAATCAAAAAAACTGAAAATAATTTAGAAAGAGTTTAAAAAAATACTTATAAGCCCAAAAGGACATAAAAATGTTTCAAAAGGTTTAAATTTAATTTATTATTAAACATTACACTAAATAAATCTTGGTGCTACTAATACATTCAGTTTATAATCTTTATTTATAACTAAAGTATTATCCAGTTAAACCCATAAAACCATTAAACTCTCTTAACATACCACACACGTTCTTTCAATTTTGTATCTTTCTCAGCACTTTGTTACTTTACAAAACTTAACCACTCTATTAGTTTTATTAAACCTTTGCGCCTGGGAATATAAGTTTTGTAAAAAGGCTTACAATCGAATTTGCTTCACAAGAGTCGAACGAAATTCGCGAGAGAGGAAGAACAGAAAGTAAGGAAATCATTAGTCTTGAAAATACCCGACTAAGCTAAATAATAAAATGGCCATCACAAAGGAAATAGTTTATTTGCCCGGAAATAAATTTTGACTTAGAGTACAAGGCAAGTTTTAACGTCGAGTAAAAATACAATAAAAATAGTTCTTACAAACTACGACTAATAATACAGTGCGGCACGGATTCGATTCTCATTATTATGATCTCGGACTTACAACGAATGATATAAATATATACTATTCTCATGAGCCTAAGGCCGGTATTAGACTATCAAATATATTTGACAAAGATATTTTATAAAAGAAATTTTATAAAATATTTGAAGTGTAATATCAGTTCTTTTATAACATATTTATTCTATAAAAGATATTTTATAAAAGATAACAACAGACGATTATCTTTGATAAAAGATTTTATAGTTGATTGGTAACGGTAGTAACCTCATTTTCTGATAATAAGGCATAAATTTGACGTTGACTGCGACTGGTATTACCATGGCGGAAAATAAGTTTGTCTGGTGCATTTCAACAACAAAATTGCTAATTTCGGAGTATGAAAGGTTCGAAATATTGTACAACCATCAACACCCGGATTACAAAAACCGAAATAAAAGACTGGATATATTTATTTATTTATTTTTATTTTCTGCCTTGCAAGTTTCTGGGATTATGCTTGGGTACATTGAGGTATGCGACTGCTGTACTGTAAACTAACATAACTCTCTCCTGTTAATAAACCGAAGGGTAACCATAAGGCGTTCCTCAACGCTGATACAATTCCTTAAATGTGTAATCTGTCGGAATATCAATGGTGATATCTTTATAACAATAAAGTTAAATGTGTCCTCGTCCATTCTTAAATAGTTTTTATTCTCCTAATACCTCCAACTCGTAACTTCCGAAGGATATTGTGGTGGACACCCCTTAAATTACGTTTTGCCACCCAAGGCCTTACCCAAAGGCGCCTGGCTCTTTTTTTTTGTTTTTTAATACTAAACACATTGTAATCACGGCAGCACTTAACGCTAGACAAGCTAATGCACGTCTATCGTTCATTTTTAATTGTAAAAACGTGAGAAGTTCCTTCAAAAATTATCGAAGTTCTTTGACAGTGTAATACTAGTATAAACTTTTATAAAAGAAATATTATCAAATAAATGCTACAAAATATTTTATAAAAGTTCTTTGTCAATGACAAAGATATTTTATAAAATAAAATATTTGAAGTGTAATATCAGTTCTTTTATAAAATATTTATTTTATAAAAGATATTTTATAAAAGATAACAACAGACGATTATCTTTGATAAAATATTGTATAGTTGATTGGTAACGGTAGTAACCTCATTTTTTGACAATAAGGCATAAATTTGACATTGACTGCGACTGGTATTGGTTTATAATACCATGGCGGAAAATAAGTTTCTAAGTTCTGGTGCATTTCAACAACAAAATTGCTAATTTCGGAGTATAAAAGGTTCGAAATATTGTACAACCATCAACACCCGGATTACAAAAACCGAAATAAAAGACTGGATATATTTATTTATTTTCATTTTTTGCCTTGCAAGTTTCTGGGATTATGCCTGAAAGGCTACATTGAGGTATACGACTGCTGTACTGTAAACTGGCATAACTAACTCCTGTTGCCAAAAACCGAAGGGTAACCCTAAGGCATTCCTCAACGCTGATACAATTCCTTAAATGTATATTCTGTCGGGATATCAATGGTGATATCTTTATAACAATAAAGTTAAATGTGTCATTGTCCATTCTTAAATAGTTTTTATAACTCCTAATACCTTCAACTCGTAACTCCTGAAGGAGATTATGGCGGACACCCCTTTAATTACGTCTTGGCATCCAGGGCCTTACCCAAAGGCGTTGTTTTTTTAATACTAAACACATTGTAATCACGACAGCACTTAACGCTAGACAAGCTAATGCACGTCTATCGTTCATTTTTAATTGTAAAAACTTGACAAGTTCCTTCAAAAATTGTCAAGGTTCTTTGACAGTGTAATACCAGTGAAAACTTTTATAAAAGAAATATTATCAAAGAAATGCTACAAAATATTTTATAAAAGATCTTTGTCAAATATATTTGATAGTCTAATACCGGCCTAACCAACAGTACTAGGATCCATTATAAAATATATAACTGAAAGACGCATCACATTTTATATGCATAAAGAAAAGAAACAAAAGCACGGTATAATTGACTTGAGTATTCCTCAAGGTTCTGTTCTTGGGCCTATCTTATTTCTTCTCTATATCAATGATCTGCCAACTGTTAATATTCGAGGAGGACAGTTCACCATATTCCTCGACGGCACGACCATTCTGTGGCATGGCTCTTGAATTATTAATACACATAATAAATGAAAACTTAGACAAAATCAAGACCTGATGGAAGAATAATTTACTTAAACCGTCAGTTGCTAAAATGGCATATTATGCCCTAACAGAGTCCCATCTTTGATATTGCATTTATTTTTTGGAGTATTTATTGATCTCATTATTTGTGGAACAATAGCGTGTATTACGATTCATATTTAACTTGTAACTAGTCTTTCTTAGTGAAGAAATTTCATCCATTCTTGTTTATCTTAGAAAGTGTTTGCTGTTGATAACTCAAGACATACTCGTCTCCGGCTAATGTTACAAACTCGTGCACTGGTATATAAAATCTGTCTTCGCGCACTTGTTACACAATGTACAGCTTGTCGTTTCGTTCTGCGGCTACCAAAACTATTTAAAGAATGCAGACGAAATATTATCGATGTTGTCAAATTACTTACCAAAAATCTAGTAGGTTTTATGAAATTTATTATTTATACCTCCTTTGAATACAGAATTTAACCTTAAAATCGTTAAAAAGTTAGAAAATATTATTATTCAGACTGAAAAACTGAGAGGTATTTTGAGTTTTAAGTAATATGTTCACACCTGCTTAATTTTAATTGTCGGACAAAATTAAAATATTAATTGAATTATCTATTTCCTAGCAAATCTGACAACATGTGAATATCCATTTACTCCAAACATTTAGTCGATTAATAGGATCACTTCCGCCTCTATTTTGTTTCACGGCATTAAACAGAGATGAAAATATAATATGCGATTGATTTGGACACGCCTCCGCAGACATTCGCCAGACACATGGCACTGCCATGCTCCAGACACGCTTTGATTTTTGACCAGCGACAGCGTGTTGTGGATGTTACACGTATAGTATAATTAATAGGGCAAATAGTAAAAAAATGATTTTCCATATGGGAAAGACGCTTTGCATAAACTTTTAAAAGCCAATTGGTTTTATTTTCGCAAATGCCAAAATAAACGAAAATTGTTGGTTGAAAAACCAAATATTTTACATATGAGATATAGGTATGTTTTATTAGGAAATTTGACCTTTTTGAACTTGTAAAATTGCACAAGCCTCGAGGTGATAAAAAAGCTATGTCATTGACAATATGATAAAACAGGCTGGCCATATTCCCCTTATAACTCCCCCCTACATGTGTGAGCTAAACCCAATTGAGTTGGCATGGGCTCAAGTCAAAAGGTACATACGGAACCTAAACACATCAGGGGATTTCAGTTTAACCAAGCTGAAAGAGGTCTTAGATGAGGCCATAAGGTCAGTTACACCATCTGACTGGGAGAAATTTTGCCAGCATGTTATTAGTATTGAAAATAAATTTTGGGACACAGATTACATGATGGAAGAAATAGAACCCATCATAATTACACTCGGCAATGATGACATTGAGTCCGACTCTGAAGATAGTGAGTCTGATAGTGAAGACGATAACGACATAGAGTAGAGATCAATGATTATATCGTTTTTTTTTTGTTATTTTATACCTACTTTATTACGTTGAAATTTGGGAGTTTCTCAGAAATAAATTGTTGCATTCCTGTTTCTCCCAATACTTTTCGTTCTTATTATTTTAATACCTACTTACTCCTTTATATTCACAAAAAAATTAACATTTTAATATTTTTATATTTAATTTTACAATATAAGCACGACCATGGATTGTCCTTGCGGCCTGTTACCTTCCCTTCCCCTTACGGATACCGCCTAGCCGCAGATCCAAACGACAAGCTATACTAATACGATCACTAGAGGATACTTAATCAATCGTGAATGCCAAATTTTCCCCTTTTTTATTACTAATTTCTGATCTTTGGGACACAGTTTTTGAAAACATGTTGTTTGATGCTTAATTGCGAAATAATTATGCATTCTCGAATGACATTTGACCAATCCAAACTACTTTACACACCGCAACAACTTTTAACACTATACAAAGCCCAGATTCGACCATCACTAGAGTACTGTTCTCACATCTGGAGCTCTGCACCCAAACATACTCTTCGGCTACTGGATTCCATCGAAAGGAGGGCGATTCGTCTGATTGGAGACCACGAGCTGACGAACAACCTCGACAGCCTAGAACGTCGAAGACAGGTTGGGGATTTGACTCTCTCTTACAGATATTTTCATGGAATGTGCTCGGCTGACCTTGCCCTCTTAATTCCGCCCAGAGCGGCGAATAGCAGAAAGACACGACGAACCACTGCCGCCCATCTATACTTATGTGGTTAAGCTTAGTACTCCTCGAACTTCATTATTTAAGAATTCTTTCATTTGGAGGACTTCATCCTTATGGAACGACCTTCCCGAGGTCATTTTTCCCAACGAATATAACCTCCAACGATTCAAAAACAACGTCAATCGCTTTTTGCGCACACGCACCACTCCTAGAGTGTCCTAAAGGATTTTTCATATAGTTCTTGTGTTTGATCATAAAGAAAAACTGAATTTTTAAATGGCGGTTCCCTTATTTAAAAACATTGGACCACTCGTTAAGTGTCACCATTTAGGAACGTGCACCATTACAACAAAGTATTTGCTCATTCGTTCAATTTCCTAACCAAGGCCCTACCACCAACCTAAAACATTAATTATTCGAACAGAATCGCTAAACTTAATGCTGTATTAACTGTACTACAACTGTCAATATTGATCTTAATGTAAACCTTTTGGTGAAATGCACATTAAATAATTCATCCCCATTTTCAGTCTGACAGAACACGTTGGTTCGTGTTAAAGAAGTTCAATCATAATCCAGTTCAATCATAATCCAGTTAGTTGAAATTTAAACCGCTTCTGTTATTAGATAGTTTAGAATAAGGATACATTTAATAATTGAAATATTTATTAATTACGAAGTAAGCCCCTTCTTCACTAAATACGTTGAAATGAAGTCCATCAAAATATTTAGATCACAATATAAGTTGTGTTGTAGAAGGATTGCATTTAATAATTAACTAACCAGATAACTTCGAATGATATTGGTAACATGGTTAGCTAATTATTGACTTTCTAACAAGGAAACTTGGAATATCCAGGTCACGATCAAAGGTTTCTGGTTAGTTAATCATCACATAAAATGATAAGGATTTAACGTGACAGATATACATTCTTTTGAAAAGAAAACTGGTTTAAATTTTGTACTTTGGTGTAAATCCAGCATTGAATTATTCATTCTTCTTTACATTTTGGTGAAACGCGCACTGATTTACATTCGAAGTTTCGAGTTTCAACAATATCTAACTGGTAATATAAAATTTTCTTTTGCCCAAATACCTACAGTTTTAAAAGAGATAATGTCGGTCTGGGGGGTATTAGAGTTATTATCAAAGACATAATACGGTTTTCACTTTAGTGTCCCCTACTTCTTAACGAAACGAAAGATTCCAGTGTGAAATTTGTCATGGCTCTTAGTTTTTGGGTGATTTTAAAAAACTTTTTATACACGTTACGCATTAACTTATCAAAAACGTAAAAACTAATCTTGTTAGAGATTTTTACGTAAAGTTCATATTAACAAAATTAAACATTTTTAAATTTGACACCCTATAATTACGCATACTATAGGGTTTACAAAAATGTATAGCTGTTTATATTTATATTCAAAATAGCCTAAAAATGCGATATTTTCAAAAATTTACGTTATTATAACAGTGGGACATGATCAATTTATTAGAAACAAATGCAAATGGTCGAAACTTCATAGATCTCTCATATTTTAATAATTTATGAAATACCTATTACGTCGTAATAGTTTTTATAATATGCTTTTTATTTAATTATTCTAAACAATGGTCATTTATGATAATAATTATGAAAAGTATGATGTTTTATATAATCTAGTTTAATATTTAGAATAGGTGAAAAAATTTTGAATTTGTGTCTAATAAATTGACTTTTGCCTACTGTTATAAATAACGTAAATTAGTTATTTTTAGTTTCTTTTGAATATAAATATAAAGAACGATACATGTTTGTAAAGCCTAAAGTATGCTCAATTAATTGTCCCCTGTAAACATTTGTTGTTTTGTTTACCTTTTTGATAAGTTTACGTATAACGGAAATACGTGGAGTGTCTAAAAAGCGAATATTTTCAATATCACCCTGTAGATTAGAAATTAAGAGAGCCATGATAAATTTGAAACTAGAACCTTTCGTTTAGTTAAAAAGGGGGAAACTAAGTGGAAACCGCAACATTGTATTTTTAATAATTACTCTAATACCCCTCAGAAAGTATCGAAAACGGGACACCCTGTTCTCGCAAATATAAAAATAATAAATACATTTTTAATTTGAAAAGGGGATAGCCAAGTCCCTATTGGGTTTCGACAGATAATTCTGCGATACTGTAAATTCAACACAAACTATTAACTATAATCCATGCAGTGTTGTCAGGTGGAGAAAATTTATATCCCCATAAAAAGTTTTCATGTTCCAAGATTCTCTTTTAAATACTTTTTGTTTAATGAGGAGGGGGAGTCTAAAAAAATGTTTATTAGCAGTATTATTTACTTTAACTGCACTGAAAATTCCCTCAACACATGTGCCACTCGATGGTAGGTAATGTAAATTTAAAATTAATGAATTTGGACATCTACGGAAAAGCAGAATTACCATAAGGCTATTTTACAAGCGCATACATGTTTCCAAAACTAAAGGTGCATTTACACGTGCATGGATTTAGTGGCGCCAATAAAAACTGGCGCACCAGTAAATAAAATTAGCAAGTGTAAACATCGACTTGCATAAAATTTTATTTTTGCATGCATAGAACAAAAAGTCTGCATCCTTCTGAAATCACTGGCGCCAGTGGTGGCAAATTCGTACAGAGTGTTTGCACGTCGGCGACCGCTCGCCAGTTTTTAGTTTGATTTTCGTTTAGGTTGCGCTTCGAACTTTTGTTGATTGTGGTTTATATAGTTTATTATGGCTAAAAAAAAGTGGTCTGCAGAACTGACAATCAAATTTCTTGAAGGGTATGAATCTTATCCGTGTTTATGGGATGTGCACCCAAAGCAGGTCAATGATCCATCCATGGTTTAACCCAGACACGGCCACTTCGTCGTTACTTTTTCTGAATTTTTTTTTTTGTTTCCACTAAAAGTTCAGCAACTATTTTAGCGGCTTCGGAAAGCTCACTCGACATAGCACACTGTCAAAAACACTTTAAAAATTAAACTGGCGTGCCACTTATTTTTGTTTCCTCAAAAAAGTGTAAACCTTCACTGGCGTGCAAATAGAACTGGCGCGACCAATGACGCCACTAAATCCATTCATATGTAAATGCACCTTTAATGTTTTGAGGCGGCCTTACAAAGTATTAAAAATTATTTATCGAAAATTTGTTACGATCATTTCGCTATTGACGAGCTTTGAGCTAACGAACTACAAATAATGAGAGGATTTTTAAGGCTAATTTGGGAAAATCCACAGAATATGTGTTTTTAGGAAGTTTTCCCCAAATCCCCAGACTTGTCCAAAAGTCGTCATATCTTTAATTTTCCCCAGACCTGGCAACGCTGAATCCATAATACAATAAACACGTGTAAGGTAATATTATATCGTGCAAGAAGAGGCGTGGCTTAATGACGTCATTATGAGCACAGTTCTGGGGTTCCCATATGATTTCAGCGGATGTTTAGAAGTTTACAGGAGTTTTCCTTATTTTACTTATGGTATCTATTATTGGGAAGGGATTTAGTTGACCTTTAAAATGATGTGCTACTTAACCCCTTCCCATTTAAGATTTGAATACACAATACGCAACATTCATAAAAAGTATGTTGACAATGAAGTTACTTGTCTTGATAAACGGCCAAGTGTATTTTAGTATTTGCTTTATAAGGTTTTTAACTCCTTTGTAAGATAAATTGTTGTACATTCTTTCCGACTTAAGGACTAAAAGTTTACGGTAAAGTTTGTAATACATATCCTGAGTAAATAAAAACTTTTCACATAGATTGTAAAGAAGCAATAAATAATTCAACTAAGTTTAAAGAACATAAAAATCAAGCACGGTCGTCTCAGGAATTGACGTTTAAGGCTGTAAGGGCACCAGACTGTAATCCACGTTATAGAATTGGTAACTTTATTCGTCTTACGGATTTTATAATGCTAGTGAATGTACTAGTTCTGAAGGATTCAAAGGAAGCGACGTGTGTAGGAAACCAAAATCGTCTGTACACCACAAATCCACAAAGTGCCATGGCATTTCCTAAAGATATTTCCAAACTGAAAGTAAAATAAATTTGTTAAATTTCATGCATGGAAAACGGGTATGATAAAATTATTATAGTAAATATTTTAATGTAAAATTTCCTATAAAATATAGTATTAATTATTTTTTTGTTAGTAATCCGTACCAAAATAATATTGTAAACAGAATTTACAAAAAACTGATTTCTAATAAATTTAGTAAAATCAAGTAAATACTAAAATATATTGTAAATTTTGCACCGGTATGTGCTCTTAAAAACGCTATAGTGCAATTAGTATACTAAAGATTTTATTGTACCTACAATCTCCTATAAAATATTGTATTAATTACAATTGTCGTTATTAATCCGTACCAAAATAATATTTAAGATACACAAAATTTCTAAAAAAGTGTAGTTAGAAGTTCTAATAAGTTCAGTAAAATTAAGTAATTACTAAAATATATTGTAAATTTTACAACGAATATATAGTGAAAATAATTTATTTATAACTCCAGTAGTTAAATATTTTTAAATATATTATGGTACATTTTACTGACAACTATTATTCTTTTTAAGTGTTTTTTTATTGTAAAAATGAAGTTTAAATAAATAGCTGTGAAAATATTTTTTTACAAGAATGAGAAGCTTAAATAGATGCAACGGATCACTCGGATTACCATCCTCATAACAAATAATAGGTTGCCACATTGGGCACGGTTATTACTTGGATGAGTGACCGCTTGTGAATACCATGTGTCAAAATTTTTACAAAAGATTTTAGCAAATTTTACAAAAGATTTTTAGTAAATGTACAAAAGATTTTAGCAAATTTTTGCTTTGATTTTTAATAAATAGTTTAGTACTAAATATTTTTGTAATTTTTACTAAAAATGTTTGCTATCATTTTATGACAGTTCTGAATAAAAGTTATTCGAGAGTCATATATAGAGCCATAAACTATGGCTAGCTTTATATTTTAATAGTTAATTTAACTAAGTGTTTCTTTTCGTGTACGAAGATGGCAATAATCTATTATTTTAATAAATAAATGTCGCTCAACGGAAAGCGCGTTATTTCAATAAAAAGTACATCAAGGCAATAACACTAATAAAATTTGTCTAATAAACAATTTTGGTTGAAACAATCAGCCCTATCTAGTGCCGGATTAACACTTAGGCCAACAAGGCCCGGGCCTTTGGCGACAATTTACGTTGCTTAAGTGGATATTATATATACAGTGAAACCTCTCGTAGACGGACACCTACGGGACCTTCTAAATGTGTCCGCCTAATAGAGGTGTCCGCCCATGGGAAATTTGTTATTAGGTAATATGTAAATGTAAAACTATTACTATGTATATTATTGTATATGTATGTACAAATAAACATAACATAACAAAAATACACTAGTTTTAGTTAGTATGTAGTACTAAAAAAATCTAATAACGTAGTTTGACGTGTTTGCGTTTTATACTTGCAATCTAGAAAATGTAATTCCACGTCAGATAACAATTCCATTGCTGTAGAGTCACCTCTATTCTTTGCATACTCTTGTAATTCCTTTATCATACTAATGGCTTGTTGATAATTGGTGACATTTGTTTGATTACTGCATTCAACTTCTTCATCAGAGTCGTCAGATAGTGATGTGGTTTCAGTTTGGACTACATAATCGGTAGGAATGGGGTCACTATCATCTTCTAATAGCACATTGCTATCAATGTTAGTGAACTCGCCCAAATCATTGTTATCAAATTACAAACTTCGACAACATCAATATTCTCTTACAGACCCAAAACGCGACATTTTTGTGCCATTGTTTACGATTTTAACCTTACAACTCACAAATAAACGGCGGACTGCTGTCGGGGAATCACACATACTTTCATTCGGCGAAGTCCTTTCTCTCTGCCACGCATACGCGATTCGTTGCCGGTCTGTCTTCAGAGAGTTTTTGCACTGTACTTATTCGCCTCCCAAATACTTTTAAAAAATTTTCGTCCGTTTAAAGGAGGGTTTTCGCGCTCTTTGTATGAAAACAGCATGTCCGCGTCCGCCCAAAGGAGAGTCCGCCCAAGTGAGGTTTCACTGTATATGTTCTTTGGCGTTTAATATTCCTATATTAATAATACTATTTAAAACACACAAAGTTGATGATGGTTGCGAAAAAACGCAACGTCGGATTGAAAATCTATTTAAATTATCTTAGAGAGGAGAAAAAGTGGGAATGGGAATGTAAAATGTATTTTTACAATATCTCTTCAAATAGAACCAGGAAACAAAAAGAACGAAATCGTAAAAATTCGGTTTTGAAAAAATATTCGTAATTCGGAATATTCGGAACATTCGGAATTTTTTGCAAACATGACATTGCGGAACTAACTAATGTGCAACTTAGGTATGTCTAATTTGATCATTTATTTCTCTTTGTCCTATAGTTAACGAGATCCCTGTAGAGTGCATTGTTATCCGGGACACCCTGTATAAATGCCATTGCCTCTTCTAGAGAGTCTAGAGACTTAAAATACTTAAATTATCATCCAATGAATTATAGTGCAAACTTCAACCTTCAAATAATATTTAACCCAATTATATTAAAATAGCTGCGTTAGTTGCTAAGTAGGTGGTTTTTAATGTCAACTGTGAACGAGACGCTTACCTGGCAGATTTTTTAACGATGTAAATAAATTCATCGGCATTAAGAACAGACAAGAATAAAAATATTTAATTAATTGCCATAATTAAAGAAAATTTCTATTGTTTCCATATATACAATTCCTGCGTAGGAAAATAGTTGATTAAGATGCAAACTGTTGCATTGTTCTCTTAAGAATTTTTGCAATAGCATCGCTAAAAAGAAATCCACTTTCTCCAAATATGCGCCGATTTGCTTTAATTGTAATTAATTAGACCTTAATAAGATTTCATTTTGTAATTCAGGTTTTATGGTTTGATGCCGGTAATTTACTCTAAAATGTCTTGTAACGCATAATTTTAGGAATTAATTCATCTGTGGGCAGGCACAGATAAATGTCCATTCCTTTCATTCCTATTTTTTTTAAGATTTCACATAAAACTATCTGGAGTCTGAATAATGAAACGGCTAGATTTTCGACAGTTGACATCCAGACATGATAGATCGAATAGCTGATCAACAATTTCCGAAATTCCTCCTTCATATTTGTAAAAAGGCGCACTCGGCCGATTCCAGCCGCTTCTTTTCATAGTTTTCAACTGTTTTTTGGAGGTTTTTAATGCTTTAATTTAGAAGTTTTATTGAATTGTCTGTTTTTCCCAAAATATTTGAGGTTATTCTAGTTTTTAAAATACTTTACTTATGAATACTAAATATTATTTGGCCACTATTTCAGCTGAAACTAATAATCTAGTGTGGCAACAGTCACGGTATCGATTCTACTGTTCAAGTTTGAAGAACATGTATATACACTAAAACCTCTCATAACGGACACCTCTAATAAGCTAACATCTCTATTCGGCGGACATTTTTTCATAGTCCGGAACTAGGTATATGAAATTCCATGAAAATCAACTTCTCTTTTGCAGGTTGTTTGGGCTGACGCGGACAGGCTGTTTTCATACAAAGAGTGCGAAAACCCTCCTTTAGACGGACAAAAAAAATTTAAAAGTATTTGGAAGACGAATAAGTACGGTGCAAAATCTCTCTGAAGACAGACCAGCAACCAATCGCGTATGCGTGGCAGCGCGATAGGACTCCGCCGAATGAAAGTATGTGTAATTCCCCGACAGCAGTCCGCCGCTTATTTGTGAGTTGTAAGGTTAAAATCGTAAACAATGGCACAAAAATGTCGCGTTTTGAGCCTGAAAGAGAATATTGATGTTGTGGAAGTTTGTAATTTGATAACAATGATTTGGGCGAGTTCATTAACATTTGATTGACAAGATGATAGTGACCCCATTCCTACCGATTATGTAGTCCAGAAGTTGAATGCAGTAATCAAACAAATGTCATCAATTATCAACAGCCAGCCATTAGTATGGTAAAGGAATTATAAAAGTATGCAAATAATAGAGGTGACTCTACAGCAATGGAATTGTTATCAGACTTGGAATTACATTTTCTAGATTGCAAGTATAAACCGCAAACAAGTCAAACTACGCTATTAGTTTTTTTTAGTACTACATCCTAACTAAAACTAGTGTATTTTTGTTATGTTATGTTTATTTGTACATACATATACATAGTAATAATTTTGCATTTACATATTACCTAATAAGAAATTTCCCATGGCGGACGCCTCTATTAGGCGGGCACATTTAGACGGTCCCGTAGGTGTCCGCCTAAGAGAGGTTTCACTGTACTACCTATAATACTATAGCTAAACTACTCACGTTATGGAGCTACCTATCTAAACTTGTAATATGGGATACTTTAATCAGTTTGTTTCACTTATCGAGCCCTAAAATGGTGCATTTAGAAGTTTTTCGTTATGATACTTACACTTATACGGTACCTCTAACCAGATTTGTAGGTTCACAATGTTAAATTCAGCCATATTTTTATTTTTTCTTTAGAAGGAATAGCCATTTTATCAGTTTTTTGCTTATTTGACTTACGTAGCCTACGTAGACCCAAAAGTGATGCGTATAGAATTTGTTCGCTATAATACTACCTATTATAGAATAAACACCCATTTTATCAATCTTTTTGTTTATTTCTTAAGGTTACTATACTGTTTTGCTACCTTAACATATTTTAATGTAATTTGTGTTTTTTTATTATTACACGAGCACTATAGGAAAAATCATCATTCATCATAATCAATCATTTAAGGCACTCTGGAAGTGGTGCGTGTGCGAATAAAGCGATTCTCGTTGGTTTTGAATCGTTTGAGGTTATATTCGTTGGGGAAAACGACCTCGGGACGGTCGTTCCATAAGGATGAAGTCCTTCAGATGAAAGAATTCTTAAATATTGAAGTCCGAGGAGTACTAAGCTTAACCACATATGGATGGGCGGCAGTGGTTCGTCGTGTATTTCTGCTATTCGCCGCTCTGGGCGGAATTAAGAGGGCAAGGTCAGCTGTGCACATTCCATGAAAATATCTGTAAAGGAGAGTCAAATCCCCAACCTGTCTTCGATGTTCTAGGCTGTCGAGGCTCTTCGTCACCTCGTGATCTCCGATCAGACGAATGGCCCTTCTTTCGATGGAATTCAGTAACCGAGGAGTATGCATGTTTGGACATGAGAACAGTACTCTAGTGACAGTCGAATCTGGGCTTTGTTTTCGGTAATTTCGGAAAAGTTTGAATATTTTTAATAGATACACATACAAGGTGCATTTATTTGCATATTTTGTCAAGTTGACAGGTATCACATATGCATTACTGTACTGGGCACTCGTATTATTTTAAGAGGTTATTATTTTCTTTATGGTAATGCAAAAAATAGGGTTCTCTCAATACCCATGTTTAGTATTTTTCCATGAATTTGACCTTTTAAGACGTTCAATGATTTAGGTTACAACACCGCCCAACGATGAACCGCACCTTAACGTGCAATTTTCAATAAAATTCTTAAGAACGCATTAGAGTCTGCAATACTTTTGCAATTTCCTTGCTGCAAATTAATTTTGGCATGAGAGTTCCAAGCAATATGTCATGAATATCGTTTTACAATCGGCAATTCTATTGCAGTGGCGATTTTGACGGCGAGAGCTATCAACCCAGCAAAAGAAAAACCGATATTCGACGATAAATACGACATTACATTGATTGTCTTTACATTGAGGTATCTTACCACGAAATCTTGCTGTAGATTGCAGAAATATTGTAATGAATTCAATTTGCCAAATTGATACATTTTTAGCTCACGCAAAGCATTAAAACATCCCGAGCATATATGCAGTTGTTATCATTTTTTAAATATTTTTAAAACCATTAACTAGAACACAGAAGTTGTTTAACTATAATTTTCAAAAATTAGTGGTTACTTTATCAGTGTTAAATATATGTTATAAGACTTGCGAGATTTTATCAGTACTTAATTGTTTGAGAAGTAAATATTATACTTTCTGTGTTATATCATCTAAAACAAACAACATGTGGAAAATATAACGATGCACTATACTGCACTCGTATAATATATTAGGCGGAAACAACCAAAATGGTCGATAGTTTTGCTCAATCTTATTATTGGTCGTTTTAAAGCGACTAGCCAAAGCAAACAGCCAAACCTCGACTTAGTCTGTGTCCACAACGGCGCACCGCCCCTCGCCCTTAGCCTGGCACCATAGCATCGCACAGCCTCGCTTGAGCTTCGCACAGTAGTCCCTCGACATCGAGATTGTTTTGTCTCGCCGCTGGTCCGCTACCCGCTTTCCCGGCCTAGACTAGATTCGAACTCTGGCAACTTCGGGTATTTTATTCTTCTTTTTTTATTTTAGGGAAAAACTTAAAATGAATATCCGTTCTAAAATTTTTATTGATTGACATTGACTTTTTTATTTACCTATCCTAAATTACTGGTTTACAACAGAGATATAAACATGGACTGTGCGTATATGAGAATGCATATAGATATTTTTGATTATATCGTTACTTGGATTTTTATGTAAGACAACACTATTTAAAATAACAATTAAAATGTTAAAAATTATTCCAGTATACGATATTTTTTTCTAATTAATTAATTACGACCCTGTTTAAACATATTTTTTAATGTGACATCCTGTATATTAACTGATTTTCCAATTTCACGTCAAATTCTGAACATATACCACTTTGTTATAGTAGCGTCTAAAATAATATCTTCTTCATCGGAAGAAGATGACAACGCTCAGTCCATGTTTATATCTCGATGTCGAGAGATCGACAGGCAAGGCAATGAGCTAGGCTCGGTGCGCCGTTATGGACACTAGTGTGCGGTGCTATGGTACCAGCCCATGGGCGAGGGCGCTGTGGGATGCTCCGTTGTGGCCATATACTTATGAAAATGTGATACGGCAAATCTTGACATTTTAGTAAATTGATAGAAAAGCAGATAAATACGGTAGGTATTTACCTGCCTACTATAACATTTACAAAATAACCTAATAGTAGAATAAAAAATAAAGAAAACACTGCGATAACTAAACTTAGCAACTCAACAATATTTGAAGGTTTAGGCGTTTCGTAATTGCACAATTCCAGGTTTGAATCGAATTAAACTTCGGACTTTGATCGTTTTAAAACGTGCAATCCTAAGATTGAGCAAAAATATCAACCGTTGTCCGTTTTCGAGCTCTACACCTAACCTATAAATGTATTATATTTAAATTAAACTAAAAATATGACCCTTTCTTAGTCCTATAACTTCATTTTTCTCTACGATGCGATGGCACCATACTCCACAGTCCCCAGTCGTACCATACCACCATAGGTTACTTGGTTTGTCTGATTATTTAGTAGAAGTGTGAAAAATTTACCGTCATTGCACTAATTTTCCGATGATAAATACATATTTAAATTATTAAATTAAATTATTAGTAAAAAATTTAATAATATCTACAAATTGATCAATTTCGACATAAAAAAGGTAACCAAAAATATTGTTGATTGTAGTAGTTTTAGCAAAAAAAATACTAAATTCGACAATAATTCGTATTTTAGGTTTAAAAAATGGAAATGGGTGTCCGGAAATGACAGAAATATATGAAGGAGTAATTTTTATCTAATATATATATACATTTGAATAAAATATTAAAGTAAAAATTTTAAAAAAATTTCATCGATTGTTACAAACATCTCATAACCAGCTATATCTGTAGAGCTATGAGTGAGGCTAGTAATAAAACCTTTTCTATTTGGGTTTCATAATAGCTACATTATAAAATGCAAAAAAATTTAATAACCTGCCACTTTATGAAACTGAAATTTTATTTTTTTTTATGTTGGCAGCCAGTAGGGTTCGAATTTTAGGCTTACTTCGATTTCTTTGAAATTAGTTTTCTAGGCATTATGGATTCGACAAAAAAATTTTATAGAAAACTTTAAAATACTAGCCCTTAAACTTGCAAATAGATTATTTTTACTAGATATTTATTTTATCTGAAATACCTATACTCGGAAATATATAACATGCTGACGGTGTCCGTCAACTAATTTGTAGTCACAACTATAAAACTACATAACCTAAAAATACTAGAAATATCTTTCAGTTTATGCTCTATTTCTAAAGTTTTATTCAATAAAGTACTATTTTTATTTTTAATTCAATATAGTATTATACATATTACTTTATATATACATATTTATAGTTACTGTAGACATTTCCTGGGCATTAATAGTTATTTCTGTGAAATTCTGTGTCGACACAATATTTAGTTCAATAATATTATTTATTATTTTGTTCAATATTTTGAACTTTGTTCTGCTCGCACCATAACTCAAAGTTTTGCATATTCTTTTTAAAAGTTTTTCTAGATTATTTTCTGCAATTTCTCGTATTTCTGACGGAGTACAACTTTCTTCCTGACTCATTTTTATTAACTTTAATAATATATTTATTTTTAATTATGACGGATGGGAAGAAGCTTTGTTGTGTTCAATGTTTATATCATGGCATATTGGATACTTGTAACATTTTATTAAATTGTAAAAGTATTGCCAACCCAAAAAGAAAATGTTATTTCAAATCGAAAAAATCTACTATATTTTTTAAAGTTTTTCAGACTTTAAAAACCCAAATAGAAAAAGTATTATAAAATACACAGTTCATAAGACAATTAGAGCACTTGTACTTTAGAAAACTCCCCGCATCGCTGGTCGTTTTCTAAATTGAACACGTGTTCTAAAATAATGTCTTATGAAACTTGTATCTTAATATACTATTTTACTATTACTATTTTATGTCGCAAATGTGACAATTTTTGTTATACACTTCGAAAGCTAACACAATAAAGTGTTAATTGAAAAAAGATCGACATGAGAAGATTGGATAAAATCTAGCAAATTATCAAAAATTCATGTTGGAAAATAATTAATTGTATCTATGTATATAAGTTAAAAAATTTTTTGGACGATTCTAAAATGTCAAGGTTAAAAAAGTGTGCGGCTTGTAAAAGAACCACCCAAATGTAACTCAAATACAGGGTGTCCCTGGATGGGATTACCTATACCACAAATCGACATAATTTTTAATTTCTCGACCACTAGTCATTCTTCATAAAATATTGTTCTTGTAAAAAAATTAAGGTTTCTTTAACTAATGAGTTGTTTTGGTTGTGTCGACCATTGTCCTTAAGTATCCGTTAAGGTGTATATTTAAATAGTGCGTGAGATAAAGTAATTTCCGGCTGACAACAAGTAGAAGTTAATAATGGAATCAAAGTATAAAAGCCTATAATAATACTGTTTTGTTGTAGATATGCAAATCTATATTTTTTTTATTATGTAGGATGTTTCTTTCTTTATTATATAAAATTTTCAATTACAGCCTAGGAGTTGGATAAGCGCGAGATAGAGAGGCTATAGCTATATTAATTAAAATCAAAGAAATAGTCCATTTTCTCCAAGGGACCTGTGAAAATTAATTTATTCCCATATCCCTTCTTGTATTCAATCTTTGATAGAGAAAAATACAAATGAATAGTGATAGACCGATAATGATTGTGACGGTTTTCCCCTTAGGTCATTATCGTGGAAATAACTACAATAAATAATAAATAATAGTACATTATTTATGACCTGCCTAATATAGTGTAAGGGCGTATACGCACTAGGCGGGTAACCAAGGTTGCCAATTTGCGAGTAATTTCTCACATTTGTGAGTATTTTACTAATCTGTGAGTAATTTTGTGAGTAAAGGGCAATTGTGAGTAAGCGGGAATCAACGTATATTCTTGGTAGTTATTGTTAAAAACAAAATGGTTACCTTTCTGTTAAAGCTGGACAAACTACTTTCTTTTAGTCCCACAAATACACGATTTTACACGCGTTTTAATAATATTTGTGGAGGCAAGCTCACAAGCATGCAGAAGAAAAAAATAGAATTTACTAAAAACAAGAAAAAAAAATAGATAATTTAGGTACAGTAGTAAAATTTAAACTAACAAAAAACAATAACGCTAATGCCATCCCGTTGTGAGTAAAATATGAGTAATCGGTAAAAGTTTAACGGGAACCAATAATAAGATTGTTTGTTCGGGTTAACTTTATTGTTGCTGCCTATTTATTGTAATCAAAGCACGGCAGTGGCAGAAGTATTTTTTCTTTAAGCACTAACTTTTTTAAACTAATTTTTTCATAACAATATATTCATTTGTGCCTTGGCAATCTTGTGCTTGTATTACATGCTCCTGGATTTCGTTTCTTTTGTAAAATCACCATTTTATTTCCAACTCGAAATAGATTTTTAGCGGCCCAAATTCCAGCCTATTACAAGCCTCAACGTAGAAACTGTTTATAGAAACTAATTTTCTACCAGAATCTGCCAGCTTCCTGTGTTAGATAAGCGTCTCGCTATACCAACTACGTACAAACTCCAACTAATTTAATGGAGTTTGCATTTGTATGGGTAGCTAGACAGAGCAGTCTAACGTTCTGTTTTTTTTTTATATTGTTCCAGTTTCTTGAAGAAAATATTCAATTTATTTTACGTGATATGCGTCTCTTAGTAAAAATAGGATTGATTGATATACTTCACTTTATAGTTTTATAACTCTTTCAGGGTTCTGGACAGTGGAGCTTGGTCCATGGAATGGAGGCAATGCTTCTCTTTAAATACCGAACGCTAGATACCTGTAAATTATTATTTTATGGGTTTGTTCGGGTTTGTTCATCATTTAACTGGTTAGCAAAATATTCTTAATTTTGCGAACAGAAAAATGTACTCGGTCAAACAAAATGGCTAGTTGGTCAGCAACTTATGAACAGCAAACATTTCTGAATCGGTCAGTAATTAATGTCATACTAGAGTGCTCTAAATTATTTTGGTACGCAAATTAAATATATGAGCGATTCACTTTATCAGATATTGGTAAGCAATCAGCGGGTAAGCAAAATAATCAATCTTGGTCATCAAAAAAAAAAAGCAATAAAACGTGAAATAGTGACAGAGCCCTGGGAAAACAAGTGAAAACCCGCCCCCGCTACACCTTTTGTAGCCGATTTCCTTCTGTATTCGGCAAAAGAAAACCCAAGATAGTTACATAAATTGACAGTGCCCTGGGAAAACAAGTGAAAACCCGCCCCCGCTACCTTTTCGGCCTTGACGAACTTTGCCGATTATTCAAAACAAACGCAATACAATGATTTATATTGATAACTATTCTTTTATATGCAAACCTCTGAAGTAAACTGCTTCTAGACATGTTTTTCTCTACTGACCAATTATAAAAGCTTGCTGACCAAGTAATCATTTCGCAGCTCGACTGTTAATTAAGCGAACACATGATATTACAAGCGGACTGATATCGGTTAAATTGTTGACAGTTTGTAGCATTTTTTGCAGAACAAGTGTTGCAACCCGATTTTTATTTATTGGAAGCAAAATCTTTTTATGCTGATCAAATGATTTAATGGCTATTTTTTGCTGCGAACCAATTTTAATAACGGCAAACCATTTAATTACTCCTCTTATTTTATATATTAGAGTAGACTCGCATTTAATTGAATTAGATTAATCAGGTTATTACAGTCGAGGATTCCTATTTTTCATTTACCAATAACGTACACGCCTCACGGATCTTTGTTGTCGACGCATGAAGTCGCAGAGGAGAAATATGCACAAGAAATATAGTTATGACAGTATGACAGTCATAGACATGCGACAAGTTATTTTTACTCATTAAAAAATAAATAAAAGGCTGAGATAATCTATAGGCCCCTACAACTAAATAAAATATTATACTTTTATAATCAATTTAAACAAATTTGACAATTGAACAATGAACTAAATTGAAACTTAAGGAAAATATGTTCCCTTCTTCGCTCATCATCGTCTCTATGAATTTTTCCTACACACAATTTAAAAAATAATGGAATACCAAATAAAAACGTATTTGGTATTTATTTCACTGCACATCAGTTGTTATAGTTATTGCAGAATTTTATACCGTTGACTCTTACTGCCATAAATAAACTACCTGATTAAACCCTATTGTATACGCCTCAACCTCTTCAAAGCTTAATAAATGGGATCAGGGCCGGCTTGAAAATGTATACCACACCACATGATTTATTTTTATAATTTAAAATAAATAGATAGGTATTTTTAGTTTTAGGTAAGTACCTATAATAAATGTAAAATAATGATAACAATTAATGATAATTGCAAATAATATAATTTAAAAGTATAACTATTAGGATAACAAGTACAATAAAAATTAATTAAATTCTAAGAAACTATTGATAATTTATTCAAAATTTAACTCTGTATCACTATCACTATCTTCATGTAAGCCTAAACTTATAATTAAGGATTGAACATTTGTAATCATACAATTGTAAGAATTTTCCACCTTAAGTACATGCTGTACACAGTTTTTCCAGCTGTCTGCAGAAATTTTTCTTACTTCGTTTTTAATTAATTCTACTACAGATGCATTTAATGTAGGAGAAATATTATTTCTCCTAATATTGGAATTTAATTGGTGCCATATTAGCTCAATAGGATTGAATATACAATAGTACGGAGGAAGACGCAACACTGTATGTCTATTTTCTGCTGCAAGTTTGTCACACTCGTATTCCTTATTTATTTTAAAAGCTTTTAATACTTCTAGCAGTTCTCGTTTTTTGTAAGTTTCTTCAAATTATAAATCATTTTCAATCATAAAATTTTGAGTTCCTGCTTTTGTATTATTAGAATTGGGAATGCTTTTTGCTTGCCGACTATGATAACTAGCATTTGTCCATTACAAAGACGCTATTTTCAGGTATATTTTTAAGGAGTTTATGTTTAAACCAATCTTCAAAAAGTTGTGCGTCGGTATCTTGATGGTAATCTGAAGAAGAATCTGCTATGTTTTTAGCTGAAAGCAACAGACAATTTGGAACAAACCCGGTCTCTGAACCAGCATGTAATATTGTGATTCTTTTGCCTTTATTTGATGGCGCCTTGGTTTAACATTTTTTGGAAGAATCATCCCAACCTTATGTGTGTGTCATGGGTATCGAACCATATTTCGTCAAGGTAAATAAATGGACGATTTTCTTCTCTAAATTGTTTAACAGCTGTTAAATATTTAAGTCTCCATTCCCGTAAACGTTGAGTTTCCATTAATGTTTGTCTTTTATCAATGCTTCGGTATTTAAAACCCATTTTACGCAATATTTTCCTAAGGCTTGAAAGGCTAGAATAGATATTTGTTTCGTCTTTAATCAGCCGCTCTTTGAGGGAAATCAAAGTGGGTACAGTTTGTGCCTCATACATTTAGTAAATCTTTCTTCTTAATAAATCCATGTCATTTTCGTCAATGCTTCTAAATGTGCCAGAATCACTCCGATTTTTTCTAGGATTAACAGGTTTAAGTACTATGTCTCTTACCGAAGATAAAGGAGTTTCTGTCAAAGTAGACGTCTCTGCTAAAGCATCCATCGAATTAAAATTTCTACTCAACAACGATTGATACACATTTTTAATTATTAGTTTGGCATCGGTAGATAAATGCTTTCTTTTAAAAATGACACTTGAAGATGCCCCCCTATCAGCACAATTCCAAGGACGCCACATTCTACCACTAATAAGCCTAACTAAAAATTACTCGCCGGAAAACCACTAAAGATTAAAATTATTAAAAATCACTTTGTATTTTGCATGAGTATAAATTGAATTTGTATACCTGGTCCGGCTCTGCTCGGAAAGGTTTTAAAATTTGAGATTTCCTTATTTATTTTATTGTCGAAGGGATAATGAGGTTTTATTGCAGTCAAAAGTTCAACGGTATAATTCTGCAAATACTACTTACCTAATCCCTTCCAATATAGAAATGCGGACATTCTCTATGCTAAATCCTCACAGCGATAGACAACTAAGCATTGATGCCGGCGGAAGAAAATTAATTGCGATATGAATATTTAATTCTAATTTACCTGATGAAATATCATAAATAAACGGTAAAATAAAATAGTTCTAAGGAAACTAAAAATCTTTACTTTTATTAAAGGTTGTTATTTTAGTTTAGGGTATTAATATTCTATTTTAAAATTAAGTACAAGTTAAAAATAAAGTACAAACTAAATCACGAAATATCTAGTTGAAAACGTGGTATTGTCTCAACAACCAACAAGTTTTTTACCTACATTCTTTTCATCAACACAGATTCGCGATGCGGACAATGCAGCCAATTACTATTAATGCAAATGATAATGACAGTGACAGCGAAACCTAATTAAATGGTTAATTAATTTTAGGTAATGAATTTTATATACAAATAAATCGAATGACATAAATCAATAAGCAATGTTTTAATCGGATGTAATTAAATTAACAAGTTTTTATTATTTTTCTGGCGCCTATTAAGCATCGTGGAATATTTATATTTCCAGTCTCATGAGAGACCGACCTCTTAACAGGGTTGTCATATCTTTTTTTTATTACAAATGCTCTTTTTATAGTTAGTATCAGTATTCAATTGCTAGTCATTAACTCTTTTTAGGAGCTATTTTAAAATTTAAATTTGAGTCAAGAAATTTTGAGTGTAGAAGAAAAGCTAACATGCCATTAATTAAAATTATGATAATTTTGTTTTGCCCTTAAGAAATATTATTTATAAAAAAATCATTGAAATCAAAATAGAGGAGTTCACCGTCGATAAAAAAAGAAAACTTGTAGAATTGGTAACAGCCTGCAGATAGAACGCGCCTGATTGCTGTTTGGAGTGGATAAGACAAAGACAATCTCAATTTATTATGTGATTATGTGACAAGGATAGCCGAATATTTTAGATTAAGATATTTAAGCCATCAAATAAATAAATAGTTTATTCAGTTGAACTGTTCTACTTCTGAAAATTCTCACGATTCCAGTCATTAAATTGTTTTTGCATTTCATCATATTTGTTTAAAACGCAAATACAGTGAAACCACTCATAACGGACACCTCTAGGTATACGAAATTCCATGAAAATCAACCTCTCTTGGGCGGACTCTCCTTTTGTGCGGACGCGGACAGGCTGTTTTCATACAAAGAGGGCGAAAATCTTCCTTTAAACGGTCAAAAAGTATTGGGGAGACGAATAAGTACGGTGCAAAAACTCTCTGAAGACAGACCGGCAACCAATCGCGTATGCCTGGCAGAGCGAAAGGACTTCGCCGTATGAAAGTATGTGTGATTCCCCGACAGCAGTCCGCCGTTTATTTGTGAATTGTAAAATTAAAATTGTAAACAAGGGCACAATAATCTCGCGTTTTGAGTCTGAAAGAGAATATTGATGTTGTGGAAGTTTGTAATTTGATAACAATGACTTGGGCGAGTTCATTAACATTGATAGCAATGTGCTATTAGAAGATGATAGTGACCACATTCCTACCGATGATGTAGTCCAAACTGAAACCACATCACTATCTGACGACTCTGATGAAGAAGTTGAATGCAAAGTCTAGAGGTGACTCTACAGCAATGGAATTGATATTAGACTTGGAATTACATTTTCTAGATAGCAAGTATAAAACGCAAACACGTCAAACTACGTTATTAGATTTTTTAGTACTACATCCTAACTAAAACTAGTGTATTTTTGTTATGTTATGTTTATTAGTCGGCCCAAGAGAGGTTGATTTTCATGGAATTTCATATACCTAGTTCCGGACTATGAAAAAATGTCCGCTTAATAGAGATGTTCGCTTATTAGAGGTGTCCGTTATGAGAGTATTATATTGTATTATATTTATAGTAGTATTTTGGTACGGCTTACTAACAAAAAATGTTAATAATACTGTATTTTATAGGAAATTTAGAATAAAATCTTTACTATAATAATTTTACTATATTCTTTTTTCCTTGGACTTTACAGAAGAAACTCTAGAAATTGGATATATGTACATGTTTAGGTTAAAAAATGCACAATTCATAAATACCGCCCTTAACTCATCCTCGCGTAAATGATCATCCTTCTCGCCAAAAGTGATACTTTCCGGACTTCCGATTTATCGCACGGGGGGCTGGATATCGATCCCGCATCTCGCCGGCGGAAGTAACAACAAGAGAAGCGTTGAGCACTCGAAGCTTACTGCTTAACGAAGCCATGACAGGAAAATGTGCGCTAGTATGATGGTTATTGTGGCATAAACCAAATATTATATGGGGTGCAGTTCGAATAGGCAGGGTTGTATTGGAAAATATCACCACCACATAATTCTAACGTCCACTTCTTATTATTTTGAATTAAAATTATTAATAAAAGATAAATGTCATTTTGACTTTTCCATTGAAAAATGAGACAGAAATTTCAAATAACCGCAGGTGGTAAAATAACATAGGTAATAATATACATCAAGATGGCAAATATCATTTTTTGAATATGGTTTCCATGTCACTAAACAATATATTATTTTAACAACAGAGAAATGCTATCAGATGAGGAATTTGATTTTGCTGCTACTCCACTAGAAATTCGAAAAGCAGCAAAAATAGTAGAAGATCTTCTGCCAGCTAAAAGCCGCCCGAGATATGATAAGGCGTATAACTGTTTCAAAGAATGGTGTACGGGAATCAAAGTTCCTGGTTCTGAGTCGGCGCTACTAGCTTATTCCAGTGAAAATGCCAAGACAAGGAAGATTTCAATGATTTGGTCACAATATTCAATGCTGAGAACGACTCTATCACGTAGGGAAAAAGTAGACATATCTAAACACGCATCTCCGCATCTCGTCCGTAAAAGCCTCTTTTCGGCCCTTGATACGTAATGTACTATTTTCAATACTAACCATTTAATGAGGTATTATTAACCGATTTTTCAGCTTGTGAAATCATTTTTCTTGATCTCCTGCCCGAAATCATTATTATTTACCTCCATTGTTCGCCTAGGTCAATAATAGAGGCATCTGGCAAAACAAACTGTCAAACTCTTGAAAGCAGGTAATCTGATTAGTGCAAATTATATTAAAGTGACAGCAAAAATTCGGTAAAACGTCAAATTATAGGTAACTTGGCTGAAATGATTTCTTCAATCGGATTTCGGAACATCCCATTTCCCACAGTTGTTCTATGTTTGAAATTTAGCTCCAAGTCACTCATTCTTTTCTTGTACAGTTCTTTCTTCATAAATAATGATAGAAACGAAATTATCCGCATTTGTCAACGACGTGATAGTTTTCTAAAAACAGGTATAAAAAAAGCCAACATCAATGTTGTACAAAACATAGGAGAAGCATCCTTGCCATTTCCAATATTTATACAGGGTATTCCTTACTGACGCGCCAATATGAGTGTGATTCCTTAGGTTATTTTATGAAGAAAACTTCATAAGCATATATCCGCAACTCCTTAATTTTTTTGCTGCAGATTGGTGATTTTTAATTTAAATCGTTATTTTTTATAACATATTCGAGAATACGGGTGTTCACTTTTGGGTGTTTTTACGGACTATCTCCGTTATTGGTAAAGATAGGCAGATGCGGTTTTCGCAGCGCTGTGGTACTTTTTTGCGAAACAAAAGATAGCTCAATTAGTGCCAATATTTTTTTTATTTTATGACTTGCTCTTGGAAACAATAAATAAATTATAGTTAAATAAAAAACGTTACCCTTTTATTTTTATACAAATATTATTTTTACATGGGGAACTGAAATTTCAAAGAAAGTGTTAAAATCATATTAACTTTGCATCAGGTTATCAGGCATTTATAATGGCCATTCATATTTGTCTCCGAATATTTTAAAATATTTCCGAAAACCTCAATTTATTATATGTACTTATTTCCCAAAAACAATCATTTTATTTAGTTTGTGCGTGGTTAAATTCAGTGAAAATATAAGTAATAATAAACATTTTAGAAAAAATAAGAATGTTTCTAAAGTGGTCATAAGTTGTAATATGGAATTTATACAAGTAACTTTTTCGAATAAAATTAAATTTCTACTAATAATGCTATGTTTATTTTAACATGTAACGGAAAATATTAGTATTGTGATCGCTTGAGCGAAAACCCGCTTGATTACTCGATTATTGAAGTAACCGACATCGCTCGATTATTAAAAAAACCGCTCGAGTTATCTATTCAGGCGAAAATCGTCGCTCGTCACTTATTATCTTTCACTCGATACCCGAGCTTCGCTTTACGCCGACAGAAATGTACCGCTGTAGTGTGATTGGAGTTAAAAAACTGCTCGTATATTCGAACAGTTTTTCGCTCGATAGGAAATACTCTAGTTAAAAATTCAGGCGAAAATCCGAAAAATATCGCCTGTCACTTGATACTCGACCTTCGTTATACGCGCCGAAATATGCCGATTGGCGACGTTCGAGTTTGACGCTGAGCAGGTAACACGACATACGTCTTTCTTAAAGGCACATAAACGATGCATATAAAAAAGTATGCTAAATCCCTTAGCGACTAGCCATCGGCGTAGTTTAGGTCTCTGATTGTAAATATTTTAAAAAATTAAAGGATATAATTTTAACATTTGTATTATACATATTTGGGTGATTTTTGCAATTTTTTTTGTTTAGTATCGAGACACGTGGTAAAAATTCATTATTCACAAATAAATAAATTTCTGGAATTTTTTTGGTGGCTACTACAATTTTTTAGCTAAACCTCCACCCGTAGTTACGTGCCTGCTAAATACCCTACCTGATCACATGTTAACGGCACTCGATTATTAAAATCGCTCGAGTATCAAGTACTCGATTATTAAAATCATCGGTTTTTCCCAACACTAGAAAATATATTATGATGTAGTACATACCTATGTAAATCTATATACGTACATACTTCATTGTTGGACAAGCAAAAATGATTACCGAAGTCAAATTGTACTTTATCCACAAATAAAATCCCGTCCATTGAATCTCAAGACTGTTTTATAAGTCGTTTGGATTTCCTCGGTGACATTTTTATGTTCTGTGAAGCGAAAATCAATAATAAATCATTAATGTCATCATCATCAAATAAATCAATAATGCTTCACTCACTATAGTCTCTTATGTTAAGCTTCTGCATATCAGTGATATTATTGTCAATTACAATAATTATAGTTGATATTTTATTCTCTGCTCGATTTTCAATAGAAATGAGCATCCTTTCTTAATATGATATACACAGAAAAAAGACTATAGTAAAATTATTATAGTAAAGATTTTATTGTAAACTTTTTTATAAAATATCATATTAATTACATTTACATTAGTAATTCGTACCAAAATAATATTGTAAACATAATTCACAAAAAACTATAGTATCAAGTAACTGTAATATTGTAAATTTTACAACAAATGTACGTGCACGGAACAAACACTATGGGAAAATTATTATACATGGTGTTATGAAAATGACGTATTATATTTAAACCGGCAATTCCTGAGATGAAAACAAATTGAAAGATATCCAAAAAATGGTGCTTTAATTTAGTATGCCCTGTACATGACCTTATGTCAAACCAAAAATTACCACGTGTGCCCCTGTTCGGAAGGTAAACACAGCAACATATGGCAGTGAATCTTGAACAGTGTTGTCATATCTTCAGGGTCTCTTTAGAAAGTTAATAACCGTTTGACAGATTTCAAGTCGTTTATTTTTCAGGGTACATTATTATAAACTTTTACGTTCAGTTCGCTGATTCGAACGAACCGCCGCGGAATTTATAAATGATCAGGTATGTTCTCATTTGTTCAATTCGAACGACACCCGTCAGATCTGGACAACTTAAAAGTTTATGCCACTTACCCTTTAGAAAAAAAATGCAATTTTATTTACTTTTTCGGACTTATTTAAAACCAACTTAATTTATAAAAATCACCACGTACTCACATCACAAAATCACATTAGTTTTTGCGTCACAACACATCTAAGTACCGTTCAATCTGAATTAGTATTTTAAAGTGCTACTGTGTAGACAAAAATACGCCCTTATTGTCTGGGAAATAATGTATTTAAGATCTAAAAATTTTAAAAATAAATAACACGTTGGTTCTCTCGATCGATATCGGCCGGCTTCTTTAAAGAGCTAATTGTGGACAATCGGGCTAATATTTAATAATACAGCGTTGTCACTTTCGATGTTTTATAAATAAATAATACGACGAATATATAAATTGCCGAATTTCCTTCTATAATATTACTCTCCTGTATAATTATAGTCTCGGAAATGGCAACCGCGCTGGCTCTAGTAGCGGAGAGTTCTCGGAAAGAAAGTTCGACGACTGGTACGAAGACGGACTAGACCATCATTTCAAAGGGTAGTTCCTGTCAATTGTTAACATAATTGTTTCATTTTATCTTTAGTAAAGGGTTAATGGCCCATAGAAATTAGCGTTTTTATTATTTCTATTGCGAAATGATTAAGTGCTCTTGTTCTATGTGTGTTATTGTAAAGTGTAATTATGCATTAGTGTTGGAGTTTAGTGATAAGCTTATTATGCACTCCCACACTATCATCATGATACGTGATGAGCATAAAGTTTTTCCCATAGAAAAAATAACTGAAAGTGTCTGTTCCCTGGATTCCTTAATCGCATCCTGGATTTACTTTCTAAGTAAGCTAAATATTTATTTTTATAAGAAACTAAAGTTTTACACTTTTAAACATTTTGGCAACATTGTGCCCGAACATCTGTTGATTACCCAGCTGAGCAATGTAATATGTTCATATATGAATGTTCCGAGGAGTTGTGTGTGGGTTTAGGGGTGAAATACTCCACTTTTTAAACGTTCGATTTAAAGAAAATATATGTAGCGCTTCTCTATGACACCCCAGGAGTCACCCATTTAAATATAATACGTCATTTCCATAACACCCTGTATATAGTATACGATTTTATTATACACATTGAACAAACCCGAACAAACACTATGGTAAAATTATTATTTATAGTAACGATTTTATTGTACGATGTCCTATAAAATATAATATTATTTACAAAATAATATTTTAGATACACGTAATTTATGAAAAAGTGTAGTTAGTGTTTCTAATAAATTTAGTAATGGGGAATCACACATACTTTCATTCGGCGAAGTCCTTTCGCTCTGCCACGCATACGCGATTGGTTGCCGCTCTGTCTTCAGACAGTGCTTGCACCATACTTATTCGTCTCCCAAATACTTTGGCCGTTTTAAGGAGGGTTTTCGCACTTGTATGAAAACAGCCTGTCTCCGTCCGCCCAAAGGAGAGTCCGCGCAAGAGAGGTTAATTTTCATGGGATTTCATATACCTAGTTCCGGACTATAAAAAAATGTCCGCTTAATAGAGGTGTCCGTCATGAGAGGTTTCACTGTATTACATTAAATTGATTTTCCAGGCCTTAATAGCCCCGAAACGACATACTTTTATTCATATTATATCATTCCCTTCATGTTTTGTTTCAGACATCTTCAAGATACTTTTGACAATGGCGGTTACAATATATCCAAATATGAAGCTTGATTGGTAAGTCTATTATTATTAAATTGAAAGTAATTTTAGTGGCTTTAAAATTCTAATGCCATTGGAACTGTTTCCATGTATAACAGTGATTATTATGTGCGAAATAACAGCAGCTAAAATTCATTCGACGGATTTCAATAAATTCCTCAGAAAATTTTTGAAATTTCAAAAAACCAGCTAATTTAATAAAATATTTAGGTTCGTTCACTACTGCTCTACTCTACAGGATGATTTGGAAATCCTTCGCTTTATAGATAGCCCCCCGTATTGCCGTTACGCGTTAACTTATTAAAAAGATAAAAGCTGATCTGTTAGAGATTTTTACGTAAAGTTCAGTGGGGCAGCCAGTTTCTTTCTAAAAAGTTTACTTTTAGGGATATTAAAAAAAAAAAATTTTTAAGAAGAATATCAACAACCATAATACATATTTGTAATGCTCCAGTTATGCTCAATTAATTAAAAATATAATATACAGGGTGTCCTATTTAAAAAAAATGAACTTTTGTTAAGATCTCGAAAACTACTTCTATCCACTGGCTACGTCACTGAACTTTACGCTCTAACGAGATCAGTTTTTACCTTTTTGAGTAGTTGACGCATAACGTATAATATCTACAAAGTGAACATTTTCAACATCACCCTGCAGATGAGAGCCATGAAAAATTTTACACAAGAATCTTTCGTTTCTTTAAAAAGTGGGACACTAAACTAAAGTTAAAACCTCAACATTCTATCTTTGATAATAACTGCAATACCCGTACACCTTGTACATCAACTGGACGAAGTCTCAATTGGCCAGAGGTTTTCGGATAATTGACTTATTCGATCGTTCACATATTCAGCACGTATTCGCCAATTGAGGTATTCGCTCAATTGACGTTTGCCGAAAATTAACTTATTCGGTCAATTGACATATTCTGCTAATTGTCTTCTGCTTATTAGTTTCCGTCCAATTCACAATACCAGGTTTATTTTTTGATGGTATGATCCAGTGGCGTACTGTAATGTTAACCAATTTATTCAAAGATGAATTCGCTAGGAAAAATATAAATCTTGTTTTTAGTAGATGATTGTTTCGTTCGTTGTTGTTTAAACGCTCATTATATTTTTTGTTCAGTTAATAATTAATTAATAGGTAGTTTGTTCTTGGGTTTCGGTCACTTTGAAATAAAATTCCAATATTGCGTTTACGTTTCGGTTTATTGTATTAAACCATCGTCAGAACTATTTGATATAAAGAAAAAGGCGTATAAATGCAATAGAAAGAAGCAATATTTTTTGCGGGTTTTAATAACAAATTTCCTATTTTATGTTAGTATTAGTTATATTTAGAATGAAATGAGAAAATATATAAAGAATGAATGGACCTACCTTGTACAATTCTCACCCACTTACACTAAAATAGCATTAAACAAGTAACATTTTGTCTCGTTGCTGAATGGACGTGAACTAACTGTTTAGCAGTAAGGTAGGTTGTTATTTAAATATAATAAAATAGAAGGTATAAATATACATAATTTTATTATGTTAGAAGGTATTAGTGGAGTCGTCCTGGCGAAATAAACGGCCCGAAAATCCCTTGACGAAATCGAGTAATTTTTTTCCCAATCGATACAGTAGGATCCCCTTGACATTCTGAAATGATTTGTGTAGGGCGCCGCATAGGGGGGCACGCCCCGTAAATCTAACCTACAATGGGAAATTGAAAATAACTCAGCCGGTTTTAATTAATGATAATTTTTATTTTATAAAAATTCTCGGAGTGGGCAATTCGATGCGAGACATGCCTTTTAATTTTTATTTTCGCAAATGAAATGAAAAAAAATTATCATTAATTATTTTATTAATGTTAAAAATAATGAGTTTCAATATGAATTTAGTGGTTTTAATCAAGAACGGTGTGTCTGACGAGAAAAACTCAAGAGACCGTTTTCATGGAGAATTGAACAGGTCAATCAGAAAAAATATGAACATGGAAAAATATCGGTGGCATACCATCTTTTTTGTAAAAAATTCAAAGGACATGTTTACAGCGATGCCACTGGTGGAACAATTGAATAACTTTTCTAACTAAAATTTGAAGTTCTATATCCTATTAACACATACCAAAATTAAACATAATATCTAAAGTATTTTCGGAGATGGCCATTTCTTGTATGCCGCGCCTAGTGCGCATTTGGGAAAATAAAAATTTTTCGCCAATCCTACCTCGTAGTTGATAAAAAAAATTAACAAATTGAATCCGGTCTGATCCCCGTAGCTCGATTAATAAACTACTTATTAGCATTTATGTAAAAAAATTTCCAATCCCCCTTGCTACCCTCCTAATTGCCCCACCAACCCCAGCCTCCTGCCCATCAAAGTACTCGGTATCATCCGTTAATTCGCGAAAAAATGATGCCCCAACCCAAATAATAAATTATATTTTATTGTTTTTGCAGTTGAAAATCGCGTTAATTCGCGAACTCATTGAGATATCGGGATCGGGTTTGTTCGAGCTTACGCGCTCTGTCAAGCTCTTCAATTTTCATTTTCACATTTTTTTGTTGCGTCAAAACCGGCTGAGTTTTCAGTTTCCCGTTATAGGTTAGATTTACGGGGCGTGCCCCCCTCCCCTCCTATGCGGCGGTCGCCCTACACAAATCATTTCAGAATGTCGAGGGGATCCTACTGTATTGATCGGGGGAAAAAAATTACTTTTACTCCACTATATGTATATTTAACATAATTTATTTGTTGTTGTTTTTTATTGTATTTAAATAATAACCTACCTTACTGCTAATTAGTTAGTTCACGTCCATTCAATAACGAGACAAAATGTCTTACTAGTTTAATGCTATTTTAGTGTAAGTGGGTGAGAATTGTACAAGGTATGTCCATTCATTCATTTATATATTTTCTCATTTCATTCTAAACATAACTAATATTAACATAAAATAGGAGATTTGTTATTATCACCGTCAAAAAATATTGCTTCTTTCTATTGTACATTTGTACACCATTTTTTCTTTTCCTTTATATCAAATAGTTCTGACGATGGTTTAATACCATAAACCGAAACGAAATATTGGAATTTCATTTGAAAGTGACCGAAACCCAAGAACAAATCACCTATTTATTTGAAAAAAATGGTCAAGAAAACAAAACTATAGTTAATAATTAAGTCAGAGCTAGTGACGCATTCACCATTTTGTTTTTTGATCAATATTTCGACACTTTTTCATTTTATCCTAAAAGCGGTTAATTACTCGTTTTTAAGGACCAATAGTGTTGAAATTTTTTAAATTAATAAATTAATGGAAGCAAGAAACGAAATTTTGTGAATTTGCACAAATTTCGTTTCCAATTAATTTTCAGAAATTTTAAAACGTTAGGTCAGTGATATTGATCAAAAAACGAAAAGGCGATAGTGCCACTATATTTTTTGATGAAGGCCATCCCTTGGAACAAATTCCTATAACGCCACTGGTATGATCATCCGATCTCTCTTGCCGACAGCCTTGAAATATGGCATCAAATTTAAGACGCAATCAAATTCTATATTATTTGGTTGAAGTCCTAAAATATTTTATCCTTGACCTCAAATTTCCGCCCCGACCTAAAGTAAATTTATTTCCATTGTGTTCATCTGCTTTTCGAAGCTATTTCAGTTTAAGCGTAAGCCCTCCGGCCTGAAAACGCCAATATAAACTTCGAAGTATATAATACTCAATAGACGCTCGAGTAGACACATGGGTACATCAAATAGGTTTTGATTTATTATCCATATTTAACCTATCTCGGATCTATAGGCTATATAGTTGATATTCTATTCTCTGATCGAATTGCAGTAAAAATTAAAATAAAATAAGTACTCAACCCTTGCATATACTTTTCCGAGCAAGTTACGGGAAACACATTTTCTGACAAGTCAACCCTTGCATATACTTTTCCGAGCGTGTCAAAAAAAAATGAAAATAAAAAAAAAAGAAAAAAAGCGAATTTGAAGTTGAAACTTTCTAGAATGGAACATTATATGTTAATGATTATGTGAAAAAAATTTTGTCGTTCCAGGTCTCGCCATTTAATTATTGGAATTTTTTAAAAACGTCCTCGGAGGATATTCGGAAAATGATCGTGGCATGTCAGAAAATTGTCACATTACATTCCTTGACACTTATATATTGTGGAATAAAAAATTTCACAAGAATCGCACCTAGCTAGGCGGAATTTGGACAATATTACGCAAAGATATCGGAAGGCAGGTATCGTTCAGTTGTATGACGGGAAAAATTAATCGCAATATTCTTTTTATCAGAAAATTATTTACGAGTCATCTCCATGTCGAAAAAATCGATTAAGCCCACTTGGACCCATGTCACTTGAGACTTTATAATTTTTCCATTAATTTTTTTGACACGCTCGGAAAAGTATATGCAAGGGTTGACTTGTCAGAAAATGTGTTTCCCGTGACTTTAGGGTCACGCAGATGCTGTAAATTCATTTTCCGACATGGCTCGATATAATTTTGAATTTATTGAGAATTTTCTATCTAAAGCGGTACAGCTCAGCAACGCTCCACGGCATTTCATCAAATATAAAAGTTGTAGAGGGGGACCTAAACTCCACGAAAAATTACTAATATTCCACTTCACGAACCCCCTATTGCCACCGTCTCTCTAACTATATCAACGTAAGACATTACACCGCATATATTATGTCATTACCCAATATCTATTGTCTGTCGCCATCAATAAATTATAATAAAATAATTGTTTGTATTGTTAATAATGCTAAACACGTTAGCACTTAAACCCATTAAATTCATTACCTAGTTGTAAACATAATTTTATTACTAAATAGTGTACGGAATGGAAAAGTTATAAACCGTCGAATGATTTTTAGCTGCTTATTTTGCAGTCTATTTAAAAATTTTAATTGGTTTTTCGCATGCCACATTTATTAAACACACATGTCACCTATTTAAACACCTCACATTTTTAATATTGACCTTTGTAGAGATTGTAGAGTGGTATATAACAAAAAAATTTGGACTGGGCAAATTCTATTAAAACTTACTTTTATAGAACGTCCAGATTACAAAGGACTCATGTAAAAATTACATAATGTTGGCAGTATACATAGTGTCCGGTAAGTAGTTCCTAATATCTCGAGAGCATACAGAGGAGGTCAAAATAAACCTAATTTGTCATTGAAAAAAATTCCTAAAGTGCCCCTTAATGAAGATCCAGGTCCCAAAGGTGTACCCAGCGATTTTCTTTTTCGGCTCTACCTTTTGAACCGACTGGTATAAAAAAAGAGACCTGTTTGGCAACTAACAAGGGGTGAACTCAAAGTCACGGTCTCACAACTTATCTTTAGTACATTAAAAAAGTTTACGTGTGGTTACATGTTTCGCCCATCTGGGCATCATCAGACCTAAAAATGTGTATTTATTTAAAAAAAAATTGAACAGGAAAAGATAAAACCACGACGAATTTAGTGACGTTTTTTCGTGGTTTTATCTTTTTTCTGTTAAAAATTTTTTTGAAATAAATACAATTTTTTATAGGTCTGATAATGCCCAGATGGGCGAAACATGTAACCACACGTAAACTTTTTTAATATACTAAAAATAAGTTGTGAGGCCGTGATTTTGAGTTCACCTCTTGTTAGCGACTGGTATAATTTAATGAAATTTTCATATTTTATGGAAGCCATAATTTTGGGAAAACCCGATGATTTAATAATCGAGTACTTGATACTCGAGCGATTTTAATAATCGAGTGAATCGCTAAAGCGATTAATCACTTGAAATTTTTATGACTATAAAGAATGTGTTCATAAAACACCAGGGGTTGTTTTTGTAAGTTTTGGAAGTTTAGTCTAAGTCTAGGGTTTTTATTAAGGAAGAACAAACAGTTGATTCTGATTAAAAAAAAAATGATTTCCTTTAATTTTTTAAAAATTACAATCGCCGCTGGCTAGCCAGTCAAAACAACACCCATGTCGCGATCAATCCACTAAGGCATTTGGCATACTTTTTTGTGTGCACCTTATCGTTTATGCGCCTTTAACAAATACGTATGTCGTGTCAGCCTTCTGAGCGTTGCGGGTGGCGCGGTTCGTCGGTGAAAATCGGGTATCAAGTGAAAGGCAACGATTTTCGATTTTTCGCTTGAATTTATAACTCGAGTAGTATTTCCTATCGAGCGAAAAACTGCTCGAATATACGAGCAGGTTTTCACTCGAGCGATCACACTACCAAGCGGGACATTTCGGTCGGCCGTTAAGCGAAGGTCGAGTATCGAGTGAAAGGTAATAAGTGACAATATTCGCTTGAATTTATAAATCGAGCAGTCAGGGAAGTCAGGAACGGACTTGCCACCACACTCGTTGGGCCAAAATTTTGACAGAGCTGAAAACCGATTTTTTGAATATTTTTTCCATTCCTCTTTAAAAAGGGTACTAATTTCGTTTTTATGTACGCTCATAAGTTACTAATGCTAAACACAAATAGGTAAAAATAATAGCTTCTATAAAATTTCATTAAATTATACCGGTCGGTTAAAAAGTTACAGCCAATAAAGTAAATCGCTGGGCGGCACCCGTTTGGTTTCGCCATTAAGGGGAACTTTTAGGATTTTTTTTCCTTTGACAAATTGTGTTTATTTTGACCTCATCTGTATGCTCCCGAGAGATTGGGAGGTACTTACCGAACACCCTGTATAAAGTGTGTAATTCGAACTACACCATTAGAATCTTATCAGAAACTGTAAATAAAGTAATTTACAAAGTTGTACTCGCAGGAAAGTCCTCGGAATAAAGCTGAAGTTTTTTTTACATTATACAGAGTGTTCCTTAATGACCTACTAATCAGGGTTGTAAAAAGCATTGAAAAAATAAAAAATAACGATTTTTTGATATTAATTTAAGATATTTTTCTTTGTTCTACAAAAAATACTGTCTAATACAATACTACAGGGTTATGATAAAGAAGCGGATCAGGCTTTTATATGGATTACCGCCCACTTAATCAAGAATGGCTCGAACCCGTCGAATTAATTTTTTTGAAATGATTTTTTTTTAGAAAAAATATATTATACAGGGTGGATCATAAAATTGCTACTTGTATCAACTTTAATTTTTTAAATGGAACATATTGTATATTTTTATATTTTTACATTCTGCAATCAATTTTAGTCATTTTTCATAAATCATGTCCTATACCTATCTTCAAGCGTTTACGAAATGTTAATACTTTAATGCTGGTATGCCTCATTGATATGTTTCTTGACATAGCGACGTTCTGAACTGAAATCACAATCTTGTAGGCATTGAAAATGACAATTTGCTATTTAAGTTTAAGGCTACACCTACATTGGAGCCGTATTTCTACCGATCCGATGTCGGGTGACCGTCGGATGACGTTGGACGACATCGGAATGAAAACAAAACCAAAGTTTTAACGTACAGTGCCTACACTGAAGGGGCAAGCCCGATCCGATAATGACCGATTATGCCCGACGTCGGACGGACAGCGTCCTCCTACCAAACTTGTTTGGTTTCAGTCCGATTTTTCTTTGCGAAAATATGGTTATAGATACAGATTTGTTAATTGATCTTGTGAGAAACGAACTTCTATATCTCTTCAAGAATATAATAAAACGTTTCCATACTCATTCGGTGGTACTCCTTGAATTTATTAGGGTAGTTACGTAGAGTTTGGAAAGTTTTATTAAATTCTCCTGAAGATCTGTCTTTGTTAAATTCATGTACCCATGTAAGTTTTCTTCTACGTCTTTTAAGAACATTGTTCTCTAACAACAGGCAACACATAAAATCTTAATTGGAATTCATTGTATTCGTCGGTGGTCAGCCCTAACTGAACAAAAGAGTAGGTTTCACAGATTTATGAAAAATGTCTAGAATTGATTGTATAATGTGAAAAATTCCATTAAAAAAATTGAAGTCGCTACTAGTAGCATAGGTATTTATGATCCACCTTGTCTCCACCGTGTCTTTTTTCTAAAAAAAATTCATTGCAAAAAAATAAGTTTGACGGGTCCTAGCTATTCTTGATTAAGTGGTAGTGTATACTAGATAGGTACCTGTTCATCACACGTATGTAAATTGTAGATTTTAACAACGCAACCACAAAAAACTTGACCAAAATATTACAGGTTATTACAAAAAAAAAACTGTTGTAAATCACAATGATACATACACGAACTTAAGGTTAAGATGGCAATTTGCTCAATAATGCCCCTACAGTTGAAGTCCCTTTATCACCATTGTTTTGTACAGGGAATCTGATCTGCGCCTTTTATTTCTTAACATTTTTAGAACAGCTTATATTAGGTATTTTACTTTTCAAGGCCGTCTCGACATTTATACAGTGTGTCCCCGGATTGACGCATGAATTGGTGGAAGAGACTACATTTTTTTGGGTTTCTGGGGTTCAGCTCTGCTTAGATAGAAACTAATTTGTGTAATAATTTTTATTTCGAAAAATTAAGTATACTTTTACAAAAATTTACAAAAAAAAAAATTCCCATTGAGGGAAAACACCCAATGATTGACAGGTTTTTAGAAACATTTCTTAACAAATTGATCATCCTCAAAGGGTTTCTTATTTTATAAAGTATTTAACAACGTTATGCCAATCATACACGTTAGCATGTTGAAAAAACACCAATATTTGAAAAAATTTAAATTAAAGAAAAAGGATTAGGTAGTTGTTGTTTTCTAACATCGACGAGGTTGCCAGATTGCAGTCCCAAAGGGTTGGTGCATCTTTAGGTCAGATATAAAGATTTCTGAAATTAGGGCAAGTTATAAAACATGTCATTAATTTATTGGTTGAATGTCCATAATTGGGTATTTTACCTTAGTAAAGTGTATTTTATCTAGGAGTTATGACAATATGCTATTAAGAAAATATGTTCAAAAAGAAAAACTTATTTTCATTTTCATTCCTCCCTCTCCCTATTGAAGATATTAAAAAATATTAAATTATCTAAATACCTTATAGACCTTTATTTATTATTTATATAATTATTATTATTTTTAACAACTTTTCTTGCAGAATTTTTTTTAATATCTTCAATGGCAAATAATACAAAATATCAAAGTAGGCATTCCATGGACTTTAAAATTTTGTACTCGTACTAAGTTTTTCTTTCTCAACATCTTAATAACATTTTATTGTATTTTCTAGATAAAATGCACTGGAAGGAATTGGTTTCTTTGTAAATTTAGACGACGGCATACTTGATTTTTCTAAATTAAAATTAAGACACAAATTACTTTTTATCCAAGCAAGGCTGAACCCGAGAACATGAAGTTTCAACTTAAAAATGTCAGTCTTTTTCACCTATCAATGCCTTGATCCGGGACATACTGTAGATATAACAAATAAGTAGCTTTCTATTATGAGGAAAAGTTTTCCTTGTTACAACCGGGCTCAACGTCAAATTCAATCCATTATTGTCTTCTTTGGAATCATTTTTATGAGTCCTGATGTATGTCAAACTTGTTCTTGTTGTATAACAAAACTTTTTTGGAGAGAAAAAAAACTAATAATTATTTCGGTCTACTTTAAAAACTTTTGATAAAAATATGAAAACTCTGTGTTTATTTAAAAAAACAAATACTTCCCTGACTATCGAAACACACGAATAACCTATATTGATATAATAATTGTGGATATTTATGCAGTACCATCCTAATCGCATGCTTACTTATTTCGGACTGAAGAATGGTACGGAATTTAACATTTTCAGACCGACATTTCTTTTTATTTTGTCAGTATAAAAATATACCTATCGATAACCCTCAAAGAAATAGGCTATTTCTCGAAGATACCTGATTTTAGTAATAAAAATCAAAATATTTTTAAGAATTGTAATAATAAACCCAAAACTTGCCCAGTCTAGTACCTATACTTATTTAAATTATTGTTAATATTGGGGTTAATTTAGACACCAAACTGTATGACTAGATTTAGAATTGCACAACATTTTGTCCTAGGGATAGAAGGAATACTTTTATATTCGTATTACCTACATTGTTTAACAACATAGTTTATGTAACTAACTTCAGTCTCCTGTAAGTTGTAACCCCTTTCTAGACTTATACTTATACCTGTAATACGAGTTTAGATAGGCCTAGTTCTTTAAAATTAGGAGAATAGACCAAAAATCTGAAAAAACTAAGTCCGGGAAACGTCAAATCTAAAGCTATTTATGTTCTTCTTTTAATCTAATCTACAAAGTTAGCTTCTACAGAATCTGAAATCAAATCTATTTAATATCAATCCGTTTCAATTAATTCCATGAGTTCTTCGCTTGTTTTTGTGTACAGGGGTAAAAAAAGTTGTATCTTTTGATCACGAACGCTAACGTCGCAGCATTAAATGACAATTGTTTAATTCTTTCTTGGAACGTTATTCATATAGCTTAAAACTCCGAACTTAGGTTTTCAAATTTTTGCTGTTTTTGTAAAAAATCGTATTTATTTTCTTGTACCGTAGAAGGGTATTATTTTCTAGATTTGTACTCAGTTTTGTAAATAAAGCAGTAGGTTTTAACATAATTAACTATATTGTAGAAAAACATTAGGTATTTATATAATGTTCTTTTTATTAATTGTAAATTTATCCTTCCAATTTATATGTAGTTAAAAGAGCTGAAGAAAATAATATCGAGGTTTCAAATAAGGGTATTAAACAATAATGCTATGCTTAAAATAGAACTGAGGTAATGATGAGATTCAAAAAGAATAATTAGTTTTTCACGCAAGGGTACGCCTTTGAGGTAGCCGTTAATCTAGAATGAAACGATATGGGTTTTTAATATATTTTTAGATTTTGGCGAATATTATACAGCGTGTGTGAAAATATTGCCAATATATGGAAAACTTTTTTATCTGTGATATTAGGAAAAAAACCATTCTTCGTAAAAAGTTTTGTTTACCTTAAAAACTCATAATTCCCGAAAATATCACAAATATAACATCGTTATTTTATTTAATTTTGTGGCAATTAGTACATAATGCGCTTTATTTGGGATATTAGGCTTTGTACTTTACAAATACATCATAATATCAATATATTCGTGATAATTCAATAGCTTTCATGATGCAAATATGGAGTAAATTAATTTTTAACAATGAAACAATAAACGAACAAACCACAGTTCCATATAAAATTGTATTATAATTTCAATTAAATACAATTTGTTGTATTGGACAAACTATACATTCATAGATTTGCAAATAAACTACAGATATGATCTAAACAGTGGTTCGTTTTTAAAAACAAAATAATCCTGTTTCAAAAGGCAATTTTATGGTGATAATGGAAACAGACGGATTCTGCGAATAAGAAACGGGGACCAGAATTGGTAATCAAACAGTAGCACAGCGTATAACAAGAAATAACAACTGGAACTAGTATTTTCGACTACCCATACCTGTTACGTTACGTTACACGCTCATACCTGTTATCAGATACGCGTTCCTAGTATTTTGTATCATCTCTAGTTAGATATTCGGTATAGTCACTATTGCTTTTTGCTGTAATGCATAATTAATGTCGGTATAATAAAATAAGCGAAATATTAATATTTTTATTATTATTGTTCCCATAGTACATACATTTTACACTATTAATATTACAATAAAATTTAACCAATTTCGGCTCCCTGCAATTTTCCCTTTTGAATTTTTCATCTGCAACTGAAAATAATACTTGGACAAAAACGACTTTTAACCACATACTTTTTAGCAAACATTTCCTTAATACTCTGATGAAGATCAGCAGAACAGTGTTGTTCCAAAGCTAATAATTTTTGTATCGTCTGGATCGTCAAAATTGTACCAAATGTGGTGAAAATGTACCAACATTCAACCAAGACAGTGAACAACTAAAAAAACAAAGGTCACCAGTAAAGACAGCGTTGTTCCAATTGTACCAAATTAGCAACATTCACCAAGACAGTCAGTGAACAACTCAAAAAAAAGGTACCGTAGTAAACAGATTACTAAAAAATAGTCGTTACCGCATTAAAAGTGTGCCAAAAACTCGAAAGATGTACCAACGTGCCAAAGCTTTGTAAAGTGTACCGAATTCGCTACAAAAGTACGATCTGGAACAACCCTGATGAAGATACATACTCGGGAATATCGTAACTTGTCGGAATTTGCCCACTTTGCATGTAGGTTATTAATATTCTAACACAGCGATTCCATTAATCGTCTGCTATCAAAAACGCCGTTATATTTGCTCGTCTTACCGATGAGTCGGCATTTATAAACAAAAATAAACTCGCAAAAAGTTAATTTGCACTTAGAATATACCAGGATGTGAGATATGACATTCGAGAAGATAGATAGAATTAGAGAAAATGATTCAAGAAAAATTTTACATTTCTTTGCAATGTGTCGACGAACTATATCAGTGAATTAACAATAAAAATGCAATATTGGTATAACGAAGTTCAAGGGTGTGTTCAATGGGCCAACCGTGGTGCCAAAATATTCTTACCAATCGAATCAACGAACGCCTTCAAATCATTATATCACCCGTCATTGCCTTGCCTGAATTAAATTTGTTATTTTTATTTTTATTATTATATTTAAGAAATTTTCTGTTGCGGTTTATAACTAATAAAATATAGGTACTGCGCAACTTATTTATCGCACAACCAAAAATGTGCCTCAACTTTTATGTTATTTATTTTCGAAATTTGTTAGTTGCAACGGATTCGGTTTACATCAAGAATAGGGAGGTGCACTAACACGTAAAAAATATTCACAGGGCATTCTATTCAAAAAAAATTAAGTTGTAATGGTCCCGCTTTTATGAAACACACTGTATGTATAAAAATATTTTTAAACTATACAGGGTGTCCCATTTTCGACACTTTTATAGGGTATTGCTCTTTTTGGGTCAAACTTAAAATGAATGAAAATTTTCGCTTGCTTAAGAGGTACGAGGGAAAATCAAAAAATAGACAATTTCAAAATTATCCTATATTTCCTTATATAAAAGAGATACGGAAAAATATTTTATGTAGAAGTTTCTTTATAATGATTGTTGAATAATGCCATTTCAGCATAAGTATACGGGGTCCGGTAAAATAGTTATCGGACCTAACCTCATTTTTTTTTAAATGGAATATGCAGGGTGCATATTTCAATCTAAAAAGATAGCATTTTAAATTCTCTTTTCAAATATATAACACACCATGGATGATATTGGTTTCATAGGCGATTTATTTAAACTTTATGACTTTAAACTACAATAGACCTTGAAACAAAAGCTAATATCATAGAAACAACTATGTTGACATTCTATTTGTTATTAACATTTAACGTCATTTTTATTTTTACACATTCCTTTGCGAAAATCACTTATCAATATTTTGAAAAATTTGATATGATATCAGTTTATATTGAAAGTGGAAAAAACGAAGAAGTGACGCAAAATTTATTTATTTTGTTCGCTATCCGGAAAGACGGCAACCAGTTAAGGACATATCCCGAATGTTTGCGATGATTCCCGTTATTTTTTACCTTAATCTGAATCTTCTATTTCGTTTCAAAGTAATCAAATTTAAATAAATCGCCTAGGAAACCAATATCATCCATGGTGTGTTAATATATTTGAACAGATAATTTAAAATAGTATCTTTTTAGATTAAAATATACAGGGTGTTCCATTTAAAACAATGAGATTAGGTCCGATAACTTTTTTACCTGACCCCGTATACTTATTCTGAAAACTTCAGATCATTCAACAATCATTATAAAGAAACTTCTGCATAAAACATTTTTCTGTATCTCTTTTAACTAAGAAAATATAGGGTAATTTTGAAATTGTCTATTTTTTTATTTTCCCCCTTATCTCTTAAGCAAGCGAAAATTTTCAAATTTTGATTTTAAGTTTGACCCAAAAAGAGCACATGACACCTACAATACTTTTTTGATAGCATTGACAATTACGGAAATACCCTCTAAAAGTGTCGAAATTGGGACACCTTATATTTAAAGTTTTCCTATATCCATGATACTATAGGAGAGATCGAAGAATTACACACTATAAATGGACACACATCAAAATTGAGACAAATTCTTGGTTAAGCGTTAAATAAGTCGAGCAGTTTATTGATTAACATATTAAACACTGGTGTTACTTTCCTAAATTCGCGCCCACCCAATAAAATAACGTGCTGGTTTTTAAACGCATACGCAAAAATGTATGTAAATAGGTACCTATACTAAAATAACTAATTAATAATCTAAATATCCATACGCAAAACGGGTATGTCAAGGTGATTTAGTTACTGCTTTGAGAATAAGTAAAATTCTATCGCAAACATATTTATTCATCAGCTGATAATGATAAGTTCTTTCTTTGTTCTTACTTTCGTTTGATCGTTTAGGTTATCTAACCAACGGTGTTGGGTTACAGACGTCTAGTCAAACAACAACAACCTTTCAATATCAATCAACCTAAATAACGAACAAATCTGTAATTATTTTTGCGAAATATTAGACGTAGTAACATCCTGAGAGTTCTAAAAATCACAAGTTTCATCCCATGGTTGGTTGGTTAAAGGCCGGGGTCAAATGTGTGGCCCGAACTTCTAACACTGCAGCCTTCTTTCTGGCTTATTGTGCACCCCGAAGTTGTTAGAAAATATTTGTTCCTTCTATGAGTTCCAATATCCTTATACCAAGGCTTTCATGCGGGAGGTTGCGAGAAGATCTTGAGTCTTCTGCGAGTCAGCGCTTCGCAGCTGTATATGATATGGGAGGCAATTCATCCTTTCGCCACAGAGTCTGCATTCAATGGCTCCATTGTAGATTCCTATATGTTGAAGATGTTTTCTTAATTAAGTGACGGTGGCCTGTTAGCAAACCAGTCACCTGTTTTAACTGGGACCGCGTCATTGGTAGCATCCCGTTCGATAGTATCTTCGATTGTTTTCCAATTGCGGCCCGTGCATGTATTTGACCGAACTCTTTTCCATCGAGAAGGATGTTGTTTTTGCGCCCATCTATTGTTGTTTTCGTTGCTTGTCAGGGCTCCTGAGATTTTGAGCGGATCCAGTTATCGCTAGTTCGTCCGCTTTTTCATTACCTATTATCCCAGAGTGACCAGGAACCCACAAGAGTTCTCCCTTGTTCCTCCTGGCCGCCAGTTCCTTTGGGTCATTAAGGCACTCCGGTGTGAGTTTTCCCTATATAATAAAACTAGTTCAAGAACTTAATGAAGACGACTCTTATCGGCGTTTACGGTTTTGTGCGATCATGAATGAGCATGTAATAACTAACCAAAATTTTGTTTTTAATATCTCTTTGTCTGACGAATGCCCCTTTTCCCTAAACGGTACAGTAAATCGTCATAATTCAATTCATTCGTCAGTTCAACAATTAAAGACTATAATACAGAGTGTTACGCAATTATCTATTCATTGCATTCATTGCGTAACACAATTGATTGTTTACCCGACGCTTTGTCGACAATATAACGTATTTAGAAGAAATGTTAATTTTTTGTTTCCTCAAGTGGTATGGCGATACTTTTGGGTCAGTATCTAATTAAGATATAGATAATTGGTTTAGTTTAAAAAATAAATTCAATTTTTATGTAACATATGTCAAATTTACAACTGATTGGAAGAAGAGAGGCTACTGATGTGTGGCCCCCACGATCACCGGAATTAAACCATTAGATTTATTTTTATATGGTCACATCAAAAGCAAAATACGTATGGCAATTTACGACAACGTATTATTGACATGTAGTGTCATCAATAATGTAAGGGGAAAGCAATATCTTTTAAAATATTGCCGAGTCATGGGCGTGCTATTATTATTAATAATGTAATAATATATATTTTTTCATGGCATGAATATATTTGTATTACCAGTGCAATATATTAGGCCTTTCCATTAATATTTTTCGCTTATTTTGGAATTTTTGCCAATAAAATCTATTTAATTTCAACATGCACCTCAAAGTTTCACGGGAAAACGCAAATTTTATGTTACTCCTTCCTCAGCTGTTGTAGCAAGTTTTTTAAGGTTGGAACCACTTTTAGTTCCAAATAAAACTTTTGTATTGTTCTCCTAACAATGCCAAAGTCGAGCCTTCAATTTTTTCCACAGCAGAGAGTCGGGCCCTTTTTTGACAGGAGATGACAACAATTGATCCGGGTTATTTTCTTTCCTTTCAGTATGTTCTTTGTTAATGTTTTTACTGCACCCACGCTTACTCCCGTATACATTGCGACCCTTTCTAGCTTTCGCTTAAGTGGCAATTTAAATGTATTAATTTGTGATTCCTCTTTACACACCCTATACAAATTGGCAATCACTTCACGGGTTTGATTATGAAGGGTTTTTTTTTTCATTCATCATCACAGTTTTAAAACAAACCATCACTACGCAACTGGATGAAGCATATTGGAATTGGACATCGCCGAACAACCACGCCGGCACAATGGGCGTGTCATCAGACGCGTGTCGTCATCTCTGTCTGGGACATAACCTATCAAATTAGCTCTAGCCACCGGTTACCCATGGTTACCGTTGATATTGCACCATGTTGCCCTATTTTTAGATTAGAAGTACTTTAATAATAAAATAAATAAAAAATAAAATTTAAAATAAATAGTATGAAAAGAAAGTTTTAAGAACATTTAAACTATAATAGAATATTAGTTATATACTTATTACAATTTAAATGGGTAAATTTAATTTTATTACTTGGTAACATGTTATTAAATTTAAAATGTGACAACATTGTTAACCGAAGAAATTTTTTCTTTCTCGCATTCCTTTTGTAGCTACAGATAAAGTTGTCGACCTGGAGTTTAATAGATTTTACCTTTTGGTAATTTAGTGTGCAGAAAGCGAGGACAAAAATCTTTATATTTATTCCTAAAACTTACCCCAAAAATGTTTTTCCTATACTTTTATGTTTAATTGTTTATTGTGCTCTGATAAAACAAAATTTTAATTTTGATGAATAGTTATTCCTTTATTTATTATTTACGAAGGCGTCCGTGAAAGAATGAATTCGAACAAATCCTTATCTCAAACAAACAAAGATGTAGTGAATCCCCCAGAGATTCAGGTAAAATGAAACATGGAATTATAATTATTTTGTTCGTCGCAGGATTTGATTATGTTGACTCTATTAAGTCGGTCTGCGAAGTCTACATGCGACGAATACCTCAAGAACTACTTTTATTGTACTGCAACCTAATTAGGTAAATCCAGAAAACTAGATAATTGACATAATCTTACAATTTTCTACTCATTTAAAAGAAATCAAATTTAAGAACAATATGATCAATAACAGATTTGTTCAAATCTAATTAGACATACAGAAAAACTAGAAATCGATCCATCCGAATTGAATTTTACAGCAATGACGGTCCCCGATTTTATCCAAGGGGACCGGGACCCATAGTATAAGTCATGTATAGGAGAAATTAAAGCCTTAAGATCAGCGGAATGTCAAAAGTTGTAGTTTTTAAGAAGGTGGCGAGTCGATAAATGAAATCTCAACAGGTCTATTGCGGCCATATGGAAAAAATATCGAGAATGTTCTTGATTGACCAAAAGTCGACGTATCCTCTCTGATCCAGGTACAGCGTATATACCATTCATCTGTGCCTAGGGTTGCCAGGTTTAAATTTTGAAATCGCAGGATACAAGTTTGAAAATGGAAGGATATATTCAAATAAGGAAAGAAATTTTTAACTAAACTGAAACACAATTTATTTTATATAAAAATAATCAAAAAAGTTTTTTTCTAACATAAGTGTGGTAGTTAGTTAAAATACCTTTGAAATGCTTTAAGAAAATGAATTATTTTGTTGAAAAAGAATATTTTTTATCACTCTCTTGCCGGCTTCCAAGAGCTTATTGTTTTTAACTGCCATATTATAAAATTCTTTGCAAGTTAAACCAAAATTTGGTTTAATCTGAAGCTCTGCTTTAATATGGTCAACCAAGAGCTTACTGCGGCTGTCGCTCCAGGCCGCATTGCACAAAGAAAATACTCTTTCAGAGTCAGCATATATTGAAAAAACAAATTGTATTATTTTCAAAATATTATTCATTTAGAGCCTTCGGGTAAACTGCCAGCTTTCTCAAAGGTGGGTTTCATTATACAAAATTCTTCATATAAATTATCAAGGTTTATTTCAATGGACAAGTTAGCAACAATGTCCACGGCTGAATCAAACTTAAAAATGGTCTTTTTAGAGAAAAAATAGATAATTTAGGAAACGAATTATTTTCTAAAAAAAAAATGGCGCCGAGTTATATCTTAAAAACAATTTATAATTTGAGTATTTATGAAATCCAGGATATTAGACGTCCTGTCACAGGTCTCCGCAGGACGCTTATTCAACGTGTCCAAGATAAGGAGGGCCAGTACAGGGATCTCGGAAACCGTAAGAGATACGAAGTCGGTTAAATGGAGGTAAAGTTGCGCGTTTACGTGCCTAATAATATGCCGTTTAGAAAGTTTAAAAAACCGAAATTCTGAAAAATCGTTATTTGGTTTCCTGGGTTTTTTGAGATCGAATTCTAAAGTAAATTGCACTTTTGCATTGCCACTTTTTCCGCTCTATCTAACAGCGTTAATTGTTTTGTAATACGACGAGTCAGGGCCATTATCAACTTTCATTTTTTAAATACGGTCTTGTTTCTCTGATATTGAAATTTGATAGCCTTTTTTCTTCCGAATGCAACGATGTATGACACATTGTGGTTTAATGACGTTTCGAGGTTTTTTTGATGAAATTTTGGGATACGGTCCTGTATTTCTCCTAATTTTATAAATAATTTCTCATAAGTAAGCTCTAAACTTGTTACTTATGTTGGACTAGTTCAATAAATAACAAATAATTTAATAATTAACCACAAATAAGTGAACAAAAAGCATTCCAAAACAGTAATAAAACGAACAACGAAAAAAGTAGGGAACTACATAATCAGGTGTTCAAAATGATTTCCGTTATTCTCTAAGCACAAATTACATCTTCTAACTGCCACATAACAGTTTTTTTGAGATAAAATAAAACATGCGATAGAATATAAAACTTTTCAGCATTTGTAAATTTATGTTCCATATTTTCTGGAAAATAGAAAACCTCTTAAAACGCTCTCAAACAATCACTATGGGAATGTCAAGTGAAACAAATCACAAACAAACAAGTCACCATCTTAATTTTTTTGTTTCAAGCGCCTACTTTTCTTTTAAATCCCGAATCAACTGAAGTTTGAAATAATGTTTCTGTATTTTGTTCACTTATTTGTGGTTTATTATTAAATTATTTGTTATTTATTGAACTAGTCCAACATAAGTAAAAATTTAGAGCTTACTTATGAGATATTATTTATAAAATTAGGAGAAATACAGGACCGTATCCCAAAATTTCCTGATGTTGTTCAAAAAACCCTCGAAACGTCATTAAACCACAATGTGTCATACATCGTTGCATTAGGAAGAAAAAAAGCTATGAAATTCCAATATCAGAAAAACAGGACCGTATTTAAAAAAAGAAAATTGATAATGGCCCTTCGAAGACGACTCGACGGAATACAAAACAATTAACGCTGTTAGATAGAGCGGAAAAAGTGGCAATGTCAATAATGTCAGTGCAATTAACTTTTTCGAATTCGATCTCAAAGAAACCCAGGAAACCAATAAAACGATTTTTCAGAATTTCGTTTTTTTCCGGATATCTCCGGAACTACTCGGAATTTTAAAACTTTCTAAACGGCATATTATTAGGCAAATGCACAACTTTACCTCCATTTAACCGGCTTCGTATCTCTTACGGTTTCCGAGATCCCTGTACTGGCCCTCCTTATCTTGGACACGTTGTATTCGAGCCTCAAATCCAGAACACCTGGCAACCCTATCTGTGCCCTTGTCCTGGTGGTCTCGAATCGAAATCTGGTAGCCCGTATCTTATTAAAATTAATTTATACGTCATTGTATTAATTCTTTCACTTGTGACATCTTGTTAAATTAATATTTTTACACCGTATGTAAATATAAAAAATATTAGTTAACAAAACATAACCTTCATCCTAGATTTTCCCCGTCACCAATTTAATTTTTGCCGGTGCGAAGTGTAAATATTTGACATTAAAATTAGATTTTACAAGGCTGCCAACTATGGCAAAAGGTAAAGCGGCATCAGCGGCGGTATTTTCGTAAAAGTATGTTAATTAAAATTTTTGCTCTGGCCCGTGATTTTTTAACTTGTGTTCTTCAAAGCATTCGGAAAAATGTTTATTTTAAAATATTTTTCGCTCGATCAAAGGCTCGCTGATTAAAAACAAATGACCTGAATAATTTATTTTAAATTAGGAATTTCGGTACAATGTAATGCTTTGCCCAGACTACCAGCGATCTGACAAGAGCGACGGACACAAAATTGACAAAATGGAACTTTTCAACATTGGGGCTAGATTTGTCATTCCATCAGTACAGTGGCGTAACTACTCGACTATGTCTCGCTGTATGTCGATTGACTTTCAGTACCAGCCCGGTGAGACCGCTTATGGCGGGGATCAAAGCATATAAGTAGGCCGTACAAGTGACGTCACAGCCTGGCAGGTTACTCCATACGTTTATCCATTTGTGTCAATCGTTCTGTGTCAATATCAGACTTACGTAGCTATATCTGAAAGTCAAGAACGTGAGTGTATTTGTTCGGGTTTGTTCGATTAGATCTAGGCTATATTGGTCTCCCTTTAATGAAGCGAGGAAGGTTGATGCTGACAGAGACAGACATAGAATGCGAGCAGCACACGTTCTTATATTATTTCACAACCGAACATCCTTCGTCTGGAAGGGGATAAAATCAAGTAACATATGATTTATAATGTGATTGAAAATGGTGTAGGTAGCGTCATTAAATTCTAAAATAATTTTTAATTTTCTATTCTTTTCACGAAAACGGACCTTTTCGTTTTGTCGCAGGTATGATTGAAATATTTTTTACCAATTTTTATTCGTTATTGTTATTTTACATTATAAAATTGTCCCATTATGTCCCAAACTTGTCACGCAAACTAACAACAAACACATTTTTAAAGAATTTTACTTAAATTTTACAATCTACAAGTCAAAAGCATACATAATAATTACAGCTTAGTTATATTAACCCATAGCCAGAATTTTGTTATGTCCGGCAATATATTATTATAATAATTCTTTATTTTCATAGTTTAATTGAGAATCCTATAATGACTGAACATTAAAGAGGACTTCGATACTAATGTTGCCAGGAGTATGCTACGAAACAAACAAATTGGAAGCCCATAATCATAATGATGGTGCATATATTTACTTGGTTAGTAGCTGTACATATAGTATGTATTTACCTTGATTTGTTTGCAGTTGAAGATGGTAAAATATTTTATGTAAATTATGATTTATTTCCTATTTTTTAATAAAACTAATTACAACCTTCAATCTCTGAATTCTTTGTTTCTAGTTTCGTTACTAGTTCAATAATAATATAAAAGTATGTAAAGACAATTTTAAAGCGATATTTACAGCTGAAAACCTATGTCAAAATCCTAATATTTAATTTTCTCTACTTAGTAAATCAAATGAAAGGGTTTTGATGTTTTCTTTGCTTAAATGTCACTTTAAAATATTGACAGTAATAAAAATTTGGACAATAGTGACATTTGAGCACGTGCGCGCCAGGCATAATGGATGTCGCCGTATCATGCCTGCTTCGATTATTTAACACGGCAGTTTGTCTTCTTCCTGGTTATAAGTATTCGTTGTTCAGTACTATCCACTTGTATATATCGGGTGCGGCAAAAGTTTGGAAACGGTCCGATATTTCCGGGTGTTTAGGTTTTTGAAAAAAAAGTCACAAGTTGCTTGTTTTTTTGTTTGCCATCGATTTGCCACTAAATCATCCCTCAACCCCTCACCCACACGTGGGGGATGGGGGTGACTTTGAAATTCAAATGACGACCCCAATTTTTCGGACAAAAGTTGCCTACTTTTGCTCTCTGAACTCGAATCCTCGAAACAAATTTGGGGTCGCCGTTTGAAATTTCAAAGTCACCCCCATCCCCCACGTGGGGGTGAGGGGTTGAGGGATGGTTCAGTGGCCAATCGATTGCAAACTAAAAACCAAAGAACTATTGTCCCAAACATTTTTTTCGAAAACCTAACCATCCGGAAGTATCGGACCGTTTCCAAACTTTTGCCGCACCCAGTATAGTCTGAATAATGGTAAGGCCAAGGGTGTTAATATCGCAGAAAAATTGAATTTACTACATTGTTACATTTAATACGTCGCAAATCTAGTAAATGTAATAATTTCCAGGAATTTTTCATAGCCTAATAATGATTTTTTTCCCTAAAATTTTGTGCCCAGTGTAGCCGGTGACCGGCCTTAATGACACAACCTATATATGGAAGCGGTTCTCGTTGGGACACTGTGTAGATAATTGGTAAAAATAATATTATTTTTTTAAATAAAGCAACAACGTATTTTTTTTTATCAGCTGCTACCTATCTATACTTACCTACAGCTACTTTCATGTTCCTTTTAAAATATGTACTAATGCCGCCGGACCCAGTTTTTCAAAATGCCGGATACCGGGTTTGTTCGGGTTTGTTCCAACGCCATTTTGATCGGATCCCGGACCGTATCGTGAGCCTAACGTAAAAATTACTTTTTTTGTCCGTGCTTGCACCTCCTGCTTATGGTTTATTAATTTTACAACAATAAACCGTTCTAAAAATAAATCAAAATCAAGTGAAAAAAAAACGGAAGAAGATTTTGCAACTTTATCAAAAAAACGCAAAAAAATTATATCGGCACAGCATCACGTGTTTACGACAAAAAAAGAGATAGACTCTCTGCAAGTCCTCCTGTACAAAATCAAAAAAGACGGCCGGATACCCGATCTAGATCTCTAATAATAAGCATTTTGGCCGCCATAAGGACATTTTTTTTTTCTTCTTGTTTTTTTATGATCAAACACAAGCACTATAGGAAAAATCCTTTAGGGCACTCTGGGAGTGGTGCGTGTGTGCAAAAAGCGATTCACGGTGGTTTTAAATCGTTGGAGGTTATATTTGTTGGGAAAAACAACCTCGGTAAGGTCGTTCCATAAGGATGAAGTCCTCCAGATGAAAGAATTCTTAAATAATGAAGTTCGAGGAGTACTAAGCTTAACCACATATGGAAGGGGGGCAGTGGTTCGTCGTGTATTTCTGCTATTCGCCGCTCTGGGCCGAATTAAGAGGGGAAGGTCAGCCGAGCACTTTCCATGAAAGTATCTGTAAAAGAGAGTCAAATCCCTAACCTGTCTTCGATGTTCTAGGCTGTCGAGGTTCTTCGTCAGAATATGCCATTGTTAAAATATTACTGCGACTTTACATAAGCTCAGTAACCTGAAGACTCAAAAATTAAGTTTTCTTTATAACTTTCATTAAGTAACGTGTTATAACTATTTTCGCCGCGACATTAAATCCGTCAGCTGGAATTAAAAAAAACGACAACATTATCGATTTCAATATCACTCGCAGGGATGTTACTGTGTTTATTGTATCATGGGCAAGCGTTGAGACTCGGGAAATGTTCAATTTCTAGCAGCAAGGTTAAGGTTAGTGTTGGGAAAAACCGATGATTTTAATAATCGACTACTTGATATTCGAGCGATTTTAATAATCGAGTTAATCGCGCGAACGGGCTGCCTAGCCCTTTACATGTTATCAGGTCGGATATGTAGCAGGCACGTAACTACGGGTGGGCACAGGTTTAGCTAAAAAATTATAGTGTCACCAAAAAAATTCCAGAAATTTATTTATTTGTGAATAATGAATTTTTACCACGTGTCTCGATACCAAACAAAAAACTGCAAAAAATCATACAAATATGTATTTATTGTTCGGGTTTATTATTGTGCGTTTTTAACCCGAACAAAAAGTATTACCAAGAGTTATTTTTCTTCACATCTTTCTCAATCTACGAGCATAAAATAAGTAGATATTTAAAATAGCTTGTCAAATTCTTCCTCTTTAAATTATCAGGTGCCCACTGTGTGCACTTCAAAAATTTAGGCTTAGTTACGCGACTGGCAAAATAAGAAAATTGGTTATTATTTTTTTAAATTCATGTACTCATGTATTCATAGTTACCTAAAAGTTCCTATTTAAATTTAAGAATACTTACTTTTAATTACCATAAAATTTGTCGATACCTATGTTTTGTTAACTATTTTGCTCGTTTTCTTATTTTCCATTAACATTTTCTATAATGTATGTTATTTTTGAGAAGTCTTCTTGAGTTTAATAATAAAAAGTTCCTGTTTAGATTTTAAAATGTTTATTATAAGATTACCAATGAATTTTTCTATATATTTTGTTAACCATTTTGTTCGTTTTGTTATTTTTCATTAACAATTTCTATTATTATGTTATTTTTGAGAAGTTTTCTCGTCTTTATAGTAATTAAAAATTTTAAAATTATATCCTTTAATTTTTTAATATTTACAAACGGAGACCTAAACTACTCCGCTGGCTAGCCAGTTAAAACAAAACTTTACCAAATCATGTCGCGATGACTCCGCTAAGGGATTCAGCATACTTTTTTTATATGCACCTTCTCGTTTATGTGCCTTTAAGAAAGACGTATGTCGTGTACTTGCTCAGCGTCAATCTCGAACGTCGCCAATCGGATCGCGCGGCGTTTAGACCGGAGGTCGTCTATCAGGTAACCGGCGATATTTTTCGGTTTTTCGCCTGATTTTTAACTAGAGTATTTCCTATCGAGCGAAAAACTGTTCGAATGTACGAGCAGTTTTTTAACTCGATCACACTACAGCGGTATATTTCCGTCGGCGTCAAGCGAAGCTCGGGTATCGAGTGAAAGATAATAAGTGACGGGCGACGGTTTTCGCCTGAATAGATAACTCGAGCGGTTTTTTTAATAATCGAGTGATGTCGGTTATTTCAATAATCGAGTGATCAAGCGGTTTTTCGCTCGAGCGATCACAACACTAATTTCGTTTCCAAAGCAAAATGTTGTATGTTTAATCCTTTTTCATCAACTGAGCAAGAAAAAGAAAAAATAATACGTCTTTGATATAACTGCACGATGACAGTTTCTTTATGGAACAAAGTCGTTGCTGCACAGGTGACATAAGTGAGGGAAAGTTGAAAAATAAGATTTTCAAAAATATATATTTTTTCATTATCATGGTTTCTATCGTATATTTAAACAAAGTTTTATTGTTAGATAACAGAAATCATCAAAACAATGCAACAACACTAATTCGACTCTAATAAAATATTTAAATATTTTTATTTATTTAATTTTGTAAAGATACAATTTTATGCTCGAGTTCTTTGACCCGTACTAAACAGTAGAGCGTGTCCATGCCGATCCACAAAGCACGACTGTAACCAATCAATTGCAATTGAATTGGTTGAATATTGGCTAATGGGACCGTAAATCTCATTTAAAAAACATTTTAGTGGACGAAAAACGGGCGTCTTCTTTTCCTTCTACGTTAGAGAGTTAAAACGATCGCAGTACCCATAACCATAAACGCAAGATCTGGAATAGTATACAACGTGTCCAAGATAAGGAGGGCCAGTACAGGGATCTCGGAAACCGTAAGAAGTCGGTTAAATGGAGGTAAAGTTGCGCATTTATACGTGAATAATATGCCGTTTAGAAAGTTTTAAAATTCCGAGTAGTTCCGAAGATATCCGGAAAAAACCGAAATTCTGAAAAATCGTTTAATTGTTTCCCTGGGTTTTTTTTCAGATCGAATTCTAAAGTAAATTGCACCTTTATATTGCCACTTTGCACCTTTATATTGCCACTTTTTCCGCTCTATCTAACAGCGTTAATTGTATTATTTGTGGTTTATTATTAAATTATTTGTTGTTTATTGAACTAGTCCAACATAAGTAAAAATTTAGAGCTTACTTATGAGATATTATTTATAAAATTAGGAGAAATACAGGACCGTATCCCAAAATATCCTGATGTTGTTCAAAAAACGCTCGAAACGTCATTAAACCACATTGTGTCATACATCGCTGCATTCGGGGGAAAAAAAGCTCTCAAATTCCAATATCAGAAAAACAGGACAGTATTTAAAAAATGAAAGTTTATTACGGCCCTTCGAAGACGACTCGTCGGATTACAAAACAATTAACGCTAACGATAGAGCGAAAAAAGTGGCAATGTAAAAGTGCAATTTACTTTAGAATGCGTTCTCAAAAAAACCCAGAAAAACAATAAAACAATTTTTCAGAATTTCGGGGTTTTCCGGATATCTCCGGAACTACTCGGGATTTTAAAACTTTCTAAACGGCATATTATTAGGCACGTAAATGCGCAACTTTACCTCCATTTAATCGACTGGCCCTCCTTATCTTGGACACGTTGTATTACGTACCGAGGTGGAAAGTGTTTCATTGCTGTCGAGAGAGTCGGTAAATCTCGAGACAGTAATGAAACTTTTCACCGAAGTTTGTATACTATTTTATCTAACATCCACTTCTTGTTATTTTGAATTAAAATTATTAATACAAGATAAATATCATTTTGACTTTTCCATTGACAAATTAGACAGAAATTTCAAATAACGGCAGGTGGTAAAATAACATAGGTAATAATACACATCAAGATGGCAAATATCATTTTTTTGAATATGGTTTCCACCCGGGTGGAAAGTAAAAGTAATAAAACGTCAACTTTCCACCTTCCAAAGATAGATAAAATGTCATTATTACATGCATGGTTGTAAATAAAATAATATTATAAGTTCGTTACCAGAGCAGTCAGAAATAGTTATAAACCATTGGCTTGAAACAACACATCAATGTGACGTCTGGTATTATGAAAATAAACACAACCAAAAAGAGATAGGGATTCTATCTATAGAGTCCCCATCTCTTTTTATCTTCTGGCTGTTTCTGTCTTCATTGTAACCTTTGATAGCTTTGATATGTTTTGGTTAGGAAAAACAAACAATCGACGGACGTGACTCAAAAGTCTGAATTTCTATCCAGTTTGCGGCAAACTAGGCACAGTATTGCCATATTGAGTTAAGAAGTACTATTTTTTTCACAAACAATACTTAATAATTTTATTTAACAATAACGACAAATGGAACAGTTATTAATCCGGTAGTGTCAAACGTGAAGTCAGGTACTTAAAGGTGTGGTTTGGATAGAACTGCTGACAGTAACGTCTGGCTGTTGCGTCTGGCAGTCACGGCTAGCCCTTAACGGCCAAGTGTTTTTCCTGGAACTGCTGGAAGCCATCGGTAGTCAATAAATTCCTCATTGAGAAAAGCAAACGTACTGTGGTGTTTGTGTGTATATCATGAATATCGAAAGGCTCGCTTTTGGTTATTGGAAGATGATGAAGAAGAAGATATAATAGTTCAATTAAATTAAAAATGATCCAGTATATCCAGAATATATAAAACGAGGCCAGAGGAAGGTGTTTTCAACATACTGATTAAATATGATTGAACCGATAATGAGGAAAAATTTTAATAACCCTTATGCTGATGGTCGTATAATTGATGAAATTTGCTGATTTCTGAAATCAGTATTTCATCATCCTCGGCTCAAAGAAATTGCTATTCATAGCAGAACTCTTGTCACTTTTTCATACACACGTCAACAATAATATTAAAGGCTTTTAAAAACAAATTAGGGTATAAAATTTACATTGGAGCACTCCGGCCGTCAGACTGGTCTCGAAGTAGTAGGCAAACAGCAGTCAACTGCCAAAGGTTGAACCGCGACATCTCGGACGTTCTAGGGAAAACACAGTTATTATTTTCCTAAAGACCGGTACTCAACTGCCAGACGTTACTGCCAGCAGTTCTACCGAAACCATACCTTAAGACAGCAGTTCCAATAAGGGCTTCATAAAAAGGACGTTCCCAACGCTCGAAGGCGACGTAATATCTTTGTATAATTAACAGACGACGACAAACAAAAATTACCTCCTTGATTTAAAATGATTGTTATAAACTGCCTGAGGCATGCCCAGTCGGTTTAAAATGTTTACAGAAGCAAAATATGTGACCGCTGACGAAAAATTTATGAATTGTGGCCTCTCTGGGCGGTTGCCACGGCAGATAACAATACCCAGTACTTACTATATGTATACGTACCATTTTAATATAAGTTTCTTCAGATACGTTACCGATCGATATGCAATAATTTGTCTTATATGTAGCTTTGTAGACCTGTCTCCATTATAACTATACCTTTATTTGCTTTTACTCCCATGCTTAAGACCGGAAATGGCCTATACGGTTCAATTACCTTGCTTGACAATGCCAAGCATTTTTTTTTGCTAGAGGGTGTTGAACTTTCATAAATCGTTATTTGTTAATGTCTACAAAGCTTTAGATGTAATTTTCAATTTTGGTATGTATTAATAGGATATACATACTACATACATATACGGCGAGTGGCCTATTAAAAGTAGGGATGTTAAAAACTAGTATTTTTTGGTAACAGGTATGTGCTGTTCCTGTTCCAGAGCCATACCTGTTACTACGACTATAATTGATAAATTTATATTGGTGCATAGTTCGATTACGGATACACGTTTGGTAGCGTCAAACGCGTATTCCGAAAATTATCGTAATAATATATAACAAATGTTATTTTGAATGCCAATGTTCAATTTATTTAGTAGTGCTATTTTTGTGTTAACTTTTAGTTTTTGACTTGCATTGTCTTTATTTGTTATATATCACAACGTTTCAACTGGTAAGTATCTCCAGTCGTCTTCAGGTGAATACTAAATAAGAAAAGTAACTACAGGTCTATTTATACTAGCTATGTGCACTGAAGCATAATTGAGATGGGTGCAGTCGTGCGTGCAGTTTTGCGCGATGTTAGTAATTCTAAGCTTACATCTACTTAACAAGGGCTTTCAGATATTTCTTAAATCTAATGAAGGTTTACTAAAACAGCCAGGGTTCTGGTGTATGGTAGCAGCTTCCTTGAACTTCCTCTTCCTCCAGTGTGGTTCTTTGAGCAGGATTTCGGCTTCTGTCCACCTGATGTGATGGCCGTGTGTCCAGGCATGGTCAGCTGCACCTGATTTTTCCGTTTCTCCTTTTTGAGTGTTGTTTATGTGTTCTTTAATCCTTGTTTCCAGTGGCCGTAGTGTTTCCCCAATATACGATCGGCCACATTCGCAGGGGATCTGGTAGACACAGTTTTTCCTATCTTTCTGACTCGTTGGTTTCGTCTTCGTTAGATGGCTTCTTAAGGTGTCTCTCGAGCTGAATACCGTTCTGATGTTGTATCGTTGTCCTAGTCTTCTAATTCTCTCGGATATTCCTTTGACATATGGAATGTTGAGTATTGGTTGAGCCTCTTTTGTCTCTCCTTTTGGTGTATTTGGCCGAGTCTTACGATTTTCCAAAATTTTATCAACTAATTTCGTGGGATAGCCATTTTTGTTGAGGTCAGTCTTGATGTGGTCAGTTTCTGTTTTGAGTGCTTCATTTGAGTTGCAAATGGTGATTGCTCTATCCACAAGCGTTCTTACTATCCCATGTTTTGTGTTATTTGAGTGATTTGATGTGTAATTCAGATATTGACCTGTATGAGTAGGTTTCCTGTACACTGAAGTTTCGATGGTGTTGCCATTTTTCTTTACATTGACATCTAGGAAAGGTAGTTGATTGTTGTCTTCTTTCTCCATGGTGAATTTGATTGTCGGTGCGAAGCTGTTTATGTGCTGTAGGAATTCCTTGAGTTCATCATCGTTTCCATTCCAAATAATAAAGGTGTCATCGACATATCTCAGCCAGAAACCAAAAACATGGCTGTTTGTTTAGTTTCGTTATGTTTTTTTTTGTTTTATGTAAAATTTATTTAACATTGTGTTGATATTTCTTATTACATTTTGTATTTATTATCTATAAAACAACCATATTTTACGTTGAGCGATTATTACTATGAATAGTTTAATAACTTTTCTTCTTGTTCTAATATGATTATTCACTATGTCAGAATTGTTACATACTAAATATGCCTATGTTTAGTATATGAAGATGTTAATTTTCATTACTCATTGAACTACAACATACGATATAATGGGTTTATTTTCAGTTAAATAACCGTGTAGAATCTATTCTATAATATAATAGTACGTGTACAAGTCAAAATACTCTTACTTCTTTTAAATACTTTATTAACAGATACCAGAATAGCAATATCTGCAAGTAAAAATACTCTTACAACTTTAAATACTTTAATAACAGTCGGTTAGTATCCGTATTAAATACCAGAATAATATTCATAACGCTAAATATTCTGTTGACACAGCGTAACAGGTAAATTTCTAATCGTGTACCTGTTAGTGACTGTTCCAGGCTAATACCTGTGACCAAATACAAGGATAATTAATTGGCGTAGTGTGCCATATTATTTTACTTCTCTTCCTCTCTCCATATTATTTCCATTTATTTTTCACTTCGTTATTTTAAATAAATAATTAATACTTTAGGAGCGTAAATTAATACAAATCACGTGTGCTAATACAGGATATCAACATATTATAGTTATTGAAAAGGCTTTATTGTGGTCGACTGGTTTATGTATTTACCACTTCAATACATGCCATTTAACTTTAATAATACCCACACAACAAATTTTACACGCCGCCGTACTCAAGCGATGACCCATTCGTTTTACCGAAGCGCTTTATTTCAGCTCTATTGATCATTCGATTTAAATTAGCTCATCCAGTACACAACATCAATAGTCCCATTGTTTAAGTATTTGCTTGGATTTTTTTGTTATCCCAGTTAATACAGGCTGGGGTTTATGCGTCTGCTAATTGAAAATTGAAATTTTATACATTATTAAACCAGGTTTTAGCGTCAAAAGTTGGTTAATAAACGAGGACGCACACATGATTGTCTGATTGTAACCGTGTGCAAAATTCCAAATCCATCGATACATCGAAAGTCTGACTTTAATGTATCGATGTTGAATAATCGACCGATGTATAGCGAAATTCATATGGGGGCTCAAGGGGTCACATGGATGTAAGAATATCGATGTATCGATATTTTCCATGTATAGACAAACATTGTGCATCCATACCTACCATCGGTGTCACGAAAAACCCATCGTTGTTTTGTTCCAATGTATAGATATTATCGACAAACATCGTGCATCCCTAAACCGTATGTTACATTATTCTAAAAATCGGTTATCGCTTGCCGATCTCTGGTTGATGTTGATTGTTACCAACACAATGTTATAGTAGAGAGTGATCACGTAAATTTTCAGCTAACCAGACACACCTCATTTATGATTAGGGGTCCAAATCAAGAGCAGTACTATAGCCAATCAATCTTAATAACTCCAAAAAATACTACATGCTGTATTCAAGCAACACCTCTATTGATCATTCAATTTAAATTAGCTCATCCAGTAAACAACATCGCTTGAATTGATTTATTGGAGAAGTTATCTGCCCATATAGTTCTATGATTGGGCGCGTTTAGCGGACGTCAGCGATCGTCAGCAGCTGAGTGGATTATCTAATCAAAATCGCTAAACAATAGCTTTTAAAAGCGCTTCCAGCCAGCCGATAGGCGAAATATCTTCGCAGACCGTTTTGCCCATCGGCTGGAAGTAAGCGCTTTTGAAAACTGTTGTCTAGCGATTTTCATTAGATAATCAATTCAGCTACTAAGCATCGCTGTCGTTTGCTAAACGCGCCCAATTATAGAACTATTCTGCAGAACCCTCTAGTTTCTGGGACTTCCTGACACCCCGCTCCATCACTTTAAATTTCTAGATGAAAGTGATGCATGAACATAGACATTTTATGCTTTGTAATAGCAATATCTTGCTGCAAGAGTATTGCAGGTTATCTTGCGGCATGTAAAACGGCCTTTAGGTCACAATAAATGTTAGAATACAATTTTTATTAAGAACATAAACCTCGAATTACGACGCGCTTGTTGGTGTAATCTGGCGTTCCTATTTACGCTTTAGAGAGTAACTCTTATCTCTGCCATTCCAGTAAATTAATCCCGCTGTTATGTGATGTCATTTTATCTGTTATTTTTTTGTGTAACTCTAAAGTCAGGAACATCTCATAATGAAAAATGGAGCCGAAATTGCTAAATGATCTGTAAGAGAATCCAGTGAAAGAGATTGAGAATAGCCAGAGCTTCAAAGGGGTGCTGTCGGGTATTAAGCTGATAATAGAAATAAACTTAACTTTATATGAGTAAATACGTACTTACGGCATTAAAGTAATTGAGTCCAAGTAGAGAAACAGAACTTGAATTTACGGAAGAAATAATAGGTAAACTTGACAACATGGCTGACAACAGACATGTCCACCATTTTCTGCAACTGTGCGGGATGTGCAGGTTTAAATATAAGTAATTTCCATATAACACCCTATACAGGGGATTTCACTGGAAATTCCGAGAGTCTATATCTCAAAAACGAATGGATATGCAGGGTGTTATGGAAATGACTTATTATATGTAAACCGGAAAATCTTGAGATGAAGATAAATTGAAGAAAAATAACCATAAATGGCGCTTAGAATTATTAAGCGAAATATACACTTTATATGAAATCTCAAAATTTACGTGGACGCTACTGAGGACGTTGGCAATCAATAGTTTATTGAGTCAGCGCATTATAGGCGGTGTTGTCATAGTGCAACACAGAATTGTAATCGCACGTGTTCAGTTTTTGACAACAAGACGTCGTTGACTCGCGTTATCACTTCTTTTTCAAACTGTTTAGAAAATAAAGACTACAATTTTAAGGTACATACTCTCTTACCTTCGATTTTATTTTAAAATAATCCGTTTTATAATTAAATTCCATAAAAAAATAAAACACAAAAAGTATGTTTGCAACAGAACTAACAGTAGATAATATCACACAAATTTGAAATCACATTACATCATTTATTATTATGAATTATTTCATAACAGAAAAAAAATCGGGTAATGCTACAACTAACAAAACGTTTAAAATTCGTATACGTCAAGCACGTGGAACCCTCGACAGCATCATTTCATCCCCAAGTCTCGAAACATACTGAAGCACAATAGTGGCGCGCGGCGGGTATCCAAGCAAGGACGAGACGCGCGGTGTGATCTGACATCACTGTTAGTATACTATAGTAACCCAAATTATTGCTAAGTGAATCCAGATGGAACGGCGCAACAGTATGTGGGTAAAAAGGGTTTTTACCTTAGTATTTAGATATTCGATTAAAAAAAAAAGTATGTAGACTTTCTCTAGGACACCCTAGCAGTCACCTATTTAAATATAATAACTCATTTCCATAACACCCTGTATTTTGATTTCGTAAAATGCCGTCGTTATGTATAGGATCAATTAGTATTTTTTAAAGATAACAACATCAATGCGATACGTTTGACGCATTGTCGTCGCGTCACCACAAAAATATAAATCGATTGCAGGGATTTTGAAAGTAGATACTTTAATTTTTAAAACTTTTACTTAAACTTTTTACCCTAATTCGAATACAGCGATACCTCGAGTTACGAGTTTAATTCATTCCGTAACCTTGCTCGTATGTCAATTTCCTCGTATTTCAAAGCAATGTTGCCCATTGAAATTAATTCAAATGCCATTAATTCGTTCCAGCCCCATAAATGCTAACCCCAATTGTTGTTACGTATTTTTGATAAGAAACATGTATTTATAAATGACAAATATAGTATAAAAACATAATAAAAGAGAATGTAAAGCAAAAAAAAATTGGTTTTATAAAGTGCAAATGTATTTTGGTCACTTAAATGCAACTTACACACAACTTAAATGCTACTGTATGCTTAATTTTAGTCATTGCTTTTCTCTTCACTGGTCTTTCCTTTTTCGCCGGATTCAATAAAAAACTGTCCAAGGAGGTTTGTTGCTTCCTCCTCCCTTTCAGAATGCTGCGGAAATGACTTAGGCAAGTGTCATTAAATAGCTCCGATGCACGACCAGTTGCAACTTGTGTGCAGCGTCGCAGCTGACCGTTCCTCGTATCTCAAATGTCGCTCGTAATTTAAAACAAAACTTCGCTGGCTCGACAGCTCATTACTCAAATAACTCGTATGTTAGGGCACTCGTATCTCGAGGTACCACTGTACTTCACTCATTTTTAAGTAATACAAGGTTTTAAAAACTGTAACACCTAATTTCTATTAATTTTATTCAGTAACTATGTCTCGCAAAAGTAAATACCCTACTTTACCTTCCCTAAGGTAAGTGAATCACCTCTATTAATCCTTATAATTGACAACGTCACAAGTATAATAATAATCCAATGTCATAATTCATAGAGGTGATTCACTTACCTTAGGGCACGTAAAGCAGATATTTACTTTTGCGAGACATAGGCCCACGCATATTAAAATTAATAAAAATTATAGGTCTTACAGTTTTTAACTTAAAAACGAGTGAAGTACTAGAATTAGGGTAAATTAAAAAAGTCTTAAAATTTTTTATATTTTATATTTTCGGGGAGACGCGACGTCGAGGGCGTCGTGTTGATGTTATCCTTAAAAAATGCTAATTGATCCTACCTAGTTGTGAGACAGCTTTTGAGGAAATCAAAATATATCCATTAGATTTCGAGATATATATAGCCTCGGAGTTTTAAGTGAAAAACCCTGTATTCTAAGATATCTCTGATACAATAATTATAATTTATATTTTTTCCACAACAAAATATCTATATCACTTATAACCACATGACAAAAAGAAAAACAAGAGTGATTGATGGTTACCATTAAATAAGCAGCGAATAGCGCAACACAGTGAATCGGATGCCTCGCGTTCTAATGAAAAATATATATTTTCAATGGTAGTTTGCTTAAAGTGATTTATAGCTTGTTTAAGAGTAAAGAAAACATGGAAAATGCCCGAGTTTGCACCGGTTGTTTTGCTTTATTGTTGCGAATACATGTAACCTTAAAACATAACCACGTACTTATTGAAGGCTTGAGTGCAATCATCTACAAATATAACTTGTAGCCGCCTAGCTGAAGACGACTGGATATAATAACCAGTTGATACGTTGGAATTTGAAGCTGGTTCACCTGAAGACGACTGGAGATAATAACCAGTTGATACGTTGGAATTTGAAGCTGGTTCACCTGAAGACGACTGGAGATAATAACCAGTTGATACGTTGGAATTTGAAGCTGGTTCACCTGAAGACGACTGGAGATAATAACCAGTTGATACGTTGGAATTTGAAGCTGGTTCACCTGAAGACGACTGGAGATAATAACCAGTTGATACGTTGGAATTTGAAGCTGGTTCACCTGAAGACGACTGGAGATAATAACCAGTTGATACGTTGGAATTTGAAGCTGGTTCACCTGAAGACGACTGGAGATAATAACCAGTTGATACGTTGGAATTTGAAGCTGGTTCACCTAAAGACGACTGGAGATAATAACCAGTTGATACGTTGGAATTTGAATATTCGTACCCGAACAAAGATACGAAGCTTCAATGATTTGGGTTGTCAAACAAATAGTCAAATACTCAACCGCTCCTGCTCTAACATCGTCTCCAGTATGTACTGAATTTGGGAAATTGTACAATTATTATTTCCAATGGATATAAAGTAACAGAACCGCTGCAAACTCGGGACATTTCCATGTTTACTCTACTCTTAAACCAGCTATAAATCACTTTAAGCAAACTGCTATTAAAAAGATATATTTTTCATTAGAACGCGAGGCATCCGATTCATTGTATTGTGCTATTCGCTGCTTGTTTAATGGTAACCATCAATCACTTTTGTTTTTTCTCTTTTTCATGTGGATATAAGTGATCTAGATATTTTGTTGCGTAAAATATTATATTTAAACTAAAGGGATATTATACAGGATATGCCATCGGGAACCACCTCGATCTATATATTATTATGAAAAACTATACATGGGAAAATTTTGAATATTGGATATTATCTAATGTTGATGGGGGCAACTCTAAAATATTTTCAATATGATGGCACTTTCGGTTATACCTGAAGTTGGTGTCAACGTGCTGATTTTAAATGGAACACAGTATACAGGGTGTTCCTTAATGACGTGCTAATATATCAGGGCGTGATTCCTTAGGTCATTTTATAAAGAAAAGTTCATATGAACATATGTCCGCAACGGCTTAAATTTTTTGCTACAGGGTGTTGAATTTTCATTTTTTAAATGGTTATTTTTTAATATCTCCGAAAATACGTTAGATATTATTTTCAATTTTGGTATGTGATAATAGGATATAGAACCACAAATTTTAGTTAGAAAAGTTATTCAATTGCTCCACCAGTGGCGTCCCTGCAAACATGTCCTCTGATATTTTTTACAAAAAAGTTGGTACGCCACTGATATTTTTCCATATGGATATTTTTCCTGGTTTGTCTGGTCAACCCTACATGAAAACGGCCTCTTGAACTTTTCTCGTCAGACGCACCGTTTTTGATTAAAACCACTAAATACATATTGAAACTCATTATTATTAACATTGATAAAATAATTAATGATAAATTTTGTTTCATAAAAATTGTTGGAAATGACAACCTTCACTTAAAAGGCATGCTTCCACCCGTCTTCGCATCGAATTGCCCACTCGTTCAAATATTAAAATTTTTATAAAACACAATTTATTATTAATATTATATGTTAATAATAATGAGTTTCAATATGAATTTAGTGGTTTTAATCAAGTCTGACGAGAAATCTCACGAGACCATTTTCATGCAGAATTGACCAGGCTAAAAATATTCATATGGAAAATTGTCAGTTGCGTGCCATCTTTTTGTAAAAAATATCAGAGGACATGTTTGTAGGGACGCCACTGGTGGAACAATTGAATAACTTTTCTAACTAAAATTTGTGGTCCTATAGCCTATTAACACATACCAGAATTGAAAATAATATCTAGAGTACTTTCGGAGATATTAGAAAATAACCATTTAAAAAATAAAAATTTAACTCCCTTTAGCAAAAAATTTAAGCCGTTGCGGACGTATGGTCATATGAACTTTTCTTTATAAAATTACCTAAGGAATCACACCCTGAAATATTAGCACGTCATTAAGGAACACCCTGTATGTATAGATCGAGGCGGTTCCCGATTGGATACTCATTGGCAAAGAAAATGATTATAAAAATCGAACTACATAGTGAGGAAGAATACTTTTCTAGTGATCTTTGTACACCTTTTAGTTTATTATGCGGCGGCGTAAAAGCTTTTAACAGTATTATTTTACAGTGTAGTTAATCGTGGAGCAGGTGTGCGGAAAATGGAAATTGGAAATACGGTGGAAAACGATCTAAAATAAGTGGTCAGATGCGGAAATAATAATGCATTGTCTTAATACGTTTTAAAATTTAATTAAAACCTATCGTCGCGTGGTACTTTTTGCTGGGAAAGAGGATCCCTCAAAGTGCAATTAAGGAGATGCCGAAGTCAGTCGAAATCTCCGATTTGACTCGTGTTCATTTCGCGCTGTGTAGGTACGAGGCGAATTGGATCTTCCCTTGCCGTTAGAACAATACGTCGACCGTCCGCTCGTAATCGGTACGCCGACAGAGACAACGATAATCGGAAGAAAGAGACCGAACGTGATCGCGGTCTAGACTATGCACTGAAAAAGGGAGTTTTTTATTTTTATGAAAACGCTGCACTTTAAAAAAAAAATGTCGAACAAAAGATGTCCAAATTTTATTAACAATTGGAGAAAAGTCCATAATTTCTTTCTACATGGAACAGTAATTAAAATTAAATCTAAAGTCTTCCGGAACCAAGAAATTCTCCAATTTTAGTTGCATTACCAAGTTTTTTTCCTTCAAATTTTTTTTTCCTAAAACAGAAATAAACGCTTGGGGAGAAAACTCGTTTAGAGGTACTCCGGAATCCACTTAACGAAAATTTCTTAATTTTAAAATATTAGGGGCTGTATGGATCCTCCATAGAGTAACAAGAGATTCAATACATAAAAATAATAGGTTTCAGCTAAACAAACATGCCTTAGTAAAATGTTGGTCGTTAATGAGATACAGGGTGTTTCCTAGTTCAAGCTGTTTTTGAAAGGCATGAAAATTTGTAATTGGTAGTTTTTAAGGGCATGAATTTATTCCTATTTTTCAAATAACTTATAGAGGGCGCTAGTTACACCCTGCACGTCCAGTATACCACTCACAAAAATTTTTGCGGCTAACTTTATTGGGATTCTGATTAAAATTTATAATAGAATTTCTGGAAAAACAATGTATACAGATATATCGATTCGTTTCCGAGATATTTGCATTTTAAACAACATTGCATGTAAATTTTTATTTTCAACAAAAATTCATTCAGTTTTGACAAACAATTAGATAACAATGTAATGAAAATTATGAATTAGAATCATTTCAACAAATCTTTAAAGTATCGAAAATCCATCAGTTTTCTTGCTGCTTTTTTGGAATGCTATTTATATGGGCGCAACACGGGGACGATTTATCTGGAGCAAAGGCTCCGTCACTGCACTTATAAAACTATATCAAAATCAATCGACTTTGTAATACCAAAAATCAAATTTCAAAAAAGAAGAAACATACATGAACTTTTGATGCATATACGTTAAAAATCATAATATCAGCTGATTCAGCCATGATTCAAAATTGCTGGGTGAGCAAGCGTAGTACGGATCGGCCTTAATACTAAAATAAATTTCTTTTGGCCTTTTGACCAGCTAGATGAGGGTTCCTATTTAAATCTCGTTCGGGCGGGTGTGTTCATACAAGTTAGTTTATAAATTAAAATACAATTCAGCCAATCGCCAGTTCTTTTATTAGCATGAACTGAAACCAATCTACTTGCAGCATTTCATCGTAATTTTCAATTAAGGCGATTTCATTTTCCTTCACCATCGGGTCAGGAGTTTCTCCGGCATACAAAAAGTTCTTAAAATAATTGCAGTGCTCGTGATTTACTGTTACTTTGTTAAGGCATAAAATCTTCTGACAACAAATGTTGAATGTTTTATTGTAACAGTGTTTTAGTATTTATGCTATTATTTGTCGACAAATATCCCAACAATTTATTATATTGCAGTTCTTTCTGTTAATGGTTTACTTTAAAGTTTAAATAAAAGAAACCGAAACGTCAACGTAGTAAATGTTTGCATTTTACTGAGCGATACCATTGAATATACAGGGTACACGTAAAAGTGGCCTATTGTATCTCGAGAACTAACTGTAGCTATAAAGGCGCATTTACACGGATCCAGTCGCTGGCGCCAGTCTCACTGGCTCGCCAATTCTTGGCTGGCAAACCGCTGGACCCAAGTCGTTTACACGTATCCAGTAACTGGCGCCAGTTTTACTGGCTTGCCAATTCTTGACTGGGAAAGCGCTACCATGACTTGGGAAGTCATTTTACACGATGAATTCGAGGAAAATTCGAATGTTAAAAAAAAATATTGTAAAAAACGTCGCATCGGATATTCCATAAACATTCCTGCTCTCTGTACATTTCAACAAGCTTAAACGTTTCATTTTTCACTAAATTTAGGAGCCATTTTATGTCAAAAACTAAAATTAAACAATGCAATAATCATGTAGGTATGACAGCGACTGACGCCAACGTGTTTAGACGTTGCCTGCAGTGTTGCCAACTTCATGTAAACTTTAATAGTACAATTACTTGAAAAAATATAGTACAATGAAGGTAATTATAGTACACTTTTCTACGAAGCAGTATCGGCCTATCCGTCTTAATTTATTGAATATTTTGCGGCCAAATGCGAAATTGCATTGTTAAAATTGTAAAGCACATACATACCTACTAGGAATGTAGAATTAAACATGTCGGTAAATGTTGTTGATTAAAAGCTATATATTTCGGAACGTAAACTTAAAAATAAACTGAACTTAAAAAAACTTAAAAAAAAACTGGAACTTAAAAAAATGGTTATATTAAAAGGGTTAGTCGAAATTTAAATCTAGTTCAAAATCTGAGTCTAGTTTATCATCCGTTTCAGTACCATCGCGATCGTCTTCAAACTGTAGGTACTATTTTCTTTTTGTGATCATACATATAAGTTCGTTGCATCGCTTATACATGTCTTTGGATGGCTTAAATGTTATACAAAATTAAATCTCTTTTTAATTTTTTGGCAAGAAGTTATCATGAATTGTCTACAACGCTGAAAAAAGTCGGTCACTAAATGCGGATTTTTTATTACTTCCGGGTTTTTTAAATCGATCATGACGTTTACGCCAAGATAAATATTTTTAATATACAAAAAATTACTCTCGTCAGCTGGATCAATATTATTGATATTTGTTGTGTTGTTAATATATTTTCCCTCGATATAGCAAGATAAGATGTCCTTATATAAGGAAATTATTTCTTGATTTAAGTTTGTGATGACAACAGATTCTAATTGAAAATATTTGTTAAAATTTGTAAATTTTGGTAAAAACCAGGCCAAAAAAAGGTAATATTGTTTCATGAAGGAATCAGTTAAGTCTTTATGAATTTGTGCTGTAGCTACAAGCCTGTCTGATAACCAAGTGTTAGTCAAATATAACTTGAGAACATCCCATTGCTCCACAATTCTGTTCACTACCTCATGCAAACTCAGCCATCTGGTCTGAGAAGGATGCAAAATCTTATGTACATCAACATTTAAAAACATTTCAAATTGCTTAAGCTCATGTTGTCGTTTTGAACTAGATTTAAAATGATTATAAATATTTCGAGCTAGATCCTCACATCTTCTCGATAATTTTTTGCAGGCTTCGCTTGCACAGAGGTGGGCTGAATGACAAACGCATTTGATAATCACTATCCCTGGGTTGTTATCCATAAATCTGGAGGCTACACTATTATTTTTCCCCGTCATAACATTGCACCCATCAGAATTTGAAATTATAGTACAATATGTGTACTATATCGACTTTGTAAGTACATAGTACACGGAGACTCAATTCTAGTACAAATACTATAATTATAGTACGGTTGGCAACACTGGTTGCCTGTAACACTGGCGCGGGTGTTACGGGGTAGGGGGTGGCAGCTACTGGCAAGGAAAATAGCGCGGACTGGCACGAAAAAGTGTTTATACAATGCCACTAGTATGCCAGTGTTGGCGCGACAGTGAGACTGGCGCCAGCGACTGGATCCGTGTAAATGCGCCTTAAGAGATGGTTTTCTACGTTTATAAAATATTTTGGATGGTGCGGTGTTGCCGGATCATACCTTCGGAATTTTCAACGAATTATCCTATATATTATATTTTTTTTGGAATCTAGGTAAAAATCTAAAACAGTTTTCTGTATAATATCATATACCTACCTTTAAGAGTTTTTGAGTTATAAATAATTTTGTGATTTTTTAACGCCGTATCGGGACCTGAAAAGAAAATCGTATCTTTTTAGCGGCTACAGCTAGAAAGCTGAAATTTTGACAATAGGTTCACAAGACCATCAAAATTTTATAATTTTGAACAGTATTTAATTATACAGGACGTCTCCATAACAATATTTCTAAGGGAGATGAATTAGTGCAAAAATCTTCTTTTTTTAAATGGGGCACCCTCCCCCCAATTGATATGTTTTGCTAATGGAGGATCTTATTTTCTATCTAATGATATTAAATGTTCCTATACCTATCTTTAATATTTTCGGACTTATAGCGAAATTTAAAAATTATCTTATAAAAATATATTTTTTGGTAGTTGGCTGTGGAATGGATTCATAGAAACAAAATAATGAAAAATCCATTTGACGTTATGTTTGTGTTATTGTAATAAAAATGGCTGATTCACATTTTGCGAGCTTAGATATTTTATATTCATGGAGAGTTTTGTTGAGTTCTATCTAGAACTTGCAGAAAATTTAATGAACTTCATCCTGATGCAGCTCCTATAACTCCCAAAAAGTTGATTGGTCGAGGAGGTCCATGGAAATGGCGCCAAGGTCTCCGGATCTTACCCCCCTAGATTTTTATCTATGGGGTATGATTAAAGAAATAATATACAAGACACCCGTCATAACAAGGGAAGATTTAGCTCTGGGGTCTCTAGAAGGGGAAGAAATGAAAAAGGTCACAAATGAACATATTATCACCACAATTCATGAAGGTTTACAATCCAATAATTTAATTATTAGCTATTTTATTGGTGTTGTTGCGTAATTTTAGTTTTGTTTATTTATTTATGAATAAAATTAATTTCGAGCCAAAAAAGAAATATTTTATTTCTTCCGAAATCTTTAGTCCAACACTATATTTGCTACTCTCGACACTATATTTGCTCCTCTTCATCCTTTCTTCGCATGACAGATTATTTATTTCCAAATATCGTGATCTCCCTAGTTATGTTGAAACGAATATGATATCCCCTCGGTGCAACCGGAAGACGGTACCCAAGGCCAAACATGTAATTTATTTCAAAGGGAGCTCATGAAAACACATTACTCACGTTAATATGTTTTCTATTTAGCAGTAAAAGCCGAAAGGACACCGTGTAATAAAATGTTTTCCATAGCTATTTCCATAGGGGTCATAAATTCTACTTCTTGGCACGCTTAGCGAAATGCCGACGCAAATCTGTGCCTGTATTCGTCGGGGATGGCACTGTGGCTTTCAGGAACACCGTCTCGGTGCCATCGCGCCGGGACGGCATCGACGCGACGCTCTGTCACGGGAATGAGCATCGGTCACGCGAGGCCCTTTGTAACACGAAACGAGGAATCGTGTCCCACTGGAGGTTAGGAAATGTATATTTTAAAATCCAAAAGTTTAGTTAACGCGGCTATTTCAACATTTTAGATCGTACAATTTAATCGGGTAACATTTAAAAATTAATTGTAAAATAAAGCGAATAGTCATATTGTACAATTCTTTTATTGAAAATTTGTTGTCAATCAAATACTGTTACATTGAAAGGTCCCTTAACGGCAGTTCTAATAAGCGACCATCTTGCTTTAAACGGTCAAATTTTTTGGAACTGACTGACTGATGAGCTGACTATAATTGCTTTTTCTCCCACCCTATCGTCTCTTGAAAACCGTTTTGTTTTTTGGTTGTTGAATTTGATTTGTTAATCCTTCCTCCTTAATTCTATTTTAAACAACACATCTTAGGTTTTCCCGGCAATTTGGCGAAGGTAAATTAATTATTATTAGTTTGCAATTTTTTATTATTAGGAATATCAAGAATTCCTAGAAGGAATAAGGAAGGAAATATTCAAAGCTACCATATCTTTTGGGAATATGAATTAGCACAGATTAAAATTATTTTTGGAAATATGCCAAGCTACCATATTTTTTTGGGAATATGTATTAGCACAGATGATGATTATTGAAATATGCCAAGCTACAATATTTTTTTGGGAATATGTATTAGCGCAGATCAAGATTATTTTTGAAAATATGCAAAGCTACCATATTTTTTTGGGAATATGTATTAGCACCGATCAAGATTATTTTTGGAAATATGACAAGCTACCATATTTTTTTGGGAATATGTATTAGCACAGATCAAGATTATTTTTAAAAATATGTAAAGCTATCATATTTTTTTGGGAATATACAGGGTGTAACTAAATAAGTGTAAAACATTTAAGGGGATGATTCCTCATCGAAAAAAAGATAGGATCTTTCATATAAAGAAACTTCATTGGAGCATCCCTTGTTAAGATACAGCCCCTTAAACGGGGTACATAAAATGTGTTTAACAATTTTTTTCACAAGCAATAAAAAAGTTACAATATTGAAATTAACCTGACATTTTCTACTACCAAAAAGACACTTAGCCAGTAATTTATTTGGTTTACCCCATGGTTGTAAGGGTGGAAAATGCAACCTATAAAATTTATTTCCAATGTAAGTTTTTGTCTTATTATTTGTTTACCATCTAAAAATTTATTTCCGATAGCCTGTTTCATTCTAAACAAAAAATGTCTCTTGAATTTTTTTCCCAAAATAAACCAGTTCGCAGCAAAAAATTATTTTACGAACAAGATACATATCGCCATAAAACGCGCGAATACGTTGCTCAATGCGCCGACGTCTAGACGTAATGTCTGAAGGTAGACATATTGAACATTTACTATGATTTCTAGATGTTATATGTTTTGTTATTAATAAATTAGGTTTGTTTATTTATAAATTTTATGTACCCCCTCTAAGGGGCTGCATCTTAACAAGGGATGCTCCAATGAAGTTTCTTTATATGAAAGATCCTATCTTTTTTTCGATGAGGAATCACCCCCTTAAATGTTTTACACTTATTTAGTTACACCCTGTATATTAGCACAGATCAAGATTATTTGTGGAAATATGCCAAGCTGCCATATTTTTTTTGGGAATATGTATTAGCGCAGATCAAGGTTATTTTTGAAAATATGCAAAGCTATCATATTTTTTTTGGGAATATGTATAGTAGCATAGATGATGATTATTGAAATATGCCAAGCTACAATATTTTTTGGAAATATGTATTAGCTCAGATCAAGATTATATTTGAAAATTTACAAAGCTACCATTTTTTTTGGGAATATGTATTAGCACAGATCAAGATTATTTTTGAAAATTGCAAAGCTATCATATTTTTTTGGGAATATGTATTAGCATAGATGATGATTATTGAAATATGCCAAGCTACAATATTTTTTTGGGAATATGTATTAGCTCAGATCAAGATTATATTTGAAAATTTACGAAGCTACCATTTTGTTTTGGGTTTTATGAATATGTATTAGCACCGATCAAGATTATTTTTGGAAATATGTAAAGCTACCATATTTTTTTGGGAATATGTATTAGCACAGATCCAGATTATTTGTGGAAATATGCCAAGCTACCATATTTTTTTGGGAATATGTATTAGCGCAGATCAAGATTATTTTTGAAAATATGCAAAGCTACCATATTTTTTTGGGAATATGTATTAGCACAGATCAAGAGTATTTAAAATTATTTGTATTAAGCCTGATGATATTTATTTTATTTATTTATTTATTTATTTATTTACAAACTCTACGGCAGAACCAATTACAGAGTAGGATAGTTGACACACAGTATATCAAAACTCAAAATATTTCGTTTAACATATTCTTCAGCTTGGCGTTACTAATATTAAATAAATCACATTGATTCTGAACTACATTATACAGCATGCACATTTGTATAATTGGTGAATTCCTATAGTAATTCGTACGGGTGTTATCAACATACAATGTTATAGGATGGTCTAGTTCTATAAGACATAAAAATTTAAATTAGATATTAGGCTTGTATCATTAACCAAGTTATTCACTAGTTTATGCAAAAAAAGGACAGATGCTATTTTCCTACGATCCTCTAAGGTCTTAAGATTGTATGTTTTCATAACATCCGTTTTGGGTATATGCATTTGATAGACTCCAGTTGCCTTATATTGGATATATCTTAAAAACCTATTTTGTACCTTTTCTATACTATATTTATGGTTTTCATAGTATGGACTCCATACAACTGAGCCATACTCTAAAACACTTCTGACATACGCAACATATAGAACTCTTATACATTTAATATTTGTGAATAATCTGCAATTTCTTACTATAAATCCATACATTCTAGAGGCTTTTTTCGTTATTTCGGATACATGTGTTTTAAAGGTTAGCGCAGAATCGAAAATGACTCCCAGGTCCCGCATCTCCGTAACTCGGGCCAATGCCGTGCCATTAATTAAGTATTCATAATTTATTTTGATTTTCTTCCTGCTATAGCTAAGAACATAACACTTACTTATGTTGAAATATAATCGATTTTTAATTGTCCACTGATATAGTTTATTTAAATCCTCCTGGAGCCTTCGACAATCATTGACATCTTTAATCCTAATATAAAGCTTCAAGTCATCTGCAAACATTAATATATTGGATTGATTGACTACTTTCACTAGACTATTAATATATAAAAGAAACAACAATGGTCCAAGGTTAGAGCCCTGCGGAATTCCGGAAGTAGCCGCAAAATAATCAGAATTATATCCTCTAACAACCACTCGTTGATTTCTATTTTGCAAGTATGACTTGAAGAGTTTAACCATATTTTCATGAAATCCAAATTCGGACCGCAGTTTTTCTATGAGGATGGAGTGTGATACCTTATCAAACGCCTTCGCCAAATCAGTATATATTACATCTACCTGACATTTAGTGTCCAGGCTTTCAGCTATGTATTGCATAATATTACATAGGTTAGTAGTAGTAGACTTTTTATTTAAGAATCCATGTTGCCAATCCGTGATTTTGTTTATGACAAAGCTGTACACATACTTATATAAAACCGATTCATATATTTTAGCCGGGCATGACAGTATAGCAACTGGTCTATAATTTTGTATGTCGGATTTATCCCCTTTTTTGTATATAGGACATATTTTGACTTCCTTCCACACTCGCGGAAAGGTATTTGTCCGTAATGAAATATTAAACAGTGTTCTAAGAGGGTCAGCAATGAAACCTATTAAGCCTTTAAAAATGTATGCCGGTATGTTATCAGGTCCGACAGCTTTGTTAATTTTTAGGCTCCGAATACCATCACACACATCCTCATAACTAACCTGCTCGATCCCAAAAACCTCAGATATCTCCGATATCTCCGGTCGAAGATCCCCAGGATTTTCCTTGACATAAACCGAACTAAAAAATGATGCAAATGCATTTGATATAGCCCTGCCTTCAGTGTACTCAACATCATCGATATACATCTTGTTTGGAAATCCAGTGTCAGTCTTACTACCCTTGATATATTGCCAAAATGACCTTGAGTCCTCATTAATATCTACCTGAATTTTATTGAGATATTATTATTTTAATTATATTAGGTATAGTTGATATTTTATTCTCTCGTCGAATTCCAATACAAATAAAAATAATCTCTTAATATTACATATTATTTTCTATGAGCAGATATAAAGAAGCCGATGCCACCTCGTAGACTAATTGGACCAATGCCTCCCTGGCGGTGTCGGACTGTAAAGAATCCGTCGCCGGCTCATCAAATAAATGATCCGCTGCCGCTCTGGCGGTAACTTCTTTATATTTGTATTTCTATTTTAATTCGATTAGAGAATAAAATATCGACTATACCTACTCAAAATAAATATGTAATTCCTAATTTAATTATGCTAAATACTTTAGGCCAACAAATTTTCGTTCTGAAAACAAACTATTTTTATCAAGGATTAAAAAATTATTTTTTACCAGATGTAATTTTTTCAACATGGCTATATGATTAATTGATTAATGATTATTTTATTATTTTTATTTTTTCACATTTGCAATCACTTCACGGATCTGACTGTGTAGGCTTATAACAGGTGTATACTCCTTCATTATCACAAAGTTCAAAATTTTAAAATAACAAAACACAACACAATGAACACGTATTTATAAAACACAATTTAATACAATACAATATCTTCGTATCTCCCGTTCGATCACTACGCAACTGGGTGGGTACATCCATCAAATATCGGACATCGCCGAACAAGCCCGATGGCCCATCGGCTGTCTCACGAGACGCTTGCGCTATCAACTGTCTGCGATATAATCAATTAAATTAGCGCTAGCTACCTGTAACCATTGACAAGGGACTATGTTGCCATATTTTTAGATTAAAATTTCTTTAATCAAATATATTATTTTGCATTTAAATATCAAAATAAATACTTTGAAAAGAAAGTTTTAATAATTGAAACTATAATAGAATATTGGTTTCTTATATACCTATTACAATTTATTTTCAATGTGTAAATGTAAATTTAGGTTTTTCTCGGTAAGAGAATTCTTAAATTAAAATTTTTGTTAAGTCCAGAATTTTTTTGGCCCGCATTCCTTTCGTAGCTACATATAACTAAATATAAAATAAAGACCTGTACAAATCAAATTTTTACTTAGTTTTAGAATTTTTTGCCTTCGTGCAAGTATGCGTATAGTTACGATAAACTCAAATATTTACTCTTACACACTCAAATGGCCAATATTTGTTTTGCCAGACCTGTATTACTAGCTTTTAAAGATTTTTTTTAAACACATTTGCTTATCTAATAGGAATGGGTGCAAAGCAGGGTACACCTGCTTATTTATCATATAAACTTCAGATAATATTAAAACGTTTTGTATGAATACTTATTTACATAAATTTAACTTAAGAGGTATGGTCTGTTTTGATGTCTATTTATAATATACATTAATTATAACAGGATGTTGTAAAGGAACTTAAAATTTCCTACCAGACCAGAGCGTATAAAGCGAGCTACGAGAGCCACAACTAGAAAACAGATTTTTTTTCTTAACTTAAATAAAATATTTTTTTTTGATAATATTATTATTCAGCATAGTCTCAACATACGTGCCACAAATTTTGATCTTCGAGTGGTAATTTACTTTGTCAAATTTATTGTTATATGGGCGGACGCGGACAGGCTGTTTTCATACAAAAAGTGCGAAAACTCTCTTTTAAACGGACCCAAATTTTTTTTAAAGTATTTGGGAGAAGGAATTGGAGCAAAAAATTGAAGTGAAGAATGCGGGAACACCTAAACCCGAAATTAATTTAACGCAGACCACAAAGGGTAAATCTAGGGACTTTATTAGAAAGTATAAAAATGAAATATATGAAAAAAAATTTATAGAGGGTATTCCAAACTTAATGAGGCTGTTATTGATCAATTTTCTATAATTAAGAACCGAAGAATGGACTTTACGTTTAAGCACTATTGTGTAGGGTCGATAAATGTCATGTATTTCGATAAATGATACTCGATATGATTTTAAACTATTTTATTTAAGGATTTAAACTAAAAATCACTGAAAATATGAAGAATGCCAACTTGTCAGTCTCGTGGCTCGATTCGTTCTCGTCATAAAACAATTAACTATTGTTCTCGCCTTGGTTGCGCCTAATGACGTAGCTGTAGATGGCGTAGTGGTATTAGAGATCATTCGGTTTTCTTGATAACTCGTAGATGGCGGTAGTAGTATTAGTAGTGGACTGTATAAATTGTTATGAGGTTTGCATGCGACGACGTTTAGATCCGACAGTCTATACACACTAAGAAAACCTTTCTTATTTTCCAAAAGTTGTATTTCCTTGTGTAAAATTAAAAAATAAATAAAAATATGTTTTACCTAACGCATTTTCTTATTACTTTTTTTCTTTCTACATTTAAAACGCCTAGAAAAATTTCACCATACTTGTGAACCCCCTCATAGGTCACGAGCCGCCACTGATGACGATATTGCTATGTAAGAATGGTATTATACATAAATATCCCAATTTTCGATTTTTGACGAATTATCGTTTACAATTAACTAAATCCAACATAAATATTTATCACGTAGACTAGTTCAAAAATTGAAGGGAATCCTTTCGTTTAATAAAATTTCTAACTAAAAGCTCATCCATTTCCCGCGGGAGATGAAAACACCGTAAATCTCAAGAAGATATAATCCTAGCAGGGCACCAGGAACAAAATTAAACGGTGGATGCTTAAAAACGACTGCCGGGGGGGGGGGGGGGGGGGGGGTGAAGGAAGCAGGGGGTCTACATATAATTTCAAATTAAATTAAATGTATAGATACATGAGCAGGAATCCTCATTCCGATTGCGGCAATCTTGCGTAAAGTTTACATTTGAACCACGTTTTTAAGATTGACTTGGATCTATCTATCATGTCCCCCTTCCTGACGCAATTTTAATAATTATTGGTTCATATACAATAATATACATGATAGACCAAAATCACATCTCGAATTTCACCATTGGCGATTCTTGACCCAGTTGCGAGACGACAGGCGTGTAATAATACGTACAATGTTAAAACAGGATAGGTTAATTTGGAGTGGCATACCTTCTGGCAAACGGTTTCACGTAGGCCTGTGAGATTCGTTATCCAGACTTGTTTGACTGAAGACAATTATTGCGTGGTTGTGCAACTATTTGGTTACCGAAGGATATTGAATAGGCTACTGTGACTAGCCACTGTTAACTAGTTTACTCAGTTGTGCTCTGTTTACTTTCTCCAATCCATTAACGAATGACTCGCATAGGGACCCGACCATCTTTCTTGGGAGACATGAACTAGGGACCCACAATTCCCTAGATCTGTTACATGCTACTAGGCCTATCTATCTATTTGCTTTGTTGTTTGGCTGTACAGTATATTTCATTGATTGAACCAAGCGGCTTCCTCACTTTATCATCCGCTAAGGCGATCACCACGGCTGCCTCACCTTCTCTGGTGATCGCATGTGGTACCTCATTTCCCGCTCGACACCCAGCATATTATTATCACAAACCGATGCTGAGCACCAAATGCGGGTTTGTTCGGGTTTGGTGTCCGCTAATTAATGGTACATGGAAAATCCACAGACTTCTTACGTAAAAATATTAGTATTTAATTATACTTACCTATATCCGAAAGTTGATATTAACTGAGATACAGAGTGTTTAAGTTAAAACTTCATTTTTGTTTTTCTCTAATAACTTTCAGAGTGTGCCTCAGTGTATTTAAGTTTTTAATAAAAATATCATATTTATTACGTAAAAAAGGTATACTTAGTTCAGGTCGCCCAGAGTTACCGTTTTGGGGATATCTGCATTTAAATTGTTTAGTGCGTTAGCTCAGGTAAGCAAATAATATTTTGTTACTTCTTACCAATTAACTTTTAGATCATAATTAATGTTCTAGTAATGGTAAATGGGAATAATAAATACAACAAGTGGATTGTTCTTTAACTTACTTTAATTAAAGTTCCTTTGACCAACAGCAATGAAAACAAAAACTTACGATAAACTCAAAAATGAAACATTTTCTGACAAAGCTATCTTACAATAATCAACAAGCAAATAAAAACGTTGAGGTTTCATAGCAACTGCATCTCTAAATTTCATTTGTTTTCTCATAGGTTAGTTTAAGAAAAAAAGTTTGTTTGCAAATGAATAATAATTGGACAGGGTGCACAATCAGCAAATATCTCCGAAACGGTAACTCTGGGCGACCTCAACTTAGTATATATTTTTTACGTAATAAATATGAGAAAAGTAGTATTTTCATTAAAAACTTAAATACACTGAGGCACAAAAAAGTTATGAGCTAATAAATGTGCAAATAATGCCGCAGACATTGTACATTAAATTTTCATAAAAAAATCAATTTCTCGTCCTAAAAAAACCATAATTGCCAACTTTTGTATTAGAGAGAAACAAAAATGTTTTAACTTTAACACAATGTATCTAAGTTAATATCAATTTTCGGATATAGGTAAGTATAATTAAATCCTAATATTTTTACTTAAGGAGTATGTGGGTTTTACATGTACCATTAATTAGCGGACACCCTGTATAAAGGATTTCGTCGTCGAGGAAATAAGTTCCCTCTAAAATAATTCCCCCCCCTTAACTCAGTTTTCGAGCAGTCAGATATTAACCTATAAATTGATAAAGTTTTAGTAGGGCAGTACGTTGGATTTAACCAGTAAGCAATATTTAATATTTAAACGATTCGGCCGTGTAGATTTGAAAAATATTTATTTCCCCGACGACTCGTAAATCCGAATTCAATTTTAACACTATCCTCGATTCTTTTCTTTGATTTGCTGAAGATACAATAGATTTTTTTTATGAAATTCGATTTGTAGAATATTGAAAAGTAGAGTTAGTACCCGCACAGACAAAGAACAGCTTCAATGATATAATAAGTAGACATAATTTATATACGAGGGGAAATAGAAAATTCTCTCCAAAACAATGAGTTTAATTGAAATTATTATCTTTTGTGGTTTTTTCATAGGTAGCCAACCTATAATAATAGGTTAAAAAATTTGACACACGACTGTTACATTATTATTGATGCTTTTAAAAAAAACCTACGGAAAATTAACGAAAATAATTAAAGAAATGAAGTTCTCATGTCTCTATATTATCTTTGGAAATTTATGGCCTAGCGCATGTAAACAAAGCTTTAAGCCGCAAACACACTATTATCACGTCACGTGAGATCACATGCTAATACGTAATGTCACGGCACATCCGTTTATAAACGCCGCGGCTGTTGGTTCGAGTCAGTTCAAGTTTATAAATCAGAGATCGTTTCCCAGCGAACTGAACTGAACGTAAAAGTTTATAATAATGTACCCTGAAAAATAAACAACTTCCAATCTGTCAAAAGGTTATTGACTTTCTAAAGAATGCTTAATTTTGGTTTGACGTCATGTCATGTACAGAGCATATTAAATTAAAGCGCCATTTTTGTATATTTTTCTTCAATTTGTTTTCATCTCAGGAATTGTCGGTTTAAATATAATACGTCATTTCCATAACACCCTGTATATTGATTTGTGATTCCTCTTCACATACCCTATAAACAATAACTTCACGGATCTGACTGTGAAGGTTTTTCCTAGGAGTATACTCATTATTACTATCATATTATACACATACTCATACTCACTATCACAAAGTTCAAAATTTTACAATAACACCATAAAACACGATACAATGCACACTATAAAACAGAATTCAACACAATACCATAACTATTGCCCTTTCTATCACTACGCAACTGGGTGGGTACATCCATCAAATATTAGACATCGCCGAACCAGCCCGATGGCCCATCGGCTGTCTCAGGAGACGCATGCGCTACCAACTGTCTGGGATATAACCTATCAAATTAGTCCTAGCTACCTGTAATCATTGACAACGCACTATGTTGCCATACTCTTTACTATAGTAATTTTACTATAGATTTCTTTCCGTGTAGCTCATTAGAACTGAGAACGTCGCTGACTGAATAGAAAGTCTTCACTAAACATGAATTGAGGAGATCTAAAGATAGTTACAAAGACCTTACAGGACTTTTTTAAATGCCAGTGAGTTGTTCGGGAATGGGGGAATAGAAGGAAATATTTCTGAACTGGGTTAATCCTGATTTAATGATGTCGATAGAGGTTTGCGATAGAGCGAAGAGCAAAAGCTTTGAAACAAATCTTCAGAAACACTCGCATTGTGCCGCAAGTGAAAATGTTTCTACATTTATCATTATTTTAGTGTTGACGGCCAACCTTCCTTTACTATTCAGTCCGTTACTTCGTCTAATATCAATACTAACGGAAACCATCGATGGCATCATTCATATTATTAGTATATAACAGCACAGACGATTTTTTTTAAATGTAGCTACCACGACCATTCACAAATAATGTGCAAGCCTGCAATACGGTAGGCCTTTCACCAGGTGGGAGTCATTTGATAATGACCTTCAACTTCACCAGATGCATTGGCCCGAGACCCGGTCCCACCGAGTTCAGACGCCGCGCCGGAGAAACGAAAGTCTTTGTTTATGTTGAGCAACCAAGGATTCGCATAGAAGTCGCAGATCATTGTGCATTACGAGTGCATAAACATATACGCATGTATTCTGTAATGGAAATGATGGTCCTTTTTGGGTTCAGCTTCCGGTGAATTTTTTAAGAACTAGGTACCTACAGGTCGACAACTTTATCTGTAGCTACAAAAGGAATGCGGGTAAGAAAATTTCTTGGGTTAACAATGTTGTCACATATATTAAATTTTAATTTAATAACATGTTACCAAGTAAACCCTAAAATTAAATTTACCCATTTAAAGAAAATTGTCATAAGTATATAAGGAACTAATATTCTATTATAGTTTCAAAGTTCTAGAAACTTTCTTTTCATACTATTTATTTTAATATTTAAATGCAAAATAAAATATTTTTTTATTAAAGTACTTCTAATCTCAAAATAGGGCAACATGGTGCAATATCAACGGTAACCATGGGTAACCGGTGGCTAGAGCTAATTGATAGGTTATATTCCAGACAGAGGATGACGACACGCGTCTGGTGACACGCCTAATGTGCCAGCGTGCTTGTTCGGCGATGTCCAATATGCTTCATCCAATTGCGTAGGGATAGGGTTTGTTTTAAAACTGTGATAATGAATGAATATACCCTGGTAAAACCCTTCATAGTCAAGTGATTACCAATGTGTACAAGGTGTGTGAAGAGGAATCACACATTAATACATTTAAATTGCCACTTAAGCTGAGACTTGATTTCTGGATAACACTTTGGTTCGCAATAATTCTTTAAAATTTGAGACTCGTCGACAGTTCATGCACGTTAGTTTAATTTTATTATTCTTTATAGCAACTAATCAAAATAAACATAAGAAACCCACCTGAAGAAAACATAATAAAGTTAAAAAAAAGTATATATTTTGATTTAAAACTAATTAATTAGCGTATTTGTCAGCACACTTTCGTACATTATGGTTTATTAACCCACACCAGTATCATATCCTTGTTAAGTCCCTTTAATTATAGCCGAAAAATAATCGTAATTCCGAAAACTCTAGGTAAATCGTCCTTAGATCGGATTTTTATTGTCATCTATTGCCCTTTAAAGTATTTATGTGCAGGTAAGGAAGTAAAGTGGTTGACAATAAAGTATTTGCAGAAAATATAAATGTCAAAGATCCTAAAACGAACCTGATTGGACCAGTGGCGTCGATCGGCAGTTGGCCGGGTTAAATCCAAAATAATATAAAAGGGGAGACAAAACATTCCACTCATAAAACATCATTTATTTATAATCATGCACAGTTCTACAGTTTCAAATAAGTTAGAAGAAGATGGCTTTAAAAAATGGCAACGCTGCAATCCATATTTTTGCAATATTTACTTAAAATATAGAATTAACTACACCACTGCTTTACCTAAAAAATAAACATAACCTCATTATTCTCACTTACAGATGAAATATTAATCCGGGGTTAGAATAGTCGAATTTCTTACCGCACCGCGCACTGACAAACCATTGTAGATGGCTAATAAATAGCTCTAAATAGTTTTAGTTTGAAAAAACTCTAAAAATTCCAAAAACACAATAGATCACAAACAATCACAAAAGCAGCAGCGATAAACCGGTAAGAACACCACCGGCGAAAATGAATGAAAATAGTAAACCATTTTTACACTAGCAGATAAAAATGAGCACACAGCGTTACCACTGTGATTTCCTTAAATCATTGCAATTTGATGTTCTATATAAATAACTTTACGAGTAGAAAATTTAAAAAATACACGCATATTTAGTACAATATTTTTACTTAATAGGTACACAAGAGAAATGCATTCAATATAATTAATATTATAGTTTTCGGTAGATTTAAGACCCTCGGTACAGACTTGGCGTCATTGATTACTGTTAAAATTTTGTATGATTCTGACAGCATAGAAACAATTCTATTTATTAATTAAATAATCTATTTAAGAAATAAAAAGTCTAAGCTTGTCAGGTGGTATTAATATCAAATACCAATATGGAAAATTACTATTTCCCAGACCACCCGATGATCCTTATACAATAAGGGCGTATTTTTGTCGACACCGTAGCACTTTAAAATACTATATCAGATTGAATGGCACTACCAAGAGGAGAGGGCTTCCTTTTCTTGGTAGTGTCATTCAATCTGAAATAGTATTTTAAAGTGCTACTGTGTAGACAAAAATACGCCCGTATTGCATAAGGATCATCGGGTGGTCTGGGAAATAATAATTTTCCATATTGGCATTTGATATTAATTAAATGTTTTTAGTTAAATTAAAGGTAAAATATATTGTATCGGTATTTATTTTTTAAACAAGTTTTTTCCAAATATTCAGGAGCTCACTAATCGCCAATAATGTGAATCAAAATAACGTTTGGCGATTTGAATATCTGTGCATTATTTGTCTTGTTTCTTAAATATTAATATTGCCCTAAAAAATAGTTTATTGGATAATTATCTCGATCCCAAACAAAAACCTATATTTTTTAGTGTTGTGATCGCTCGAGTGAAAAATCGCTTGAGTACTGGATTATTGAAATAGCCGACATTGCTCGATAAAGAGAGAAGGCTGACACGACATACGTCTTTCTTAAAGGTACATAAACGAGAAGGTGCTTATAAAAAAGTATGCCAAATCCCTTAGAGGATTCATCGCGACATGGGTTAGGTTTTGACTGGGACAGGCTAGCCAACGACGATTGTAAATTTGTAAAAAATTTAAGTTTTTTTTTTTAAAATCAGAGTCATCTGTTCCACCTTAATATAAACTCTAGACTAAACTTCTAAAATTAACAAAAACAACCCCTGGTATTTTATCAACACATTCTTCTTAGTCATGAAAATTTCAAGTGATTAATCGCTCGAGTATCAAGTACTCGATTATTAAAATCATCAGTTTTTCCCAACACTACTATTTTTGTATAATTGTCTTGAATTATGAGTATTTTTCTTAATTTTTCTTAATAACTAAATCTTATTTTATTATCTAAAATATTATTTCAATTCTTTGATGGTACAAAAATCGATCCAACAGCAACCAGGGAAGCTAGCTGTAGGAACTAAAATATTTCAAAATATAGATATAGATGATTGATTAGTCAACTCTCTTAACAGATACTCTACCCAATGTTAGAAAGTTTTATAGGGGAGAGCAACGACAAGATAAACAATTTTCTAAAATTTAGGACCAGGACACTCGTGATGGAACCACGCTCAAAATATACACGTAAATTCGGTCAATAATTTATAGTAAATACTAGGAGAACCCATGCGATTGGGTGTCAATTCTGAACTTGACAGAAATTTTGACGATGTTTTCGTTATAATTTAAAAAGAGATACATTTTTACCTTAAGTCACGACATACACTTCAATACAGAACTCCCTTAACATGAAGGGCAAAGCTTGATTGTTTCGTCCGTTGCCAGTTGTGTTAACCCAAGTAGCATTTTTAGACACAAATTGGACACACATTCTTTGCTGAGAAACGTTTCGAAAAATTTTCTATTAAAATTATAAAGTTGTATCAAGACATATTATGTGTTACGAAACTTTTGCGACACATTTTCGAATCCAGTTACTAGAAACACTTAAAGACGTGCTTGTTTCGAAATATTTTACAAACGATAGTGTCGATACATTAACGACCGCGAAGATAAATATTTTTGGAAAATTTTTTAAAGTTTTGGTAAGACACAAGATTGCATTGCATTTCCCATAAGAGATTTTTTATAGCATAGGTGTACGTTGTTATTATTGATCCATTTTCAACAACAGATTGAAGTAAGTGTTTTAGGTAGATTTTTAATCACCATCTGAACAAGTTTGAGGTTATGTTATTGTTTAGCGAGATTTCAATTGTTATTTTTCTTTAAAAAAACTTACTGTATTGTATTTATCAGCATAAAGTATGGCTATAGGGTGGGCGGGGGTAAATACATTGCAATAAGCTGTTTTTAACAGAAAAATAACAATTTAAATCTCCCTATACAACACAAGCCAAAGACTAGAAATTGTGTGCTGAGTCCATTTTGTACCAGAATAATTTATTGCTTCCTAGCGGCCATTTTGCGAAATGAATTTTTATTTTGTTAAAATGAGTTTTAATGAAATTTCTGCATCTCTTGCAAAGCCAAGAGTTATTAGATGTTCCATTTTCCTAGCTAAGTCGAGTTATAAAAGAAATAAATAAAATTTTGATAATATTTTAATTTTAATTTTTTTGACAAAGTATATTTTTTTCTGTAAATGAAAATAAATCGAGGGCACGTTAAAAATATAAAGCCAAATTACTAAACTACACGATAAAATTTACTGCGACAATGATTTTTTGGTTCTTATATGCAATAACTAGTCATATGAAATAAAATAACTTATAGGAAATATACTTGTAACGAATTCATCATGGCGAAATTATTGTTTCATATTGTATTTCTTTTATTTTACAACAGTGAAGGTATCCTAATTGTTTTGAGCATGGTTTAACATAACCCCTCCCCTTTATACTGCCATTTTTGAAGTAACAGTTTAGAAATATTTTCGAACATTCTCGAAACATTTTCGATAAAAGTTTCGATTGTGCATCGAAACAGCGAAAGACACAGCTAGTACCAACCACTTGAAAGCACGTGTAAATGTCCCATTTAAAATGTATACGTTTCGAAAATATTTCCATTTTTGTTGTCAACAGTTTCCAATTTTGATCGGAAACAGAAACGATAGTTACGATACATGTACCATAATGTGTCTAAAATGCTACTTGGGATGATTATGAAATTATATCATATGAGACAGCAACGCTGTTTCAACACTTGTGGCACCCAGGCAGGTGTCATTCAACACAGTGTTACCCACGCCGAATTTGCTAATCTCAAATATAAAAACACACCCTGATCTGCGCCCCTGGCTCCCTTTCTTGAGACCTAGCTACGTCGCTGTCCCATAATATTCCCTTTCTTTAAACAATACAATACAATTTTTAATTTATTTGTTTACTAACGACATTGCGAGTTCGTGCACTCATTAGTTTGCGTTTTGATTTCAGTCCCCGTATACGAGTGCTACCTGCACCTAAATCAACGTAAAACTATACGTTCATACGTTTTGAACCGCAGGCTGTAACTTTTGCTTTCCAGGGCAAAACCTATAAATGTTCGAGTGCGGGGCAGTAGTTAACTGGTCTTGTACCTCTGCTTCATTCCTAAGGGTTTCAATTAATGTTTATATATTTTCTTATGGTTTGTTTTTGTAACGGGACTATTATATGATCCTTATCTCGTTTTAAAATATTCGTTACTTATAACTTGAAGCATTCATTCAATCGACACCACCTCAAACCAAGCGGCTATCGCAGCTATATTGAGTTTTCTGCCCGAATAATCGAATGTAAATATAATGTAACATAGAAAATTTAGTTTAACGACTGTGTAGTCGTAGAAAAAGTATAGTGTTCCATACGGTACCATAATCCTAGTTATTTTCCGTTGATACGCAACGTCAGTGCAGGGAAATATTGGCTGCATTCAGCAGATCCCATCGATTAATAAGCGATTTTTAATTAGTTTGTAGTTCTTCTGAATGCATTTTGTTGACAGTTTTTTGTTTGGTTAGGATCCCTTCTAAATATTTTCATAATTTTTTGCTGTACAAAATGGATAATTCTATTTTTAGTGTTCCTCTTCACTAGAGGAGATCGTGTGTAATATGTTTTTATAATTATAATTCATTTCTTTCGTCACTTTTTATAAATTTTACTCTTCAACGTGGCAAACAAAACTGCCATAAATCGCTGTCAAATCACAAATCGCTTTAAATTCGATGGAAAAAATGACCTCCGATTTCCCATCGATTTGTGAAATCCATTTTATTTTAGTGCATTCAGTAGATGATTACTAATCGATTACAAATCGATAGGTTCTACTGAATGCGCCCATTGACTTTCTTTCAAAAATGTCAATGTTTCGTATCGATTCTTGGAAAAAAAAACATTCATTACTTTACTCAAAATTTCAGTAATCTGATATGTTCCGGAATCTGCATGAGCAACAATATTAAAACCTTGAAAAATCTACAAAAAGAAAATTATTAGTGTTGTGATCGCTCGAGCGAAAAACCGCTTGATCACTCGATTATTGAAATAACCGACATCGCTCGATTATTAAAAAAACCGATCGAGTTATCTATTCAGGCGAAAACCGTCGCTTGTCACTTATTATCTTTCACTCGATATCCGAGCTTCGCTTGACGCCGACGGAAATGTACCGCTGTAGTGTGATCGAGTTAAAAAACTGCTCGTATATTCGAACAGTTTTTCGTTCGATAGGAAATACTCTAGTTATAAATTCGGGCGAAAACCCCAAAAATATCGCCTGTCACTTGATAAACGACCTTCGGTCTACGCGCCGCGCCATCCGATTGTCGACGTTCGAGTTTGACGCTGAGCAGGTACACGACATAATATGTCTTTCTTAAAGGCACATAAACGAGAAGGTGCATATAAAAAGTATGCCAAATCCCTTAGCGGAGTCATCGCGACATGGGTTTTTAAAGTTTTGTTTTAACTGGGTAGCCAGCGGCGTAGTTTAGGTCTCCGAATGTAAATATTAAAAAATTAAAGGATATAATTTTTAAATTTTTATTTACTTTAAACTCGAGAAAACTTCTCAAAAATAACATAATAATAGAAATTGTAAATAAAAATAACAAAACGAACAAAATTGTTAACAAAATATATAGAAAATCTTACAGTAAACATTTATAAATCTAAACAGGAACTTTTTATTATTAAACCCAAGAAAATTTCTTAAAAATAACATTATTATAGAAAATATTAATGGTAAATAAGAAAACGAGCAAAATAGTTAACAAAACATAGGTATCGACAAATTTTTTGGTAACCAAAAGTTCTTAACTCTTAAAATTCTTAAATTTAAACAGGAACTTTTAGGTAAATATAAACATTAATTTCAAAAAATAATCACCTATTTTCTTATTTTGTCAGCCATTTTAAATATCTACTTATTTTATGCTCGTAGATTGAGAAAGATGTGAAGAAAAATAACTCTTCGTAATACTTTCTGTTTTAAAAAAGCACAAGAATAAACCCGAACAATAAATACATATTTGGGTGATTTTTTGCAGTTTTTTGTTTGGTATCGAGACACGTGGTAAAAATTCATTATTAACAAATAAATAAATTTCTGGAATTTTTTTGGTGGCTACTACAATTTTTTAGCTAAACCTGTGCCCGCCCGTAATTACGTGCCTGCTAAATACCTTACCTGATCACATGTAAACGACTAGGCTGCTGGTCGAAGTCGGTGACGTCATCGCTTGGTGAATTGGAATTTCAAGCGATTCACTCGAGCGATTCACTCGATTATTAAAATCGCTCGAGTATCAATTACTCGATTATTAAAATCATCGGTTTTTCCCAACACTAAAAATTATTAATACAAATAAAATATCGGGTACCTATATAATATAAAATTTATAAAATATACTGACATAGTAAATAATTTTTTTTCTGGAAAATTAGTTTAAAACCGCCAGTTTAATGGCTAATGTCTATTTTTTTCATTAATATAGTAGGTATATTATTTTTATATATTATTCAATTGAGAATTGAAAAAAATTAATCTCAACTTCGATATAAAAAAAGACTTTTCCTTGAGTTCAGAGGAAACACTTTGGAAAACCTTCCAACATTAAGTGAAATAATAAATCACAATTATCTGTGATAAAAAAATTTTAACATGAAATTAGAATTTTTGCCATTTTGTTTAAAAACCGAAATTATCAGTCGAATTTCCTATTAATCGTCCGATTCTTCGCAGGCAGCATGTGGTGCGATGGGTCGGGTCGGCGGAACAAAACAGCCGGCCGACAGGCAGAAGGGCCGCCTGCCTGCCTCGTTCGCTCCAAGCACGACTAACGACAACGTGCAGCTGCCTCGAGTTTCGACGCCGGTTGCCAAATCAGTCTCTGCGAGGGTATCAGAGGGTGAATGTGTCTATTTCCACCACCGAACCGGTCGTTTAGCTGATTCTTAGCACTCGTTTTAGCTGATTCTTGTTTATTTACTCCAGTAGTTAGTGTTTATTGTCTATTCGCAGTTCAGTATCCTTAATAAATCGGTACGAAAATGTTGTTCGAAAATCCGCCGACCGCCGCGACAAAAATGTTTCCTTATGCAGTGCCACCCCCCGTATTGCCCCCTATGGTTGGGTAAGTCCACAAAATCGGATTATTTTACATAAGCTGTACACGGCCCAATTTCTTAGTCAAAAAATTTGAAAAAATTAGGTTTAACGGCTTTTTTTAATTCTTTTGCTTGGTTAACCATCACCTATAACAATGGTTTTGTTTGTTAAAACCGTCACTCTTATTGTTGTTTTGAAATTCTTTGGTTAAGAATCTGTCATGTGTAAAAATCAGCTTCAATCGAGGCTTCATTGATTCATAATTATTCGCCCGGTTATGTTTAGCATGTTTTTATTAACCGGCCAATTTTAGTTGCAGCAAACCCCCAGCTTACTTCTAATTATTGTTGTAAACAATTATTTGTGTATTATAGGAACTTTTGTATCATTTTTTATAATATTAGACCAACTATTAGTGTAGGTAGGTATGTATGGATAATTTTTGTGTTTATCTTTTTATTACATAGATGTATATGTACACATAGGTAAATTGCCTCATATGAGAACGCCTTATCGTTCGCGCATCTGTCAAAAGAATGTAAACAAACAATAAATTCTAATGTTTACTTGAATATTATGAAGCTTATTATACCTTCGATCTTCTGGGTAGCATTTTTTTCTGACCAAATTCTATGTTAAATTACTAATAGATATTTAAAATACAACAAAAAAAGAAAAACCTCATAACGCCGTTGTTGTGTTTATGAAATAATTCGACGTTAAGTATTTAATTTTTACACTGTTTAGCATTACATATTGTACATACAAGGATAACAACGATATAATCATTATAGGTGTTATTTACACTAGCGTAAACTCAGATAGTCTTTGGGTTTCTACATAGCTGTTAGGTAGGTACCTACTCATAATTAGGGATGAGATGAAAATTCGGTAGTACATGAGTCCGGGCAATCCGGCCTTGACACCGGATCTACTGTTCCGGTCGTATCAAAAGTCCGACTGAATCTCAATTAAATAACAAAAATTAAGGATTTTTTTCGTAATTTCTTCCTTTTTTTTGTTATTTCTTCTGATTACCCTTTATCTGCAAAAGTAACAAAGCGCTTTTCTTAAATGCCCTCTTTCAAAAATATATTCCTTATTAAATTACCTGTAACTGTTGGGATATACAGGTCGACAAGTAGATCTGTCTATCCGCCGTATCGGTTAAGGGAAAGCAATATGGTTTAAAACATGGTCTAGTCATGGGCGTGCTATTATTATTTTAATATATAATTATAAATTTAATATAATAAAAATAGGAAATTTGTCAATAATTGCATTTTATGTTAGGTTTTTATCAATGTTTAAAAAATTACTTTTTTACAAGATGTAAATTTTTCAACATGGAACAACATGATTAATGATTGACAGTTTTGGTCGTATGAATGTCCCTTTCTAGCTGTCCCTTAGGTGGCAATTTAAATATATTGATTTGTGATTCCTCTTCACCTACCCTATAAACATTTGCAATCACTTCACGCATCTGCGACTGTGAAGGGTTTTACCAAAAGTATACTCATTCATTATCACAGAGTTCAAAGTTTTAAAATAACACCCCCAACACGACACAATGCACACGTATTTATAAAACACAATTTAACAGAATACAATAACTATTGCCCTTCTATCACTACGCAACTGGGTGGGTACATCCATCAAATATCGGACATCGCCGAACAATCCCGATGGCCCATCGGATGTCTTACGAGACGCATGCGCCGTCGACTGTCTGGGATATAACCAATCAAATTAGCGCTAGCTACCTGTATCATTGACAACGGACTATGTTGCCATATTTTTAGATTAAAAGCAATGAAATAATTAGAAAATAAGGTTTTAATAGTATCGAAACTATATAGAATATTGGTTTCTTATATACCTATTACAATTTTGTTTAAACGCGTTAATGTAAATTTAGGTTTTTCTCGGTAAGAGATTATGAAATTAAAATTCAATATGTGTGACAACATTCCTTTCGTAACTACAGATAAACTTATCGACCTGTATTTCCTCATTTTAAATGCATTATGCTAACTTGTGTGGAGAGCAAAATAGTCCTAAACTAATAAATAATTGTACGGACATACCAGTCTCGTACCACTCCATACTGAAATGAGTATCACACGCACATCACAGAATAGTGAATAAAGAAGATTACTTGGGAACTTCCCCGTTCCGGTTTTTAATGAACTCAAACTGCATTACTTACAAGGATTGGTTGTCTATGCGATAGAACTCGAACCGTAGGCCGGAATTCAGACAGTTCGGTCCGGCCGAGGGCCGGATTTGAAGTCCGATGTTCCGGCCAAGTCCCTGGTTCGGTCCATCTCTACCCCTAAATAATAAAAATGTTGTATCTCGGTTAAAATTCGACTGGAAACCGAGAACATTGAAAACCCGAATTAAAATAACAGTTCGAACAATAAGTATCAAATACCAGATATGTCTTTTGTTGTGTAATATCACCTGTATGAAAAAATATGATTTGCACGCGAAGGAAGCCGTTAAGTGAATTAAAAGTTATAATTGATGATTATTGCCCCCTCTACTACACTACAAGTCGTCCCCTTCCCTCTCCGACCCACACTTCCAACACCCCGTACCTAACTGGTAACTATAACACTTATACTTATTAATGAAATCAAAATTTTAAATCCTAATTAAGTACTCTTTTTAATTAGGTACCTACACACTGCACTAACTTATGTTTTCTTATATGCATAAACTAATTATATCCCCGTATAATTTGCTTGAAGAACGAAACATCTTTGTCCTTTCTATTTTTACCTGCGTCGAATAAAGAACTTTTAGTCCGGATTAGAACATTCGGCTTAAAAGGTTCATCCGAATTCCTGTTTACATGTTGGAACTACGGCCGCACGGATGTAAAGTTTCCTTTCTTCACAGCAAATCAATCGCACCTTGAAGAATTCAAGGTTTTTTTAACAATGTTTTAGTTAACATTACCCTGGGCACAATCATTAAATAGATACAATACTGTCTGATATAAAAATGGATAAATTTTCAGAAAATACGTCAAAAATTACTTTTGGAAGATTTTATTGAATTTTTGTTTAATTTAAAACCACTATAAGCTTACAGCGATGAACGGATTTTTCATTAATGTAATTATCCATGTCGCGTGTAGACTGATTCTGAACAAGGAGTTTCTATATTACTCGTTAAAAATGACCTGAATTTATTATCAAATTTATTATTCGTTCCATTTTGGTAATAATCAAAAACGAAGAAAATATAACCTTATGCGTACACCGCGGTATACACCACCAACAATATAAAAACTTTTTACTTCGAACTGATGCGGGTGTTGAATATGAATTGGCACATATTTAGGAACTAAATAAACTAACCTTTTTTCGATTACTACCTGCATTACGTTTTTAAATGCACATACATCAACTCAAATACGTTTCACGTTGTTTTGTTGCCCTTGACCTACAGTTAACTATTGTCATACCAGCTCTGATAAAATTAGGTAAAATGGCAATAACTCTAAACATGGAAAGCCCTAATAAAATATCAGATATGAATATAATTACAATAAGTTTAGTTTCTGTCCCTTACGTCAACTGTCGAGTTATTACATATTTCCGGTAGTACAGTGAAACTTGTGGGTACGGTGTATGAAGTCCGCTAAGCAATAAAACCTCTCGAGCCGGGTAGTCGGTGGCTCTCAAACAATAAATTATATTTTAGGTATTTTCTAAATAAAATAATTTAAAGTAAATACAAAATTAGTTTAGGCAAAGAAAAATAATTATTTTTTTAGCTTTTATAGTATTTAGGCAAATTAGTTTTACGAATTCTAACGAACTATAAAGTTTTGGTTCTAAAAAGAACCGATGTCGCCATCTTTTTGAAACATTATTGGACAGCTCGCAAAGCACTTTTCTGTTGTTCGTTTTTTTTTTGTATTTGAAGCCCAGCTCTTTTAAAATGATGCACAAACTGGTAGTTCCAATATCGCAAAGTTCTTTCTTCTTTATCTTTTTAAGAATAGTTTTGAGGGTAACATATTCATTGGCTTTATCCATATCATAAACAATATTCCTAATCGATAGTTTTATACCATGAGATAAATCAAAGGTTTTAGAATGGAGTAAAACCCTTTTATATGGTCTGTTCAATTCCTCTTCACTCTTTTTTCGAAGTCTTCTTAAGGTCTTATCTGAAATGCCGCAAGCATCATACGTTCGTTTTTGAACTGCCAAAACAGACACTGACGGGCCCGAGTTATCTTTTTCTAAGTAAAATAACGTTCCACTTGTAATACCAAACGGTGTTCACCTGGAGATAAACACCTTCTACTGAACATTTTCCATAACTTTGCTTCATAACTGCTTTTAATTCACACACAATGAGAAAGAAACTAAAAGCAAAAAGCATAACTACTTATTTAAAATAGAACATACCATCCTGAACTTGAGCAAATTTTAATTATTTCTTGGCAAATAGTGATTATTATATAGATTTAACTATAATAATCCCAAAATAACTAAATTCTAGGAAAAAGTGCCTGAGAACATCTTTAACTTATTGACGCTAAATGGTTTTCATTTGATAAATAAATAAAACTATGAGCGAAAAATAAACAAAATAAAAATATTTATCGCGGTACATAATTCTAAGATAATTTTGTTTTGGAATCGCTGATTTTGCACGGCTGACTACAGTGAACCAGTGGAATGTTCGGTACGATCAAGTATAGCGAAGGTATTGTTAACTTAACCGCCTTACTGTTTAACAAGCTTTAATGATTTAATCCGATATCGGACTTCATAAAACGAACCGACTTTATTAACTGACACATCTATACAACGAAAAGAGAGAGAATACATCCCTTAACAACGGACCATCCTCACAACGATTCCGGACAAAATTTACCTGCATTTTTATTTTAATTCTTGCCATTTTACGTGCCAACAGCGGACAATAAATAAACTGAAGACTATTAAACATTTGGCTTCACAACCCAAACAACTGGTAGTCACAAATCAGGGTAGGTACTTAGTGCTCGTTTTGAATTATATATTAGGGTAAAATTTCTAAGAAATGTTTCAATAAGTATTTTGGAATTTATTTAATCGTATGCCTTTCCTGAATTTAGTTGTGGCAATCTAAAATACAACGTCAAAAGGGAAACATTATTTTTTGTTAGCTCGGTTCTTAGACAATGCGACATCCCACCCGGTTTTTTTTTGCCACCCAATACTACAACACATGGTCAAAGACCAATAAATAATATAAATATTTTAACACCGTATACAGGGTGATGCGAATTCGGCCTTCACCATTGGGATTTCGGGAACGGTAAGAGATACGAAGTCGGTTAAATTGGGGCAAAGTTGCAATAATATGCCGCAAAAAAATCAAAAATAAATACAGAGGTTTTCAAGATATTTGAAAAAATATAAATTTTGCTTTTCGGTTTTCATTTTTTCCTGAGATATCCAAAAATAAATTTCACTTTCTCATTGCTACTTTTTATTCTCCAGAAGATGCATTATCAGATCTTTCATGCGACATTTCGTCTTTGGGTCACCATCATCAACTTAATTTTTTTAAATACGGGCTTGGATTTTTTTGGTTATATTATGAAAGAGGACCGAATTCCACGTTACTACACTTATTAGTTCATTACTATTGAGGCCAATGTGCAACTCTGATAATAATGCCGTGTTCACGATGCACTAGTCATAGTTCTTCTTTCGGCTGTTTCTTTTCCCTGTCAGGTATATTTTTCGTTTCCTTTCGTAAGGCTTCTTGGTGATGCCGTTCGCAACTTCGAACATGGAGTGTCTGTTTAAATTTTTACATAATTGGGAATTTCCCCTCTTTTATTTTTAGCCTCCAGGTTATCTATTCGAAATAGGAACCATTTCAGATCTGTCACAAATGGCAAGGTTGGGGCGTTTTATATTATTTGTTCTGAAAGGCAGAAATCCCGCTCCGCTCGCGACCTCCAAATTTCAGTGTTCTAATTTGTCAGAGTTCAAAAATATCAACCCTATTCGAAGGACATGTTTTTCAAAAAAAAATTATTATTCTCATATATCTCAGGAATTGCCGGTTTAAATATAATACGTCATTTCCATAACACCCTGTATAGTTTAAGAATGAACCTGCCTCATCATCTGTAAGAGTATGATTCAAATCGAGCTTATATAGATCGAAAAAGACAAAACCACGTCATAGCTAATGCATTCATCGATTTGCAAGCGATTATAGTAATCATATGGTGAATGCACTAGAAAGAAATCGATTTCACAAATCGATGAGAAATCGGACGACATTTTTTCCATCCAATTTAAAAAGCGATTTGTGATTTGACAGCGCTTTATCGCGTTTTGTTTGTCAGTTTGCGGAGTGAAAATTAAAAAATTAAAATTAAAAATTAGGAAAGAAGTGAATTATAATAATTATAAAAACATATTAATATGCATAATCTCCGACATAATATAAAAAACATCAACATTTCTGTTATTTATCTGAATTCAGAGCTTACATCAGTTTTTCTAGTACTATTTATTATAAATTATTTATCAAATTTATATTAATATATTTGCGCGTGGTCCGGAAAAATTTTTCGGAAGCGGCCTTTTCTTGGCCTACCCCCTCAATCCAACCCTAGATCCGCCATTGCCCAGGACTGGTTGTTATGGGTTTTTCAAACAAAACAAGGTTTAGTCTAGTGAAAATTACATCCTTTAATTTTTTAAGAATTTACAATCGCCGCTGGCTAGCAAGTCATAAAAAAGCCCATGTCGTGGTGAATCCACTAAGGGATTTGGCATACTTTTTTATATGCACCTTCTCGTTTATGTGCGTTTAAGAAAGACGTATGGCGTGTCAGCCTTCTGAGCGTCCGACTCGAACGTCGCCAATCGGCACATTTCGGGTGGCGCGCGAATATCAGGCATCAAGTGAAAAAGCAACGATTCGATTTTTCACTTGAATTTATTACTAGAGTAGTATTGCCTATCAAGCGAAAAACTGGTCGAATATAGGAGCAGTTTTTTTACCTCGAGCGATCACACTACCAAGCAGCATATTTCGGTCTACATCAAGCGAAGCTCGGGTATCGAATAAAGGTATCAAGCGACAGGAGTTTTTTAATAATCGCGCGATGTCAGTAATTTCAATAATCGAGTACTCAATCGGTTTTTCGCTCGAGCGATCACAACACTAATTAAATTCTATATAGTAAAGTACCTACTTTCCGAGCTTGAAAAATTTGCAAACCACACGAAACACAAACTACTTATACCTAAATTTCAATAATGACGATTAATGTCAATAATGGCAAGTCAATATTTAAATTTTTCCCTTTCCGTGTAATAGGCCGGAATTGTATTTCGTTTCAGTTTGTCTGTGTCTCCTTTTTCAGTAACTGATAAAATAGAAAGACATTAAAAATCACAGATCTTTGATATTACTGTGAAGTTATGTCATTCTTTCCTAAGCCCAACTGTATATAGATCTTAATAAATGAAGTGTAGCAATTTTACCCTCCTTAAAGAAAACTAGGCAACATCCACTGTTTTTTTTTTGTTTACCGCAATGCAATCCTTTCTAGGAAAATTTTCCATCTCCCTATCATTTTAATTAACTGACGAGCTGGGCTATAGGAATACTGGTCTTGCCCCTTCAACGAAACTAACAAAGGACGGGACGGTAAAATAAAATCTTTACAAACTCGCTTCTTATTCAGACCCCATGCTTTAAATTTTGGTTCGGTGTTCCTTGTCGGGGTTTTTCTTTTTTGTCTGACGTCGCGCCAACTAAAATAAGACGACGGCAGCGTATAGCATTGGCGGAACTAGATGGTGGCATTGACATCATTCAGTGTCGCTCACATAATACATATTTCAATGCAAACAAATATAGAGTCTTACACTTTTAAAACATGAGGTGCCTTCTTTGTTATAGACTTCCGAACGGCAACGGGGCCGCCGCTTGCTTGATTAAACTGATTGACCTAAAATTATTCTCGTCTTGTATAAATAATTAGGTCACATTCTTGATTTTTATGAAAAATATGTTGCCGCACTCTTTTTAGTCCCATACAAACCAGCATGTTGGTCTTTGACATTTTACATGATTGCATGATTAATTTTCTTTTCTATAGATCACGTTGATCTGGCGAGCATTAATTGACGCTGTATTTGATAAAAAGGAATGCTAAGGGAATACAATCACCAATCTGCCCTTGATATTCTAGACTCTAGGCTGTCGAGGTTCTTTGTCACGTCGTGATCTCCGATCAGACGAATGGCTCGCCTTTCGATGGAATCCTGTAGCCGAAGAGTATCTTTGGGTGCAGAGTGTCCAAAGTTGTTGAGGTGTATAACTTTTTGGTCCGAAAAGGTGCACAAAGTTTCCGCGAAGCCGCCTTGGTGATTGCCACAACATGGTTATGCCAATACATTTGCTCCGAAATTGACGCCCAGCTAATTAGTAGATGAAGCCAGTGGAATTGGGTATCCTGGAAATAGGTTGATATTTGGATTTTCTGTCTGAGCTTCATTTATCATATTTCCTTCCAAGGCATATTTTAGTGATTTTTTACTGATGCGTATCCATGTCTTTAGTGAATTTTTGCTGCGTATCCATGCCTTTTTTTTAATATTTCTTCCGGCTGATCATTTTAAAGCATTTTTAGGTATCAGCCATCACTGGTATCAGTTCAGCAGTTTTTAAATTACTAAGTAATTTAAAAATTTCTGGATCCATTTGATATTTACTGGGTATCCAAATAAAAGGCCTGTGTATTCAAATGGATACTCAAAAGTACGTTAAAAGATGCCTGGTTTCCTTCTTCTCTGGTGCTTAAACGCTGCGTGCATTTTCTAATTTGATACTGACAATGACAGTAAACAAGTTTGATTGGCCAAGGTATACAGGGTCCGCCAACGACGGGGAGACGGGAAATTAAATCATTAACGAAGAACTTATCAAAAATACTATGACAGCTTGAGGTATGGGATTAAAAGCGATATGTTTCAAAAATATTTTGCATTATACAGGGTTGCCCAAAAAAGTGCGCTAACACTAAGTAATATTTTTTTTAAATGGGACACCCTGTATTTTATTGCATATTTAGGTTCGTATTAGTGTCCTTCATAGTTGCATAAATTTTGATTTAATTTGATTTTGTAGTTTAGGAGCAATAAACAAAAAAGATAGTTTATAATTTATTGCTTCTAAACTACAAAACCAAATGAAATAAAATTTTTGGCAATTATAAAGTACACTAATACGAATCTAAATATGCAATAAAATACTGGGTGTTCCATTTTAAAAAATTTAACTTTGTGTTAGCGCACTTTTTTGGTCAACCCTGTATAATGCAAAATATTTTTGAAACATATCGCTTTTAATCCCATACCTCAAGCTGTCATAGTATTTTTGATAAGTTCTTCGTTAATGATTTAATTTCCCGTCTCCGCTTCGTTGGCGGACCCTGTATACCTTGGATAATCAAACTTGTTTACTGTCATTGTCAGTATCAAATTAGAAAAGGCACGCAGCGTTTAAGCACCAGAGAAGAAGGAAACCAGGCATCTTTTAACGTACTTTTGAGTATCCATTTGGATACACAGGCCTTTAATCTTCCGTCCCCGCTTCGTTGGTGGACCCTGTACAGGGTCTCCCATTTTCGACATTTTTATAGGGTATCTCAGTAATTGTTCGTGCTATCAAAAAAGTAATGTAGGTGTCATGTGATCTAATTGGGTAAAACCTAAAATGGTAAAAACAAAATTTGAAAATTTTCCCTTGCTTAAGAGATACGGGGGAAATTCATAAAATTGACAATTTCAAAATTACCCTATATTTTCTTAGTTATTTTATATTGATTGTTGAATAATTTGCAGTTTTGAGAATAAGTATACGGGGTCAGGTAAAAAATTATCGGACCTAACCTCATTTTTTTTAATGGAACACCTTGTATATTTTAATCTAAAAATATACTATTTTAAATTCTTCTTTGAAATATATAACACACCATGGATGATGTTAAACTCACAGTAGATCATGAAACAAAAGCTAATATCCTAGAAACAACTGTGTTGACTATTAACATTTAACGTGAATTTCATTTTTGCATATTCATTTGCGAAAATGACCTATCAACATTTGGAAAAATTCGATATGATATCAGTTCATATTGAAAGTGAAAAAAAAACGAAGAAAATGTATATTTTGTTCGCTATCCGGAATGGCGGTAACCATTTAAGGACATATCCCGAACATTTGCGATGATACCTTAATCTGAATCTTTTATTTCGTTTCAAAGAAATAAATATTGATAGCGCTAACAATTACGGAGATACCCTATAAGAGTGTCGAACATGGGACACCCTGTACAGACCACATGAACGAATTTTTTGTTGGAACATGGCTTTCGTTTATCTGTAATATTCAGGCCCAATAGAGTATTTTACATTAACTGAAAACGATGATAGTAAACGATAATTCACTTTTAATACCTGCGGGAAAAATTATATTCTTTAAATTTATCATAATTTTCGCGATTCATTCCACGTGTACCACGTAGTCACGCAAAACTGTAATTTATCTTTAATATTGGGACAATGCGAGGAAATCTGATTTATCGCCTTCAATTGATAGAATATAATATTTGTCTCTTGGATCTGTCATTTATTTTCGAAGTGTAATGGGGTCGGGGTGAATGAACATAATCAATTTGTTCGGATTTAAAGTGCAATCATTTTTCTGTTTTTCGGATCTTTGTGCAACATATTATAAAAATAAAATAGCTACGTTCGTACAAGCAATTCCGAATTTTCCTCTGCACATGCGTGGTTTTTAACTGGTTGCAAACTGGTTGGATATTTTTTGCTCTGCGAACATGTACCCAAACGGACAACTGACAGATAATAGAAACCTGACCTTCTGACCGCTGTACGAACGAAGCTACATACAAGAAAATAAATACTCATTTTTATGTATTTTGTTCCTCTCGAGAGTTTTTTTTACTAAATTTGGAAATGTGGATAGCTACATGTTTCTATAAAAAAATATTCCGTTTGAATAAAACCACTTTTTCAACAGTGATATTTCAAATACTCATTCATATTTTTGTTGTAATTCGACTAAATAGTATTATTTTGAGTAACACAGCTATTTGCTACTTGAAACCAAACCATAAATTTACATTTAAATTCTTGTAAAGTTTCAACCAGATCTGCCCTTTGAAATAGGGAAAATTAGAACCTATTTCATGGTTCTTTTAGACCTATTTCATTTTCATTTAAAATTTTGCAGCTAGCAGCAGAATTGAAATAATTGAATGAATCAAAAAACGAAATGTTTAAAATACATCAAAGATTACAAGAAACAGTATGTAAATAAAATTATCCACCTCAATTTTCCTACAGGGTGTTTTGAAATTAAGACAAAAAACAACAGTTTGATTTACTCCTGTATAATATAGCCTAATCGAAAAATGTTACTTTATAAAATAATGAAGGAAAAACACAATAACTGGATCTACAAACTGATAATAAAATCATGAGAATTGCCTAAAAAATTAAAAAGTTAATAAATAATCAAATAAAATATCAAAATTGACCAAATTTTCAGGGTGGCGAAATTTTGTGCCGGCGATTGTATTTAAAAAAAACGTTGATGAGTTTTAATCAAATTTTGAGTACCATAAAAACTTTGTCAGAACAAACAAAAGCATAAATTTACATTTAAATTCTTGTAAACTCTCAACTAGAATATGCAATTCGAAATAGGGACAATTAAAACTTGTTTCATGGTTCTTTTAGACCTATTTCGTTTAAAAATAACTTCTTTTTTTATTTTTAAAATGACATTATTATATTTTTAAAACAAACATGTTGGTGAGTTATAAACAATATATTTCTTAAAATTCATATAAGGTTTTATTTGGAACTAAAATATCGAATACAGGGTGTTATGGAAATGCCGTATTATATTTAAACCGGCAATTCCTAAGATAAGACAAATTGAAGAAAAATAGCCATAAATGGCGCTTTCAATTCGTTCAGCGCTAAAAGTGACCTGACGTCAAACCATAAAAACACCTGTGTGGCACTGCGATTCATGTAAGCAATCAAGGAATTCTGTCCGGTGTATATGTACACCTTAAACTCTTTAGACAAAATAAAATAATTTAAACATTGTTCCATTCTGTAATACCTTTTTGTACAATTGAAGAACATTTACGACGAACCATGTTTTAAACAATCCGAAAAAACATATGGAATAGTAATAGCCACGTACGTCACTAGGTCAAATGCCAATGACCTCGTGACGCCTTACATCGGCTGAGCGAAGTAGTTTCATATAGCGCCGCACGCTTGCGTCTGTTAGTTGAAGACCAACCAGCGGCCGGATCCGTTGTGTCTCGTCGATCACCAACACACTCTCAGCAATCCGCTCTGTTTTTTCGGTTTACGCGTGTATCTTGCCCGTCCATAAATAATCTTTGAATATTGTTTTCACCAATAATCACAAAATCAGAACCTTGCGAAAATCAAGTTTTATCCCGGAAACAACAAACAACTTTTTCCATTGGTGAAGGATGGGCCCGAATAAAAAAAATGTTTCGGACAAAAGATGTTTATTTTGGGGTTCCATTTGAAAATCTTAACTTACCCCCGCCCGCGCCCGGTGTTGAGGGGGTGGGGGGGTTGGTTTAAATTGCAAACTATTCCTCCTTCAAAACCAAACAACTTTTTCCCTAGACATTTTCCGCTGCAATGCGATGCATCGGAGTTATTCCGGGGTACCGACCTTTTTCAACAGTGTGTATATGCGTCCTCTCAAACCAAGAATTCTATACTTACTCAAAACATATGTTTAAGTTGTGGCAGACACACCACAGATAATTTCTTGATTTTGAAAAATTTATTTGGATTGAGTATTTTATTTTTAAAATACCTAATTCTTTTTTTGTGTGTACATAAGGCCCACAAGACTCGGTGTTTCTTGACTCTATTAACTGGCCGTAGAGGATCAACTTTCTAGCATCATTCCCGAATATTCGAACCCTTTTACCATGGCTAGCCGCTGCCCCACATTGAGAGATCCTCCAATTTGTGTAGGTTTTCTTTTCTTTTTTCATCAAATAAGATGTTTTTGACGGATTTGTCGGTTGGTTGTTTTACACCACAGATCAAAGATTTTTAGTGTCCTCTGCATTATCTCCTCCTCGGTTTTAGTAGTATCTTTCGCAGGAGAGAATCTCTACTTACATATTCGGATGTGAATAAGCCTTTATTGTGTTTCCTTTAGATTTTTACTTAAGACAATAGCTTTTTGTGTTTTATTACATTTAAGTTCATGTGTTTTTTTTAAATTTTTATAGTATCCTATAAAACATATATATTATACACGTTTGTTTAGTGTGTTAGCTCTGTGTATGTACCTACTAATGCGTAAAGTTATAAAAGACAAACATCCTTTGTTAAGAATGTAAAATATCTGAGAACATTGCAGGATGAATAACGCCGTAAAATCGGCTGGGTATACAACACGACGAGGGGTTATATTGTCTAACGCGAATAAAAATGTCACGATTCCCCCTATTTATGATATCGGTACATTCGGAAATATTTTTTATTGTCAATTTAGAAATTTACAAAAAAAAAACAAAAAATTATTCAAAATATTAAACTTGATTTGATTGATTGATTACAGTTATACTTTGATAATCTTCGGATGTTTACGTACTACCAATAAAAAATGCTTGGTAAGATATACAACCAAAAATTTTGTAACACTGCAAGTCATAATGTTATACAACAAAATAATGGTTTTTACATGAAAACCGTTTAGTTACTTAACTTGTCAAGAAGGTTTTATTAGTAGTAACCTCAGATTATCAGAGTAATACTACAGGGCGACAAGTTTATTTGTAGTTACGAAAGGAATGCGTACAAAAAAAATTCTGGGCTTAACAATGTTGTCACATATATTAAATTTTAATAATCTCTTACCGAAAAAAACCTAAATTTACATTTACGCATTTAAAATTAATTGTAATAGGTATATAAGAAACCAGTATTCTATTATAGTTTCAATATTATTAAAACCTTCTTTTCAAACTATTTATTTTGATATTTAAATGCAAAATAATATTTTTTTTTGGTTAAAGTACTTTTAATGTAATAAAAATATGGCAACATGATCCGTTGTCAATGGTTACAGGTAGCTAGCGCTAATTTGATTGGTTCTATCCCAAACAGTTGATAGCGCATGCGTCTGGTGAGACACCCGATCCATCGGGCTTGTTCGGCGATGTCCGATAATTGATGAATGTACCCTCCCAGTTGCGTAGTGATAGGAAGGGCAATAGTTATTGTATTGTGTTAAATTGTGTTTTATAAATACGTGTTCATTGTGCCGTGTTTTAGGGTGTTATTTTAAAACTTTGAACTTTGTGATAATAAATACGTATACGCCTGGTACAAGCTTTCACAGTCAGATCCGTCAAGTGATTGCAAATGTTTATGGGGTAGGTGAAGAGGAATCACAAATCAATATATTTAAATTGCTACTTAAACGAAAGCTAGAAAAGGACACTAATACGACCAAAACTAAAAAATAATCATTAATCAATTAATCTTGTAGCTGTTTTTTTCCGATGTTGAAAAATTGTAGTAATTTTTTAAACCTTGATAAAAATAGTTACCTACCGTCAAACATAAAATGCATTTACTGAAAAACTTATTTTTATTACATTATTTAAAATAATAATAGCACGCCCATGACTAGACCGTGTTTTAAATGATATTACTTTCCCCTTACCGATACGTCGGAGACAGATCTACTTGTCGACCTGTAGATGGTAGATGGCTCTTAGGATAATATCCACGAAATTTTATTATTGTCTTCTCAATATTGGTATTAGAGGAAATATTTCACTATTTGTTCGAAAATTATTTATGTGACAGAAAATAGTAGGGGAGAGAGGGGAATCGTTGATCAGAAGGAATACATGATCAAATTAGCTTTATTTATAATATATTTGAGATAGATCTATATTTGTCACTAATATAGTATACTTTGCTATATGGCAACACTGGAATCTCAAATGTCAATGTCATTTTAATGCAGACTGTTCTAGAGGTTAGAATAATCTAGTTTATTTGCCGCCAGAAGTAAATGTTTACCGACACATGTCTATTTTGTTTGATGAAAACACTATTTTGGAAAAATATAAGTATGCTTAAATGTTGCTGACTATTAGAGTATATAAAGTTTATTTTCGGAAAATCTGTTTGATTATTTTAGAAAAATGTAGTATTCCTGTCCCTCTTATCAAGTGTCCGCTTCTAAGGGGGTATATTATTATTTTCAAAAATTATTTAATTTCCAAATTATACATGGAAAAACCTATTTAAAATATCGAAAGACATATTATGCAACTATAGAAACACAGATGAAATAGAAAGTGAGTAAAAAAACTAAAACTGTGATCAACTATTCCCCGCTCTCCCCATTTATATTGACGATTGCGCAAAGTATTAATTACGGTGTTCCTCAAGAACTGACAGGTGATGTTTGCGGATGACACTACAATTTTATATTTTCTTTTTTAAACTTTCAAAATTCATCTTTCACATGTATTTCTAAATATGGCATTGAAAACAATATTTCACTAGAAACGTCGGTAAAATGCTAGCCGTAATGTTGTAAACATGTTGAAAACCTTCGAAAAAGCTGATCACATACCACTTGGAACTTTATTCAAAATTCGACATTATCTCCGTTTAATATATTTAATAACCATTTATTATTCATTAGTTTACTCAACAGTTCAATATTTAATATCAGTTTGGGGATCTACAGGTGCCACAATATTTAAACCCTTTAAAATAATAAAGTTAGAGAAATGTCTCTTGACTAGAGAATCGGGCCCTTAAAGAGATAATAGGAATAAGAAGCATAAAACTGAACATAAAAGAGTAAAGGCGTAAAACACGAGTGAAGATTTAGATTTTTAACGTACACCTGGTGTGGAAACATCAGCCTTGTCATTTGCGTATTAAATGGAAGGTAAACTTCTTCCAAGATAAAAGTATTTTTTTATCAGGTTACTTTGCGAATTAAGAATAAGAAATAATACGCATTTCGGTCTGACATGAATTAAGACGAGAAGGACGTCTTCTTTTATAGGTATATAATTAGGCATACATTTTTCACTAAATATTTTCGAAACTGTCAAAGAAAATATGAAATTTGGAAATTTTGGTAAACTTTCTTCGCTGAAACGACCTACTATATTTAAAATGTCGACACGGTACACAAATCTTAAAAAGTATTGTCAAAAGAAGGGGGTAGTGGAGTAAAAATAGACCTACCTTATTTGTAACATTTAATTTTGTACTTTTTATGTTAAGCTAAAGAAATTCAATGAATTTTATAAAAAAAAAGTATTCTTAGTGAGATACGATTTAATGTACCGTTTTCCGAGATAAATCCATGAAAAAATTACCCTGCGTTGGAAGAAAAACATAATCTTAAATATATATATATTCCATTAAAATCCATTTTTTTTTAAAGGCAAGTCATTTTAATTTATTGCTGTTGTTGGCTGTCTACTTAAAGGCCGCGTTAGAGTAGGCAATACTTTTGCAATTTTGTTGCTGCAGATTAATTTTTGGCATGAGAGTGGCAAGCAATATGTCATGCCAATCGTTTTACGTCGACAATTCTATTGCAGTTGCGGTTTCAACTGCGAGGGCTGCCAACTCAGCAAAAAAAAGTACTTTGAAATTATCAAAACACGACGCAAAACACAACTAAAAACTGAATAAGAATATAAATAAACACGAACTCACGATCAACAATAAACACGTGGCACAAGACGTATTTTAAGGTTAATATTTAGTAACTTTTATTTATGGTTGGTAATATAACAAATAAATAAAAGTTACGAAATATTAACCTTAAAATAAGTATTGTGTTAATTTTTTTATTTATTTATTTTTTATGATCAAACAAGCACTATAGGCAAAATCCTTTAGGGCACTCTGGGAGTGGTGCGTGTGCGCAAAACGCGATTCACGTTGGTTTTGAATCGTTGGAGGTTATATTCGTTGGGAAAAACGACTTCGGAAAGGTCGTTCCAGATGAAATAATTCTTAAATTATGAAGTTCGAGGAGTACTCTGCTTAACCACATATGGATGGGCGGCAGTGGTTCGTCGTGTATTTCTGGTATTCGCCGCTCTGGGCGGAATTAAGAGGGCAAGGTCAAGCGAGCACTTTCCATGAAAATATCTGTAAAAGAAACCTGTCTTCGGCTCGTGGTCTCCAATCAGACGAATGGCCCTCCTTTCGATAGAATCCAGTAGCCGAAGAGTATGTTGGGGTGCAGAGCTCCAGAGAGGAGAGGAGTACTCTAGTGATGGTCGAATCTGGGCTTTGTATAGTGTCAAAAGTTGTTGAGGTGTGTACAACTTTCTGGTTCGGAAGAGTACGCCAAGTTTCTGAGAAGCTATCTTGGCGATTGCCACAACGTGGTTATGCCAAGACATATTTCCTCCCAGATTGACGCCCAGCAAATTAATACATGAAGCCAGTGGGATTGCGTGTCCGTCCATGACTATATCCGGTTCTGTAATGTTAACCTTTTTAGAGAAAACTGCTGCCTGGGTTTTTTTAGCGTTAAATTCGACTTGGTTACTGTCACCCCAAGCCAAAATTTCTTCCAGGTCTTTGTTGAGGCGTGATACTTCATGCTGTCTGCGAAGATTTGCGTCGGCAGCCGATGTTTGTGCATTCAAAGAGAAAGATTGTTGATCGTGAGTTCGTATTTATTTATATTCTTATTCAGTTTTTAGTTGTGTTTTGCGGAGTTTAAGCGTCGTATTTTTAATAATTTCAAAGTACTTTTTTTTGCTGGGTTGGCAGACCTCGCAGTTGAAACCGCAACTCCAATAGAATTGCCGACTGTAAAACGATTGGCATGTTATTGCTTGCCACTCTCATGCCAAAAATTAATTTGAAGCCTTTAAGCAGACAGCCAACAACAGCAATAAATTGAAATGATTTTCCTTTAAAAAGAATCGGATTTTAAATGAAATATATATATTTCATTTTTTATGTTTTTCTTCCAACGCAGGGTAATTTTTTATTCGATTTATCTCTGAAAACGGTACATTAAATCGTATCTAACTAAGAATACTTTTTTTTCATAAAATTCATTGAATTTCTTCTTAACATAAAAAGTACAAAATTAAATGTTACAAATAAGGTAGGTCTATTTTTACTCCACTACCCCCTCCTTTTGACAATACTTTTTAAGATTTTAAGTGCCGAACATTTTTTCGTGCATTTAAAAGGCTTGTCGTCTGTATCGATGGATATAATGAGTAAAAACCTAAGACTTCCTGTAATATAATCATCCCTGCTTCCTTTAAAATGATACCGTACTGCACCAAAGTTTAATAAACGTAATTCAAGAATATCCCATTACTATAATCTCATTATCGCACCCGAGTCATTCCTAAGGGTTCACTTTATTCTATTTGTACATTTTGCTGAAAACAGGCAAGGCTGTGAAAGGCTTCCTTAAATACGGAACGGAAACGAATATAATATAGTTATTTATACAGGGTGTCCTAAAAGGTATGACCAATACGTTAAGTGTATTGGGTTAGAACTTCATATAAAATCTTATTTTTTGTTCCCTCATTGCCGAGATACATCCAATGGGAGACTCTGGAGATGGTTTTCACTAACTTTGCACCCTGGGACGATCTAACTTACGGTACTTAAAAAGAATTGCCCAAAAGGAGAGGGGTGGGGGGGGGGGGGGGGGGGGGGGTTGTTCGGTAACGTTATTTGTACCATTGGATTTTGCCCATTTTTATGTAAGCTAAAGAAATTCAATGCATATTACGAAAAAATGGTACTCTTAGTTAGATACGATTTAATGTACCGTTTTCGAGATATATCGATTTAAAAATTACCTTGCGTGGGAAGAGAAGAATAACACAATTTTTTTAGAGGCGCACTAATTATTAAAATTAATTTCTTCAATTGCAATAAACTTGAAGGAACGCATGCGCATTATGAAGCCAGCCGATTTCTTTTTGGAACTTGCAAAAAACGGGTATGTTCGATTTTTGTTGCAGTTTTAGCTGCAAGTCTGGTGGAACACATAGTGTGCCCTCGAGCAATAAACGATTTTCAGATTTTGCAATGTGTTTTTAATTATCCTGTCATTGCGGACCAAAGACGAAAGTGCCATCTGAAAATGTTATTTTGACTAATACTTACGGTTTTATTATATTATTAAGTATGCAAACAAATTAGATGATGGCCCACCAGAACAAACCCGCAAATTATGTAGGTATCTACTACTGCTTTCTGGACAATTCACTTTGAGAACATGCAAGACCCTGCGATAACTAAACTTTACAACAGAACGATAACTTTTTGCACTAGAACCGGCCCCGATACGCCGATTTCCTATTATATTTTGAATTCATAAATAAAGTGCTCAGTTGCCCTATCTCCGGTGAGGGTTTGTTGCTGAATCGGCATGTTCAGTATGATTCGTATAGCACTACTGATATGATTTTAAAAGGGCACGCTGTACAGGGTGTCCCATTTTCGACACTTTTATAGGGTATCTCCGTTATTGTTAGTACTATAAAAAAAAAAGTAATGTAGGTGTCATGTGCTCTTTTTGGGACAAACTTAAAATTGTTAAATCAAAATTCGAAAATTACTACTAATTATTAAGAGATACGGGGGAAAATCAAAAAAATTAAAATTGCCCTATATTTTCTTAGTGAAAAGAGATACAGAAAAATGTTTTATACAGACGGGTCAGATAATAAGGTTACCATTTTTTAAAATGGAGCACCCTGTATATTTTAATCTAAAAAGGTCTATTTTAAATTCTCCTTTCAAACATATAACACATCATGGATGATATTGGTTTCCTCGGCAATTTATTAAACTTTAAACCACAGTAGACCATGAAACAAAAGCTAATATCCTAGAAACAACTATAACATTTAACGTCAATTTCATTTTTACATCTTCATTTGTGAAAATGACTAATCAACATTTTGAAAATTTTGACATGATATCATTAGTTTATATTGAAAATGGAAAATAAGAAGAAATGGCGCAAAATGTATATTTTGTTCGCTATCCGGAAAGATGGTAACCATTTAAGGACATATTCCGAACATTTGCGATGATTTCCGATATTTTTTACCTTAATCTGAATCTTTTATTTCGTTTCAAAGGAATAAAGTTTAAATAAATCGCTTAGGAAACCAATATCATCCATGGTGATTTATATATTTGAAAGGAGAATTTAAAA